>CM038677.1:301790059-302426591 GCA_021605205.1 Aegilops longissima
GAATGTCGATGTGTTTGCATGGCAATCATCCGACATCCCCTGTTCCTGTGAAAGTAATTGAGCATCACCTAGCTGTCTGTCCTCACGCCGCCCGCCAAGCAAAAAGTTAGGAAACAGCAAAGGAGCGCCAAGAGTTCATAGCGAAGAAATCAAGAAGTTAGAAGCAGCAGGGCTTATCGAGGAGTCCTCCATCCCACGTGGTTGGCCAATCCGTGGTTGTACGCAAGGCTAATGGGAAATGGAGGCTTTGTATTGACTTCACCGATGTTAATAAAGCTTGTCCCAAAGACCCATTTCCCTTGCCGCCAGACGACCAGATTGTTGACTCCACGGCCGGATGTGATCTCGCTTCGCTTCTTGATGCATATTCAGATATCACCGATCTTCATGGCGTAAGAGGATGAAGAGAAACCGCATTCATTACACCATGTGGCACGATCGCTTCATACGGATGCCTTTCGGTTTGAAGAATGCTGGTTCAACCTTTGCAAGGGTAGTCCATGATGCCTTTGAACCACGTGATACACGTAAATGTAGAAGCCTACATGGATGACATAGTGGTCAAGAGCAGAACAGAGCGACTCGGTTCAGGATTTGATGAAACGCTTGCAAATCTGCGCAAGATCAACCTCAAGCTTAACCCCGAGAAGTGCGTGTTTGGAGTCCCTTCCGACAAGCTTCTCGGTTCTTTGTGTCTCAGCGGGAATTGAAGCCAATCCCGACAAGATCAAGGCCATTGAGCGATCAAGCACCAAAGCGCCGCCAAGGATGTCGAGACTTGCCGGTTGCGTGGCTGCTCTCAACAGTTCATCTCTAAGTCTGCTGAACGCGCTCGCCGCTCTTCAAGATTTTGAAAAGGCAGGTCCAATGAAATGGACTCGGCGGAGGCTGCGCGCAGACTTGAAGAGATACCTGTCCTCCGCCCAATACTTGTCGCACCTAAGCCATTAAGAGAAGTTGTCTGTATATAGCAGCCACCAATCAAGTGGTTAGTGTTGCGTTAGTAGCGAGAGGGAGGCGGATGATGAGCCGCAACCAAGGCAGTTGCATCCAATGACGAAAGGGGGGCTTCACCACAAGCTCGTCCCGATAAGAACAGATCAGCAGGTTGCGACAAGATACGTAAAAGGATGGTGCAGCGCCCGGTTTACTTTATCGGCCCCTTCAGAGGGGCTAGGTCAAGGTACTCTGGTGTGCAGAAGTTGCTTTTCGGCCTCCTCGTGGCCTCGAGAAAGCTGCGCCATTACTTCCAAGCACACGAGATAACAGTTGTCACTCACTTTCCGCTGAAAAGGATATTACAAAATCCATAAGCAACAGGCAGGATTGTCGAGTGGGCACTGGAACTGTCAAGCTTTGGTCTCAAGTTCGAAAGCACTTCAACTATCCAGAGCAGGGCATTGGCAGAATTCATAGCAGAGTGGACGCCAACGCAAGATGAAGAGATTCCGGAGACGAGCATCCCCGTCAAGGAGGCAAATAAAGAGTGGTTGATGTACTTTGATGGAGCTTTCTCACTGCAAGGCGCCGGTGCCGGCGTGCTGCTTATCGCACCCACCGGAGAGCACCTCAAGTACATAGTCCAGATGCACTTTCCCAAGGAACAACCAACAAACAATACTGCAGAGTATGAAGGTTTGCTTGCCGGTCTCGTGATTGCGGTAGACCTTGGGATCAAGAAGCTCATTGTCGGGGACTCACAACTTGTCGTCCGACAAGTAAATAAAGATTATCAAAGTCCGCTGATGGAAGCCTCGCCGATGAAGTGAGAAAGCTAGAAGAGCACTTTGAAGGCTCGCAGATGGAACACGCTCCAAGAACTCGTAATGATATAGCCGATGGCCTCTCCAAATGTGCCGCACTTAAGTTGCCTGTGGAACCAGGAATTTTTGTGCTCAAGTCGACTCAGCCAACCGTAACACCATCAACAGACAGAGCAAGAAGAGAAAATTGGTTTCAGCGACTACTTTCCGTGCAGAGCTCTCAAGCCGCCCCAAGAAGGTCCCTAAAACCAACGCAGTATCACCGAGGAGCAGTCTGCCCGACAAACCATACAGTTTGTATCGCTGAAGCAAACGCCCCGACAAGTTTAGCTCCGCAGCTTGCCGGGATCATCAAGCTCCATGACCCACGTGTCCTTGCCAGAGAAGCCGATGTTCCCGCAGTGATAGATGAGCCTTTAGTCCTTGTTGTCGAGCCACGTGCTCCAACATGGGCACAAGAATCGCCCATTTCCTTCTGAGACAGAGAACTTCCCAAGAGCAAGAAGAAGCGGAAAAAGTAGCCCGGCAGTCAAGTATGTACCAGTTTGTTGACAACATTCTCATGCATGTAAGAAGGCTCAACGGTGTGAAATTGAAGTGTATTTGCCAGAAGATGGATGAAGCTGCTGGCGAGATACATGGAGGCATATGTGGTCACCACATTGGCGAAGAGCACTTGCCGCAAAGCTTTCCGGCAAGGTTTCTTCCGCCGAAGCCCTCCAGATGCAATCGCACAAGTAACCAAGTGTGAAGCGTGCGGCCCATTCCAAACGGATACACCAACCAGCTCAAGCTCTCCAGACGATCCCTTTATCCCGCCCTTTTTGGTCCGGGGCTCGACATCCTCGCCCCTTCCCCGAGCTGTCGGGGCTTTGAATACTTGTACGTAGTAATCGACAAGTTCACAAAGTGGCCGGAAGTGGAACCGTGAGGAAGGTGACAGACACGATCACCGCCAAGTTCTTCAGTCAATTGTTTGCCGTTTTGGGATTCCTAACAGAATCATCACCGACAACGGCACACAGTTCACGAGCCGCACCTTCATGCAGTACGCCCAAGATCTTGGCGCAAAGATCTGCTTTGCTTCTGTTGCTCATCCGAGAAGCAACGGTCAAGTAGAGAGAGCCAACGCTGAAGTGCTGCAAGGACTCAAGACCAGAACTTTCGACAGGCTGCGCAAGTGCGGAAGGAACTGGATCGAGGAGCTGCCGGTGGTTCTTTGGTCGATCAGGACGACGCCAAATCGAGCCACTGGCCAGACACCCTTTGCTCTAGTCTACGGAGCAGAGGCAGTTCTCCCCACGGAACTCGTGTACGGGTCACCTCGAGTGCTCACTTATGATGAGCTTGAGCAAGAGCAGCTGCGGCAAGATGACGCGCGCTCCTCGAGGAAGATCGCCTTCAGTCGCAGACGAGCTGCTCGTTACCGGCAAGCTTTGCGCCGCTACCATAGCCGCAGTTAATGCCGAAGCTTCGAGGAAGGCGACCTTGTTCTTCGGCGCATTCAATCCGCCAAGAATTCCAACAAGTTGACGCCGGTGGGAAGGCCCTTATCGGGTAAAACGAGTCACTAGGCCCGCGCTGTCCGCCTTTGAGACCAAGATGGCTTTCCGTGAGCAATTCCTAGAATATAGAGCATCTTCGCAAGTTTTACCCATATAGGCGCGGTTGTTGGAACCTGCTCCGCAACCACCCTTTGTACAAGTCTTGCCGCTGTTGCATGTGATCCTTTGTACAAAGCCCGCGCAGACCCGTGCATCAAGAAGCCTATGGGTTGCGACATTTTGTCAATACATGCTTTCATAATCATATATGCATGTGTTTACTAACATCTTGTGCAGCACCCGCACCCGAAGCTTATAATGAGCCACTAGGCTCCATAACTTTATTTTCTTCTTTCTTCTCAAACAAGAAGAAGGTTCATCCACCCACAAGTTAACCGGGGAGGAGGAGATAGTGGTGTGGCCGCCAAGCGCCACTCGAGGAACTGTCGCCTTGCCGGAAAATGGACAATGTAAAAGCTAAGTTGCTAAGTTTAAACGACAAGTTTTAAATTTTGAGTTATCTTCCTCGAACGATAGTACTTTGTATGGAAAACCTGTGCGCGGAGGAACCAAATCATGACTGGTCGCTCCCTTACTTTGTTTCGAGTCCGCTCAACAACTTAAGTGAGCTGCGATTAGTCCGCGACAAGGTTGCTTGTCGGTAGCGACCCTTGAAGAAGTCAAGAAGTTCCGCACTTTCGGCGCCAAGGCAAGGGTGCCTCGACCGCAAGTTTCCCTAAAAGCGAGGGCAGTAACATACAAAGCCAAGAGTCGAGTAAAGGAAGTAACATAGCAAATGCTGCCCAGAACAAAGTTATATTACAAAAACAACTTATTGCGGCACTAGCTAATTTGTTCTCAGAACTGAAATAACAGCGAAGAGGAGAAGAAAGGTGCGCTGGCACCCAAGCCCCGCAAGCCGAGTTGCCGGGCTGCGGCGAGCCAGAGTTGCCGGGGCTGCGGCAAGCCGAGTTGCCGGGCTGCGGTATCGATAAGCCTTTTCGTCCCTTCTCAAACATCCTTTTCATTAAAACATTCTACTCGGATACAAATCCGTGGAGAATGAAAAACATGAAAGAGAGGATTACAATTTTTTAAATGCGGATAAGGCCCGAAGGCTTACAAATTAAAAAGATAAGATGCCCGTAATCCTTTGTCTGTCCCTCTCTTCAGGAGGTAGGTCAAGGAGGCGGGAAGAGCAAAAGGAGCGCCTACACGAGCTACAGGTGCCAGAAGGCACCAAGGGAACATGCCGGAGGCTCTCCGAGGGCTTAACGGGGATGGCGGCGCCGGAAGCGGGGCTCGAAGACGGGGCGGCAGGACGCCAAGACGCTGTCGAGGGCACTACGCCCTCGACTCGACACTTGACGGCCTTGTCGCCATCCCTCTTCCCTTCCGCAGCCTCCCTACGCCACGCCCAAGGAGACGACCCGGGAGTTCAAGGAGCCGCGACGCAGATGATGGGGTCGCCGGTGACGCACGGCGGCGCCTCGACAACTAATCGACCGCTACCTCGTCGTCGTTGTCGCCCTCCTCGCCACTCTCACTCGAGGGGAATCTTCACTGTCGGAGGAGCTATCCACGCAGCACTTCGCCCGAAAGTGCCGAGATCCCGAAGACCTTGACGGAGAGGAGATCACCCTCCATTAACTTAAATGGAGGGTAAACCCCGCCTCAAGCTGTGGATGCGAGTGAACGCCTTCCACCCACGATCAAGATACATCACATTAGGGGCTGGGAATACAACACGGACTCGCATGCCGCTGATTCCACAGCCCCTCATGTGCAGTCTCAATGTCTCGGCGGATCCGACTCCATCGCGCCATGAACGGAGCTGGAAGCCGAGGCGGCGACGAGGCGCCGGGCGCAGCCTGACGAAGAACTCGCAAGGGTCGCCCCCGATGGACCGCCGCAGGAGGGGAACGCGCGGCGGCGGCGGAGGCAGCGGCCGCGCCGTCCGCCTCTTCCCCGAGCGCCGACCTCGCCCGCGACCTCGCCTCCCTCTTCCTCTTGTGGTTGGTCCCGCCACCCCGGGTGGGGTTGGGAGGCGCTGTGGTCTAGCGGCGACCCTCGCCGCCACCGATGAAGAACCAAGGTTCCTTTCTCCATGAAGAATGAGGGAAAGGAGAGCGTAAGCTGAGGAAAGGAGGAGATGGGAGAGTGCGGGCTTCTGCGCCCCTTCCGCTCTTTTTAAGGAAGCAAGGTGGGGCTCGCCGCCTGCTCAGCCGATCAGTATGGGAATCAGGCCGACCTGCTGCCTCTACTGCAACGGCCCAGCTTCCCATTTCCACCGTCCACCCCGAGAGCGTGAGAGCCACGTGGCGGGGATGCGGAACCGAGGCGACAGTGAGACGACCTCGACGCCACCTACCTCCCCCACGACGCCGCAATTGACGCGCGCTGCTACGGGGAACGCGCGGATACGGAGTGGATTTGGTTTGGACCCAGGCCGCGTGTCCGCAGCCTGTTTTGGGCCCGGCCCAACAGCGCCAGCACCGTGTATGGCCCAGACCGGGGCTCTGTGTCGTGTGTAGCCAAGGTAGGGGTACCTTAGTACTCCGAACCTGCACGGGCAACAGCAGCGTCCCTGCGGCAAGCCTTGCCGGGCGCCTACCAAGACCCTCCGCGCCCTTCAGAAAACAAGACTCGGCAAGAGGAGCTTGCCGGTGAGCCATTCAAGAACAAAGTATTAAGACCCCGCAAGAGGAGCTTGCGGGAAGGCCACTCAGTATGCGGAAGGAATAAGGCCCCGCAAGAGGAGCTTGCCGGAAGGCTTGGTGGGCGCCGAACCCCTGTTGCGACAAGGTTCCCGCGCGGCAAGGCGCTTGCCGGGCGGGCAACCTCTTCATCTCCGCTCCACCACCCGCCAACGTGTCACCACGGGCTCTCCCAAGCACGCGTGTCGACGAGCTGTGCAGCCAGCGGGGAGCAGCGATAAGCGGCGCTGACAAGCTACCATCGTGGCAAACGGAGGCGCACTTGACGGTCCCTGTTAATCGTTTCAGGCGATCGAGACGGGCATTGATGACTCTTGTCCCTTGCCGTCAGAGTTAGGTATAGATTACTATACACTGTACAAAGCGGTGTACCAACCTATATTTTTACCATCATACCCTTGTCTACTTGCCACATGTGGTGACCCCTTGCGCCTATAAAAGGAGGCCCAAGGGCAACGTAGAAAGGGTTCGGCTCGGTTCGGCCAGCTCCGGCTTAGTTCATCGTATTCATACGAAACCACACTCAGGCTAGGTCTTGTAGCTCCCATTGCTCCCTAGCAAGAACACGAGATAATCCACAAAGCAGCAGTAGGAGTATTATCTCTCCGGAGAGCTCCGAAGCTGGGTAAATCCGCTCGTGTGCATCGCCTCGATCCTCTCTTTGCGCAATCTCCGCCCCCCTCCGAACCACAAGGGACCCAGGTCCCGTAGGTGCTCGTGGGACACGACCAGTTCTCCCCCGACATTCTATATCTACAAGATGGAGGAGAATAGCTTAGCCAGTGAGCATGTACTCAGAATGTCTGGCGCTTGAATCAAGTGGGAGTTAATCTTCCAGATAAGATAGTGATTGACAGAGTTCTCTAGTCACTATCACCAAGCTACTAGAACTTCGTGATGAACTATAATATGTAAGGGATGACGAAAACAATTCCCAAAGCTCTTCACAATGTTGAAATCGACGAAGGTGGAAATCAAGAAAGAGCATCAAGTGTTGATGGTTAATAAGACAACTAGTTTCAAGAAAAAGGGCAAGGGAAAAGAAAGGGAACTCCAAGAAGAATGGCAAGCAAGTTGCTACCACCATGAAGAAGCCCAAAGCTGGACCCAAGCCTGAAACTGAGTGCTTCTACTGCAAAGGAAATGGTCACTAGAAGCGGAACTGCCCCAAATACTTGGCGGATAAGATGGATGGCAAAGTGAACAAAGGTATATTTGATATACATGTTACTGATGTGTACTTTACTAGTGTTCATAGTAGCCCCTGGGTATTTGATACCGGTTCAGTTGCTAAGATTAGTAACTCGAAACGGGAGTTGCATAATGAACAGAGACTAGTTAAGGACGAGGTGACGATGTGTGTTGGAGGTAATTCCAAGGTTGATACGATCACCATCTCACAATCACTCTACCTTCGGGATTAGTGTTGAACCGAAATAAATGGTATTTGGTGTTTGCGTTGAGCATGAATATGATTAGATCATGTTTATTGCAATACGGTTATTCATTTAAATCAGAGAATAATTGTTGTTCTGTTTACATGAATAAAACCTTCTATGGTCATACACCTGATGTAAATGGTTTATGGAATCTTGATCGTAGTGATACACATATTCATAATATTGATGCCAAAAGATGCAAAGTTGATAATGATAGTGCAACATATTTGTGGCACTACCATTTAGGTCATATTGGTGTAAAGCGCATGAAGAAACTACATGCAGATGGACTTTTGGAATCACTTGACTATGAATCATTAGATACTTGCGAACCATGCCTCATGGGAAAGATGACTAAAACTCCGTTCTCCGGAACAATGGAGCGAGCCAATGACTTATTGGAAATAATACATACCGATGTATGTGGTCCGATGAGTGTTGAGGCTCGCGGCGGGTATCATTATTTTTTACCTTCACCGATGATTTGAGCATATATGGGTATATCTACTTAATGAAACACAAGTCTGAAACATTTGAAAAGTTCAAGGAATTTCAAAGTGAAGTGGAGAATCATTGTAACAAGAAAATAAAGTTTCTATGATCTGATCGCGGAGGTGAGTATTTGAGTTACGTGCCTGGCCTTCATTTAAACAATGTGGAATAATTCACAACTCACACCACCTGGAACACCACAGCGTAATGGTGTGTCCGAACATCGTAACCGTACTTTATTAGATATGGTGTGATCTATGATGTCTCTTACCAATTTACCACTATCGTTTTGGGGTTATGCATTAGAGACAGCTGCATTCATGTTAAATAGGGCAACGTCTAAATCCGTTGAGACGACACCGTATGAACTGTGGTTTGGCAAGAAACCTAAGTTGTCGTTTCTTAAAGTTTGGGGTTGCGACACTTATGTTAAAAGGCTTCAGCCTGATAAGCTCGAACCCAAATCGGAGAAGTGCATCTTCATAGGATACCCTAAGGAACAACTGGGTACACCTTCTACCATAGATCCGAAGGTAAGATCTTTGTAGCCGAGAATGGAACCTTTATAGAGAAGGAGTTTCTCTTGAAAGAAGTGACCGGGTAATTGTACCTTCTCTCGAATTGGAAAGTAGCACATCAGTGAAATCCGTTCCCTTGATGCCTACACCAACTATAGAGGAAGCTAATGATGATGATCATGAAACTTCGGATCAAGTTACTACTAGACATCATAGGTCGAACAAAGCACATTCCGCACCAGAGTGGTATGGTAATCCTGTTCTGGAAGTCATGTTACTAGACCATGACGAACCTACGAACTATGAAGAAGCTATGATGAGCCCAGATTCCGACAAATGGCTTAAGGCCATGAAATCTGAGATAGGGTCCATGTATGAGAACAAAGTATGGACTTTAGTGGACTTGCCCGATGATCGGCAAGCCATTGAGAATAAATGGATCTTCAAGAAGACTGACGCTGATGGTAATGTCACTATCTAAAAAGCTCGACTTGTCACAAAAGTGTTTTCGACAAGTTCAAGGAGTTGAGTATGATGAGACTTTCTCACCCGTAGCGATGCTTAAGTCTATCCGAATCATGTTAGCAATTGCAACATTTTACGATTATGAAATCTGGCAAATTGATGTAAAAATTGCACTCCTTAATGGATTTCTTAAAGAAGAGTTGTATACGATGCAACCAGAAAGGTTTTGTAGATCCTAAAGGTGCTAACAAAGTGTGCAAGCTCCAGTGATCCATCTATGGACTGGTGCAAGCATCTCGGAGTTGGAATATACGCTTTGACGAGGTGATCAAAGCATATGGTTTTATACAGACTTACGGTGAAGCCTGTATTTACAACAAAGTGAGTGGGAGCTCTGTAGCATTTCTGGTATTATATGTGGATGACATATTGCTGATTGGAAATGATACAGAATTTCTGGATAGCATAAAAGGATACTTGAATAAGAATTTTTCATTGAAAAACCTCGGTGAAGATGCTTACATATTGGGCATCAAGATCTATAGAAATAGATCAAAACGCTTGATAAGATTTTTCAATGAGTACATACCTTGACAAGATTTTGAAGTAGTTCAAAATGGAACAGTCAAAAAGGTAGTTCTTGCCTGTGTTGCAAGGTGTGAAGTTGAGTAAGACTCAAAACCCGACCATGGCAGAAAATAGAAAGTGAATGAAAGTCATTCCCTATGCCTCGGCCATAGGTTCGATAAAGTATGCTATGTTGTATACCTGACCTATTGTGTACCTTGCCATGAGTTTGGCAAGGGGATAGAATAGTGATCCAGGAGTGGATCACCAGACAGCGGTCAAAGTTATCCTTAGTTACCTAAGAGGACTAAGGAAATATTTCTCGGTTATGGAGGTGATAAAGAGTTACGTCGTTGCAAGCTTTTACACCGATCTAGATGACTTTGAGTCTCAATCTAGATACGTATTGAAAGTGGGAGCAATTATCTAGAGTATCTCCGTGCAGAGCATTTAGACATAGAAAGTTGCAAAATACATACGGATCTGAATGTGGCAGACCTGTTGACTAAACTTCTCTCACAAGCAAAACATGATCACACCTTAGTACTCTTTGGGTGTTAATCACATATCGATGTGAACTAGATTATTGACTCTAGTAAACCCTTTGGGTGTTTGTCACATGGCGATGTGAACTATGGGTGTTAATCACATAAAGATGTGAACTATTGGTGTTAAATCACATGGCGATGTGAACTAGATTATTGACTCTAGTGCAAGTGGGAGACTGAAGGAAATATGCCCTAGAGGCAATAATAAAGTTTTTATTTTATATTTTCTTATTCATGATAAAGGTTTATTATTCATGCTAGAATTCTATTGATCGGAAACCTAAATGCATGTGTGAATATAAACAAACACCGTGTCCCTAGTGAGCCTCTACTAGACTAGCTCGTTGATCAAAGATGGTTAAGGTTTCCTAACCATGGACATGAGTTGTCATTTGATAATGGGATCACATCATTAGGAGAATGATGCGATGGACAAGACCCATCCGTTAGCTTAGCATTTGATCGCATGCTTTATTGCTATGCTTTCATGTATGTCAAATACATATTCCTTTGACTATGAGATCATGCAACTCCCGAATACCGTAGGAATACCTTATGTTCTATCAAACGTCACAATGTAGCTGGGTGATTATAAAGATGCTCTACAGGTATCTCCGAAGGTGTTTTGTTGGGTTGGCGTGAATCGAGATTAGGATTTTTCACTCCGAGTATCGGAGAGGTATCTCTGGGCCCTCTTGACAATACACACCATAAGCTTGCAAGAAAATGACTAAGGAGTTAGTCACAAGGTCATGTATGGCGGAACGAGTAAAGAGAATTACCGCTAACGAGATTGAACTAGGTATGGATCGTGAAGGTATGACGGAGGATCACCAACACCGTCACCACGCCATCGTGCTGCCGGAACTCATCTACTACTTCGCCCGTCTTGCTGGATCAAGAAGGCGAGGACGTCATCAAGCTGAACGTGCGCTGAACGCGGAGGTGCCGGGATGGATCGTGAAGGTGTACGACTACATCAACCGCATTGATAAACGCTTTCGCTTTGCGATCTTCAAGGGTATGAAGATGCTCTCCCCCTCTCGCAGCTATGCGTCTCCTAGATATATCTTGCGTGAGCGTAGGAAATTTCTTGAAATTGCATACTACGTTTCCCAATATGACCACCCCCGGATTAGTGCCTTCGGAGTTGTTGATCTTGATAGCTCCGGAATGAAAATACATCTTCAATGATATACGGTCCTTCCCATTTTGAGAGAAGTTTTCCTACAAAGAATCTGAAATGATAGTTGTACAATAGAACATACTCACCTACTTTGAATTCCCATCTTTCATCATGCCATCTTTTAACCTTTTCTTTAAACAACTTGGCATTTTCGTAAGCTTGGGTTCTCCACTCATCTAATGAGCTAATATCAAATAACCTCTTTTCACCGGAAAGTTTGAAATCGTAGTTAAGTTCTTTAATTGCCCAATATGCTTTATGTTCTAACTCAAGAGGTAAATGGCATGCTTTTCCATAAACATTTTATACAAAGACATACCCATAGGGTTCTTATAAGCAGTTCTAAAAGCCCATAACGCATCATCAGGTTTCTTGGACCAATTCTTTCGAGATCTATTAATGGTCTTTTGCAAAATTAATATTATTTCTCTATTACTCAATTCAACTTGACCACTAGACTGAGGATGATAAGGAGATGCAACTCTATGGTTAACATCATATTTAGCAAGGAGTTGACGGAAAGCACCATGAATAAAATGTGAACCACCATCAGTCATTAAATATCTAGGGACTCCAAACCATGGGAAAATAACTTATTTAAGCATTTTAATAGAAGTGTTATTTTCAACACTACTAGTTGGGATAACTTCTACCCACTTAGTAACATAATCAACATCAACTAAAATATGTGTATGCCCATTATAGGAAGGAAAAGGTCCCATATAATCAAATCCCCAAACATCAAATGGTTCAATAACAAGTGAATAATTCATAGGCATTTCCTGACGTCTACCAATATTACCCAATATTTGACATTCATCACAAGATAAGACAAACTTATGTGCATCCTTGAAGAGAGTAGGCCAATAAAAACCAGATTGTAATACCTTATGTGCGGTTCTATCTCCAGCATGGTGTCCTCAGTATGCCTCGGGATGACACTTCCGCAGGATTTGTTCCTATTCATGCTCAGGTACACAACATGTAATAATACCATCTACTCCTTCTTTATAAAGATGTGGGTCATCCCAAAACTAATGTTGTAAATCAAAGAAGAACCTTTCATTTTGTTGGCATGTGAAACTATTTGGTATATGCTTAGCAACAATGTAATTAGCATAGTCTGCATACCAAGGAGTATTACGAGAAGCTTTCATAACAGCTAATTGTTTATCAGGAAAACTATCATCAATAGGTAGTGGGTCATCAAGAACATTGTCCATTCGAGACAAATTATCAGCTACGGGGTTCTCAGCTCCCTTTCTACCAATAAGATGCAAGTCAAATTCTTGTAGCAATAGAATCCACCTAAGCAGCCTAGGTTTAGCATCTTTCTTTTCCGTAAGGTATTTAATAGCAACATGATTTGTGTGAACAATTACCTTAGAATCAGCTATATAAGATCTGAATTTATCACATGCAAACACAACTGATAGAGATTCTTTCTCAGTAGTAGCATAAATTCTTTGAGCAATGTCTAGATTTTTACTAGCATAATGGATGCCATTCAATTTCTTATCAACTCTTTGACCTAGAACAGCACCAACAACATAATCACTAGCATCACACATAATTTCAAATGGTAGGTTCCAATCAGGTGGTTGGACAATGGGTGTAGAGATTAAGGCTTTCTTAAGTATTTCAAAGGCTTCTACACAATCATCATAAAAACAAATGGAACATCTTTTTGCAAAAGATTAGTAAGAGGCCTAGAAATTTTAGAGAAGTCTTTAATAAACCTCTTATAGAAACCAGCATGACCAAGGAAACTTCTTATACCTTTAATATCTTTAGGACATGAAATTTTCTCAATTGCATCAACTTTAGCTTTATCTACTTCAGTACCTCGTTTAGAAATTTTATGCCCAAGTATGATACCTTCATTAACCATAAAGTGGCACTTCTCCCAATTCAAGACAAGATTAGTTTCTTCAAATCTCAACAAAACTTGATCAAGGTTGCTTAAGCAATTATCAAAAGAAGTCCCGTAAATGAAAAAATCATCCATGAAAACCTCAACAATATTTTCATAAAAATAAGAGAATATAGCAGTCATATATCTTTGAAAGGTATCAGGTGCATTGCATAAACCGAAAGGCATAAGTCTATAAGAATAATTTCCAAAAGGGCAAGTAAAAGTAGTTTTCTCTTGATCTTCTTTTGACACAGGTATGTGAGAAAAACCATAATATCCTTCAAGGAAACAAAAGTGTGTATGCTTAGACGATATTTCTAAAATTTGATTAATAAAAGGCAAGGGGTAATGATCTTTTCTAGTAGCTTTGTTTAATTTCCTGAAATCAATTACCATCCTATAACCAGTTATAGTTCTTTGTGGGATGAGTTCATTTTTATCATTAGGAACAACAGTTATACCTCCTTTCTTAGGAACACAATGAATATGGCTTACCCATCTACTATCAGCTATGGGATAAATTATACCTGCTTCCAGAAGCTTTAATATGTCAGTTCTTACCACATGCTTCATCTTAGGATTCAACCGTTATTGATGATCAACAACTGGCTTAACATCAGGTTCCATATTAATCTTGTGTTGACATAGAGTGATACTAATGACCTTAAGATCATCAAGAGTATATCCAATAGCAACACGGTTCTTCCTTAGAGTTTTAAGTAATCTCTTTTCTCCATGCTCTGAAAGTTTAGCACTAATAATAAAAGGATATATCTTCTTTTCATCAAGATAAGAATATTTCAATGTGTCGGGTAATTTCTTAAGTTCAGACACGGGGTCACCCTTAGGTGGAGGAGGACCTCCAAGGGTTTCAACAGGCAAACTATATTTAAGGATAGGTGCTTGATTAAAGAATATCTCATCTATTTCATTTCTTTCATTCATATGCATATCATTTTCATGGTCTAGCAAATATTGTTCTAACGCATCAGTAGGAGGTATGACAATAGAAGCAAGACCAACTATTTTATCCTTACTAGGCAATACAGAATTTGGATAAAGTAAACTCATGAGATACATCACCAATGTTAACGTTGACAGTTTCCTTATTGCAACCAATCTTAGCATTAACTGTATTTAAGAAAGTCTACCAAATATAATGGGACAAAAATCATCTTGTGGAGAACCAAGAACTAGAAAATCGGTAGGGTATTTTTATCTTTCCACACAAGACTTCAACATCTCTAACAATCCCAAGCGGTGAAATAGTATCTCTATTCGCAAGCTTAATAGTAACGTCAATGTCCACTATCTCAGCAGGTGCAATATCATTCATAATCTCTTGATATAAGGTAAACGGAATAGCACTCATACTAGCACCCAAATCACATAAACCATGGTAACAATGGTCTCTTATTTTAACTGAGACAACAGGCATGCCAACAACGGGCTTATTCTTATCTTCAGTATGGGGCTTAGCAATTCTAGTAGCTTCATCGCGTAAGTAAAATAACATGCCCATCAATATTATTGACCAAGAGATCTTTAACCATATCAACATTAGGTTCAAATTTAATTTTTCCAGAGGGTCTAGGTGTTCTAATATTACTTTTATTAACCACAATTGAGACTTTAGCATGTTCCTTAGTCCTAACAAGAAAAGGAGGTTTCTTGATATAAGTAGTAGGTACAACTGGATCAACATTGTAAATGATAGTTTCATCTTTAACTATAACGGGTTCCTCAATCTTTTCTTTAATGGGGGGGGGGGTGATATTTAAACCACTTCTCCTTAGGGAGATCTGCATGAGTAGCAAATGATTCGCAAAAAGAGGCTACTATCTTAGAGTCAAGTCCACATTGAGTACTAAACTTATGAAAATTATCAGTTTCCATAAAAGATTTAACATAATCAAACTCACGTTTTATACCTGACTCTTTATCTTTGTCAAGTTCCCAATCTTCAGAGTTGCGTTTAATTCTTTCTAGAAGATCCCATTTTAATTCAATACTTTTCTTCATAAAGGAACCGGTAGAAGAAGAATCGAGCATGGATGATCATTATGAGAAAGCCGAGCATAAATTTTTTGCATAATAATTTCTCTTGAGAGCTCATGATTGGGGCATGTGCACAACATTTACTTAAGCCTCCCCCAAGCTTGAGCGATACTTTCTCCTTCACGAGGCCAAAAATTATATATATATAATTCTGATCACGATGAACCAAATGCATAGGATAAAACTTCTGATAATTCCAATTTCAATCGGTTCCAATCCCACGTTCCAATATCATCACATGGCCTATAGAATGTCAATGCCTTTCCCTCCAACGATAAAAGGAAAACCTTATTCTTAACTCCATCCTTGGATAAACCCGCAAGCTTAAATAATCCAAAAACTTCATCCACATAGATTAAGTGCATATTAGGATGTATTGTTCCATCTCCTGCATAAGGATTAGCTAGCAGTTTCTCTATCATACGTGAATGAATATCATAATAAATACTTTCAGTAGGTGCAGTAGGTTGAGGGACAACTCCTTGTGCCTCCGGTCAAGTTGAAGATACCTCGAACATACCCCTCAAAGGATTACTTTCCATAGTAACAAGTGACAGTAAATTTCAACACGTAATATAAATGTTTCCTGACCAAATTCCACTCACCAAAGGTGCTTCACTCCCCGGCAATGGCGCTAGAAAATAGTCTTTATGGCCCACAAGTATAGGGGACCAATCATAGTCCTTTCGATAAGTAAGAGTGTCGACCCAACGAGGAGCAGAAGGAAATGACAAGTGGTTTTCAGCAATGTATTTTCTGCAAGCACTAAAATTATCGGTAACAGGTAGTTTGGTAGCAAGGTAATTTGTAATGAGCAACAAGTATAAATTATAAAAAAGGTGCAGAAAGGTAGCCCAATCCTTTTTGTAGCAAAGGACAGGTCGTAAAGGTTTCTTATAGTAAGCAAAGTGTTCTTGAGGACGCACGGGAATTTCATCTAGTCACTTTCATCATGTTTGTTTGACTCGCGTCCGCTACTTTGATAATTTGATATGTGGGTGGGTAGATGCTTGGGTGTTGTTCTTACTTGAACAAGCCTCCCGCTTATGATTACCCCCTCTCGCAAGCATCCGCAACTACGCAATAAGAAATAAGATAAATCTAACCATAGCATGCAACAGATGGATCCAAATCAGCCCTTATGGAATAACGCACAAACTAGGGTTTAAGCTTCTGTCACCCTAGCAACCCATCATCTACTTATTACTAAACAATGACTTCCCTTATGCCCAAGTATGTTGAAGTGTCATGTAGTCGACGTTCACACGACATCACTAAGGGAAGAAACAACATACATATCATCAAAATATCAAACGAATACCAAATTCACATGATTACTTATGACAAGGCTTCTCCCATGTCCTCAAGAACAAAAGTAACTACTCACAAATCATATTCATGTTCAAGATCAGAGGGGTATTGAATAGCATCAAGGATCTAAACATATGATCTTCCACCAAATAAACCAACCCACGTCAACTACAAGATGTAATCAACACTACTAGTAACCCACAGGTACTAATATGAGGTTTTGAGGCAAAGATTGAATCTAAGAGATGAACTAAGGTTTGAGATGACATGGTGCTGGTGAAGATGTTGATGAAGATCGGTCCTCCCACGATGAGAGTGTTGCTGGTGATGTCGATGGCTTCAATTTCCCCCTCTCGGAGGGAAGTATCCCCGGTGGAATCGCTCTGCCGAAGAGCAAAAGTGCACCTGCTCAGGTTCGCCTCGAGACAGCGGTGCTTCATCCGAAAGTCCTCTGTTCATTTTTTTCCTAGGGAAAATGGCATCATATAGGAGAAGATGGGCCTCGGAGGCCAGCCAGGGGCCCCATAAGCCACTTGGATGTGCTCAAGTGCCTTGTGAGCACCTGGTGGGTCCCCTCTGGTATTTATTTTCTCCAATATCTTTATATATTCAAAAATAGTTCTCCATGAAATTTCAGTTCATTTGGAGTTTTGCAGAATAGGTGTCTCTGATATAGCTTTTTCAGGTCCAGAGTTCCAACTCTCGGCAATCTCCCTCTTCATACAAATCTTGTAGATTAAGAGAGAAAAGGCATTAGAATTGCATCACAAAGTGTTATAATGATCAAAGACACTATAAATAACAGTAGGAAAACACGATGCAAAATGGACGTATCACCCTCTGTGTCGCACAAGCATGTAGGATTACCGCCATAGGGTTTGCAATACGTTCGTAATTCGCTTATAGTAGGTAGCGAGAGTGACAAAAGCTTATACCCGAGTAAGGGGGTTGTTGCGTATGGGAGTAAAGAGGACTTGTTACCTAATGCTATGGTTGGGTTTTACCTTAATGACCTTTCGTAGTTGTGGATGCTTGCTAGAGTTCCAATCATAAGAACATGTGATCCAAGTATGGGAAGTATGTTAGCTCATGCCTCTCCCTGATTGCATATGATAAATATCTATCATGTTATATTCAATGGCCTATGGTCTATGAACAATCTTTCTCATTGTTCTACAAAAAGCTTTCTACTAAACAACTAACTTTTATTATCTCGCAAAGCACTCCTAGTTTTATTCTTGCAAAGTAGTTTTAGCATTACACCTACAAAGTACTTCTAGTTTCATACTTGTTCTAGGTAAAGCAAACGTTAAGTGTGCGTATTTGTATCGGTGGTCAATATAACTTGAAGAGAATATAAATTCTACCATTTGCTCCTCATTGGGTTCGACACTCTTATTTAACGAAAAATCTACAATTGATTCCCATGCACTTGTGGGTTATCAACATGTTGGATGCGATCTAGGGGCGCCACCGTCCTCTAGTCTTGGGCGCCAAGAAGGTCGTCTGGATTCTTAGGGCTAGTGTCGCGCCGGCCCATTGAGCCCCCTTCTGGTCCATCAAACCGGGCTCCTTGGCGTTAGCCACCCCGGGTACAGGACCGCATCAACAGTACGCAGAAGTACCCTTATAGGTTTTCCTACAAACTTCCACTCTATGAGCTACCCGCACTAGGACGCATTTTAATGATATTTGGCAGGGGACACACCCCGGCAACATATTCAGCCTCCTTGACGACCTCATGCAGAAATAGTTGTTGATTCGGGCTTCTAGAAGGAGGTCTCGCAATCGTCCAGAGGTTGGTGTTGGGATGATGAGCCCGGACGCTGGCTAGGACCTGGTGAGCTCCTTCAAAAGCAGTAGAGTATATCCAATCATCCAAACAATTGGAGGAATCTGCAAGCAAATTAAGGACCACCTCAAGGTCGGATGTCAGGCCAGGATGCCCGGTAAACAAAGTCCTAGGAGCAATCCCCAACGCGATGGTCATCTACTATGCCATGGAGGCAACCTCTCGAAGCCGCTGAGGGAGTCCTGGATTAAGGGGTCCTCGGGCGTCCGGACTATGGGACATGGGTCGGACTGATGGGCCGTGAAGATACAAGACCGAAGACTCTCACCCGTGTCCGGATGGGACTCTCCTTGGCGTGGAAGGCAAGCTTGGCGCCCGGAAATGAAGATTCCTTTCTCTATAACCGACTTTGTATAACCCTAGTCCCCTCTGGTGTCTATATAAACCGGAGGGCTTAGTCCATAGAGGCGAGGAGAATAATCATAGTCATACATGCTAGACTTCTAGGGTTTTAGCCATTACGATCTCGTGGTAGATCAACTCTTGTAATACTCATATTCATCAAGATCAATCAAGCAGGAAGTAGGGTATTACCTCCATAGAGAGGGCCCGAACCTGGATAAACATCGTGTCCCCCGTCTCCTGTTACCATCGACCTTAGACGCACAGCTCGGGACCCCCTACCCGAGATCCGCCGATTTTGACACCGACATTGGTGCTTTCATTGAGAGTTCCGTTGTGTCGTCGTCAAGAGGTTCAATGGCCTCGTCAATCATCTACAACAATGTTGTCCAGGGAGAAGTCTTCCTCCTTGGACAGATCTTCGTATTCGGCGGCTTCGCAATGCGGGCTGACTCGCTTGGCCATTTAGAGCAGATCGACAGCTATGCCCCCGGCCATCAGGTCAGATTTGGAAGCTTAAAGTATGTCGCGGATATCCGCAGAGACTTGATCTTCGATGTATTCGAGACCACGGCAGCCGCTCCCTGTCACCGCGATGAACATGACTTAAATCTGTCATCGGACCATACCCAGGAGATAGTGCCTATAACTGCTCTGGCCCTAGATCCGGAGCAGATTGCGCCATCCAAGGTAGGGTGGCTCAACCCCGCCACGGAAGCCGCAGACTCAACGACGTCGGAGCCGCACACAGACCCAGCCTCGAATGGGATCTGTGTCACCGGAACCTCGGACTCGTTTCTGGCTACAGGATCTGAACCATGTGCGTCCGCGCATGTCGAGCTTGATCAGGCATCGATCGTTGAATTCAGCTCCGCGGACATCTTCCGGCACTCGCCTTTTGGCGACGTGCTAAACTCATTAAAAACACTCTCCTTAGCGGGGGACTCACAGCCGAATTATATCCGGTTCGAACTGGAGGCTGATGATGGAGAATTTCGCTTCCCACCCACCACCCACTTCATAGCCACTATCGAGGACCTAATTGACATGCTCGATTACGGCTCCGAAGACATCGACGGTATGGATGACGATGCCAGAGAAGAGGAGGCCCAAAACCCGCCATTTACCAGACGTTGGACGGCCACTTCCTCGTATGACGTATACATGGTGGACACACCTAAAGAGAACAATGGCGACAACGAGAAGGATCCAGTCGAGGATAAACCTCCTGAGATACAGCCAAAATGCTTACGTCAGCGGCGCCGCTCTAAGTCACGCCGTGGAAAAGATAGCGATACCGGCACAAGAGAAAACAATACTCCGGACGATCCCGAAGACAATGAAGACCCCGTTGAGGCAACTTCCGAACAGGACGAATGGGAAGATGGGCAAGTTAGCCCTGATGAACATGCCATACACGAAGACTCGGAGGACAATAATTATCTTCCGCTCTCCGAGGATGAGGTGAGCCTCGGCAACGAGGATTTTTATCGTGCCTGAGGAACCTCTCGAGCAGGAGCGCTTTAAGCGTCGGCTAATAGCTACCGCAAGGAGCTCAAAAGAAGCAGCAGAAGAGCTTCAAGCTGATCAAGATCTCGCTCAACGATAGATGGACTGATGTCCCGGCAGCCGAGGAATACGGCCTCAAGCGCCCAGCCAAAAGTTACCTGAAGCGCAAATTGCTACCTCAGTTTGATGATGAGGCGCTGGAGCCCGTACCATCATCGCGCAATGCGGCTGACCGACCACCACGTGGTCAGGACAAAACGGCAACTCACGACGAACACCAGCCCGCCCCACCTCACCGTAAAGGCAAGGATAAAACAGCTCGGGGACATACATATGACCTGCGGCAAGACTTGGACAGTAGAGCAGGTCAGAACAGATCGATCTATGGATCACAGGGACGTGCCCCGACACGCGACAACGACTACCTAGCCGGACGCAACAATCATACTCACGCCCGGGTCGAGAACCGCAGACGGACTCCATCCGAGCTACGTCGCGACGTGGCCCGATATAGAGGCACCGCACACCCCCTTTGCTTCACTGACGAGGTAATGGAGCACGAATTCCCAGAAGGGTTTAAACCCGTAAACATCAAATCATATGATGGGACAACAGACCCCGCGGTATGGATCGAGGATTTTCTTCTTCACATTCATATGGCATGCGGCGATGATCTCCATGCCATCAAATACCTCCCACTAAAACTCAAAGGACCAGCCCAGCACTGGTTGAACAGCCTGCCCGAAAACTCCATCGGCAGCTGGGAGGACTTGGAAGAGGCCTTCCTTGACAACTTCCAAGGTACATATGTTCGACCTCCGGATGCCGACGACTTAAGTCACATAATTCAACAGCCCGGAGAGTCAGCCAGGAAACTCTGGACTAGATTCTTAACCAAAAAGAACCAAATCATCGATCGTCCGGATGCCGAAGCCCTGGCGGCCTTTAAACACAGCATCCCGGACGAATGGCTCGCCCGACACCTCGGCCAAGAAAAGCCGAAGTCCATGGAAGCCCCCACGGCACTCATGACCCATTTTTGTACGGGCGAGGATAGTTGGCTAGCCCGTAGCAATAACACTACAAGCGAGGCTGGCACCTCTGAGACCAAAAACAGCAACGGCAAGCCCCGACGCAACAGGCACAAGCGTCGAAGCAACGGTGACAATACCGATGACACGACAGTCAACACCGGATTCAGTGGCTCCAAGTCCGGTCAGGGGAATAAGCCATATAAAAGAAACAATCCGGGACCATCCAGCTTGGACCGCATACTCGATCGTCCATGCCAGATTCATGGCACCCCAGACAAACCAGCCAATCATACCAACAGAGACTGTTGGGTTTTTAAACAGGCCGGCAAGTTAAATGCCGAGAACAAGGAGAAGGGGTCGCAAAGCGAGGACGATGACGAGGAGCCCCGGCCACCGAACACAGGGGGACAGAAGAAGTCCCCCCCCCCCCAGTTAAAATGGTGAACATGATATATGCTACCCATATCCCCAAGAGGGAGCGCAAGCCTTCGAGGATGTTCTGCGATGGAGCCACGCGCCCCAAAGTTCAACCCATGGTCTTCCCGTCCGATCACTTTCGATCGCAGGACCATCCGACCAAGATCTGTCATGGCGGTTCAGCCAAGACCGTCCTCGACCCAATCATTGATGGATTCCACCTCACGTGAGTCCTCATGGACGGTGGTAGTAGCCTGAACCTGCTCTATCAGGATACAGCACGCAAAATGGGCATTAATCCCTCAAGAATTAAGCCCACAAAGACTACCTTTAAAGGAGTCATACCAGGTGTAGAGGCCCGCTGTACGGGCTCAATCACACTAGAGGTTGTCTTTGGATCCCCGGACAACTTCCGAAGCGAAGAATTGATCTTCGACATCGTCCCCTTCCGCAACGGCTATCACGCACTGTTGGGATGAACCGCATTTGCTCGATTCAATGCAGTACCACACTATGCTTATCTCAAGCTCAAGAAGCATGGACCACGCGACATCATAACAGTCAATAGAAACACGGAACACTCCCTCTGTACCGAGGAGCACACCGCTGCTTTAGCAGCAGAAGTACATAGCGGCCTTCTCAAGCAGAACTTTAATTCAGCGGCCAAGCTCCCGGACACTATCAAACGAGTCCGGACTACTCTGCAGCAAGACAGCCCATCTCATCAAGAGCTCGACTAGCAATTCGGCCTCCATCCTATCCCCGAACAAGCGGCGGCGTTTGTACCGCACGTACATAACTACGCACTCAAGATACCATGGACATAGACGGAGGCTTAACTAGATTGTAATCCATAATACGGCTCGACCCATCCCTGGACACACATACTTTCACTTTTCTTTTTATCCTTTTCAGGTTTCTTTTCCACAGGCTTTTTCTGACAACCTGATCATCGGCCCTCTCGACAGGATAGACACACCAAGATGGCAAGAAGCACTAACGTATAAGGGAATTTCTAGGTGGTCTCTTTAACGATCACTCTACCTATTTTCAGGACCCGCACGCAGATCTCCCTTGGTTGTGGCATGTCAAATAGCCTCGTTGCTTATTGCACTACTTGTACAAATACACTTTGATGTATTAATCAAACTATAATGGAAACAGTTTGCGGCTCAACTTCTGTGGCTACCTCCTTTTTTTGATATTCTTATCAAATTGCACCCGTACATTTTCGTACGCTTTAATCTGCCAGGGGCTTCATTGCGACCCATAATACTGCAACAAAGTCCGAACACTTTTTACAGTATAGTTAGGCACCCCGAATTTAGCATTATATGCATTGGCTCCGAATCATGTCTTTGGTCAATAGTTGGGTTGCCCGGCTCCTGTGCTTACTACCTTACATTCCTCTATATCGGCTAGGGTAGTAAAGGGAGAACTACTGCGATTGTGTCCTGGTTTATCCGGATGAGCACCTCAGTAGAGAAAGCCGAAAACTGACTGTCATGATGCGGCGTGAGCCGGTCAGCTCTTCGGAGGTCTCAAATCTTTAGCTATTTTTCCACATTATGCGATGAATCGGCTCTTAACCGATCAGGTGTTTACAGCACCCTAGTTCGAATACTAGGGGTTGCACCTAAATTTTCATTGTCAAACTCCTATGGCTAAGTGAGGGTGATAAAGACACATAGTCTGATTGCCTGGTTCATTGTGCTAAACACCTCCTTCAAGGACCAAACAATTGGATCAAGAGTGTGTAGATTCCATCCCGAACACCCCTGTACTACCTACGTGGGGGCTGAAGCTGACGACTGGCCAACTCTCAGATTTCATAAACATGGCCGCACAGGAGGTAAAATTTTAATAGTAACAAGCATTATATCACGCAATCGACTTTGTTTCATAATACAGGGCGAGATAACATGAATGTATTCATTCAAAGATTGCATCTTTCGCACATTGCTCTGCTACAATGCGGGATGGACATCACTAAAATATTGCTTGGGCATGCGGTGCTCCTTGCCCTCGGGTGGCCCCTCGGTTGTGAGCTTGACGTGTTGGGGAACGTAGCAGAAATTCAAAATTTTCCTACGAGTCACCAAGATCTATCTATGGATAGACTAGCAACGAGAGAGAGGGGAGTGCATCTACATACCCTTGTAGATCGCTAAGCGGAAGCGTTCAAGAGAAAGGGGTTGAAGGAGTCGTACTCGTCGTGATCCAAATCACCGGAGATCCTAGTGCCAAACGGACGGCACCTCGCGCTCAACACACGTGCAGCTCGATGGCGCCTCCCATGCCTTGATCCAGCAAGGAGAGAGGAGAGGTTGGGAAGACTCCGTCAAGAGCAGCAGACAACGTGGCGTGGTGGTGATGGAGGAGCGTGGTATTCAAAGCAGGGCTTCGCCAAGCACCGTGAGAGATGAGGAGGGAGAGAGGTAGGGCTGCGCCAGGGAGAGGTGGAAACTCTTGTATTTGCAGCCCCAAATAGCTCAATTATATATAGGGGAGAGGGAGGGGGCTGCGCCCCCTCTAGGGTTCCCACCCCAAGGGGTGCGGCAGCCCCAAAACCCATCTAGGGTGGCGGCCAAGGGGGGAAGGGGGAAACTTGCCCCCCAAGTAAGGTGGAGGCGCCCTCTCCCCAAACCCTAGGCGCCTAGGGCCCTGGTGGGGGGGCGCACCAGCCCACCTGGGGCTGGTCCCCTCCCACACTTGGCCCATGATTCCCTCTGGGGCCGGTGGCCCCACTTGGTGGACCCTCGACCTCCCGGTGGTCCCAGACGCTACCGATAACACCAAACTTTTCCACGACCAAAACAGACTTCCCATATACAAATCTTTACCTCCGGACCATTCTGGAACTCCTCATGAAGTCCAGGATCTCATCCGGGACTCCGAACAACATTCGGTAACCACATACAAAACTTCCTTTATAACCCTAGCGTCATCGAACCTTAAGTGTGTAGACCCTACGGGTTCGGGAACCATGTAGACATGACCGAGACAACTCTCCGGCCAATAACCAACAGCGGGATCTGGATACCCATGTTGGCTCCCACATGTTCCATGATGATCTCATCGGATGAACCACGATGTCGAGGTTTCAATCAATCCCGTATTCAATTCCCTTTGTCTAGCGGTATTGTACTTGCCCGAGATTCGATCGTCGGTATCCCGATACCTTGTTCAATCTCGTTACCGGCAAGTATCTTTACTCCTTCCGTAACAAATCATCCCGTGATCAACACCTTGGTCACATTGTGCACATTATGATGATGTCCTACCGAGTGGGCCCAGAGATACCTCTCCGTCACACGGAGTGACAAATCCCAGTCTCAATTCGTGCCAACCCAACAGACACTTTCGGAGATACCGTAGTGCACCTTTATAGACACCCGATTCGCCAGACGCTTTGGTACACCCAAAGCATTCCTACGGTATCCGGAGTTGCACAATCTCATGGTCTAAGGAAATGATACTTGACATTAGAAAAGCTTTAGCATACTAACTACACGATCTTTGTGCTAGGCTTAGGATTGGGTCTTGTCCATCACATCATTCTCCTAATGATGTGATCCCGTTATCAACGACATCCAATGTCCATGGTCGGAAACCGTAACCATCTATTGATCAACGAGCTAGTCAACTAGAGGCTTACTAGGACATGGTGTTGTCTATTTACCCACACATGTATCTGAGTTTCTCGTCAATACAATTATAGCATGGATAATAAACGATTATCATGAACAAGGAAATATAATAATAACTAATTTATTATTGCCTCTAGGGCATATTTCCAACAGTCTCCCACTTGCACTAGAGTCAATAATATAGTTCACATCGCCATGTGATTAACACTCACAGGTCACATCGCCATGTGACCAACATCCAAAGAGTTTACTAGTGTCACTAAACTAGTTCACATCATCATGTGATTAAGACTCAATGAGTTCTGGGGTTTGATCATGTTTTGCTTGTGAGAGAGGTTTTAGTCAACGGGTCTGCAACATTCAGATCCGTCTGTACTTCGCAAATCTCTAGGTCATATTGTAAATGTCGCTTCCACGCTTCACTTGGAGCTATTCCAAATGGTTGCTCCACTATACCTATCCGGTTTGCTACTCAGAGTCATTCGGATAGGTGTTAAAGCTTGCATCGACTTAACCCTTGTAACGCCCCGGATACAACTTTCCATATTCGTAACTCCAACTCTTGCCTTTTCCGGAGATGCGATGTATTATTTTCTCCGTGGTTGGGTTTTGTCTTTTGTTTTGCTTTGTGTTCTTTGTCGTGCCTTTCTTCTCATCGCATCATGTGCATTGCATCGGCATTGTTTTCTTAAAAGCTTGCACCCGTTCGTAGTTGCCGCGTCCCCCCACTTGCTTTCGTTGACCGTTTCGAGACCAATCGAGGTTTTCGATTCCCTCTTGTTTGTCCGTTTGACCCTCTCTACTCTTTGCTCAAGACCCCTCGCGTGCGTCCGAAACCTCCCCCGAACCCGAACCGGGTAGTCATTACCGTTGTGTCCGGATCATCCCCAAACGTCTACAAAACATCACCGTTTTCTTTGTTGGGCTCTCCCTAGCCTATTTTTCCCGACCGTCCGCTTTTTGATCGGAGGGACAAGTAGCCCCTAACCAAAATCCATTGCTATATATATAGACCAATCCCTAGGCAAGAACCCTAAAATCTAGCCCTTGTCCCATCGCGCGCCACCGCCATCCACTCCTCTCCTTCCTGGGATCCATCCCGATCCACCCAATCCCTCCATCGATCCAACTAGCCAACCACCTCCTCCTACAACCAGCCCCCAAGGCAGCTTCTTCCTCGCATCGATCCGAGCCCGACGCTCTCTCTGCTACCGAGCTCCTCCCGATCCCCAGACCACCTCGCGGAGCTCCTCTCCAAGACGCCGGCAAGCAGCAGCCCGCCCAGCCTCTCCTCATCCTCCGCTTCTCCTTCCTCGCTCTCCATCTCTCTCTCGGCCCCCCCGCTCTTCCTCTCTTCTCTCTCGGACAGAAAACGCCATGGTCGCCTGGATGGAGCTCCGGGTCAAGCCATGTCGCCGCCGCCGCCTGAGCTTCTCCGCCGCGGTGCCGTCTTCAAGATGCCTCCACGTGACTGAGCCGCCTTCTTCTCCCTCCACCTTGCCCGCTCGCCATGGCCTTGAGCTCGCCAATGAAGTTCAGGTCCGAACCCCGCGTCCTCGTCTCGTCTCGTCTGTGCAGCCGAGGCCCGGCTTCTCTGTCTCTCAAATCCAT
Organism: Aegilops longissima; assembly: GCA_021605205.1. Taxonomy (NCBI): domain Eukaryota; kingdom Viridiplantae; phylum Streptophyta; class Magnoliopsida; order Poales; family Poaceae; genus Aegilops; species Aegilops longissima. The sequence goes on from CM038677.1 coordinate 301,816,998, forward strand.
CTCTCTCTCTCTAACCAGGAACCCCAAGCAGGAGCAGCCATGGCCGCGCGCCACCCGTTTTCCTCGACCCCGGCGTTGCCAAGTTCCTCGTCGTCGGGAACCACTTTCCCGACCCGTGGACTACCAGGTCCGTCTCGCGCCTCGGCTCGGTGCCCTCGCCGAGCCACCCACGGTGAGCTCCTTCACCGCGTCTCCCTTTCCTCTCTGCCTCTCCTTCCCTTCCCCTGTTTTTGTCTCGAACTCGCTTTTCTTCGCCAACAGCAGCCTCCTTCACTTCGCCGCCTCAAGCCCCTGCCTCGACCCCTCGTGTTCGGATCCGTTCGCCCTCGCTCCTTTCCCGTGGGATCCGCGTGATCCGGCGAAAGAGCCCCCCGCGACCTCCTGCTTCCTGCCGCCATGGCGCTCTTGTAGTTCTTCTGCAGCGAGATGCAAGAGCACAGATCGAGCGCTCGCCTGCCACGCTGCGTGGGCAGCGCCTCCCAAGGCCCAAGGCGCCTCTTCCGTGCTCGCTCGCCTGCCTCCTCCACTGAACCGGCCGAGGCCCATGGTGAGGCCACCCCAGCGCTGCTTTTTTCCCCCTTGTTGGACCTCTGCCTAGATTTGGCCCATATAGTGTTTTATTCTCACCAATGATTTTAACCATTTTCCAAAGGCATTGCAGATTTGCGAAAACCCCTAAGCATCATGCATGTAATAACCGATTAACTGCATCGGTTTAAAACAAACTTTATATGTAAAATGCTCAGAAAATTGTGTAGATTAATAATATGTCTTTTTCATCCCATGTTAAAATGTTTAACTTGCTGTTTATTTAAATTTGCTAATATGCCATGTTAAAATGATTTAATTCATAACTAAATAACCGTAACTCGGAATTAAATGTTCTCTATATGTAAATGGGGTGGAAAAATGCCTAGTTTAACATGGTCCACTTTATTTTCCTGTTTAACAACAATAAAATTGTGTTTAGGGTAGATCAGTACCGAATCTAAAATATGCACATGAGGATTTTCCGGAATTGTTGTTTCTTATTTCCGGCCTCATTTAAATTGCTTAAATAGTGTAGTTTTATTATGTTTCACCTCTTGCCATGTTTAACAACATTTAATATTGTTGGGTACCTAAACGAGATCAAACTAAATATTTGCATGTGGTGTTTTGTCAATATGCAACCCGTTGCATATTGAGCTCCACTTAATTGGTAGTATTGTTTGTTGCATATTGCCATGCCATGCCTCATTAAACCGGACATGCATCATACTTGATTGTGCATCATGCCATGTTTATGCTTGTGCATTTATCATGTTGCTTGTTTCTTTCCTGTTGCTTCTCGTTTCGGTAATGTTGCGATTGTGAGGATTCGCTCGACTACTCCCGCTCGTTCTTCTTCATGGACTCGTTCTTCTCCCTTGCGGATTTCGTGCAAGATGACCGCTACCCTGGATCTCACTACTATCATTGCTATGCTAGTTGCTTCGTTTCTATCGCTATGCTGCGCTACCTATTACCTGCTTGTCAAGCCTCCCAAATTGCCATGAACCTCTAACCTTTTGCACCTTCCTAGCAAACCGTTGTTTGGCTATGTTACCGCTTTGCTCAGCCCTCTTATAGCGTTGTTAGTTGCGGTGAAGATGAAGTTTGTTCCTTGTTGGAACATGGAGATGTTGTTCCTTGTTGGAACATGTTTACTTGTTGGGATATCACAATATATCTTATATTATTAATGCATCTATAAAATTGGTAAAGGGTGGAAGGCTCGGCCTTATGCCTGGTGTTTTGTTCCACTCTTGCCGCCCCTAGTTTCCGTCATATCGGTATTATGTTCCCGGATTTTGCGTCCCTAACGCGGTCGGGTGATTTATGGGACCCCTTGACGATTCGCTTTGAATAAGACTTTTCCAAAGAAGGCCCAACATTGGTTTTACATTTGCCTCACCTAGCCTTTTTCCCTTGGGAGTCGCGCATCCCGAGGGTCATCTTTATTTACCCCCCGGCGGCTGCTTGTCTAAGCGTTGGTCCAAACTAGAGCACCGTCGGGACCATCCCTTGGCAACTTGGGTTACGCTTGTACCAGACGCTTAGCTTATCCGGTCGTGGCTCGAGACGAGATACGCGGCTACTATCGTGGTGTCGACGCCGGGAGGTCTTGCCGGTCTTGTTTTATTACCGCCGAAAGGTCTTGTAGCCGGATTCCGAGACCGATCGGTCTTCCGGGAGAAGGATATCCTTCGTTGATCGCGAGAGCTTATCATGGGCTGTTGGGACACCCTGCAGGGTTTGAACTTTCAAAGCCGTGCCTGCGTTTATGTGGCGATGGGAATTTGTTAATGTCCGGTTGTAGAAACCCGAAGTTGATCTTAATTAAAATACACCAACCGTAGCGTAATCGTGAGTGTCTCTTTTCGGGTTGATCGAGAGAAGAACACGGTTTCGGGTTATGTCCGACGTAAGTAGGAGTTCGTGATCACTTCTTGATCATTACTAGTTGACGACCGTTCCTTTGTTTCTCTTCTCGCTCTCATTTATGTATGTTAGCCACCATATAAGCTTAGTCGCTGCTGCAGCCTCACCACTTTACCCCTTCCTTTCCCTTTGAGCTTTGCTAGTCCCGATACCCATGGTAATGGGATTGCTCGAGTCCTCGTGGCTCACAGATTACTACACCACCAGCCAGGTACAGGTTATGCGATCATGACGCGAGAGCGATGCTTGCTTGCATTGAGTTCTTCTTCCGCTTCTTCTTCGATCGTGGGATAGGTTCCGTGTCGGCAGCCTATGCTAGCGGTGGTGGATATTGTTTGAGTTTCATTTATGTTTCATCCGTAGTCGGATGTTGATCTTGTATATGATGTGATGTTGTATTCATGTGGCATTGTATGCCCTTTTGTATGTATCCCCACTATTATGTAATGTTGATGTAATGATATCCACCTTGCAAAAGCGTCTTCAAGATGCGCTTCTATCCTTGGTGGGACCTTCGAGTTCCTTTAGGATAGGGTCGCATCTTGGGCGTGACAACCCTTTACGCCGAACTCTTTATCACCTCCATAATCGAGAAACATGTCCTTATTTACTCCAAGGACAATTTTGACCGCTGTCCAATGATCCATTCCTGGATCATTCTTGTATCCTTTGACTGACTCATGGCAAGGCACACTTCCGGTGCGGTACAAAGCATAGCATACTATAGAGCCTACGTCTGAAGCATAGGGGACAACCTTCGTCCTTTCTCTCTCTTCTGCCGTGGTCGAGCTCTAACTCTTAACTTCATACCTTACAACTCAGGAAAGAACTCCTTCTTTGACTGATCCATCTTGAACACCTTCAAGATCATGTCAAGGTATGTGCTCATTTGAAAGTACCATTTAGCGTTTTTGATCTATCCTCATAGATCTTGATCCTCAATGTTCAAGCAGCTTAATCCAGGTTTTCTATTGAAAAACACTTTTAAAATAACCCTATATGCTTTCCAGAAATTCTACATCATTTCTAATCAACAATATGTCAACAACATATACTCATCAGAAATTCTATAGTGCTCCCACTCACTTCTTTGGAAATATAAGTTTCTCATAAACTTTGTATAAACACAAAATCTTTGATCATCTCATCAAAGCGTGCATTCCAACTCCGAGATGCTTACTCCAGTCCTTAGAAGGATTGCTGGAGCTTTGCATACTTGTTAGCGTCTTTCAGGATTGACAAAACCTTCTGGTTGTATCACATACAACCTTTCCTCAAGGATATCGTCGAGGAAACAATGTTTTGACATCCTATCTGCAAGATTTCATAAATCATGCAGTAATTGCTAATATAATTCCAACAGACTCTTAGCATCCCTACGAGTGAGAAAGTCTCATCGTAGTCAACTCCTTGAACTTGTTGGAAAACATCTTAACGACAAGTCGAGCTTTCTTAATGGTGATACTTACCATCATTGTCTATCTTCCTTTTAAAATCCATATGTACCCAACAGCCTTACGACCATCAAGTATTTCTTCCAAAGTCTATACTTTGTTTTCATACATGGATCCTCTCTCGGATTTTATGGCCTCGAGCCATTCGTCGGAATCCGGGCCCACCATCGCTTCTCCATAGCTCGTAGGTTCATTGTTGTCTAGCAACATGACCTCCAAGACGAGATTACATACCACCATGGAGCAGTACGTATCTTTATCGACCTACGAGGTTTGGTAGTGACTTGATCTGAAGTTTGATGATCACTATCATAAGCTTCTACTTCAATTGGTGCAGGTGCCACAGGAACAACTTCATGTGCCCTGCTACACACTAGTTGAAGTGATGGTTCAACAACCTCATCAAGTCTCCACTATCCTGCCACTCAATTCTTTCAAGAGAAACCTTTCCTCGAGAAAGGACCCGTTTCTAGAAACAATCACTTTTGCTTCCGGATCTGAAATAGGAGGTATACCCAACTGTTTTGGGTGTCCTATGAAGATGTATTTATCCGCTTTGGGTTCGAGCTTATCAGGATGAATTTTTTTTCACATAAGCGTCACAGCCCCAAACTTTCAAGAAACGACAGCTTAGGTTTCTCTAAACCATAGTTCATACGGTGTCATCTCAACGGAATTATGTGGTGCCCTATTTAAAGTGAATGTGGTTGTCTCTAATGCCTAACCCATGAACGATAGTGGTAATTCGATAAGAGACATCATGGTATGCCCTATATCCAATAGGGTGCATCTATGATGTTCGGACACACCATCACACTATGGTGTTCCAGGCGGTGTTAGTTGTGAAACAATTTCCACAATGTCTCAATTGTGTACCAAACTCGCAACTCAGATATCCATCTCTATGATCATATCACAGACATTTTATCCTCTTGTCACGAAGACCTACAACTTCACTCTGAAATTACTTGAACCTTTCAATAATTCAGACTTGTGTTTCATCGAGTAAATATACTCAACATCTACTCAAATCATCTGTGAAGTAAGAACATCACGATATTCATCAGATGCCTCAAAGACTCATTGGACTGCACACATCAAAATGTGTTACTTCCAACAAGTTGCTATCTTGTTCCATCTTCTTTGAAAACGAGGCTTTTCACCATCTTGCCCATGTGGAATGATTTGCATATCTCAAGTGATTCAAAATCAAGTGAGTCCAAATGATCCATCTGCATGGAGTTTCTTCATGCGATACACCAATAGACATGGTTCGCATGTCTCAAACTTTTCAAAACGAAAAGGCCCAAAGATCCATCAACATGGAGCTTCTTCATGCGTTTATACCAATATGACTTACATGGCGATGCCACAAGTAAGTGGTACTATCATTACTATCTTATATCTTTTGGCATGAAAATGTGTATCACTACGATCGAGATTCAATGAACCATTCTTTTAGGTGCAAGACCATTGAAGGTATTATTCAAATAAATAGAGTAACCATTATTCTCCTTACATGAATAACAGATCTTTATGATAGACATAATCCAATCATGTCTATGCTCAACGCAAACACCAAATAATAGTTTATTTAGGTTTAACACCAATCTCGATGGTAGACGGAGCGTGCGATGTTTGATCATATCAACCTTGGAAATACTTCCAACACATATCGTCACCTCGCCTTTAGCTAGTCTCCATTTATTTCGTGGCCTTTTATTTTGAGTTACTAACACTTAGCAACCGAACCGGTATCTATTACCATGGTGCTACTAGGAGTGCTAGTAAAGTACACATTTAATTCAATGTATATCCAATATACTTCTGTTAACCTTGCCTGCCTTCTTATCTACCAAGTATCTAGGGTGGTTCTGCTTTAGTGTCCGTTCCTCTCATTACAGAAGCACTTAGTCTCGGGTTTGGGTTCAACCTTGTGTTTTCATTAGATCAAGAATCGCTTTGTCGCTTCATGAAGTATCCCTTCTTACCCTTGCCCTTCTTGAAACTAGCGGTTTTACTAACCATCAACAATTGATGCTCCTGCTTGATTTCTACTTTCGCGGTGTCAATCATCGCGAATATTTCAAGGATCATCATATCTATCCCTGATATGTTATAGTTCATCACGAAGCTCTAGCAGCTTGGTGGCAATGACTTTGGAGAAACATCACTATCTCATCTGGAAGATTAACTCCCACTCGATTCAAGTGATTGTTGTACTCAGACAATCTGAGCACAAGCTCAACGATTGAGCTTTTCTCCCTTAGTTTGCAGGCTAAGAAACTCGTCGGAGGTCTTATACCTCTTGACGTCGGCACGAGCCTGAAATCCCAATTTCAGCCCTCAAAACATCTCATATGTTCCGCGACATTTCAAAAAGGTCTTCGGTGCCTCAATTCTAAACCATTTAACATTACCGAACTATCATGTAGTCATCAAAACATGTATGTCAGATGTTCACAACATCCACAGAACACGTTCGAGGTCCAAAGACACCGAAAGCAATGCATTAAGGACATAAGCCTTCTACTGTCCGCATAATTGCTACTATCAACTTTCAACTATATTTTCTCTAGGAACATATCTAAAACAGTAGAACTAAAACGCGAGCTATGATATAATTTGCAAAGGGCTTTTGACTATGTTCAGGATAATTAGACATCCCTCTAGTCATCTAAGTGATTACATGATCCGAGTCAACTAGGCCGTGTCCGATCATCACGTGAGACGGACTAGTCATCATCGGTGAACATCTTCATGTTGATCGTATCTACTATACGACTCATGCTCGACCTTTCGGTCTCTTGTGTTCCGAGACCATGTCTGTACATGCTAGGCTCGTCAAGTCAACCTAAGTGTTTCGCGTGTGTAAATCTGGCTTACACCCGTTGTATGTGAACGTTAGAATCTATCACACCCGATCATCACGTGGTGCTTCGAAACAACGAACTTTCGCAACGGTGCACAGTTAGGGGGAACACTTTCTTGAAATTTTAATGAGGGATCATCTTATTTACTACCGTCGTTCTAAGCAAATAAGATGTATAAACATGATAAACATCACATGCAATCAAAAAAGTGACATGATATGGCCAATATCATTTTGCTCCTTTTGATCTCCATCTTCGGGGCTCCATGATCATCATCGTTGGCATGACACCATGATCTCCATCATCATGATCTCCATCATCGTGTCTCCATGAAGTTGTCTCGCCAACTATTACTTCTACTACTATGGCTAACGGTTTAGCAATAAAGTAAAGTAATTACATGGCGTTGTTCAATGACACACAGGTCATACAATAAATTAAGACAACTCCTATGGCTCCTGCCGGTTGTCATACTCATCGACATGCAAGTCGTGATTCCTATTACAAGAACATGATCAATCTCATACATCACATATCATTCATCACATTCTTTTGGCCATATCACATCACATAGCATACCCTGCAAAAACAAGTTAGACGTCCTCTAATTGTTGTTTGCATGTTTTACGTGGCTGCCATGGGTTTCTAGCAAGAACGTTTCTTACCTACGCAAAAACCACATCAATTGCTATTTACCCTTCATAAGGACCCTTTTCATCGAATCCGATCCGACTAAAGTGGGAGATCGGCACCCACTAGCCACCTTATGCAACAAGTGCATGTCGATCGGTGGAACTGTCTCACGAAGTGTACGTGTAAGGTCGGTCCGGCCGCTTCATCCCACAATACCGTCAAACAAGATTGGACTAGTAACGGTAAGCATATTGAACAAAATCAACGCCCACAACAACTTGTGTTCTACTCGTGCATAGAAACTACGATAGACCTAGCTCATGATGCCATTGTTGGGGAACGAAAGGAAATTCAAAATTTTCCTACGAGTCACCAAGATCTATCTATGGAGAGACTAGCAACGAGAGAGAGGGAGTGCATCTACATACCCTTGTAGATCGCTAAGCGGAAGCGTTCAAGAGAACGGGGTTGAAGGAGTCGTACTCGTCGTGATCCAAATCACCGGAGATCCTAGTGCCGAACGGACGGCACCTCCGCGCTCAACACACGTACAGCCCGGCGACGTCTCCCATGCCTTGATCCAGCAAGGAGAGAGGAGAGGTTGGGGAAGACTCGGCCAGCAGCAGACAACGGCGTGGTGGTGATGGAGGAGCGTGGTATTCAGCGAGGCTTCGCCAAGCACCGCGAGAGATGAGGAGGGAGAGAGGTAGGGCTGCGCCAGGGAGAGGTGGAAACTCTTGTGTTTGCAGCCCCAAATACCTCAACTATATATAGGGGAGAGGGAGGGGGCTGCTCCCCCTCTAGGGTTCCCACCCCAAGGGGTGCGGCAGCCCCAAAACCCATCTAGGGTGGCGGCCAAGGGGGGGGAGAGGGGGAAACTTGCCCCCCAAGTAAGGTGGAGGCACCCCCTCCCCAAACCCTAGGCGCCTTGGGCCCTGGTGGGGGGCGCACCAGCCCACCTGGGGCTGGTCCCCTCCCACACTTGGCCCATGCTGCCCTCTGGGGCCGGTGGCCCCACTTGGTGGACCCCCGGGACCCTCCCGGTGGTCCCGGTATGTTACCGATAACACCCAAAACTTTTCCGGCGACCAAAACAGGACTTCCCATATATAAATCTTTACCTCCGGACCATTCAGGAACTCCTCGTGACGTCCGGGATCTCATTCGGGACTTCGAACAACATTTGGTAACCACATACAAAACTTCCTTTATAACCCTAGCGTCATTGAACCTTAAGTGTGTAGACCCTACGGGTTCGGGAACCATGCAGACATGACCGAGACAACTCTCCGGCCAATAACCAACAGCGGGATCTGGATTCCCATGTTGGCTCCCACATGTTCCACGATTATCTCATCGGATGAACCATGATGTCGAGGATTCAATCAATCCCGTATTCAAATCCCTTTGTCTAGCGGTATTGTACTTGCCCAAGATTTGATCGTCGGTATCCCGATACCTTGTTCAATCTCGTTACCGGCAAGTCTCTTTACTCGTTCCGTAACACATCGTCACGTGATCAACCCCTTGCTCACATTGTGCACATTATGATGATGTCCTACCGAGTGGTCCCAGAGATACCTCTCCGTCACACGGAGTGACAAATCCAGCCTTGATTCGTACCAACCCAATGACACTTTCGGAGATACCCGTAGTGCACCTTTATAGCCACCCGATTCGCCAGACGCTTGGTAAACCCAAAGCATTCCTACGGTATCCGGGAGTTGCACAATCTCATGGTGTAAGGAAATGATACTTGACATTAGAAAAGCTTTAGCATACGAACTACACGATCTTTGTGCTAGGCTTAGGATTGGGTCTTGTCCATCACATCATTCTCCTAATGATGTGATCCCGTTATCAACGACATCCAATGTCCATGGTCAGGAAACCGTAACCATCTATTGATCAACGAGCTAGTCAACTAGAGGCTTACTAGGGACATGGTGTTGTCTATTTACCCACACATGTATCTGAGTTTCCTGTCAATACAATTATAGCATGGATAATAAATGATTATCATGAACAAGGAAATATAATAATAAATAATTTATTATTGCCTCTAGGGCATATTTCCAACATGACGGCATTCATCTTAACCCACTACACTTTGACACGGGCAAAGGCTATCCGCGCACCTTTGATACAGACCGACCGCTTGATGGCGTCAAGACGAGGGTAGGCATTGAACAGCCGCTTCACGAGACCGAAGTAGCTGCTGGGTATGGCTTCGGCAGGCCACAGCCGGATTATTAAGTCCTTCGTGACCAGTTCGGCCACCCTATGCAGTTCGACCAGCTGTTTTAGCTGATCGCTAAGGGCATCGGATGTTCTGGCGCAAGGTATTGCGACCAGAACAACTTCTCTATTGAGCTCCCCTCTTCGGCTTGGAAGAATTCAGCAGCATCAGAAACGCTGCACGGCAGATCCACAAACGCCCCTGGAGAACTCCAAATCTGGGTTAGTAAGAGATACCTCTTCTTCACATACTTACTTTGCATAATAAAAGCCATACCCGCCGCGATTTTCTTGGCCTCCTGGATTTCCTGGAGGGCGCCCTGGGCTTCAAACCAGGCCTCTTGTGCGCTCTGGCGATCCTTGGCAAGTTCGGTCTCCTGATCCGCAATATCGCGCTCCAAGGACTCGCACTTCTTGACGGCGTCCTCGAGCTCCTGTTGGACCTCACAAACCCTCGCCTCGTGTTTTTCACGGGCGGCTCGCTCCTTTGCCGCTATCTTTTTGGCCTCAGCTAGCGCTTTCTTGAGGGTTTCCACATCAGTATCCGCTCCTACAAATATCATGGCACTATGTTCAGCACAAGTCATTCATCCTTTTATGGATATACACAAGGTCATCACATACCTTGCTTGTCCTCCAGTTGCTTTTTTACACGGCCGAGCTCTTCTTCGGCCCGCTCCAGACTGTGCTTTAGTCCGGAGACCTCAGCAGCATGAGAGGTTGCGGCCAGCAATGGCGCCTGCTTATTCACATAAGACATATTTAGTTAGTTTCCTGCAAAAATTACATGATCCTCTGTCCGGCTTCTCTTTTCGAACACCGGACAGTGTCTCAGGGGCTACTGTCTATACTATGACTTTCCTTTTTGAATCACTTACCTCAAAGCCTCGCTGGCAGTGTCGGTGCGAACTTCCAGTCGATTCGCTCTTACGGATCGAACCCTCTCAACCACCGTACCCATAAGGATACGGTGTTCCTCCACAATGGAAGCGCCTCGTAATGCTTCCAGCAGATTATCCGGTGCCTCTGGATGGAGAGAGGTCACTGGCGGAATAGGCACACCTCCTCCCTTCGGAGGAGGCTGCTTGCTTGATTCCGGAGCCTTGTAGGTCTCCGGGATGGTATCCGGCTGGGGGCCGAATTGGATATGGCCCCCATCGCCAGTCTTCATGGGGGTTTCCTCTCCTAGGTGTCCGGTAGCCGAGGGGTTACCCTCTGGCGCCACCATGATGGCATCCTGAACCTCTCCCTGGCCTGGGAAGGTCCTTCGGGACAGCACCTCGGCGTTGCCCTTGGCCTTGGGAGAGTAAGCCGCCGGCGGTGACTCGCTGGCCATCGCCTTTGAATCCAGCGAACCCCCTGATGAGGATCGCAGGGAGCTGTCGTGGGCCGGACTGCAATTGCATAGTTTAACATGTTAAGACTATGAAGTAGAGAGATCGGTTATATGGACGCATCCGGGTTTTGTAGTACTCACGATCCGGCCAGGGGCTTGATTCGAGGGCGCGGCTCTGGGCTGCTGTCAACGTCCCACGCGGAGTTATCCGCGAGAGAGCCCTTCCCCCTCTTGGACGCCTCTGCCTCCAGATTTGTGGAGGCCACCCTCTTCTTCCTTCCCCCCTCAGGGGGAGAGCTGCTTTCTTCCTCCTCCTTGTCGTCGTCTTCGGTGGCGGAGGAGTGAGCCTCGTTGTCTTTTGACGTCACGTCCGAAGCTCCCTTGCGGCGGAGGCCACTTTTGGCCCCCTTGGCCTTCTTCTCCGGCGCCTGGTAAGGCACCGGGACCAGCATCTTCATCAGAAGCGGGATGGCTGGTTCCTCGGGTAGCAAAGCCGGACACTTAATTTGCTCCGCCTTCTCTGTCCATCCCTGAAAAAATAAATAGTGAGGTTTAGGTATCTTCCTTGAATAAGCAAGTAAAGGATACATCCTTGAAACTCGAAAGACTTACCGCACTGGTGGGATGGGCCAGGTTGTGCCCGCGGTCCTCGGTGGTCTCCGACGGCATCTCGTTGCCCTTGAAGAGCACCTTACAAATATCTTCGTGCGTAGTTCCGAAGAACTGTTGCAAGGTCTGGTGCTCGGCCGGATTGAACTCCCATAAATGACAAGTCCGGCTCTGGCATGGAAGGATCCGGTGAACTAGCATCACCTGGATCACATTGACGAGCTTGATGTTCTTGTCCACCATGCTCCATGCTCTGGATGCGCGTCTACAGCGCTATCAGCTCGTCCGACGAAGACCAATTCAGGCCCTTCTCTAGCCAGGAGGTGAGTCGCATTGGGGCTCCGGACTTGAATTCAGGAGCCGCGACCCAGGTGGCGTCGCGGGGCTCTGTGATATAGAACCATAGTTTCTGCCACTCTTTGACGGTCTCCACAAAGGTACCTTTGGGCCATGTGACATTGGGCATCTTGCTCACCATGGCACCTGCGCACTCTACGTGTTGGCCGTCCACCACCTTCGGCTTCACGTTGAAGATCTTAAGCCACAGTCCGAAGTGGGGTGGAATGCGGAGGAAGGCCTCGAACACGACAATGAATGCCGAGATGTTGAGGAAGGAGTTTGGGGCTAGATCATGGAAATCTAGCCCGTAATAGAACATGAGTCCACAGACGAAAGGGTGGAGAGGAAACCCTAACCCGCGGATGAAGTGGGGGATGAACACCACCCTCTCATTGGGCTTCGGGGTGGGGACGGTCTGCTCCTTGGCCGGAAGCAGGTGGGCGATTTCTTTCGCCAGGTACCCGGCCTCTCGAAGATTGGTGATGTCCTTCTCCTTGACGGAGGAGGCCATCCACTTGCCTTGCGCTCTAGATCCGTACATGGTCGAGTGCTTTCTCAAGGCGAAGAAGATGAGGACTTGGGCGTTGGAGCTCGAGAATGGGAGGGCGGAGAGAGAGAAGGCATGGGTAAAGGAAAGGAATTCTTATCTCCTTATAAGGGCAGTGAATATCAAGCGCCTCCCCACTCGCCTGTTCCCAAGGGTTGTGCAGACGGCACGGTTGGGTTACCCACACCCGTATTGATGAGAATCCCGTAATAAGGGGACACGATCTCTGCTTTGAAAAGACGTGCCAGTGAGACCGCATCTCGGAGCGGCAGGCCGAAAAACGGTTCGAAATAATGACCGGGTGATGACGTGATATCACGTTACAGAAAAGTTGTCAGCGAATTGGACTCGTGAAATATTATACTCTCTGCGGTGGTGTGTGGTATTTGTTTTGCAGAGCCGGACACGTTCGTTGTGTCCAAAGACTGTGTTGGAGTATTTGGAGAAGGAACCCGCCTTGCAATGCTGAAGACAATTTGCGCGCCGGACACCTCGTCATTGAAGCCTGGTTTAGGGGCTACTGAGGGAGTCCTGGATTAAGGGGTCCTCGGGCGTCCGGACTATGGGACATGGGCCAGACTGATGGGTTGTGAAGATACAAGACCGAAGACTATCACCTGTGTCCGGATGGGACTCTCCTTGGCGTGGAAGGCAAGCTTGGCGCCTGGATATGAAGATTCCTTTCTCTGTAACCGACTTTGTATAACCCTAGTCCCCTCCGGTGTCTATATAAACCGGAGGGCTTAGTCCATAGAGGCGAGGAGAATAATCATAGTCATACAGGCTAGACTTCTAGGGCTTTAGCCATTACGATCTTGTGGTAGATCAACTCTTGTAATACTCATATTCATCAAGGTCAATCAAGCAGGAAGTAGGGTATTACCTCCATAGAGAGGGCCCGAACATGGGTAAACATCGTGTCCCCCGTCTCCTATTACCATCGATCTTAGACGCACAGCTCGGGACCCCTACCCGAGATCCACCGGTTTTGACACCGATAGCCGCTCCTCCATGTTGTCAATCTAGATGGTCAGTAAAGGGGCCACAACAACGATAATATTAGACCTATCAGGAAAGGACCCATGATCACACAACAAATTTCACGAGACCTCATTGCACGAACCTCGAGCGGCGGCCTCCAGATCATGGCAGCACCATTGGACCTCTACAAGCTGCCCCGTGATCCCTTGATCCACCGGCATAAGAAGGTCATCCGTGTATCCCTTGATCTCAACCTCAGTGGCCGTAGATGGAAACCACTTCCTGGTGGATTTGAGTCTAGCGTGCGTCGGCTTCGCCTCCCCCTTGGGGTTGGGGGCGACCCATTTCCGCTTCTCGTTGGCAACACTCGACGACGGCTTCGAGCGAGGGACTCGCTCCTTCTCCTCACTCCTTGTCTTAGCCATCAACAGCGAAGAGGCGGGGTGATCTAAGCATGGTGGCGACGCGTCGATGGGTTTGAGAAGGGGAGAGAGGATGGAATGAACCAGAACAGAATAGGGTCTGAAACTCTCCGCTTTTGTCTTCTTATAAACAACCAAACTCGAAGCATCGCCCACCCAGGGCAGAATGGGCGTTTCTTATCCATTCCAGAAGGTTTCCTTTTTTGCAGAAAGGCTGGGGTGACAGTCATGGCAGCATCATCGCCTCAAGATCCGCGAGAACCTAAGGAGGGCCCATCCACCTACGAGAAGAGGATCTCAAGATAGGCCAGAAGCTCGGTCAAGCTGTCTGATAACCCACAAGTATAGGGGATCAATTGTAGCCTCTTTCAATAAGTAAGAGTGTCGAACCCAATGAGGAGCTAAAGATAGAACAAATATTCCCTCAAGTTTTATCGACCACCAATACAACTCTACGCACGCTTGACGTTCACTTTACCTAGAACAAGTATGAAACTAGAAGTACTTTGTAGGTGTTTTTGGATAGGTTTGCAAGATAATAAAGAGCGCGTAAATAAAAAGTAGTGGCTGTTTAGATAAAGAAGAAATAAAGTTAGTATAGCGAGTGTGGAAAAGTGGTGGTAGGAGTTGCGAAATTGTCCGTAAGCAATTGACTACTTTACTAGACCGATAGCAAGTTTTATGTGGGAGAGGCCACTGCTAGCATGTCATCCCTGACTTGGAATTCTATGCACTTATGATTGGAACTATTAGCAAGCATCCGCAACTACTAAAATTCATTAAGGTAAAACCCAACCATAGCATTAAGATATATTGGTCCCCCTTCAATCTCGTATGCATCAATTTCTATGCTAGGTTGAAGCTTCTGCCACTCTTGCCCTCCAATACATAGTCCTATCAACATACAACTAAACCTATGGTGTGATCCATGCGCGCGCTCATGTGATGGGCACCAAAGGACAACAACATAACCACAAGCAAATTAAACCAATCATAGCAATTCACCAATTACCGATAGGACAATGAAAATCTACTCAGACATCATAGGATGGCAACACATCATTGGATAATAATATGAAGCATAAAGCACCATGTTCAAGTAGAGGGTACAATGGGTTGCGGAAGAGTGGACCGCTGTAGATAGATGGGGGAAGGTGATGAAGATGTTTGTGAAGATGACGGAGGTGTTGGTGTAGATTGCGGTGACGATGATGGCCCCGGCGGCGTTCTGGCGCCACCGGGAGAGAGGGGGAGAGAGCCCCCCTTCTTCTTCTTCCTCCTTGACCTTCCCCCTAGATGGGAGAAGGGTTTCCCCTCTGGTCCTTGGCTTCCATGGCGGAGGAGGGGCGGGAGCCCCTCCAATATTGGATCTCTCTCTGTTTCCCTTTGTTTCTGCGCTCCCGATTCTGCCCTTTCACCATTTCTTAAATTCCCGGAGATCCATAACTCCGACTGGGCTGAAATTTGGACACGATTTTTATCCGGATATTGGCTTTCTTGCGGCGAAAGAAGGGCACCAACAGCCTTACGGAGTGGCCATGAGGGCCCAGGGCGCGCCCTCACCCTCGTGGGCCCCTCGGGCATCATCTCGCGTTGATTCCACTTCCCAAAATTCACATATATTCCAAAAAAAATCTCCGTCAGTTTTTATCTCGTTTGGACTCCGTTTGATATGGATTTTCTGTGAAAGAAAAAACATGCAACAAACAGGAACTGGCACTGGGCACTTGTCAGTGTAGTGAAAACCAGGGCTACACTAACCGCCGGGCATGGGCCACGACTGTATGCAATTACTCTAAAGAGGATCCATCTTCGCCGACAAGCGCTACATCGGCAAGCAAGACTCAAGCCACCTTCCCAAGAAGGAGCATCACCGCCTGCCGGGGAGGAGGATGATACAAGGCAAAAAGAAGCAGCCAAGCTCGAGAACCGAAAGACAAGACGACCGCAAGGCTCCTTGCCGAGGATGCCCACGAGGCCCCGGCAAGGCCCCTTGCCGAAGACGGCCGCAAGGCCCCGACAAGCCTCTTGCCGAGGGCGCTCACAAGGCCCCGGCAAGACCCTTGCCAGGAAGATACGCAAGACCGCGACAAGCCCTTGCCGAGGGCATTGGTGGGGCCGCGGTCAGGCCCACGCCAATCAAACCTCCACCACCGTTCGCATGCAGCTGCCGACCCAACCAGTTGGGCAGGCACCTGCGTGGCGGCAAGCGGATCTTCGTGGAGACCCACCACTACGCCACCTCAGCTGCCTGCCTGCCTACATGGCACCACGGGCATTGCTGGCCAGGGCGCGTGTTGACACGAAAGGGAGCAGCGACGGACGAGACAGGGCTCTCCCCCGTCCCCGATAAAGCAAGGACACCTAAGCAAGACGCATTAAAAGCGCCTTGTCATGTAATGCGAGGGATAAACTCGCATCACTGTACCCTTTCCACCTCCTGTGTGCCACTTGGCAACCCCTTTCCCTATAAAAGGAGGCCCAAGGCGACCAGGAGGAGGATTCGGCTTTTTGGAGCTCCTCACGCCCCATTGCTAGTTCAAGAACACAGATAAACAAACCACCAAAGCAGGAGTAGGGTTTTACGCATCCTCACGGCCCGAACCTGAATAAGGAAACCGTGTGCTATCTGTTTGATCCGCTCTTCTCACGACCCCGCACCCCGCGACCATAGTAGGGATTCTTGTGATCCCATAGGTGTCGTTCCCACCTACATCTTTGGCGCGCCAGGTAGGGGGCGCAATTGTGAGAATCTGGTCTAGCAGTTGACCCAACTGTTCTTCATCGCCATGGCCTCTAAGAAGCAGGTGGCCAAAAGAACGACGCAAGTGCGGCAACAGAAAAGCTAAGTCATGCGAAACTTTAGATATTTCCTTTTTATATAAGGTTATTCCCCTCGGAGATCTCGTTCTTTGTATGGAAAACCTGCACGCAAAGGGGCCCTCCTGCAATTGGCAACGCCCTTGTTCTGTTTCGAGTCTGCTCAACAGCTCAAGCGGCTGCGTCGAGAGTGGCAGGGTAGCCTTCCGCAATTGGCAACGCTCTCGATTCTGACTCGAGTCAAGCTCGACAGCTCGAGCGGTCGCATTAAGGGCGGTAAGGTCGTTCGCCCGGCGGCAAGCACACCCGGCAGGCCATTGGGGATCCGTCCCCAAGACGCCGCCCTGGGTTTAAGCGCCGGCAAGCCTACCCGATAAACGTAGGGTGGACGTACAAAGAGAGGTTGAACAGGAAGATAGCATGCACTATTTATTTGAGATTTCTGCATAGACCTGTATGCCAAGGAACCTTCTCGGGGTTAGTTGCGCTCCATGTTGCCCCGAGTCCGCTCGGCAACTTGTGCGGTTGCGCTAGAGCCAAGAAGGTAAACTTTCCGGGAGGTGATGTTCCCGAATAGCCGGTAAGGGCCCGTTCCCTCAAACGCTGCTAGCTGGATCGTACGCACCGGAAAGCATTCCAGCGAGTATAGGGAATATGTAGCGAAGTCAAAATTTACAAGTGAGTTAAGTGCACTTCAGATGCTAATCACTTGTCATGTTTAAACACGATTATGGCACGAGGGATGGCAACGCCTTAGGACCAATCTTCTTGGTGTCAAGGACGAAGTTCTTCGCCATAAGCCTTTCCTAAGAACGATCTTCTTTGGGGCCGTGTCAAGAACAACAAAGTTCTTCGCCATAAGCCTTCCCGACGATTTATCTTGCCGGGGCTGGTGTCAAGGACGATGAAGTTCTTCGCCATAAGCCTTCCCAGCGTGTCGAGAACTCCGGAGTTCTCCATCGAATCGGGCATCGAGAACGTCAAAGTTCTCTGATGAAGATAAAAGCCTTCCTGGCAACAAGCTTGCGGAAGCCGCATCGAGAACTTCAAAGTTCTCTGCTGAAGATAAAAGCCTTCCTGGCGACGAGCTTGCCGGAAGCCGGCATCGAGAACGTCAAAGTTCTCTGCTAAAGATAAAAGCCTTCCCGGCAACAAGTTCGCTGGAAGCCGGCATCGAGAACGCCAAAGTGAAGGAAATATGCCCTAGAGGCAATAATAAAGTTATTATTTATTTCCTTATATCATGATAAATGTTTATTATTCATGCTAGAATTGTATTAACCGGAAACATAATACATGTGTGAATACATAGACAAACATATAGTCACTAGTATGCCTCTACTTGACTAGCTCGTTAATCAAAGATGGTTATGTTTCCTAACCATAGACATGAGTTGTCATTTGATTAACGGGATCACATCATTAGGAGAATGATCTGATTGACATGACCCATTCCGTTAGCCTAGCACTTGATCGCTTAGTATGTTGCTATTGCTTTCTTCATGACTTATACATGTTCCTCGTTACTATGAGATTATGCAACTCCGCTTACGGAGGAACACTTTGGTACTACCAAACGTCACAACGTAATCGGGTGATTATAAAGGAGTACTACAGGTGTCTCCAAAGGTACATGTTGGGTTGGCGATTTGAGATTAGGTTTTGTCACTCCGATTGTCGGAGAGGTATCTCTGGGCCCTCTCGGTAATGCACATCACTATAAGCCTTGCAAGCAATGTAGCTAATGAGTTAGTTATGGAATGATGCATTACGTAACGAGTAAAGAGACTTGCCAAGAACTAGATTGAACTAGGTATTGGATACCGACGATCGAATCTCGGGTAAGTAACATACCGATGACAAAGGGAACAACGATGTCGTTATGCGGTTTGACCGATAAAGATCTTCAGAGAATATGTAGGAACCAATATGGGCATCCAGGTTCCGCTATTGGTTATTGACCGACAATGGTTCTAGGTCATGTCTACATAGTTCTCGAACCCGTAGGGTCCGCACGCTTAAGGTTTCGATGCGATGCTTATATTATGAGTTTATGAGTTTTGATGTACCGAAGGAGTTCGAGTCCCGGATGAGATCGGGGACATGACGAGGAGTCTCGAAATGGTCGAGACGTAAAGATCGATATATTGGACGACTATATTCGGAGTTCGGAAAGGTTCGAATGATTCGGTATTTTTCGAGTACTGAGAGTTACGGAATTCGCCGGGAGAAGTATTGGGCCTTATTGGGCCTCAAGGAAAGAGAGAGAGAGCTGCCTAGGGCAGGCCGCGCCCCAAGGCCTAGTCCGAATTGGACTAGGGAGGAGGCCGCACCCTTCTTCTCTTCCCTTCCTTCTCTCCTACTCCTACTAGGAAAGGAGGGTGCGCCTCCTCCTTGGCCGCCACCTCCTCCTTGCTCCTTTATATACGAGGCGGGGGCACCTCATGACACACAAGTTGATCTACGGATCGTTCCTTAGCGTGTGCGGTGCCCCCTCCACCATATTCCACTTCGCCATATCGTCATGGAGCTTAGGCGAAGCCCTGCGCCAGAAGAAGTCATATCGTCACGGGCTTAGCGAAGCCTGCGTCGGTGGAGCATCATCATCGTCACCACGCCGTCGTCTTGACGAACTCATCCCGACACTTTGCCGGATCGGAGTCCGGGATCGCCATCGAGCTGAACGTGTGCAGAACTCGGAGGTGCCGTGACGTTCGGTGCTTGGATCGGTCGGATCGTGAAGACGTCGACTACATCAACCGCGTTGTTATAACGCTTCGCTTTCGGTCTCACGAGGTGCGTGGACGGACACTCTCCCCTCTCGTTGCTATGCCATCACCATGGTCTTGCGTGTTCGTAGGAAATTTTTTGAAATTACTACGTTCCCCAACACAAAGTTCTCTACTAAAGATAAAAGCCTTCCTTGTGACGAGCTTGTCGGAAGCCGGCATCGAGAACGTCAAAGTTCTCTGCTGAAGATAAAAGCCTTCCTGGCGACAAGCTTGCCGGAAGCCGGCGTCGAGAACGTCAAAAGTCTCCGCGAGAAACATAAGACTTCCCGGCAACAGCCTTGCCGGGAGCAAGAAAGGAAACAAAACCACACTCTTGCATCGAGATCTATAGAGTTCTCTGCCAGAAAATTTCCATGGAAGTAGGCTCGGGGGCTGGCAGCTCCTTTGAGTGCAACAACAACCGTGACCCATGCCAAGCTTGGTCCCATCTCCAGCGTCGAATTCATGAAGTTCTCCGCTGCAGCCGGGCCCGGGGGCTACTGTCGGTGTAGTGAAAACCAGGGCTACACTAACCGCCGGGCATGGGCCACGACTGTATGCAATTACTCTAAAGAGGATCCATCTTCGCCGACAAGCGCTACATCGGCAAGCAAGACTCAAGCCACCTTCCCGGCAAGGAGCATCCTGCCCTGCCAGGGAGGACAGATACAAGGCAAAAAGAAGCAGCCAAGCATGAGAACCAGAAGACAAGACGACCGCAAGGCTCCTTGCCGAGGATGCCCACGAGGCCCCGGCAAGGCCCCTTGCCGAAGACGGCCGCAAGGCCCCGACAAGCCTCTTGCCGAGGGCGCTCACAAGGCCCCGGCAAGACCCTTGCCGGGGAGATACGCAAGACCGCGACAAGCCCTTGCCGAGGACATCGGTGGGGCCGCGGTCAGGCCCACGCCAATCAAACCTCCACCACCGTTCGCATGCAGCAGCCGACCCAACCAGTTGGGCAGGCACCTGCGTGGCGGCAAGCGGATCTTCGTGGAGACCCACCATCGCGCCACCTCACCGCCTTCCCGCCTACATGGCACCACGGACATCGCTGGCGGTAGCGTGTCGACACGAAAGGGAGCGGCGACAGACGAGTCGAGCTCTCCCCGTCCCGATAAAGCAAGGACACCTAAGCAAGACGCATTAAAGCGCTTTGTCATGTAATGCGAGGGATAAACTCGCATCATCAGAGCCCTTTCCACCTCCTGTGTGCCATTGTGGCAGCCCCTTTCCCTATAAAAGGAGGCCCAAGGCGACCAGGAGGAGGATTCGCTTTTGGAGCTCCTCCGCCCCATTGCTAGTTCAAGAACACAGATAAACAAACCACCAAAGCAGGAGTAGGGTTTTACGCATCCTCGCGGCCCGAACCTGGATAAGGAAACCGTGTGCTATCTGTTTGATCCGCTCTTCTCATGACCCCGCACCCCGCGACCGTAGTAGGGATTCTTGTGATCCCATAGGTGTCGTTCCCACCGACAGCACTGCATCAATATGTTAGTCCCAAAAATAGTATAAAAAGTTGCCAAAAGTATGTAAAAGTTGTAGAATATTGGCATGGAACAATCAAAAATTATAGATACGACGAAGACGTATCACTGTCATCCTACCTCCCAGCTGAGTCGGACCCAAGATCACCCCGGGCTCCAGGAAGACGGGAAGATATGAGAGTGCGTTGGAGGTCTCGCAATCTTTCTTGTGACCTCCGCTACGCTCGGGGGCTACTGACGGGGTCATATACCAGGGGTGGCCTACGTCCAGGAGCCCGGTCTCATCGACCATGGGGTCCACCGGGCCCAGGGTGCGACGGAAACCCTAGGAGGCGAGGATGGCCTTCATGATCCCCAAGAGTAGAGGGCGGCAGCGCCCCAGATCGCATCTACCTTGTAAAACCATATACCTCTCCTGCATATAGGGTACACATAGATCATCTATCTGCATATAGGAGAACTCTCAGTAGCAATCTCATACACCATTGTATCTCTTCACACGAGGTATCCCTCCACTATGAATCATCAAAACCAACAGGAGGTAGGGTATTACCTCTGGAGGACCGAACCTAGATAAACACCTCTGACCTCCAATCCATGACTTTCAGCTGTGCTTGGACCCCGACCGAGGGATTTGATGGGAATTCGCTCCACCACTAGAGGCAAAGGAGACTGAAAGGGGCGAAAGCGGGGGAAGATGAAAACCCCTCGGTTTCCCTTCTTATAGCCAACCAGTGAAGCGTCGGGCCTCATGGCATAATATGTCCCAACACTCTCTGCGGTTTCCCTTTCTGTGGGGTGCGGGCGTGAGATTTATGGCATCAACATCATTACGACGCAAGATTAATGGGATACACTTGGAACAGTTTCTCGGTGGAACTATGGCCTGGTTAGGAACCGAAGCGCCACCCGAACAAGCAAGCCCCTGGAGGCTTAATGATCACAGAAGCCCCGCAACCGGGCTCCCAGAGAGAAGAAAGTGAAGGGGACCATTGAGAAAGACAAGAGCCCGCCGAGGGTCTCTAATACCACTTCTGCGACCTCCGTCGCACTCGGGGGCTACAGATGTTGGGAAACGTTGCATGGAAAACAAAAAAAATCTACGCACACGCAATGGTCTATCCATGGAGATGCATAGCAACGAGGGGGAGAGTGTGACTACGTACCCTCGTAGACCGTAAGCGAAGCATTTGACAACGCAGTTGATGTAGTCGAACTTCTTCTAGCTCTGATCGATCAAGTACCGAACAAACGACACCTCCGAGTTCTGTGCACGTTCAGCTCGGTGACGTCCCTCGCCTCCTTGATCCAACAAGTTGTCGAGGTAGTAAATGAGCTCCGTCAGCACGACGGCGTGGTGACGGTGATGGTGAAGTGATCCGCGCAGGGCTTCGCCTAAGCACTACGAAGATATGACCGAGGGAGTAAACGGTGGAGGGGGCGCCACACACGGCTAGGAAATTGTCTTGGGTGTGCTAGGGGCGCCCCCCATATATATATATAGGTGGAGGGAGGGAGGAGCAGCCAAGGGGTGAGCCCCAAGTAGGCTGAATCCTACTTGGGGTCTTCCCCAATTCGGTCTCCCCCTTCCATAATTGCCGGAAGGAAAAAGGGAAGAAGAGAAGGAAGGGGGGCTGAACCCCCTCTTCTCCTTCTCCAATTCGGCCTCCTACCATAGGGGGGGGGGCGCGCCACCCCTTGTGGGCTAGTGTGCTCCCCTCTCATGGCCCATATATCCCCCCCGGGGTTCCGGTAACCCCTCCGGTACTCCGATAAATACCCGATACACTACGGAACACTTCCGGTGTCCGAATACTATCGTCCTATATATCAATCTTTACCTCTCGACTATTTTGAGACTCCTCGTCATGTCCGTGATTACATCCAGGACTCTGAACAACATTCTGTCACCAAATCATATAACTCATATAACACTATATCGTCAATGAACGTTAAGCGTGTGGACCCTACGGGTTCGAGAACTTTGTAGACATGACCGAGACACCTCTCCGGTCAATAACCAATAGCGGAACCTGGATGCTCATATTGGTTCCTACATATTCTACAAAGATCTTTATCGATCGAACCGTTATGACAACATACGTAATTCCCTTTGTCTGTCGGTATGTTACTTGCCCGAGATTCGATCATCGGTATCTTCATACCTAGTTCAATCTCGTTACCGGCAAGTCTCTTTACTCATTCCGTAATACATCACCTCATGACTAACTCCTTAGTCGTTTGCTTGCAAGCTTATGATGTGTATTACCGAGAGGGCCCAGAGATACCTCTCCGATACTCGGAGTGACAAATCCTAATCTCGATCTATGCCAACTCAACAAACACCTTCGGCGATACCTGTAGAGCATCTTTATAATCACCCAGTTACGTTGTGACGTTTGATAGCACATAAGGCATTCCTCTGGTATCCGGGAGTTGCATAATCTCAAAGTTGAAGGAATATGTATCTGACATGAAGAAAGCAATAGCAATAAAACCGAATGATCAATATGCTAAGCTAACGGATGGGTCTTGTCCATCACATCATTCTCCTAATGATGTGATCCTGTTATCGAATGACAACACATGTCCATGGTTAGGAAACCTTAACCATCTTTGATCAACGAGCTAGTCTAGTAGAGGCTTACTAGCGACATGATATTTGTTTATGTATTCACACATGTATTTAGGTTTCCGATCAATACAATTCTAGCATGAATAATAAACCTTTATCATGAATAAGGAAATATAAACTAACAACTTTATTATTGCCTCTAGGGCATATTTCCTTCAACTAACAGTGTCATGCATCGGGGGTGGCTCACCCAAGGGAGCCTGATCTCAGGTTCAATTAGGGGCCCACAAGGCCCAAAGCAAAGGAGAAACCCCAGGAGTGCGCCAGAGACCTTCTTGCCCTCCAAGACAAGGGCGACGACGGAGGAGATCACATCTAACTGTCTGTAAACATAGGCCTCTACCTCCTATATAAGGGGATGCCAAGGGACCCTCATTCTAATCTATTCTAAGATAGAAACTTTCGATAGCAATCTCATACACCATTGTAACCCCTCGCACGAGGTGTCCCTCCACCATGAATAACCAAAACAAGCAGGATGTAGGGTATTACTCTTCGAAGGCCCGAACCTGGGTAAAACCCTTGTGTGATCTCTGATCTAAGACTTCCAGCTGCGCTTGGACCCCTGCCGAGGGATCTGACAACATTTCGCACCGTCACACCTAACTACTCTCATTTCATTTTTGCCCCTTTGCAAGTCATTCATAAAACATGTTGTTCATAGGTTGCTTGACTTCTTGGCTGCAATTGGTCTTTGCACCAAGGGCACAACATTGTTGGGGAACGTAGTAAGTTCAAAAAATTTCCTACGCACACGCAAGACCATGGTGATGGCATAGCAACGAGAGGGGAGAGTGTCTGTCCACGCACCCTCGTGAGACCGTGGCGGAAGCGTTATAACAACGCTGTTGATGTAGTCGTGCGTCTTCACGATCCGACCGATCCAAGTACCGAACGTCGGCACCTCCGTGTTCAAAGACACGTTCACTCGATGGCGATCCCCGGCTCCGATCCAAAGAAAGCGTCGGGGATGAGTTCCGTCGGACAACGGCGTGGTGGCGATGATGATGCTCCACCGACGCAG
The DNA here is from genome assembly GCA_021605205.1 of Aegilops longissima. Classification (NCBI taxonomy): domain Eukaryota; kingdom Viridiplantae; phylum Streptophyta; class Magnoliopsida; order Poales; family Poaceae; genus Aegilops; species Aegilops longissima. Next base: position 301,841,630 of record CM038677.1, read on the forward strand.
GGCTTCGCCTAAGCTCCGACGATATGACTTCACCGGCGCAGGCTTCGCTAAGCTCATGACGATATGACCAAGTGGAATATGGTGGAGGGGCACCGCACACGGCTAAGGAACGATCCGTAGATCAACTTGTGTGTCTTGGGTGCCCCCCCGTATATAAAGGAGCAAGGGGGTGCGGCCAGCCCTAGGGGCGGCGCTGGAGGAGTCCTACTCCCACCGGAGTAGGACTCCCCCTTCCTAGTTGGATTAGGATTGGGGAGGGAAGAGGGAAGGCGCCCCCCTCTCCTTGTCCTATTCGGACTAGAGGGGAGGGGGCGCGGCCTGCCCCGGCCGGCCCTTCCTCTTCTCCCTATGGCCCATCAAGGCTCATTGACCCCGGGGTTCCGTAACCCCGGTGTTCCATAACGTCTGTTTTCATCCGGAACCTTCCAAGTCCAAACATAGGCTTCCAATATATCAATCTTTATGTCTCGACCATTTCGAGACTCCTCGTCATGTCCTTGATCACATCCGGACTCAACAACCTTCGTACATCAAAACTTATAAACTCATAATAAACCGTCATCGAAGCGTTAAGCGTGCGGACCCTACGGGTTCGAGAACTATGTAGACATGACCTAGAACCATTCTCATCAATAACCAATAGCGGAACCTGGATGCCCATATTGGTTCCTACATATTCTACGAAGATCTTTATCGGTCAAACCGCATAACGACATACGTTGTTCCTTTGTCATCGCTATAGTTACTTACCCGAGATTCGATCGTCGGTATCCAATACCTAGTTCAATCTCGTTACGGTAAGTCTCTTTACTGGATTCAGAATACATCATCTCACAACTAACTCATTAGTTGCAATGCTTGCAAGGCTTATGTGATGTGTATTACCGAGAAGGCCTAGAGATACCTCTCCGACAATCGGAGTGACAAAACCTAATCTCAAATATGCCAACCCAACATGTACCTTTGGAGACACCTGTAGTACTCCTTTATAATCACCCGATTCGTTGTGACGTTTGGTAGTACCAAAGTGTTCCTCCGTAAACAGGAGTTGCATAATCTCATAGTTACAGAACATGTATAGGTCATGAAGAAAGCAATAGCAATATACTAAACGATCAAGTGCTAAGCTAACGGAATGGGTCATGTCAATCACATCATTCTCCTAATGATGTGATCCCATTAATCAAATGACAACATATGTCTATGGTTAGGAAACATAACCATCTTCGATTAATGAGCTAGTCTAGTAGAGGCATACTAGTGACTATCTGTTTGTCTATGTATTCACACATGTATTATGTTTCCGGTTAATACAATTCTAGCATGAATAATAAACATTTTATCATGATATAAGGAAATAAATAATAACTTTATTATTGCCTCTAGGGCATATTTCCTTCAAACATGTCATCTAGTATGGCTTAAAGTTCACCTTATAGCAAATAAAATACACGTAATAATTGTCATCTTCTTATTTCTCCAACATTGTAAGATCCTGAGAGTGCCAATGTTGGAAAGTTAGAACAAATATTTTGAGACATACACGATATGAAAGTGCTAGTTGCTAATCAAGAGAGCTAATTGTTTACTATTCAGATTTAACTTCAATAAATTAAATTGAATAGGCAATCTGAAGAAAAAAATATGTGCAAGAGAGGCTAGCAACCGATGTGGGCAACCAAGATTTTTATTATCTTGGTAAATAAGCACATAGTTGCTAGCGCATGGAATCGGCCTGTGGATGTTCAGCCAAAGACTCTATCCCCGGATTTCGGTAACTTCTACGATTCTCTCATTATTCAATGTCCAGATGGAAGGGATGTTTGTTGTTCACTTCGGCCAGAAGAGGGATTGGCACTCAAGAGCACGCGTTTTATGTTTGCGTTCCTATTTGAGAGTGCCCCTCCCTCCTATTTGGTTGGAAGTTTCCTGCTCAAGTTAGAAAGCATATAGACCTTTAATCTGGAGTTGAGCGGTTGCATCCATGGAATTTATAGCAAAGGGATCACGATATAAATTGCTAAATCTGAGAGTGAATTAAGCAGAACAAAGAATTATATTATGCTGGAATCCTACCAAATAATTCACAACAAAAAATCACCTCATTAGAAAAGCGTGAATGCGGAGAGATCGGAGGTGCAACAATGGCGGATGAGAAGGTCTTTCTCTCTAAGTAGTTGTGTTAGAAAGGTGAGCATAACGAGGGTTGGTTCACACACTACTCCTCTTTGTTCCCATCCTTGACCGTTGACACTGCCGCCACCTCCTCCTCCTCCACATCGTCCGCCCCCGCGTTCCCATAGATCCGTCAGCTCGGCTGTCGCTATGATTCATGGGACAATCACACACACCAAAACGTAGAGAATAACACCTATGTAGTCAACCAAAACATCGATAGGCAAGAAGAGAGAACCTACACATCAGACATGGACGCATCAGGAAGCAAGATGAATATGAAGATGAATTGAGCGAAGTTAGGCAAGCGAGAAAGGGTTGTCCACTACAATGATAAGGGGAAGAGAATGACACAAAGTAATGATGAGTTGATGACCACACACCATCCCCATGAGAGTAGAGAAACTGAGGCCCGTTTTATCGGGCCGATTAAACAAGGAGGCGTCCAGGTCGATCATTGGAGAAGCTGCTCAGAGACATGTGACAACTATAACACACATGATGACACGGTAAATAGGCTATTATGTGCATAATAGGGTGATCGAGCGATCTGATGCGTTGGCACACAGAATCCGATGGCTAACTGGCTTAAATCTACTTTTTTTCTTAATTCAGAACGTTTCATATATGACGGTTGATAAATAAAATAACCATGTACAAATAATTCTTAGTATAATAGTAAAGCTGGCGTAATGACGTTGGACTGTTGGCTGAGGAGTTGCGGAGTTCGCGGCTGTGGAGCACTTCCGAACAAGCCCTAGAGCCAGAAGAGTAATTTCATATTTGCATCCCGCTCCGCTTCATTCCCGGTTTCGCCCATCGATCCTCGTTCCTTGCCTCGTCCCCTCTCCGTCTCTCTCTCTCACATCTTCCTTCTTCCCGACTCCCGACCGCATCACCGCACGCTGCGCGCCCGCTACATCCGGCGGCGCTCTCGCGTTGGCCGACGATGGGAGCGATAACCTCGGCGGAGCTCAACTTCCTCGTCTTCCGCTACCTACAGGAGTCCGGTCCGTACCTAGACCCATTCCTTCCTGCCACGTTTTTATTTGGTTATTAGGTCGAGAGAATCTGGCATGCTTTCCGCGGATTTAGGGGTTAGGGGCCTTTGTGCTGCAGATGGCGAGATTTTGGTGGATTTGCGTGTTACATAGGAGAATAGGGATCTGGTAACGCTGAATGCTGCATATGATGCGTCTAGAGTTTGTGTTTTGCGACTTTTAGATTGGGATTGTGGTTTCAGGTTTTGCAATGCTATTTCTCTTATTAATTACCTTTTAGTTTTCATTCCTTTTCAGATTAGGGTTTTAGATAGCTTTGTTCATAGTGGAACTTAATCGCTTAGTTTAAGGAAATTAATTGTGCTTTTGGTGCTAATTCGTCCATCTCTGCGGCAGTATTGGTTTTACTGACCTCAAATGCAGAAATTCATACAATCCCTCAGAAGACAAAACCATCGAAATAGTGCTATCGGTTGTTTTTTATTTGGGTTCTGTTGATTTCTTTAAGCACCTGTTACTCATCGGTACATTGTGGGGACGGTTTAATGCTGGGATTTCTGAACATTTTTCTTTCGAGATTGTATTTCTGAACTTTTTTCTTTTGATATTGTATTTCTGAACTTTGTCCAGCTTGTCATGCTCTACTGTGCAGCTGTTTGTTACTCGCTCTGTTCCATAATTTGAACTAAAACCACCACAATAGTTATGGAACGAAGGGAGTGTTATTCTTTAGGATATTTTTTTGTACCCTTCTAGAATTGCTGGCATATGTAGTTATTATATGGTTGAACGCATGGTTTTCTGTTCTCATTGATAAGGCCATGTTTGGTTCTCGGGAAAACGACAGAAAAAGCAAAGGAATACTGTTCACATGGGGAATTTTCCCTTTGTGCCGTTTGATTCATGGGAACGACCATAGGAATTCTACAGGATAGGGACGCGTTTCCTATACTTACTAAGAAATTCTTAAAAATTGCAAACATCCACTCCCGTTTCTTTTTTGGCTCTTCGCTTAAGACCGAGGCACTGCAACCTCCGTAGCAGTGGCTCACTTGGTGCCATGGAGCCCTTCGAAGAGACAGGGGAATGAAGTCACGGAGTGCAAGAAAGTTCCAGGAGTCGTAGGCCAGGTATGCATAGAGGGGCTCTGTCAATTATGTAAATGGTATTGTGGCAACAAGCTGAACATGGTACTGGCAGAGGTTTGTGTGCTGGGCGCCATTGTGAAGAGGGAGGAGGGGGGGGGGGGGGTGGTGGTGGTGGTGGTGTTCTGTTGATGAACTGAGGATGAGGATAAGAATGATGTATCGTGTGGTGGAGAAATAACATGTTTTCTTTTCTTAAAGCATGCCCGCGATTGTTGTTTGGTGTATATATATGCAGGGAGCCAAGGAGCATCATTCGTTAGCTCACTGAAGTATGAGCTTAAGATTTAATTATTTTCCCTAAATAGTTTCTTAATGTGGTGTTTACAATTATGCAAGTACTTCATGTGCACAAATCCTTTGTTTCACTTTCCCGCTTGTGATATTTTCCTGTGTTTTTGCAATCCTCTGTTTTGAATCTGGATTCCTTCCTTTTTTTTGCTATTCCTGTTTTTGAATTCCTGCATTCCAAAAGGGGCCTAACTGTGTCTCTTCCAACTAACTTTCCAGGTTTTGTTCATGCTGCATTTACTTTAGGGTATGAAGCAGGGATACATAAAGGTGGGATAGATGGAAATGTTGTACCTCCTGGCGCTCTTATCACTATCGTGCAGAAAGGCCTCCAGTACATAGAATTAGAAGCAAATACTGATGAAGTAAGTATGTTCATCTCATACTTCTAGTGTGGCTGATGTATGGTACATCATGCTCTTTTCTTGTTTCAGAATGATCAAGAAGTTGAGAAGGATTTTGCTCTTCTGGAACCTCTTGAAATCATCACAAAAGATGTTGAAGAGTTGCAACAGATTGTGAAGAAGAGAAAAAGGGAGAGGCTTCAAATTGATTGTGACAAGGACAAGGGGAAAGCGAAAGAGTGCATTGAGGAGCATGAACATCGTCTTGGTGGTGAACGGGAGAGAGAGCGCCATGACAAAGAAAAAGACCAAGAGATGGAAAGAGATAGAACTGAAAGAGACAAGGTGCAAGAGAAAGAGAAGGAAAGGGAAAAACAACACACAGAGCATATTGATAAGGTTAAGCATGAAGAGGATCCCCTTGCCAGTGGAGGTAATTTATTTTTAGCTGTTCCGTTCTCGTTCTACCACTCCTTTTTGCAATATATTTTAGCTAACTATTAGTAAACTCAAATGACTATATGCTGGATTATTTCTGGCCCATGTATAATGCTTCATAACTATAATTGATTTATGCTGTTGTTTTCTAATTTTGGTGAGCACTGTTTAAATGATAGGGCTAGCAAGTTTTCGCGTGATGCAATAATTTTACAGTTCTTGGTGTAAACAAGTAAACATTGTGACACAACATGCAAAATATTGTAAAAGAGTAACTCAGCATGCAAAATATATATGTAGGAATGCTATATGGTAAGCGTTAGTGTAGAATGGGGTATTGTACACCCCTAGTAAAATAGTGTACGGAATTTAGTAGTTTTGGATTAGTGTAGTAAAACAGTGGCCTGGATAGTAAAAAGATTAATCAAAAGTCACTACATTTTGTAGTTTGTACACCATTTTACTAGGGTTGTAGAATAGCTATTCTACACTCGTGGCATCTTTTAGGTTTGCCATTGATTAGTCTTTCATTTGTCTAATTGCACTGAGACTAGTCCATTACCACCTGATGACTTTGTACTGCATACTACACTTGAACCTGACTAATCATGCCTGATGCCCATGATTAGTACTGCATGCTACACTTAAAGCTGACTAATCATGCCTGATGCCCATGATGAAAAAAAAGGGTAGCCCGGTGCATGTAGCTCCCGCTTGCGTAGGGTCCGGGGAAGGGTCCGACCACTTTGGGTCTATTGTATGCAGCCTTTCCCTACATTTCTGTAAGAGGCTGTTTCCAGGACTTGAAGCTTTACCACTCCGCCAAGGCTCCCCTTCTTGATGCCCATGATGAGTAGTAACAAAATTAAAAGTTGATACTGTGTATGCATCCTTTTTTTTTGCGTTCATGGGGCATTTTGTTTTTAGGGAATCTCCGTCTTACTCACCAACCAATATCTTTTTGGTATTATAAATAGTTAGGAAGCTATAGCATTTTCATACATCTAAGGTTAAATTAGAAGGTTAACTATTCATGATGTGACGTTTTGATACCCCTGCTCAGCTGGATCCATATTAGTGTGAGCATTACCATGGTTCATTAATTGAATCCCATAGAGGGCAGACCTTTCAGCGGAGATAGCATGGGGTGGTATAGTCGCGGGGTAATAGCAACCGGGTGGTAAAAAATCCGCGTTAATATATGTATGCATATATTCTAAATGTTAGATGTAGCGGCTGAAATATCTGATATATTCTGCAAATACTGGTACCCACACAAATGACACTGACTCAACTTCGTGGTCCCAAATAGGCTTTCTGGTCTATTCCACCATGATTTTCTATTCGTAGTTCCTGATATGTATCCATACAATAACTCCATTATCGCCGTCTCATGGACGTTGGAGCTGATTTAGGACAATGTCCCCTCTTTCTTGGACATATCATCCATCTTATTAAAATAAGATGATACTAATGTAACTCTAGGAGTAACAGTTTCTGACTTATGATTTAATGCAAGCAGTAGCCCCCTGTGAATTTACTTTTTTTTGGTATCTCAGTTTCTGTATTAGCGTTTCAGAGAGCTTCCCGTTATATCATGTCTCAATATGTTTAAAATTTAGTTGTGTGGAGGACCAGGGCCTTATTCATCGTACTATTGTATTGTCTACTGATATATAGTTACCTCAGGTCCTAAACCAATGGATGTAAGTACAACTCCTCATGAAATTTTTAGTGCGGATGTAACCGTTTTGGAAGGACACAGTTCAGAGGTTAGTAGGTTCTTCTAGTCTTAGATGTTTTTCACTGTCAAATAGATTCATCAACCCTCTTATAACTTCCTGTTTCTCTTGCATTCGTTTGCTTTAGGTTTTTGCTTGTGCATGGAGTCCAGCTGGTTCTCTTCTAGCTTCTGGGTGGGTCATCTGCTCTATTGTATAGATAGTTGTGTTCTTGTATTGACTTGTAGTTGTAGCCCCCTCACGCGTTCAGTTTTATCATGGCATCAAATTGCCAAGTAATTTATATGTTAATAATTATAGTGTCTGTTGTTTTGATTATTCTTTTTGCTCAAGTCTTTTTGAGATGCATGCTGAGTTCCTGATTGCAGCATGACCTGTCAAGATCGAAGGAGTGGAGATCTCCTTTCCTTGTAATATCTGGCTTCTCAAGTTCAAACCTGATAATTTGCATTTTCCTTTCATATACTCATTCTATCCCATCCCTCATCGTATTTGTGAATCTCTAGTCTATATTTTCCTTCTTGTAGTTACAAAGTTGTTTATTGTATGCATCCTCGTTGGGTTATACTGCTATTTTGTTCTTGCTAGGTCAGGAGACTCAACTGCTAGAATTTGGACAATTCCTGATGGTCCATGTGGTTCCATTCAATCCTCTCCTGCAAGTGGTCATGTTTTGAAACATTTTAAGGGTAGGACCAACGAGAAGAGCAAGGATGTCACCACACTTGACTGGAATGTAGGTTCCTTGATGCTGTATACTTTTCTATTCATAATTCCTTATTCGCTAATTGTGTTTTGGTCAAAATTAATCTAGAGTACAATGTTGTATTGGCAGCCACATCTATTTTGGCCAACTTGTTCATTTTTTCATTATCCAATGCCACCTTTCACCTCTAGGTTCATTACTAAGCCATGTTATCTTGTAAAATTTGGCCTGTCATCCATGCCAGGGGGAAGGAACACTATTAGCCACGGGCTCCTATGATGGCCAAGCAAGAATATGGAGTAGGGACGGTAAGAAGTCACTATCTTGTGTGTGTGGGTGCGCGTGCAGTGTGTGTGTTAGCCTTTGCCTTAAACTCTGTTTAATAGACATCAATAATAAATTATTTTCCCTAATATGGGCTTGGTCAATAATTTCATCTTACCCAAACAAGAGTTGTCAGAACTTGGATGGGCCTTAAAGCATGGTCATAGTGTGCCTCCTGCTGATTTTGTGCATTCTTTCATTCTTATCTATCTGAACGAATATTTCAGGAGAGTTAAAGCAGACTTTATTCAAACACAAGGGACCTATATTTTCTTTGAAATGGAATAGGAAAGGTGATTTTCTTCTAAGTGGCAGCGTAGACAAAACTGCTATTGTCTGGGATACAAAGACATGGGAGTGCAAGCAGCAATTTGAATTTCATTCAGGTATAGTTTGCACGGTCCAGTTGTCTTTGACATGACAAAATGTGTAGCACAGAAACTAACTTGTCCTCGTTCTTCATGTAGCTCCAACACTAGATGTTGATTGGCGAAACAACAACTCTTTTGCAACATGCTCAACTGATAACATGATCTATGTTTGCAAGATTGGGGATCCACGCCCAGTTAAAACATTCAGTGGCCATCAAGTAAGATTTCTTAAACATGACATGCTATTATGTGCTAGCAAAGTGCTTGTGTGTTGCTACAGAACACAATGAATGGGCGTATAGAGGCATTGATCAAAGGCATTGACCTTTGGCTCACAACAAATGTCGGTGTCTTTCTCCCGCTTCCACCCTCTCCTGCAAATGCTATGCACCCTTTTGATCCTCTTTCTCCTCATAGCGTCTCCTTATCTACCCTCATAACAGAAGAAGGCAAAGAATTGTCATCCTCCTCCCTTCATCCCTACCTGCCCATCTCTCAGCTCTGCCATTATATCACCACTCCGCTCCGCCATCGTCATGCAAATTGCTTTAGCAGATAGAATAATTTGATCTTTTTCATGTCTGAATAGAACATCCCGAAAATGAAAGAAAGTTCAAGACCTTTAGTTATTTTCCAATATATCACAGGGTACTTTATGAAGGCTCATTCAAACTATAAAAATGCTTTTCATTTCTAGTACAGACTTGAAATATAGCCGATAGTCGGTAACATCACATCGTCTTGGTTCTCAAACAATTTGGCCAGTCAGGTGATAAAGAACAGAGATAAATCTTTTCCTGCATCTTTGGCACCTACCATCCAGCTGAACCCAAAGTTCCACGACAAGCTGTGCGTAGGCATCGTGAACCCCGGAGTAGGTCTTTATATGACCGTGTCGTGGAGTGCAGTATTGCTCAAATCCCACACCTCGCCCGACAAGTAGGAGGATGGTATCGACTTGGGATGGCTGTGGCACCAAGGTAGACTCACCAGTCGGTGCAGACCGACTCCACCAAGTTCTGTCAGCTGCAAGGTGACCCATCTAGAGGATGCCGTGCTCCGGCAGCAGTGAGCACGGAGAAGGTCACCCTCCGGCCATGGCAAGCTTGGGATAGTCCAGATCAGTCTCCGACAAGTGGGGAGCCACATGAGGCCATAGGGATTCTGTGGATGGTGGAGGGAGGCTGCGGCTGGGTGTGCTGGTTCATGGGGTTGTTGTAAAGATAGGCTTCTTGGGGTTTGAACTGCGAAATTCTTTCTGTGTTGCGTGTGCCTTTTCTTGGCTTGATCCTTACAACCAAAAAACTGATGTGGAAATTCTCAATAGTATTCTTCCGCAGTTAGTAAGTTCCCCAAAGTATGAATATTATATTATATCAAATGAAAATCATTTCATGTTGGTGGGTTAGTTTTACAAGTCATCCTTTTTTCCCCTTCATATTCTAGAATAACCGATCAATTAATTCCATCTCTTCCCCATTTTGTTTGGATGACTATCTTCATTTGTCCATACATAAATTGCTTGGCTACATAATTTTAGATGCTACCGGGGATTACTGAGTATAATCACTGAGCAGCTATTAGTTATATAGCTTCATAATGTTTGTGCTAATAAGTTACAGTACCATTCTTGTCCATGAAAATATAATTAATATTTTTTTACTTAAAAAGTATTGGCGTAGTAGCCAGCTGACTATAAATACACTGTCCAGAGTGAAGTTAATGCTATCAAGTGGGATCCAACTGGTTCTTTGTTGGCTTCTTGTTCTGATGATTGGACTGCAAAGGTATCATCTTGCTTTCTGTACAGTAGTTAATAGTTTTTCTAGTTCTTGCACCATTGTGTACAAGACATCACGAACTAATAATTCAGGCTCCCTGTTGGCTGTTTTGTTTTGGTTATTTTTTCATTGTCTTGCTATTGAGTAATGTATTACTGTATGTTATCTTGCATTTTCCATTTTTTCCTAGATGTATAAGTATCTCAACTGTCTATTTGAGTGGAACAAACACCTACAGCCATTAAACTATTTGGGACGGTGCAATTTTGTGCTTTAACTCTGAAAATACTCATTTAAGTTAACAAACTTGTCTATATGGTGCACAATCCTAAATACACAAGGCCTCCGTAACACATATCTGATAGCTCCGGTCCACCAGTTTACTCGTTGGGGTGTAAGTAGGGGATTGGAAACTGCAAAAAAGCCTCGAGTCTTCCATCAATTTTAGGAAGCTGAGGAGCAACTGATGCAAAGGACGACGAGCTTACCTTTACAGCCTGCATGCCTGCCCCCTCGTGGAGGTGATGTTCGTGGACAGCGGTTTGCGCACAGAGAAGAGCTAGTTGCGAGGGTTTGAATGGTGATGCAGGTTTTCCTGGCCGTGACAGATGTTGCATGAGAGCCTGGCATATGGAAACATGCTTGCATCGAGAGATGAGAGCATGGCTAGGGTTCGTCAAAGCAAGGACTTGTCTTCTTGTACGCCCCCTTTGCCATGTCCTTGGTCACATCCGCCATCTTGCTGTTGATCACGATGACAACAAAGTATCCCGATGACAGCTCTAGCAGGTTCGGATAGGCAAGGTGCGCGAAAACTCAGAGCTCTCGAAAATGGAGGGATTCTGACAGTGAGCCTATGACAACGAGATTGTCACACCTTGCATGTTGTGACAACGAGTGTGATGGCTTAGACTCTCGAAACTGGAGGATGTGGTGGTGGTACTAACGTCATTGTGTTACTAGGTAGGAGGAGAAGAACGGTGGCGGAGAGCAGCGTGGAGACATTGGGGTTGGCCACAAGGTCGTTTGTCCGTGGGGTTATGGGCCATGAGCTTCTGGAGAACGTGAACTGCGCATCTTTGTGCTCTTTGCATGATTACTTGTCTTGGGGGGGCTGGTGTTGAATAAAATATATCAAAAATTAATCCTTTCTAGTGGGAAGGATTTAAACTAAGTACCCCTAGTTGCATGCAAGTCTATGAAATTAAGAGCGGAAGCAAAGTTTGCAATGAGTGAAGTAGTAAGGGGAAGAGATCGCACACAGGTGATCTTACCTGAGGTTTGGATTGTTGGTGCAATCTTACTCGTTGGCGGAGGTTTGTATACAAAATCCTACAACCACAAAGGTCTTGGCTCGCTATGCCACCAAGGGCCTAGTCCACCTATTCCACCATGGCAACCACAAAGGGAGCCTCACTCGTGGTAGATCTTCACACAAAGAGACGCTTTCTAGGCCTTTACAAACTTTGTGACTCTTTCACACATGAAGGCTCTCAAGTGACTCTAACCATCTAGGAGGCGCACACCCTCCAGGAGTAACAAGTGTTGGGATTTAGGTCTAACCGTCTAAGAGCATCTCCACTCGCGCCCCCAATAGCGCCCCCGGGACGCGTTTTTTCCCGTCGGCGCCGAAAAAACCCCCAGTCGCCCCTCCAGGACGCCGAATTTCGCCGGTTTGGGCCATTTTTTGGCCCGGCGATCCCAGGCTGAACCCAACGCAGGGGGGGGGGGTACTTGCGGGCTCTGGCGGAAGGAAAAGCGGCGCGTGGGCCACCACTGTCAGGTGACAAACGACTTCTCCCCGCCCAGATTCGGCCCCGCGCGCTGTAGGACGCCACTTCCACTTTCGCCGCCGTGCCGATCCCGGCGCCGCCCACCTGCCCACAGCCGCTGCTCCGCCGCTAGAAAGGCAATTTCCCCGTCGGAAAGAGAGGGTTTCGCCGCGGCAGCCTCCATCCCGCTCCTGGGCGAGCTTTCCAGCGCTCCGGCCACGCAGGCGGGGGATACCGGCGGCTGCGCACCCACCACGCCCGTCAGGTGTTTGGCGATGGACTCCGACGACGAGGAGGCGTTTGCGGCGCTGCTGGAGGAGGAAGACGAGGCCGACACCTAGGACGAAGAGCACCTCATGATCCTCGCCGCTCTGGCCAGCCTGTTCGCGAGCAATGCAAAGCCGCGGCAAGGTGGCTCGGCGCCGGGCCGCCATAAGAGCAAGCAGAGGCATCAACTGGAGGGCTATTGCTTGCTCTACACCGACTACTTCGCAGACGCTCCACTGCACGGCGAGAAAGTATTTTGGCGCCGTTATCGGATGAGCCGAAAGCTCTTCCTCAGGATTGTGAATGCCATCCGAGAGTTCGACAGCTACTTCATTTGCAAGAAGGATTGCACCGGCACAGTGGGATTCTCCTCACTCCAGAAGCGCATGACAACTATGAGGATGCTTGCATACGGAGCTTCCGGTGATATACTTGAGGAATATGGACGCATGGCCGAGTCCACCACCATTGAGTGTTTGTACAAGTTCTGCAGGGCAGTGGTGGTAGTGTTTGGACCACAATACTTGCGATCACCCAATGCTGAAGCATGGTTTTTGAGTCGCTCGACTAGTCGTGACTAGTCGATGAGTCGCAAAAAAATGTCCACTCAACTTAGTGTCGACTCGAGTCGCGAGTCGCGACTAGTCGCAACTGCAGGCTTGGCTTTTTCCGAGTCGCTACCCCGACTCAAAAATCATGTGCTGAAGACACCGCTCGGATCCTAGCACAAAATGCAGCAAGAGGATTTCCTGGGATGCTTGGAAGCATCGACTGCATGCATTATTTGCTTGGCAGGGGATGTACAAATGCACCAAAGGAGCTTGCAGTGTGGTACTTGAGGCAGTGGCCACACAGGACCTCTGGATTTGGCACTCCTTTGGTATGCCAGGAATTCACAATGACATCAACGTACTGCAGTGCTCGAATGTCTTTGCCAAGCTTGTTGAAGGTCATGCTCCTCCGGTGAAGTTCGACGTCAATGGGCGCCACTACAACAAGGGATACTACCTAGCAGATGGCATCTATCCGAGATGGTCCACATTTGTGAAGACTACCTCAAACCCTGTGCCAGGAGGCAAGAACTCCTACTTTGCCAAGTGTCAAGAGGCTTGCAGGAAGGATGTCGAGCGGGCATTTGGTGTGCTCCAATCTCGATTTGCTGTTGTCCGGTACCCCGCTCTGACCTGGTCGAAAGATCAAATGTGGGAAGTCATGACTCGCAGTGTCATCTTGCACAACATGATTATTGAGAGCGAGCAGGAAGAGCTAGTGTTTGACACTGAACCATATTACAAGCAGGGTCCTCTTGCCCAAGTTGATCACCAGCTACCGGCATCATGGGCTGCCTTCCTCAATATGTGTCAGGAGATCCGAGACCCACAGGTGCATCAAGAACTGCAACACGATCTGGTGGAGCACCTATGGAGGCTCAAGGGCAACGCCTAGTTCGACGTGTGATGAACTATGAGTTTTAGTTTGTGTTTGAATTATGAGTTTGCTTCGTTGAACTATTTTATTTGTATTGATTTCTGTGATGAACTATGTGATAAAAACTAGTTTTTGTTGAATTTGTGTCGAAGCACGCCGAATTTGGGCCTAATTTGCGCTGACTTTGGGCCGAAATCGGCGGCTTGGGGGGGTGAACTTGGGGGGTCGGCTGGGAACCCGAGCCCCCCCACGCCGAATTTATCGCCGGTTGGTCCCCAAGTGGCGCTATTTACGGCTGGAGATGCTCTAAGTTCTAGATGGGGTGGAGAGGGGGAGGGAGGGGTGAATAGTCCTACCAAAATCCAAGAACAGATCACCTACTTGGTGAAGACTTTGGTCTAGGATCTGTTCTTGGATTTTGAACCAAAGTACTTTGCTTGTGCCCCTCTTCATAGTATGGTTGTCCTACACTCAGTGTGAATCACTGGGTTCACCAAAAGCCTAGAAAGTACATACTACAAGGCACAAGCTTGAGGTAGGGTCACCATTGATATTCCACTTATAGGCAAGGACTCGTTTTAGAAAATTAGTCCTTATAGCCAATGAGTTCCTGAAATACTCACTGAAATCATTGGTCCTCTGATCTCGAATGGTTGCCATAAATCACCAAAACCAGTAGGGTATCTTGGAGATGCACTTTCACAAAGCAAGGCCACTTGAATGAACTCCCCAACAAGATCTTCAATCAAAGCTCAAGAATCCATGGATCTATCTCAAGAATCAAAGATAGGTTTACATTACAGTACGAGAGGTGAAACGCAAAGCAAAGGGCTTTCTCACCGAGAGAGAAGAGGGTGGGGGGTGCCTCCACAACTTTGTCCATAAAGCCTCCTCCCCCACTCAAGGTATGTGAGGGTCAGTTTATAAAAAAGGTGAAAATCTGATCGTTTGAATAGGAGAAACACATACCAGGACAAGTTCAGTGTTTAAATCTAGAGCCCTGGAATTGTCCAAAGTACTTGGAGGTACCGGACTGTCCAGAAGCATCTTTGATTTCAGAGGTGCCAGACAAAAGATTTCTTAGAGGTACCGGGACTAGCAGAGTACCCTATGGAAATGAGCTTGGCAGAAATGGTTAACTCCCAGCTCACTATAGCTCAGGAGCACAAAACCTATACTGGAACAACTGGCTGGAGCAAACTATAACCGCTCAAGAGTGCCAAATAAGAAATAGCTCGGAGGTACTGGAGCTAACAGAGGTAGTTATAAAACACAGAAAAGCTTTGTTCTGAATGGAACCTTGGAAAATCGCCAGTTTGCTCAGCAGAACTCTCACAACTCACCTGGCTAGGTTCCACCGTCCGACTGGTCTGGAGCTATTGGGAGAGAGTAAAATGAGATGGATTAAAGAATTTGAAGTTGAAATCTTAGGGAGCGCCTGTAGTTATAATATAAGGTGTTCATCCCTAGATCTTTTGCATTTGACCCTCTTGATAGCACAGTTGTCCTTGGATTCAATGTGGAATCTTCGATCCACCAAAATCCTAGGAAATCGCAACCTAACTAAGAGCCTTGGGCTACAATCCACTTACCAAATGTGGACTAAACCTGAAATATACTTAATTGAATGTCTTTTCATCAATCACCAAAACCCACAGGGGGGATATATGCACTTTCAACGATGCCATGCAAGGAATCTTGAGATTGATGCTGCCATCAGCAGGTGCTAAAACAAAATGCTGAAATCAAAGCATTGAAGAAGACCCATGCCACAGTTGTGACCCGTGAATACTCAGCAACATGGGAGATAGTGATCATCTCCATATTGTAGTTAAATGATCAAATTTAAAAATTGGAATTGATGCTAGGATT
Organism: Aegilops longissima; assembly: GCA_021605205.1. NCBI lineage: Eukaryota > Viridiplantae > Streptophyta > Magnoliopsida > Poales > Poaceae > Aegilops > Aegilops longissima. The sequence goes on from CM038677.1 coordinate 301,857,287, forward strand.
TAACATCAGCTTACCTGACAGCATGAGGCAACAGTCTTCACGTGTGTGCGCTTGCAAACTATGGACGATGCGGTGTTTGCTCGGAGCCTCGGATGCGGAGGCGAAAGCACGAGCACACGTAGGTGACAAATTGGCAAGTGTTTCGTGGGAGAGGCTTTAAGTTTGGTGGAGACAGATAGGTCTTTTCGGGTGGACCAGAACTTAGTGATACTGATGGTGAAGATGGACCAGGCTGCCAGATACATGCCATGTCAGCGGGGGATACAGAGCCCTCTTTTTTTACTCCCACTTTCTCAAAAAACTTATGTTGATATTTTTAAACATAAAATTGGTCAAACTTTATGAAGTTTTGACTTTAGATAAAACTAATATACGAAGATATGGAGGAAGTAGGACCGTATGTGCAGCGCAGCGCATAAATAAGTTTGTTGACCCAGGTGAGCATTTTCCAAGGGACCAAATTGTACCACTAGTTTAATGGTTGTAGGTGTATTTCACTCTCTAAAGTTGTAATTTGATGACCTGTTGTGATTATATGGTTTTTGCCGAGTAAAGCTAAGCATTTTCTCAGTATATACATGGCACCAGTTGTACAACGTGTCTAATGAAAAAACACAACCTGGTTTACCAGTACAGAATATTTTGTTAGTTAACCTAAATAATTCTTATTTTCTGTTGCTGATGTTTCAAACGATTCTATCTACTTACAGTTTAAAAAAAATCAAGTTCTAATCGCTCTACAATAACAGGCAATAAATGAGAAACATAAGTTGAGTCTGAAAGTTCAAAATTATAGGGCCATACAGTCATAAATGACAGGCGCCAGGATGGCAGAGAAAATAATGCCCGAATCGGAAGTTCACATTATGCATTGAGTTGTGCTTTTGCACCAGATGTCTCGCTGTAATTCAGTATACATTTCTCATTGTAATTATAGGTGGTTTATGTAACCATGTGGATTCACAGTAGCCACTCACGTGGACATGCTTTTTGTGTGGCTCAAGTTGCTATATTTGTTCACACTTCACAGAAGCTGACAGTGCGGAGGTGCTTTGTCTTTTTTTCGTAATGAAGTGTTCCTTTTTCTTTTTCCTTTGTCAGATATGGAGTGTGAAGCAGGACAAATGTGTATATGATTTTAAAGAGCATACCAAGGTTTGTCAAATAATCGTTATCCTTGCTTGATCCCTTGAGTTTTCTAACTTCCTCTCTTATCTGCTCAACTGTCTTTTTGCAGGAAATATACACTATTAGATGGAGCCCCACAGGTCCAGGAACAAATAATCCCAATCAACAGCTGCTTTTGGCAAGGTATAATTTGGGCATTAGCTCAGAGCCTTTAAAGACAAATAATGCCTTTGTATTTTCATTTCTGACAGTTGACTGTTGTTGGGTCAACTGACCGACCTGTTCTAACATGTATTCCTGACGTTTGAATTATGTGCAGCCTTCAGTGAGTAACCTTGACCAGTTAATCCTGCATGAATTAGTAATAATAAAATTAAACATTGTAAAAATATTTTTAATGAAAAATCTCGTGTTACTATTTTTGTCTAACAAATTCATTTAGTCTACTAATCAGCGGTCGAAGATTGTAAAGTTTGACTGAACATTTTCTGGACATCATGTATTTTGGAACAGAGGTAGTATATCGTAGAAACTTGATAGTTGCAGTACACTGCAAAGTGGTTGTTCAGTAAGTTCGCTCTCTCCTACCTGCAATGATATCCACTACAATTTTGGAAATTATCGATGGGTAGTGTGTTGGGTGATTAGTCGTTCTCAGCATCTACTGTAATCCAGTATTAATACTTCCTTTGTATGATATGGTACACTAGGCCTCGCTTCAGCGAGAACATATCAGCGGTAACAAATTAGCTCATGCCAAATCATGATTTGTACGGAACATGTTTATAGTCCAAGATGATATTATTTCAGCGACTCAGTGTTGTAGTTAAGTTCTCGGTCAATGTTTATTTTGGTACAAACTCCTAGTTCACCATTCAGTGGTTTCAGTCTGTTTGATAGCGTTGTTTATCCCTTGTGTACAAGATAGTTGGTAAACTAGCAGAATTAGGTATCTGCATTAGGTTCCTTGCTTCTGAGGACAATTTTGCTACCCCAGCAGGTTGCTTGTGTTTATCAGCAATTATGGACTATTTTGTTTTATATGCAGCGCATCGTTTGATTCATCTATCAAGCTATGGGAAGTTGAGAAAGGACACCTTCTGTACAGCTTGGCTGGCCATAGGTACTGATACTAAGGGAAGAAAATTATCGCGAGTTACTGTGTCACACATAGAATGCTAAATTCTTGTCAATTTACGAATGATTACAGGCAGCCAGTTTATTCTGTGGCCTTTAGCCCTGATGGTGAGTACCTGGCTAGTGGGTCGCTGGATCAAAGCCTACATATATGGTCCGTCAAAGAAGGCAGGATCCTGAAGACCTTCAGAGGGAGCGGTGGCATTTTTGAAGTGTGCTGGAACAAAGAAGGCAGCAAGATAGCAGCTTGCTTCTCCAACAATACTGTCTGCGTCATGGATTTCAGGATGTAGTTTCACCAGAAGATGTACATGTATCAAGCTACAAGGCTAGAATATATGTTCTTCCCATTGGTGGGAAATTGTTAGTCTACTCTAGGTTTTGGATTTAGCTTCCCAGCTGTACAGTAGGACCTGACCGTAGTACCTTGTAGGGCACAAGCCTCACAAAAGAGCATGTACGGCGCGTTGACATGATGATGTTACTGTATTGGTGTTGTAGTATGGAGATATTGTGGTGCAATCAAATCATTTGACTTAGGTGATATAGATTAAGATGGCTACAAGTTTATTGGAACATATGGATATTAATGATAATGTCTTGTTAGGATGTATTTTACATGAATATTTTTAGGAATCTGATCATACAAGTAACTGAAACAGTTCAGCGGTGGGTGGAGAAACAGCTCAAAAGCATACTTTCTGCGCTTTCAAAGGATCTAAATCAGTCTTCATTCTTTTAAAGCTTTCAAAGGATCTAAATCAGTCTTCATTCTTTTAAAGCCAATTGCAGTAAATATGTAAATCCTTTTCGCAGAAATTAGTTACTATGATAATGTATATAGCCTGTTTCATCAATGTTGACACTATCTTTGAGATTCATGTGAGAAGCCAAAGCAAAGAAATTTGCTATTAGCTTTGCTCCTCGTTCGCTGCTAGTCCATCGTCGTTTGCCAGCCCAGTCCTTGCTGGGTTGGGAAGAGCTTGTGCCCCCAGCAGGACTTGCCCGCTGCCGGGGTTCGGTTTCCCCTCCACAGTTTCGTGCGTGGGTTGCTCCGCTTGTGTGGCTACCAACTGCATCATATTCCGCCTAACGGAGTCCTCCGCATAGAGCGAATCAACCTGTGGTTGAGTTGGTTAGGTGAATGCCAGATCCCGGCCCACTGGGTTTAAATCACGATGCTCGCATTATTCCTGGATTTATTTCGATTTTCGGCGATCGCTTTCGATGGGAGAAGACGTTCCGTCGACGACGAGGCGCCTCCTGTGACTTCGTAAATCTCAAGATGATATGCCGGCTCAGTCTTTCGGAGGTGCTCATAGGGGTAGGGTGTGCGTGTGTGCGTTCATAGGGATGAGTATATGCGCGTGTATATGAGCGCTTATGTCTGTACTGATGCTAAAAAAAAAGGAGTCCTCCGCATAGCCAATTTCATTACTTTCTGTGAATGTTTCCTCGGATGGCTCCTCACTTTGAGTTGTTCTGATACTTCTTCCGAGTTTACGTTCAGACGAACGGGGATGTCGTGTGCGACCTCGGGGGAGCTATCTTGCAGCTGCGCCCCAACACCAAGCTCTTTGCCACAGACCTCCCAAAATTTGTTAGGAAATGTCATATGCCTTGGTTCTATGTTTTTGGGTTTGGAGACAGCCTGCCCGTCTTCGTGAACGAACACCCGCAAAAGTTGGGTCCCGGACTCCACTGAACCAACTGTCACCGTGAGGCTAAGGCTTTGGCTGACGCCACAACCCATTTGTAGGAGGCCGGGCTGAAGGGAGGCCACGTTATCAGGACATGGGTGGACCGCACGTCCTCCCTCTACAAGCTTGGCCGTCCCCGATGTACATGTACACGGGAGCAGCAGACCTGTCGCGGGTGTCGCAAGACGAGCTGGGCCGGAAGAAGTTGATCGCCATCTTTGCACCTTGATCGAGCCAAAAACGATCAAGGAGTCCAAGGTCGCGCCATTGAGGCTTTCAGTGCGAACCACCCATGGAGCCAAGTAAGTGTCAAAAACTTTGCGTTCTTCCTTATCTGGAGCTCGGGGCTTTATCCTCTGCGTACCATTCGTTCTTGTTGTGCAGAAGTTTGTGGCCTTTGAGGCATACCACTCGGAGCCCCATTGCCGGTGAAGGTGGTGGACGCGGCCATGTCTTCATTGATGGAGGCCACCCTTTTTTAATCTGAGAAGGTTAGGGGCGCACCCCCCAAAAGGCGGAAGAAAATGCCTAAGGAGGCCTCAGATGAGGAAGAAGACCCGGGACCGAGGCCTCCGATGTCGGTGATGTTACTGACTTCCCCGAGGATGATGATGCTGAAACAACGACCTCCACTCAGGAGCGCAGCAGTGACGATGCTGAAGATGACGACGACGAGGAAGAGGTTGATCAAGGGACTATCGGTGCGTGCTCGTGAGCACTTGCGACACAACGGAGCAGGAGACTGCTCCCTTTTTTGGTTCGGTAGGCGGTGCGGCGAACACAGATGTTGCTATGACCTCTGGCTGGTGAGGAATCTAGAGACGAGGAGGTTTTACCCAGGTGAGGGCCGCATTGCATATAATAACCTACTCCTGCTTGCTTTGATGGTTTGAGTGGTGGATGAGTACAATGGTGGATAAGTACAATGTGGGTAGTGCTGCAAGTCTCGGGAAGGGAGTTGGCAGATCTTCTAAGTGTCTATCTTATTTTTGACCTAGGATTTTCCCCTTAGGACGAGTTCCTCTTTTACCTCTCTGTCCCCCCTAAATGCCGTAGCTTGGTCCCCCTTTTATATGCCAAAGGGTTACCACATTTGCTACAGACGGCACTGGGGATATCGAAATTACACTACTAGTACTATACCTACCACATTAAATGCGAGGGCAGGTGTTGAAAGCGCAGGTTATCTCCCAGAGGGGGGGGGGTGGGTGGGGGGTTGAATGGGAGACTTTTAGAAATTCGTCAAACTCTGAGGAATTTGACGAAGATCAGAGTGAAGAAATAGAAACACAAGGAAAACTAAGTCATCACAGAATTAGAGTGCATGCAATCAGGATACGTAAGAGTGAAGAACATGCAATCATACAATCATACAAGCATGAAGAATATGAAGAAATAAAAGACAGCATGATGGAATTCTTTAGTTCAAATTTGTCAGAGCATAGATCACAAATTCTTTAGCAGCGGAATGAAGTAAGAGAGGGTGAGTAATTTGAAACCAGGTAGGCTCGGTGAAGACAATAAAATTTGGTAGACCAGTTCCAGTTGCTACATTAACTGTATGTCTGGTTGAGGCGGCTGAGTCACAACTCAGAGGACACACAATCCTCACCGTATTCCTCTTGAGCTAAGGTCACTTAGTCCTCCCCCAATCACTCGTGGTAATTCTTCAAGGTAGACTTCCAAAACCTTCACAGACTTGTTCACCGGCACACCACAATGACTCTTGGTGTACTCAGAACTTGACGCCTAACCGTCTGGAAGAACGACAGTCTTCAAAGGTAACAGGTGTCGGATCACACAGATCAATCTCTTCAGTTATGCTCAATCACTTTGCTCTGGGTTTTTCCTCATTTAGGATTCTCTAAAAGTCGTGAGAGGATGGGTTGCTCTCAAATGACAAGTGTTATGTTCTCTCGGAGCAGCCAACCAACAAGTGGTTGTGGGGGTGGCTATTTATAGACAGGGGGCAACTCGATATGGATTATCATAAATGCCCTTCTCTGATTCGATCGTTGTCAGGATAAGGATCCACTCGACAGGTGGCCAGCGGCGCAACAACGGTTGGATTTTGAACTCTCAAATTCGTAGGGGCACTCAACTTCCTCACTTTTAGGCAGTTTGCACTGGCGAACTCTTAACTCCTCAGCCTGACCAAATTCGCCAGTGACCAGATGAACTTCGTCACTGTCGCTAGCAAATGTGTCAGCTGTTTTGGAGATTTCCAAAGGCTTCACTCGAAGCGGCTAGTGTAGTATAGGTTTTGAGTAAGTATGAGCATCACTTTGGAAATGTGAAATATGTTTCACCTAAACCCCCTTTAACAATACGATTTTTCCTATGACTCAAAGAAGAAGAAAAGAAACTATGAAAACAAAAGTCTTCAAGCTTCAAAGTCTTCACATCAATTTCTTCAAAGGTCGTACCAATTTCATCACCAAATTCTTCACTTGAAAAAAAATCCATTTTTAGGGTCGTCTTCCATGTGTTAAACCAAATCTTCAGGGACTCTGTTTCCTGTGTATACTCACAAACACATTAGATCCTCAACCTATTTGTCTTCAATACTCCAAAACCACTATGGGGGCACCTGATGCGCTTACATTCTCCCCCTTTTTGGTGATTGATGACAAAATGGTTAGGCTTTCAAGGGAGTAAAAATAATTGAAATGTAAGTACAGACTTTCAAGAAATTGGTTACAAGATATTGAGGAACTCCCTCTGAAGATGTGCATATGAGAAATTTGCTTTGGATTGCAAATGCACATGGCAGGTTGAAATTGTGGAGATCTCCCCCTATATCTTGGAATCCAATCATGCATGATCATAAGATACTTGAAGAATATGGATGCATGATGAAAATTGGTGTCTGACGAAATTGTGCATGCATGAGCAGATATATTTAAGATCAGAGCATGCGTATCAAATGTAGCAAAAGAGTTAGACTACCAATAGTTATTAAGTTACAGCTCATCAAAGAGCAAATCCAATAAAGTCAAGAGTTGCAACTCCCATATATCGACCCGCTTGAAGACTAACTCAAACTTCTCCCCCTTTGTCATCAAATGACCAAAAGGAGACGAAGCTGAGGACTAACGCCCCTAAAGAATATCGTGGAGAAGTCGAGGGAGCGCCAGCATTGTTGGGGCCGCATGATGCAGAAGGACCAGCTGCAGTGTCTTCAACAACTTCATTTTCATCAGTTGTGCATGATGAAGACTCTAAACTTGACATCAGAGGAGGAACTTGGGTTTTCTTGAACTTCTTCCTTGGCAGTTCAGCCCAGTGAAAGTTCATTTGGAAATCCATTGCAGCAAGTTCTTCATCTATTTTGAGGTGTGAAAGGATGACCCAAGTGCGATAAAAAAATCTCATGGACATAGCATCTGTTCTTGCAGACGACGTTATGCGTCATTGTCATATTGGCTTGAACAGCAGCAAATTTACGCTTAACCCATCAGTGATTTTTTCAACTTTCTGATGAAGGCTTATGAGCAATTCATGGTCAGTCATGACACGTGGTGCTTCAGGTGAAAAAGATGGCCTTAAGGCTTTTGCAGCTGTATCCTGGCTAGCAGATTCATCAGCATTGGAGCTGGAGATAGGCTGACGGAATTGTCCATTAAGGGGACGTATTCCTTCATCAATGACGGTCTTGCCCTTGCCAGGTACTGTGGACAGAGTGCTTTGAAGAGTTTCAACTTCAGGCAAATAACTCAAATGATTTTGACGATCAGCCTTGTAGTGGATTGAAGACTGGAATTTGATGAATCTCATAATCCATGGTGCGTATGGTTTCAATTCAAAAGGTGACTGTGCCATAGTGACCAAAGTCCTCAGGAAGAAATCATGAATGTTGATGGGAGTTCCATGAATTATGTGGAACAATAAGTTCTTCATAACTCCCACAACTTCTTCAGCATTTGCATCAGATGGTTGGGCAGCTCAGGTTCTTCATAGATTTTCCTTTCTTCTTCTTGGGGTGGACCAACTGGAAGAGCACGAAGAAGTTCATCAATAGGTGCTTTGTAGTGAGTGTCTTCACTCATCCAGTCCAGAGCGAAGTAGTAGTGTCGTCAGCGTTGCCAGAAAAATGTACAGTAGTGTAGAATTGAAGAATTAGCTCTTGATTCCAATCGCAAACGTCAGTGCAGAAGTTGAGTAGACCAGCATCATGAACAACAGCCAGAACTGGCCGAAAGCAGGGAATCGACTCCATATCTACATGAGGAATATGGTGATGCGGGGATATCATTTTCTTGTAAAATAGCAAAGAAGCATAATTGTTCATCTGAGTCCTTGTCCAGAAGCGCAGACGCCTAATCTTGGGTGAGTCATATGGGGACTCGCCAACGAAGAAATTCTTCTCTTCGAAGAATTTGGCATTATCAAGCTAGGGCCGCCCGAGGACTCTGCCAATCTTTGGCATCACAGGTATAGGTTGGAGGTTGTGCTTCTTTGGACGTAAAAAACACTGGTCGTTGGGACCCAGTGGAATCATTTGGATCAGTCACAACGAGAGCTCGAGCAACTTCCTCAGCTGTGGCAGTAGGAACTATGTCTGTGTCAGCTGAAGGAATTGAGTCTGCACGTGAAGGAGATGTATTGACGACATCAACCATTGGCTCATCTTGAGCAATTTCATCAATTTCTGCAACTGCAATTTCTTAAGGAATGCTTTGAAGTGATGGTTGTCTTTCCTCAGAGCTGGTGTGTATTTCTTCAGTGCACGCGCTCGACCGAGGCTCTAGAGTAAGGGGAGTGGTGACTGGTGAATTTGGGTGAGCTGCTTCACAAAATTCATCATGAAGAACTGGCGTTGTAGCACCATCAATATCCATGTCTTCTTCAGTTGCTTCACTACTTCTAGATGAAGTAGCATCATGTTCTTTAGTCAGCGGAACCTGTGAGGGCTTCTGTGATGAAACTTGGTGAAGCGAAGCATCTTCTTCCACTTGAATTTCCTCATCCACTTGCTTTGTGGTAGCAGCAGAGTTGTTCTCATCATCATCTTCATCAGCCCGAGGGATTTTATAGCCCACTCCATATGGAACAATCTGACGATCATATGATGCAGGAGCAGGGGGCGCTGATGAGATAGGAATTGCATCAACGGGAATGACAATTGAAGACAATATTGCAATCTTCAATTTCTTCACAATTTCCGGAGCAGTGGGAGGAGCTGAAGCTTTTCTCTTTCTTGCTTCTTTCTCAGCAGCCTTTGTCTTCTCCACTTCTGATGCAGAAGGAAGGGTGATAATCTTCAAAGATGAAGGAGTTGGTGGTGCTGCTACTGAGGAACTTGATGGTTCAATTACTTCAGGAACGACTGATGCAATCGCCCTGGCAGTTTCTTTAGGTACGACTTCATCAGTTGCCCTTTCATTTTCTTTAGGTTCAACTTCTTCAGTTGCGTTGGCAGTCTCTTGTGGAGATGAAGGCGCAGTCTCACTGACCTGAGTTGTTGATGGTGGAGCTGAAGAACTTGAGGGTGGTACTAAGCCAAACTTGCTGCCTCATGCTGGTTGTGGTCTTCAACAGACTTGTTGGTTGCAGTGATGAATCTATCACGCACACACATCAGTGATTTGACTATCTTTCAAACTCTTCAGACAGATGTTGAATTCCAGACTGTAAAGTCACGAGCTGTTGAGGAGTAATAGAGAGCATGTTCTTTCGTAGCTCCTTCTCTTTCTGCATTTACTATTTCCTGACCAGCTTTGCTTGAGCAATTTTGTGCTTCTCATCCAAGGTGAATGCCGACAACACATGGTTTGGGCCAGGAGGTAGATTCAAGTCATCAAGCGGCGTATCTGGCTTAGTGCACCGGATGCCAATGAAGTCCGGGAGCTTCTTGGGGTCCAGCAGCATAGGAACTGAAGAATTCTTAGCAATAGCAACTTGCTCTTGCTTTCTTCTAAGGAACTCCGCGAGCTCATCTTCATCAGCCAGCATGTTCGTCAACTTGAGGCACTACGGCCTTGCTCTTGGGACTTGGCCTAGTTCCATGGCCAGCAGTGACCTTTTGCTTCAGCTTGGTCTTTGAACAAGATGGTTGCCCACTAGTTGAGGCACTTGATGCAGCAATTGAGATTGCTGTAAAGACCTCAGTGCGTTGGCAAGATGCGAGCATGACCGGTGTTAAAGCTCTAACTACTGCCATTGAGGAACTTGAAGCAGGAGGAGACACTGAAGATTTTGAAGTCTTGGGTGCAAAAGCCTTTGAAGTTGCAGGCTGGGCCACTGAGGGCTTTGGGACAGACGACTTTGGCTTGTTGGCAGGCTTTTTTTTGCATAGCCTTCTTGGGAGCGCTTGTGCTGCCACTGCCACTTGCACCAGCTTCATTTGAAGCTTTTGTAGCCCTGTTGAATTCTTCAACGATTATCTTTGCTTATTTGTCTAGTTTAGCTTGACGCTTGGCCCATTCCTAGGGTAATTCTTCACCCCTTCCGATACTTGAGGGATGAGCAACTTGACCTTCAGCAAGCGGTGGCCTCTTGCATGGAGGCTTCATAGAAGAATCCTTCATATATTTGGGATTGACATATCTGTATGCTCTCCACTCATATGTCCAATATATCTTGATTTTCTGTGTGCGTGTTTTGCGCTCCTTCTTGGTCTCAGGGCCATGAATATTCTCATCTGGTGTATAGTACCCTGAATACAAGTTGTCAGGTATCTCAAAAGCAGTCTGTTCCTCTTTCCTTTTGCCACCTTTCTGAGGCGTCTTTCCATCAGCCATTTTCTTCAACTGAGGTTTTTGAACACGTGAGGACTCTGAAGATGTTTGAAGGTTTTCCTCAAGCAATGCTACAAATGAATTAATTTGATGAGAACCTAGTGATTCGTCAGCAGACATTGTGCCTGTGAAACGAGTATAGTTGCGAGAAAATAAGGAAGAGTCACATGCGTTCTCAGAGATTTTTCAAAAATAAACCAGTTGAGGAAATTGAACCTTATCGTCTTGACGCAATTCACTAAGTGTTCTTGACCTAGGTTCCAGAGTTGTATAGATTGATAAATTGTACAGTTGAGGAATCTAGTTCTTAAGTATAACTTAGATGAAAATACTCAAGACTAGCCAAAAGGAAGTGTTGAAGAACTGAGAGAGTGGTAAAAACAACACTTGAAGATTTGTGAGTAGAGTGAAGATAAAATGGGGTGGTAAAATTAGCATTTAATTACCCGAGAGATGAACTCGATGAACTAGATGATGAGACGAAGGAAATCATTAGTTCAGATCTTCCGTGCCCTAACTCGGTGACGAAAGACGTCTACAGTGGTGGCGGAGGTTAAGAAATCCGCGACCGACGTGAGTACGTCGATGAAGAAGTCGAGGTAGTGAAGCTCTTCTTCTTCGGCAGCACTAGGGTTTGAGGATTGAGAGCGACAAGCTGAGAGGCAAAGTGAACTAGTGTTGACGGGGTCAAGGCTATTTATAGCCACAGTGAAAACTTAGGGGTCCGAAGATTTTGGACGGATAAGCCCCTAACTATTCGCATCTCGGTGACACGCATCACACATGTATTTTCACCCTTATACAAGCGTGGGAAGCGCGGGATGAAGTTATGGTGGCAACCGCCAAAAAGAACTTTTTATTTTAAAATATGTTCGCAATTTTTTCAGCTGTCAAGGGCACAATGAAGACTTTGAACAGTGTCAAGTAGAACGCATATGAAGAATTTGTGAACAAAGTGGGTTGAGCTCAACATAGAGGGGAGCGGGTCCGATCACGTCCACATAAATGAAGAAATCAAACTGAAGAATTAGCAATATGTGGGTGTTGTTGAGGACTTGAAAAACTCAAATAAAAACATTAACAATAAGAGTGAAGAATAACCACAAATTACGAATTTGAAAAATTTGACGAAATTACAAATGACGAAAAACTCAAATTTGAAGAATTTCATAAAGAGGTGGTGGTGTTACCCACCGTATAAGAACTATGATGACTACATACATCACGTACAATTGTTGTAGGGTTCCGAGAGTCAAGTTCTTCATTAATTTCTTCACACTTAGAGGGTTAGTCTTTATTGGTTAAAGAAAAACATTACTTCATGTGTTGTGCATCAAAGTCATCAAAAATGCATAAGCGTTAGGATGTGTGTCCACTTCAGAGGACATTCAAAGATTCTAGGATGTTTAGCTCACACCACAACTTGCAGAACATATTTTCATCCAAGGGCTTAGTGAAGATATCGGCAAGCTGGTCTTCAGTATTCACCTGGTCGATGACAATGTCTCCCTTCAGCACATGATCACGAAGAAAATTGTGACGAATCTGAATATGCTTCATCATGGAATGTTGCACTGGGTAGTGGGCGATCTTGATAGCACTCTCATTGTCGCAAAAGAGAGGGACTTTCTTCATGTTGATGCCATAGTCTTGAGGGTTTGCTTCATCCATAGCAACTATGAGCAGCAGGCACCAGCAGCAATGTATTCAGCCTCAGCTGTGGAAAGTGCCATGCTAGTCTGTGATATCTACTACGCAACCTTTCTTCTTGTAGACTCGTGTTGGGCCTCCAAGCGCAGAGTTTTGTAGGACAGTAGAAAATTTCCCTCAAGTGGATGACCTAAGGTTTATCAATCCGTGGGAGGCATGGGATGAAGAGGGTCTCTCTCAAACAACCCTGCAACCAAATAACAAAGAGTCTCTTGTGTCCCCAACACACCCAATACAATGGTAAATTGTATAGGTGCACTATTTTGGTGAAGAGATGGTGATACAAGTGTAATATGGATAGTAGATATAGGTTTTTGTAATCTGAAAATATAAAAACAGCAAGGTAACTAGTAACAAAAGTGAGCAAAAACGGTATTGCCATGCTTGAAAACAAGGCCTAGGGTTCATACTTTAACTAGTGAAAAGTCTCTCAACAATGATAACATAATTAAATCATATGGCAATTCGTCGATGTGCGACAAAGAATCATTCCAAAGTTCCTATCACGGAGAACATAAGATGAAATTGCATGTAGGGTATGAAACCACCTCAAAGTTATTCTTTCTGATCAATCTTTTGAGCTATTCCTATAAGTGTCACAAACAGCCCTAGAGTTCGTACTAAAATAACACCATATGATACACATCAATCAACCCTAATGTCATCTAGATACTCCAGTGTCACCACAAGTATCCGTGGGTCAATTATACGATATGCATCAAACAACTTCAGATTCATAATATTCAATCCAACACAAAGAACCTCAAAGAGTGCCCCAAGATTTCTACCGGAGAAACAAGGACGAAAACGTGCATCAACCCCTATGCACAGATTACCCCAATATCACCTCGAGAATCCATTAGTTGAGTGCCAAAACATACATCAAGTGAATCAATAGAACACCCCATTGTCACCACGGGTATCCCACGCAAGACATACATCAACTGTTCTCAAATCCATAAAAGTATTCAATCCGATAATAGTGAAACCTCAAAGGTAAAACTCAATTCATCACAAGAAGATAGAGAGGGAGAAACACCATATGATCCAACTATAGTTACAAAGCTCGCGGTACATCAAGATCGTGCCAAATCAAGAACACGAGAGAGAGAGAGAGAGAGAGAGAGAGAGAGAGAGAGAGAGAGAGAGAGAGAGAGAGAGAGAGATCAAACACATATCTACTGGTACATACCCTCAGCCCATAGGGTAAACTATTTCCTCCTCATCATGGAGACCACCGGGATGATGAAGATGGCCTCCGGTGTTGATTTCCTCCTCCGGCAGGGTGCCGGAACGGGGTCCCGATTGTTTTTTCGTGGCTACAAAGGCTTACAGCGCTGGAACTTCTCATCTAGGGTTCTTTTCGGAGTTTTTGGTATTTATAGAAATTTTTGGCGTCAGTCTCACGTCAAGGGGTGCCTGAGGGGCCCACGCTCGGAGGGCGCACTCTAGGGGGGTGGGCGCCCCCCAGGCTTGTGGCTCCCTGCTACCTCTTGAGCACTGCGTTGGATTTCCCCGAAGAGGAGAGGATGATGCAGCAAAGTAGCGTAAGTATTTCCCTCGGTTTTTGAGAACCAAGGTATCAATCCAGTAGGAGGCCACGCGCTAGTCCCTTGTACCTACACAAAACAAATAGCTCAACGCAACCAATGCGATTAGGGGTTGTCAATCCCTTCACGGTCACTTATGAGAGTGAGATCTGATAGAGATGATAGATAATATTTTTGGTATTTTTGATATAAAGATGCAAGGTAAAATAAAAAGTAAAAGTAAAAAAGCAAAGCAATAATAAAGTGATTGGAGATTGATATGATGAGAATAGACCCGGGGGCCATAGATTTCACTAGTGGCTTCTCTCAAGAGCATAAGTATTCTACGGTGGGTGAACAAATTACTGTTGAGCAATTGACAGAATTGAGCATAGTTATGATAATATCTAGGTATGATCATGTATATAGGCATCACGTCTGAGACAATAGACCGACTCCTGCCTGCATCTACTACTATTACTCCACTCATCGACCGCTATCCAAAGATGCATCTAGAGTATTAAGTTAATGAAAACAGAGTAACGCCTTAAGCAAGATGACATGATGTAGAGGATAAATTCATGCAATATGATAAATACCCCATCTTGTTATCCTCGATGACAACAATACAATCGTGCCTTGCTGCCCCTCATCACATTGGGAAAGGACACCGCAAGATTGAACCCAAAGCTAAGCACTTCTCCCATTGCAAGAAAAACCAATCTAGTAGGCCAAACCAAACTAATAATTCGAAGAGACTTGCAAAGATAACCAATCATACATAAAAGGATTCAGAGAAGATTCAAATATTGTTCATAGATAATCTTGATCATAAACCCACAATTCATCGGTCTCAACAAACACACCGCAAAAAGAAGATTACATCGAATAGATCTCCACGAGAGAGGGGGGGAACATTGTATTGAGATCCAAAAAGAGAGAAGAAGCCATCTAGCTACTAACTATGGACCCGAAGGTCTGAGGTAAACTACTCACACTTCATCGGAGGGGCTATGGTGATGATGTAGAAGCCCTCCGTGGTGGATTCCCCTTCCCATGAGCTCCTAACAGGCCCCAAGATGGGATCTCGTGGGTACGTAAGGTTGTGGCGGTGGAATTAGGTTTTGGCTCCGTGTCGATCGTTTGGGGGTACGTAGGTATATATAGGAGGAAGGAGTACGTCGGTGGAGCTTCGGGGGCCCCACGAGGCAGGGGGCGCGCCCTAGGGGAGGGGGGGCGCCCTCCACCCTCGTGACCCCTCCCTCCTTTCTTGACGGAGGGTCCAAGTCTCCTGGATCATATCTGTTGAGAAAATCATGTTCCCGAAGGTTTCATTCCGTTTGGAGTCCTTTTGATATTTCGTTTCTTTGAAACACTGAAATAGGCAAAAAACAACAATTCTGGGCTGGGCCTCCGGTTAATAGGTTAGTCCCAAAAGTAATATAAAAGTGGAAAGTAAAGCCCAATATGGTCCAAAACAATAGATAATATAGCACGGAGCAATAAAAAATTATAGATACGTTGGAGACGTATCACTCCCTCGTCCACTTCCTGGCCCAGCTCCAGTCCTTCGGGGTCTCTTTTGGTCCATAAAAAATCACCGTAAATTTTCAGCCCATTCCGTGAACTTCTTTTTCTGCACAAAAAATGACACCAAGTTAGTTCTATTGAAAACAACATCAGTCCTGGTTAGGTCTAATAAAATCATACCAAAACCATATAAAATTGTTGCAAAGATGGAATGAATACGTCATAAATTATAGATACGTTGGAGACGTATCATCATCCCCAAGCTTAATTCCTGATTGTTCTCGAGTAGGTAAATGATAAAAGAAATAATTTATGAAGTGTGAATGCTACCTAACATGTTTATCAATGTAATATTTCTTTGTTTGGCATGAATATTCAGATCCATTAGATTCAAAACAAAAAGTTTAATATTGACATAAAAACAACAATACTTCAAGCATACTAATAAAGCAATCATGTCTTCTCAAAATATCATGGCTAAAGAAAGTTAGCCCTACAAAATCATATAATCTTGTCATGCTCTATCTTCATCACACAAAGTATTTATCATGCACAACCCCGATGACAAGCCAAAGCAATTGTTTCATACTTTTGATGTTCTCAAACCTTTTCAACTTTCACGTAATACATGAGCGTGAGCCATGGATATAACATTATGGGTGGAATAGAATATGATGGTGGAGGTTGTGTGGAGAAGACAAAAGAGAAAGAAAATCTCACATTGACGAGGCAAATCAACGGGCTATGGAGATTCCCATCAATTGATGTCAATGCAAGGGTAGGGATAGCCATGCAACGGATGCACTAGTGCTATTAGTGTATGAAAGCTCAAAAGAAAACTAAGTGGGTGTGCATCCAACTCGCTTGCTCACGAAGACCTAGGGAAATTTGAGGAAGCCCATCATTGGAATATACAAGCCAAGTTCTATAATGAAGAATTCCCATTAGTAATATATGAAATTGACAAAATAGGAGACCCTCTATATGAAGAACATGGTGCTACTTTGAAGCACGAGTGTGGAAAAGGGTAGTAACATTGTCCCTTCTCTCTTTTTCTCCCATTTTTTATATATTTTTCTTTTTCCCTTTCTTTTGGGCTCTTTGGCCTCTTTTTATTTTTATTTTGGTCTATTTGGACTTTTTTTAATTTTAGTCCGGACTCTCATCTCGACTTGTGAGGGAATCATAGCCTCCCTCATCCTTTCCTCACATGGGACAATACTCTAATAATGATGATCATCACACTTTTCTTTACTTACAACTCTATACTAGAACAAAGATATGACTCTATATGAATGCTTCATGCATATGAAAGCAATATGACAATGATGGTGTGTGTCATAATAAAACGGAACGGTGGAAGTTGCATGGCAATATATCTCGGAATGGTGATGGAAATGCCATAATAGGTAGGTATGGTGGCTATTTTGAGGAAGATATAAGGTGGCTTATGTGTGAAAGAGCGTATTATATCACGGGGTTTGGATGCACCGGTGAAGTTTGTACCAACTCTCAAGGTGAGGAAGGGCAATGCGCAGTACCGAAGAGGCTAGCAATGGTGGAAGGGTGAGAGTGCGTATAATCCATGGACTCAACATTAGTCATAAAGAACTCACATACTTATTGCCAAAGTTTATTAGCTATTGAAACAAAGTACTAATACGCATGCTCCTAGGGGGATACTCCCTCCATCCCGAATTACTTGTCACAGAAATTGATGTACCTAGAACAAAAATACATCTAGATACATCCATTTTTGCGACAAGTAATTCCGGACGGAGGGAGTACATTGGTAGGAAAAGACCATCGCTCGTCCCCGACCGCCACTCATAAGGAATACAATAAAAAATAAATCATGTTCCAACTTCATCGCATAACTAGAGACCATACGTGCATGCTTCGGGAATCACAAACCTTAACACAAGTATTATTACTAATCCACAATTACTCAATAGCATGACTCTAATATCACCATCTTTATATCTCAAAAGAAATGCAAGGAATCAAACTTCTCATATATTCAATGATCTTCATGAAAGTTTTATTATATCCCTCTTGAATACCCATCATATTAGGACAAAATTCATAACCTAAGCAAATTGCCATACTATTTATAAGACTCTCAAAATAATATAAGTGAAGCATGAGAGTTCATCAATTTATACAAAATAAAACCACCGCCATGCTTTAAAAAGATATAAGTGAAGCACTAGAGCAACTACCTAGCTCAAAATATATAAGTGAAGCACAAGAGTAAATGACAAACTACTCCAAAAAGATATAAGTGAAGACCAAATGAGTAGTCAAATTATTAAGTAGCTATGTGAAGAATCTCTCTCATTTAAGAATTTCAGATCTTAAGTATTTTATTAAAACAACAAGCAAAACAAAATAAAATGGCATTCCAAGGATAGCACATATAATGTGAAGAAGCAAAAAACTTAGGCTCAACCAAAATTGACCGATCATTGTCGAAGAAGAAAGGTGGGATGCCAACCGAGGCAACCCCAAGCTTAGATGCTTGAGACTTCTTGAAATATTAACTAGGAATGACTTGGGCATCCCCAAGCTTGAGCTCTCGTGTCTCCTTAATTCCTTTCAATCACGGTTTCCCTAATTCTTAAAAACTTCATCCACACAAAACTCAATAAGAACTCGTGAGATAAGTTAGTATAAATCAATGCAAAACATTAACGTTCTCTACTGTATAAACTAAAATTATAATTTGACATTGCATACTAAATGCCTCTGCACATTTAATACTCCTATCCATAAATAGAGTAATTAAACAAGCAAACATAACATCAATCTGTCTAAACATGACAGTCTGTAAAGAGTGCAATAATATTCATACTTCCCTAACTCCAATTTTTTTGAAAAATTGCGACATCATAGACTTTTTTTGTAGCATATTGTATAAAAATTTCAAGAATTTATCTTGTTCTGACTGTTCACAAATATTCAAAACATAATAACAAACTTCCTGTTTTTCAAACAACAACATAGACTTGCAAAATAAGCATGGTAAAGGCTATACTTGAAATTTTTATTGAAATAAAAGATGCAAAAAATTATTCTAAATAGAAGAAAGCAACCTCAACAAAAATGACGCTCCAATAAAAACTCATATCATGTGATGAATAAAAATATAGCTCCAAGTGAGGTTACCGATAATGTTGAAGACGAAAGAGGGGATGCCTTCCGGGGCATCCCCAAGCTTAGTTGCTTGGGTATTCCTTGAATATTAACTTGGGGTGTCTTGGGCATCCCCAAGCTTAGGGTCTTGCCACTCCTTATTGTCCTCATGTTGATATCTCACCCAAAACTTGAAAACTTCAATCACACAAAAATTAACGAAACTTTCTGAGATAGGTTAGTATGATAAAACAAATCATTCACTTGAGTACTATCAAAGACAAGATTCATAATTTTTCTCGCAAAATTCCTGTTGTAACTTATTATTTCCACAATTTATATCACTTAATATAAGCTATGGAAACACTAAAACAAGCAAACTATGCATTGAAAACAGAATCTGTCAAAAACAGAACAATCTGTAAAGATCTAGACAATGACCATACTTCTGTAAATCCAAAAATTATGAAAAATTAGGAAAACGTAGGAATTTTTTATGTAAATCATCAGTAAAAAATTTAGAATTTTTCGATGCTCCAGTGATTTTAAACAATTCTGTTACTGGAAGCAAAAGTTTCTGTTTTTGCACAGAATCAAGTCAACTATCATCCACACTATCCCAAAGGCTTTACTTCGTACTTTATTGAAACAAATGCTATAAAACATGATTACTACAGTAGCTTAATCATGTGAACAAACAAAACAGTAGGGGTAAATGTTGGGTTGTCTCCCAACAAGCACTTTTCTTTAATGCCTTATTAGCTAGGCATGATGATTTCAATGATGCTCACATAAAAGATAAGAATTGAAACATAACTGGAGCATCATGAAGAATATGACTAGCATATTTAAGCTAACCCACTTCCTCTGCATAGGGATTTTGTGAGAAAATAATTTATGGGAACAAGAATCATCTAGCATAGGAAGGCAAAACAAGCAATACTTCAAAACTTTAAAGACATAGAGAGGAAACTTGAGATTATTGAGATATGTAGAAGCATATATTCCCCTCTCATAATAATTTTCAGTAGAATCATGAATGAATTCAACAATATAACTATCACATAAAGAATTCTTTTCATGATCCATAAGCATAGAAAATTTATTACTCTCCACATAAGCAAATTTGTTCTCATGAATAGTAGTGGGAGCAAATTCAATGAAATAACTATCATATGATACTTGATCCACATAATCAATTTGAGCATTAAAATCATGATGGCAAGTTTCATGGTTATCATTACTCTTTATAGTATACATGTCATCACCATAATCATCATAGATAGCAACTTTGCTGTGATAATCAATTGAAACCTCTTCCGAAATAGCGGATTCATCATTAAATAAAGTCACGACCTCTCCAAATCCACTTTCATAATTATTACAACGAGATTCAACACCCTCCAAAATAGTGGCATAATTACTTCCTAGAGTTGACACTCTCCCAAACCCACTTTCATCATATTAATCATCATAAATAGGAGGCATGCTATTATCATAATAAATTTGCTCATCAAAACTTGGGGGACTAAAAATATTATCTTCATCAAACATAGCATCCCCAAGCTTATGGATTTGCATATCATTAGCATCATGGATATTCAAAGAATTCATACTAACAACATTGCAATCATGATCATCATTCAAAATTTTCATGCCAAACATTTTACATAATTCTTCTTCTATCAATTGAGCATAATTTTCTGCTCCATCATTTTCAAGAAAGACATCATAAAGATGAATTATATGTGGCAACCTCAATTCCAATTTCTGTAGTTTTATTTTATAAACCAAACTAGTGAGAAAACAAGAAACTAAAATATTCAATTGCAAGATCTAAATATATACCTTCAAGCACTCACCTCCCCAGCAACGACACCACAAAACAACTTGATGTCTACTACGAAACCTTTCTTCTTGTAGACTTGTGTTGGGCCTCCAAGCGCAGAGTTTTGTAGGACAATAGAAAATTTCCCTCAAGTGGTAAGGTTTATCAATCCGTGGGAGGCGTAGGATGAAGATGGTCTCTCTCAAACAACCCTGCAACCAAATAACAGAGTATCTTGTGTCCCCAACACACCCAATACAATGGTAAATTGTATAGGTGCACTAGTTCGGCGAAGAGATGGTGATACAAGTGAAATATGGATAGTAGATATAGGTTTTTGCAATCTGAAAATATAAAAACAGCAAGGTAACTAGTAACAAAAGTGAGCAAAAACGGTATTGCAATGCTTGAAAACAAGGCCTAGGGTTTATACTTTCACTAGTGCATAGTCTCTCAACAATGATAACATAATTAAATCATATGGCAATCCCTCAACGTGCGACAAAGAGTCACTCCAAAGTTCCTATCACAGAGAACATAAGATGAAATTGCTTGTAGGGTACGAAACCACCTCAAAGTTATTCTATCTGATCAATCTTTTGAGCTACTCCTATAAGTGTCACGAACATCCATAGAGTTCGTACTAAAATAACACCATATGATACACATCAATAAACCCTAATGTCACCTAGATACTCCAATGTCACCACAAGTGTCTGTGGGTCAATTATACGATATGCATCAAACAACTTCAGATTCATAATATTCAATCCAACACAAAGAACCTCAAAGAGTGCCCCAACATTTCTACCGGAGAAACAAGGATGAAAACATGCACCAACCCCTATGCATTGATTACCCCAATGTCACCTTGGGAATCCGCGAGTTGAGTGCCAAAACATACATCAAGTGAATCAATAGAACACCCCATTGTCACCACGGGTATCCCATGCAAGACATATATCAAGTGTTCTCAAATCCATAACAGTATTCAATCCGATAATAGTGAAACCTCAAAGGTAAAACTCAATTCATCACAAGAAGATAGAGAGGGAGAAACACTATATGATCCAATTATAGTAACAAAGCTCGCGGTACATCAATATCGTGCCAAATTAGAACACGAGAGAGAGAGATCAAACACATAGCTACTGGTACATACCCTCAGCCCCCAGGGTAAACTACTCCCTCCTCGTCATGGAGACCGCCGAGATGCTGAATATGGCCTCCGGTGATGATTTCGCCCTCCGGCAGGGTGCCGGAACGGGGTCCCGATTGGGTTTTCGTGGCTACAGAGGCTTACGACGGCGGAACCTCTCATCTAGGGTTATTTTCGAGGGTTTTGGTATTTATAGGAATTTTTGGCGTCGGTCTCACGTCAAGGGGGTGCCCGAGGAGCCCACAAACTCGAAGGGCGCGCCCTAGGGGGGTGGGCGCGCCCCCAGGCTTGTGGCTCCCTCATCCACTTCCTGGCCCAGCTCCGGTGCATCGGGGGTCTCTTTTGGTCCGTCAAAAATTACCGTAAATTTTCAGCCCATCCCGAGAACTTTTTTTTTCTACACGAAAAACGACACCACGGTAGTTCTGTTGAAAATTGTGTCAATCCGGGTTAGTTCTAATAAAATCATACCAAAACCATATAAAATTGTCGCAAAATTTTCATGAATACTTCATAAATGATAGATATGTTGGGGACATATCAGTCTGCTTCTTTGAGGACCAACAGACAAGAGATCGTCCGAGCAAATGGCATTTGCGTGATGTAGACTTGCAATCCACATGATCTCCAGGGTAATCAGGATCAAAAAGTCCAGCTAGATCAAAAGATGAGCCATTGGGATACCATAATCCAAGCGTTGGTGTGTGAGCTAAATATCGAAGAATTCGTTTCACAGCCTGGTGGTGTGATTCCTTCGGTGTCGCTTGAAATTGGGAACACATGCAAACACTAAGCATAATATCTGGCCGAGATGCACATAGGTAAAGAAGCGAACTAATGATGGAGCGATATACCTTTGATTGAAATCTTTACCATTTTCATCAGTGCTGAGTTGACCCTTGGTAGGCATTGGAATTTTGAGGCCTTTCCAGTCTTGCATGCCGAATTTCTTCAGGCAATCTTTAAGGTATTTCTCTGGAGAAATGAAGATGTCATTGGATTGTTGACGAATTTGAAGACCAAGGAAGAATTTCAATTCTCCCATCATAGACATCTGATTATATGCAAATTCATCACTGAAACGCTTGTTAGTGCAACCAAAGATAATATCATCAATATATATTTGGCATATGAACAGTTCACCATCATAAGACTTTGTGAAAAGAGTAGGGTCAAGTGAACTCGGTTTGAAACCCTTTTTCTTCCGGAATTCCTTTAGAGTATCATACCAAGCCTGTGGGGCTTGCTTGAGGCCATAGAGGGCCTTGTTCAGTATGAAGACTTTGTCGGGATGCTTTCGATCCTGAAAACCTGGTGGTTGAGCAACATATACTTCTTCCTCAAGCTTACCATTGAGGAATTCACTTTTCACATCCATTTGATAAGAGAATATTGTGATGGTTAGCATATGCACGCAATATACGAATAGCTTCAAGACTAGCAACAGGTGCAAATGTTTCACTGAAATCAATACCCTCAACCTGTGTGGAGCCTTGTGCTACAAGACGGGCCTTATTCCTTACCACTTGGCCATTTTTGTCTTGCTTGTTGCGGTAGATCCACTTAGTGCCGATAATATTGTGCTTGCGTGGATCAGGATGATTCACAAGCTCCCACACATTGTTGAGCTTGAATTGTTGCAATTCTTCTTGCATGGCTTGAATCCACTCAGGCTCGAGAAATGCTTCATCAACTTGGTGGGCTATGAGCTAGAGATAAATGCAAAATGCTCACAAAAGTTAGCCAAATGTGAAGCTCTTGAGCGAGTGAGGGGACCAGGTGCATTGATGTTGTCGAGGATCTTCTCAATCTGCACTTCATTCGCCACTCGTGAATGAGCTGAATGAGGGCCTTGTTGAGGTTGAGCATTTTCCTCGCAGTCATTTTCTTCGGGAGCAGCAGTTTCTTTAGGACGGTGAATGATCACTTCTTCTTCAGCTATTTCTTCACTAGGCACTATTTCACTAGTGCCCATCAACTTGATAGATTCCTCAGGAGGCATTTCATCTAGCACATGAGGCAGGTGCTCTCTTTGCAAGCCGTTAGTTTCATCGAATCGCACATCTACAATTTCAACAACCTTGTTGTGGTAGGTGTTGAAGACTTTGTAGGTGTGCGAGTCCTTTTCGTAACGAAGCATAAAATCCTCATGTGCATTCGGTGCAAATTTGGAATTGTGATGTGGATCTCTAATCCAGCATTTAGCATCGAAGACTTTGAAATAACTTACATTGGGCTTCTTGTCAGTGAGGAGCTCATATGAAGTCTTCTTGAGGAATTTGTGAAGTTATACCTGATTGATGATGTGACAAGCAGTATCAATTGCTTCAGGACACCATCAGCGAGATGCCATGTATTCATCAAGCATAGTGCGAGCCATCTCAATGAGAGTCATGTTCTTGCATTGAGCAATTCCATTCTGCTGAGGAGTATAAGGAGCAGATAGCTCATGAGTGATACCAAGTTTGTCAAGATAGTCATCAAGGCCTGTGTTCTTGAACTTGGTGCCGTTGTAGCTTCTGATATGCTTATCTTGATGCCATAATTCATCATGGCATGATTTGCAAACTGTCTGAAGCACCCTGCACTTCAGTCTTGAAGGTAATGATATGCACCCAGGTGTAACGAGAATAATCATCAACTATGACGAATCCATAGAGAAATGCTGCATTGGTTAGTGTGGCATAATGAGTTGGACCAAAGAGATCCATATGAAGTAATTCAAAAGGACGAGTAGTGGTCTGTTGGGGAATGTAGTATTTCAAAAAATTTCCTACGATCATGCAAGATCTATCTAGGAGAAGCATAGAAACGAGCAGGGAGAGTGTGTTCACATACCCTCGTAGACCGAAAGCGGAAGCGTTTAGTAACGCGGTTGATGTAGTCGAACATCTTCGTGATCCAACCGATCCAAGCACCGAACGTACGGCACCTCCGGGATCTGCACATGTTCAGCTCGGTGACGTCCCTCAAACTCTTGATCCAGTTGAGGCCGAGGGAGAGTTTCGTCAGCACGACGACGTGGTGATGGTGATGATGAAGTTACCAGCGCAGGGGTTCGCCTGAGCACTACGACGATATGACCGAGGTGTGAAACTGTGGAGGGGGCACCGCACACGGCTAAGAGAAACTTTGGTGTGCCTTTGGGGTGCTCCCCTCCCCCGTATATAAAGGAGGGAGGGAGGAGGCGGCCGGCCTAGGGGGCGCGCCAAGCATAGGGAGTCCTACTAGGACTCCCAAGTCCTAGTAGGATTCCCTTTCCTATTCGGAGTAGGAGAGAAGGAAAGAGAGGGAGAGGGAGAAAGAAAGGGGGGGCTGCGCCCCCACCCCTTGTTCAATTCGGTTTGGGAAGGGGGCAGGCACGCGCCACCTCTTGGCCTTCTCCCCTCTCTCCACTAAATCCCAATAAGGCCCATTACTTCTCCCGGTGAATTCCCGTAACTCCCCGGTACTTCAAAAAATACCCGAATCACTCTAACCTTTCCGATATGCGATTTGTCATCAAGAAAGAACACCCATGTAAATCTTGAAAAATCATCAACTATGACTAGTCCAAACGAGTTACCACCGAGACTCTTGTAGGCATTTGGACCAAAGAGATCCATGTGAAGTAGCTCGAGTGGTCTTCTCGTGGTCATGATGTTCTTCGCGCGATGACTTCCTCCAACTTGTTTCCCTGCCTGACAAGCACTACAAAATCTATCCTTGTCAAATATGACATCTTTTACTCCAAGGATATGATCACCTTTAATAAGCTTATCAAGATTTCGCATACCCACATGACCTAGCCTTCTATGCCACAACCAACCCTTAGAAGATTTAGCAATTAAGCAAGTTATAGGTTGAGCCTTTTTAGTGAAATCAACAATGTAAAGATCACCTCTATGTATACCGGTAACGACCATTTTACGATTGTCTCTACGAAACACTTGGCAATCTACTTTAGTGAATAGGACATTGAAACCAAAATCAGCAAGTCTAGAAACTGAAAGTAAATTGTACCCAAGAGATTCAACGAGCATGATATTTTGTATGGAGTTATCATGTGAGATGGCCACCTTACCGAGGCCAACCACCTTACCCTTTGAATTATCACCAAAAGTGACATATTTTCGAGGGCCGTCGTTTTCAGCAAGCTCACGGAACATATCTTTATCTCTGGTCATATGATCAGTACATCCACTATCAAGGACCCATTCCTTTCCTCCAGCCATGTAGCCGCGGAGATTTTCCATAAGACCAAAGTGTCTCATTGCATTATGAAGATCATAGTCACTATCATCATCATCCTCATCCTCATCATAGTATCCATGTTCAACATCATCTTGTGATTGATCAATTGCTAGAGAGGGTAATTCACTAGATAAATGATCACTTCTATGGTTATCTTTATGGATTCTAATAGCTTCAGAAATAATATTGCTAATGATCCCAACATCTCCTATGGCACGCATGAGATTTGTAAGCTCAAATAGACAATCACCAAAGCTAGGATCACTAGAATTCATCTTACTCAAGGCAATAGATTTATGGAGAATTTCGTCTAAATTTTTCAAGGAATAATCTGGAAATCGTTCCTCAAGAAATCTCCATATAGTATAGGCACAATCAAGAGTAGGCAAACTAGCAATCAAATTTTTGGGCAATCCTCTTATGATAAGATTGATAGTTCTAAGATTGCGAATCATGTCAAGATCCTCTTCGGGTGTGGGATGCAAAGGATCAATATGATGTGCACAAGGGCTAGTAATGTACTTGTTCAAATGATATTCATTGAAAATCTCAAGCATTTCATATTTCCACTCATGAAAATATTCTCCATCAAGAATAGGCACTCTACGTCTAAGACTCCCCAAAGTAGACACATCCATCTTCCTCCAAAGGTGTTTAAACCAAGGCAATGGAGACCAATGCTCTGATACCAATTGAAAGGATCGAGAAGAGGTGTCTAGAGGGGGGGGGGGTGAATAGACTCTAATCAAGAAAAGTTGCAGTTTTTAATCTCTTGAGTTGAAGTGGAGTATTATCACAAGTTTAAACATTCACAATACATATCAAGCAAGCATGCAAGCATACAAAGAGTATATGAGCAGGGGAAAGTAAAGCATGCAAGCTGCAAGAATGTAAAGAGAAGGGATTGGAGTGTGCAAACGCAATTTGGAGACACGGAGATTTTTTATCCGTGGTTCCGATAGGTGGTGCTATCGTACATCCACGTTGATGGAGACTTCAACCCACGAAGGGTAACAGTTGCGCGAGTCCACGGAGGGCTCCACCCACGAACGGTCCACGAAGAAGCAACCTTGTCTATCCCACCATGGCCGTCGCCCACGAAGGACTTGCCTCACTCGGGTAGATCTTCATGAAGTAGGCAATCTCCTTGCCCTTACAAACTCCTTGGTTCAACTCCGCAATCTTGACGGAGGCTCCCAAGTGACACCTAGCCAATCTAGGAGACACCACTCTCCAAGAAGTAACAAATGGTGTGTTGATGATGAACTTCTTGCTCTTGTGCTTCAAATGATAGTCTCCCCAACACTCAACTCTCTCTCATAGGATTTGGATTTGATAGAAAGAAGATTTGAGTGGAAAGCAACTTGGGGAAGGCTAGAGATCAAGATTTATGTGGTTGGAATGGAATATCTTGACCTCAACACAAGTGTAGGTGGTTCTCTCTTAGAAAATATGTGCTAGAAGTGTAGGCATGTTCTGATGGCTCTCTCCACGAATGAAGAGTGAGTGGAGGGGTATATATAGCCTCCACACAAAATCTAACCGTTACACACAAATCACCAAACTCGGTGGGACCGAATCATGAAACTCGATCGGACTGATTTAGTTCAAAATGTGAACGTTAGACATTCCGGTGGGACCGAATGGATCAACTCGGTGGGACCAATGTGCTAGGGTTAGGGTAAATCCAATTCTCAGTTTGACCGATTACACAAACTTGGTGAGACCGATTTGGGTAATAAGCGAAACAGAAAGTTGGCCAAGCAAACTCAGTGGGGACGGTTACATATCTCGGTGGGACCGAAGATATTTCAACGGGCAACAGAGAGATTGCAAGCCCATCTCGATGAGACGAGATCCCATCGGTGAGACCGAATTGATTAGGGTTTCTGGCAGTGGCTATGTCAACTGAACTCGGTGGCTCCGGATATGAAATTTTGGTGGGGCCGAGTTTGACTTTTTGGATTAGAACATATGTGGAAGTGAGAAAGTGGTTGAGGGCTTTGGAGCATATCACTAAGCACTTTGAGCAAGCAAGCCATTAAGCAACACCTCATCCCTTCTTAATAGAAATGGCTTTTCCTATGGACTCAATGTGATCTTGGATCACTAAATAGAAAATTTAGAGTCCTGAGCTTTGAGCTTGAGACAATCCTTTGTCCTTAGCATCTTGAAGGGGTTCCACATCCTCTTGTCCATGCCACTCCATTGTTGAACTTATCTTAAACATACTAGGTAGAAGCATTAGTCCAACAAGAGATATGTTGACATTAATTACCAAAATCACCCAGGGAGCACCTGTGCTTTCAATCTCCCCCTTTTTGGTAATTGATGACAACATACACCAAAGCTTTAGGTAAAGATATAGAGAGCAATAAGCAAAGCTTTGGAAAGACATGTAACATGCGTAGGCTCCCCCTTTATGTATGCAATCATGTAAATATGAAACATAGGAGCATGTGAATGCATAAGCATGACAGAGTAAGCCATGTGTTACATGTATCTTGGCTATATGCATCAGAGCAAATGATGTGAATATAGGAAATGTACCTTCATGCCCATGAGTCCTTCTTGCAAACAATATGTACATCAGCAAGAAGTCCTCATACACATGACTGTGATGCATATACTTACCTTGTGGTCTTGAGTTGGCTTAGGAAGGAATGAACCTGAGTAAACAAGGTTAGAAAACACAGATACACCTACTAGCCAGAGCAAACAAAAGAAACCACAAGAGAACCAAGACTGGGATAACATGTATAGAGTGAGTACTGAGTACCCCATTCGGTATAGACATGTCACCAAAGGTAAAGATATGCAATAAAATCAGAGATTTCCTTCCCTTAGATGTCTTGCTCCCCCTGAATCTTGCATGGGATATTGGGAGAAGATAGGGAACAGAAAATCAGAGAAAAAGAAAAAAACAACAACATAATTAATGCAAGCAATCAAATATGATCAAATATGAACATGTCTTTCCCCTCTTAAAGACATGTAATTTCTCTCCTCTTGAACACCAAGCATCTGAGGTCTGAGGTTTCTTACACACTCCCCAGTATCCTCTCCCCCTATAGAAATGATTAAGCATAGAGCTTTGATGTGATCCCTCTCTCCCCCTTTGACATCAATTTCCAAGAAGGGCTCTTCTGGATTATTTTTATTGCAAAAGGGTTTGGTCCTTGAGTCACAGAGCAAAGCAGCATGTTGCACATGATGCTGGTAGAGGACAAGAATCATTGAGTGGAGCTGGAGCAAAAAGACTGCAGAAATAAGTGGCAAGTTGTATTTCCTGTAGTGAAATCGGTAGCACCGAGTTGTGTGCTTCGGTAGCGCCGAAAGAATTCGGATGGACCGAAGGAAACAGACCGGTGTGACTGAGTTCATCACAGTGAAAACACTTGTCACCTCAGCTCACTAGACAAAAAGGATCGCACAAGGATTTGCAAGGAATTAGCTGAAAGATTTGCAATGAATTGGATGCAGAAAATGCAGAACAGAAAAGAGAAGAAAAGATCTAGATGAAGTTTTTTTGAAAGAGGAAACACAAATATTTGAGACAAATGCAAGAGGAAACACAATAGAACTTCATCTAGAATTGGGTGGTGACAAAGTCACCTATGTTAGAGTATATTGACTTAGGAGTCAAGTGAGATCACTTGATCTTTGGTCATACTCATCGTCTAAGCTCAAAATGGGGTTACCATTTTTTGTTTAAGCTTCTTGATGTATTCACATCTTGTTGAGTTGCTTTATCCCATGACTTGGAGTAAAGCTTCTCTAAGATGGAATAGCATACCTTGGGTGGTGGTGTTGATCTTGATGATGTAGTCGAACTTGTGTGGGTTGCTCAAGGTTGATGTAGCTCATCAAGAGTTGGGAGCACCACTTGGAGTTTGAGTTCATCTTCCTACATGGGTTAGCTTTTCAAGGAAGAGCACTTGTGTATCCAAAATGACAATCATAAAATTTAACATAGAATGAGTCAAAGGATATATTTGAGGAGTTTTGTGCTTCCTTGACTTCAACCACCATTATGTAGAGACTTGGTGATGTAGAGATTTGCTCAAGATGTGAGTGAGTTGCAATCTCATGGATTTAGATTCATCCAAGTACCTACAAGGGTTAGATAGCATGCAAGGGTGCAAAACTATCCAAGACATATAGATAGCATCATGAAAGAAATATCAAGGATTAGTCAAAGGCTCATGCATTGCATGTATCCAAATGGAGTTCCTACTCCAAGTTTGAAGCATCAATGATGTTCAATTCACCTCTCAAATGGCAAAAGAATTTCTCATCAAGTGGTTTGGTAAATATATCCGCTAATTGCTTATCGGTGCGAACATGCTTAAGATTAATGTCCCCTTTGGCAACATGGTCTCGAATGAAATGATGACGAACTTCAATATGTTTAGTTCGAGAATGTTGCACGGGATTGTGAGCAATCTTAATAGCACTTTCATTGTCACACAGCAATGGAACATGTTTCACATATATCCCGTAATCTTTAAGAGTTTGGGTCATCCAAAGTAACTGAGCACAACATGAACTAGCGGCAATGTATTCCGCTTCGGCAGTGGATAAGGATACCGAGTTTTGTTTCTTGGAGGACCAAGACACAAGAGATCTACTAAGAAATTGACAAGTACCCGAAGTGGACTTTCTATCAACCTTGTCTCCGGCATAGTCCGAATCGGAGTAGCCAACAAGATCAAAGGAAGACCTCTTAGGATACCAAATGCCAAAATTTGGTGTATGTATTAAGTATCTCACTATCCTTTTCACAACCTTAAGATGACATTCTTTAGGTGCCGCTTGATATCGTGCACACATGTACACACTTAGCATAATATCGAGGCGAGAGGCACATAGATATAACAATGAACCAATCATAGAGCGATAAACTTTTTGATCAACCGGTTCACCATCTTTGGTCAAATCAAGATGTCCACTAGTAGGCATGGGTGTAGTCATATCTTTGCATTCTTGCATATTGAACTTCTTGAATAAGTCCTTGGTGTACTTTGTTTGAGAGACAAAGGTACCTTCCTTAGTTTGCTTGATTTGCAAATCGAGAAAGAATTTGAGTTCACTCATCATAGACATCTCAAACTTCTCCGACATTAGCTTTCCAAACTTCTCACAAAAATGAGGGTTAGTCGAACCAAATATAATATCATCAACATAAATTTGGCACACAAATAGTTCTCCATTAACCCTGTTAGTAAAAAGAGTAGAATCAATTTTACCAATTTCAAAGCCTTTTTCAATAAGGAACTTGGTCAAGCATTTATACCACGCTCTAGGGGCTTGTTTATGACCATAAAGGGCTTTGTGAAGTTTGTAGACATGATTAGGTTTCTTAGGATTGACAAAGCCGGGAGGTTGCTTAACATAAACTTCCTCCTCAATTTCACCATTTAGAAAAGCACTTTTAATGTCCATTTGGTACATGGTGATATCATGGTGATTAGCATAAGCAAGTAAGATGCGAATGGACTCAAGTCTAGCAACAGGAGCATATGTCTCACCATAGTCCATACCTTCGACTTGAGTGTAGCCTTGGGCGACTAGGCGTGCTTTATTGCGGACGACTTGACCATCTTCATCTTGCTTGTTGCGAAACACCCATTTGGTACCAATGATGTTGTGGTTGTTGTCGGGCTTCTCGACCAATGTCCATACTTGATTTCTCTCAATGTTGTGTAGCTCTTCATGCATAGCGTTTATCCAATCCGGATCTTCCAATGCTTCTTCAACCTTCATAGGTTCAATGCTAGAGATGAATGAGTAATGTTCACAAAAATTAGCCAAACGAGTTTTAGAGCGAGTTATTCTCCCGGTTTGGATATCATTGTAGATTTGCTCGACGGGATGATCTTTGGCGATTCTTGCTCGAACTCGTGGGAGTTTTGTCTTGGCTCGGGGTGGAACATCTTCTTCATCTTGTTCTTCTTCTTGGCCTTCTTCTTTGTTGACGTTGTCATTCTCTTGTCGTGGTGGAGAAGGAGGTTTTTGATGTTCATCTTGGTGTACTTCCTCATTTTCTTCGTCTTGGTGTGTCCCACTTGTGGATGCTTCCATATCAATTCTTGGTTCACCTTGTCGTGAGGTAGAAGCTTCCACTTGGACGGACGAGGTACTCTCCTTCACCTCCGTCGGATGAATCTTGCCAATAGACAAGTCTTGGATTGCTTCCGAAGGGTCTTTGTCTCCTACATCAATTGGCAATTGCTCTACTTGCGAGCCGTTAGATTCATCAAACTTCACATCTACCGTCTCTTCAACCTTTCGGTGAAATTGTTGTAGACACGGTAACTGTGAGAGTTTGAGCCATAACCAAGTAGGAACCCTTCATGAGATTTAGGAGAAAATTTAGAACGGCGATGCTTATCAAGAATGTAGCATTTTGAGCCAAATACTCGAAAGTATCCAACTTGGGGTTTGTTAGTGGTGAGGAGCTCGTATGCCGTCTTGCCGAGTAGCTTGTGAAGATACAATCGATTTGTTGCATGACAAGCTGTCTCAACCGCTTCTGCCCAAAAGTGTTTTGGAGTCTTGTACTCATCAAGCATCATTCCTGCCATATCAATAAGAGTCCGGTTCTTCCTCTCCACGACTCCATTTTTTTGAGGTGTGTACGTAGCCGAGAACTGATGTGAAATCCCCTCTTCATCAAGAAAGGTATCCACATTTGCGTTCTTGAACTCCGTTCCATTGTCGCTCTGAACCTTCTTGATCTTCACGTCAAATTGATTTTGGACCTTCCTAGTGAAGATTTTGAAGATCTTTTGGACCTGCGATTTGTCATCAAGAAAGAACACCCACGTAAATCTTGAAAAATCATCAACTATGACTAGTCCAAACGAGTTATCACCGAGACTCTTGTAGGCATTTGGACCAAAGATATCCGTGTGAAGTAGCTCGAGTGGTCTTCTCGTGGTCATGATGTTCTTCGCGCGATGACTTCCTCCAACTTGTTTCCCTGCCTGACAAGCACTACAAAATCTATCCTTGTCAAATATGACATCTTTTACTCCAAGGATATGATCACCTTTAATAAGCTTATCAAGATTTCGCATACCCACATGACCTAGCCTTCTATGCCACAACCAACCCTTAGAAGATTTAGCAATTAAGCAAGTTCTAGGTTGAGCCTTTTTAGTGAAATCAACAATGTAAAGATCACCTCTACGTATACCGGTAAAGACCATTTTACGATTGTCTCTACGAAACACTTGGCAATCTACTTTAGTGAATAGGACATTGAAACCAAAATCAGTAAGTCTAGAAACTGAAAGTAAATTGTACCCAAGAGATTCAACGAGCATGATATTTTGTATGGAGCTATCATGTGAGATGGCCACCTTACCGAGGCCAACCACCTTACCCTTTGAATTATCACCAAAAGTGACATATTTTCGAGGGCCGTTGTTTTCAGCAAGCTCATGGAACATATCTTTATCTCTGGTCATATGATCAGTACATCCACTATCAAGAACCCATTCCTTTCCTCCAGCCATGTAGCCGCGGAGATTTGCCATAAGACCAAAGTGTCTCATTGCATTATGAAGATCATAGTCACTATCATCATTATCCTCATCCTCATCATAGTATCCATGTTCAACATCATCTTGTGATTGATCAATTGCTAGAGAGGGTAATTCATTAGATAAATGATCACTTCTATGGTTATCTTTATGGATTCTAATAGCTTTGGAAATAATATTGCTAATGATCCCAACATCTCCTATGGCACGCATGTGATTTGTAAGCTCAAATAGACAATCACCAAAGCTAGGATCACTAGAATTCATCTTACTCAAGGCAATAGATTTATGGAGAATTTTGTCTAAATTTTTCAAGGAATAATCTGGAAATCGTTCCTCAAGAAATCTCCATATAGTATAGGCACAATCAAGAGTAGGCAAACTAGCAATCAAATTTTTGGGCAATCCTCTTATGATAAGATTGATAGTTCTAAGATTGCGAATCATGTCAAGATCCTCTTTGGGTGTGGGATGCAAAGGATCAATATGATGTGCACAAGGGCTAGTAATGTACTTGTTCAAATGATATTCATTGAAAATCTCAAGCATTTCATATTTCCACTCATGAAAATATTCTCCATCAAGAATAGGCACTCTACGTCTAAGACTCCCCAAAGTAGACACATCCATCTTCCTCCAAAGGTGTTTAAACCAAGGCAATGGAGACCAATGCTCTGATACCAATTGAAAGGATCGAGAAGAGGTGTCTAGAGGGGGGGGGGGGTGAATAGACTCTAATCAAGAAAAGTTACAGTTTTTAATCTCTTGAGTTGAAATGGAGTATTATCACAAGTTTAAACATTCACAATACATATCAAGCAAGCATTCAAGCATACAAAGAGTATATGAGCAGGGGAAAGTAAAGCATGCAAGTTGCAAGAATGTAAAGAGAAGGGATTGGAGTGTGCAAACGCAATTTGGAGACACGGAGATTTTTTATCTGTGGTTCCGATAGGTGGTGCTATCGTACATCCACATTGATGGAGACTTCAACCCACGAAGGGTAACAGTTGCGCGAGTCCACGGAGGGCTCCACCCACGAAGGGTCCACGAAGAAGCAACCTTGTCTATCCCACCATGGCCGTCGCCCACGAAGGACTTGCCTCACTCGGGTAGATCTTCACGAAGTAGGCAATCTCCTTGCCTTTACAAACTCCTTGGTTCAACTCCACAATCTTGACGGAGGCTCCGAAGTGACACCTAGCCAATCTAGGAGACACCACTCTCCAAGAAGTAACAAATGGTGTGTTGATGATGAACTCCTTGCTCTTGTGCTTCAAATGATAGTCTCCCCAACACTAAACTCTCTCTCATAGGATTTGGATTTGATAAAAAGAAGATTTGAGTGGAAAGCAACTTGGGGAAGGCTAGAGATCAAGATTTATGTGGCTGGAATGGAATATCTTGACCTCAACACAAGTGTAGGTGGTTCTCTCTCAGAAAATATGTGTTGGAAGTGTAGGCATGTTCTGATGGCTCTCTCCACGAATGAAGAGTGGGTGGAGGGGTATATATAGCCTCCACACAAAATCTAACCATTACACACAAATCACCAAACTCGGCAGGACCGAATCATGAAACTCGGTCGGACCGATTAAGTTCAAAATTTGAACGTTAGACATTTCGGTGGGACCGATTGGATCAACTCGGTGGGACCGAGGTGCTAGGGTTAGGGTAAATCCAATTCTCGGTTTGACCGATTACACAAACTCGGTGAGACCGATTTGGGTAATAAGCGAAACAGAAAGTTGGCCAAGCAAACTCGGTGGGGCCGATTACATATCTCGGTGGGACCGAAGATATTTCAACGGGCAACAGAGAGATTGCAAGCCCATCTCAGTGAGACTGAGATCCCATCGGTGAGACCAAATTGATTAGGGTTTCTGGAAGTGGCTATGTCAACTGAACTCAGTGGCTCCGGATATGAAATTTCGATACGGACGAGTTTGACTTTTTGGATTAGGACAAATGTGGAAGTGACATAGTGGTTGAGGGCTTTGGAGCATATCACTAAGCACTTTGAGAAAGTAATCCATTAAGCAACACCTCATCCCTTCTTAATAGTATTGGCTTTTCCTATGGACTCAATGTGATCTTGGATCACTAAATAGAAAATGTAGAGTCCCGAGCTTTGAGCTTGAGCCAATCCTTTGTCCTTAGCAGCTTGAAGGGGTTCCACATCCTCTTGTCCATGCCACTCCATTGTTGAACTTATCTGAAACATACTAGGTAGAAGCATTAGTCCAACAAGAGATATGTTGACATTAATTACCAAAATCACCCAGGGAGCACTTGTGCTTTCACACATGTACTAAGTTTCCGGTTAATACAATTCTAGCATGAATAATAAAAAATTATCATGATATAAGGAAATATAAATAACAGTTTTATTATTGCCTCCAGGGCATATTTCCTTCAATCTCCCACTTGCACTAGAGTCAATAATCTAGTTCACATCGCCATGTGATTTAACACCAATAGTTCACATCGTCATGTGATTTAACACTCTATAGTTCACATCGCCATGTGACCAATACTCAAAGGTTTTACTAGAGTCAATAATCTAGTTCACATCGCCATGCTTTTAACACCCAAAGAGCACTAAGGTTGATCATGTTTTTCTTGTGAGAGAGGTTTAGTCAATGGGTTTGCCACATTCAGATCCGTATGTATTTTGCAAATTTCTATGTCTACAATGCTCTGCACGGAGCTACTCTAGCTAAATGCTCCCACTTTCAATATGTATCCAGATCGAGACTCAGAGTCATCCAGATCGGTGTCAAAGCATGCATCGACATAACTCTTTACGACAAACTCTTTATCACCTCCATAACCGAGAAATATTTCCTTATTCCACTAAGGATAATTTTGACCGCTGTCCAGTGATCCACTCCTGGATCACTATTGTACCCTCTTGCCAAACTCATGGTGAGGTTCACAATAGGTCTGGTACACAACATAGCATACTTCATAGAACCTATGACTGAGGCATAGGGAATGAATTTTCATTCTCTTTCTATTTTCTGCCGTGGTCTGGTTTTGAGTATTTACTCAACTTCACACCTTGCAACACAGGCAAGAACTCCTTCTTTGACTATTCCATTTTGAACTACTTCAAAATCTTGTCAAGGTATGTACTCATAGGAAAAACTTATCAAGCGTATTGTCCTATCTCTATAGATCTTGATGCTCAATATGTAAGCATCTTCACCGAGGTCTTTCCTTGAAAAACTCCTTTCAAACACTCCTTTATGCTTTCCAGAAAAAATTCTATATTATTTTCGATCGACAATATGTCATTCGCATATACTTATCAGAAATGTTGTAGTGCTCCTACTCACTTTCTTGTAATTACAGGCTTCACCGCAAGTCTGTATAAAACCATATGCTTTGATTACCTTATCAAAGCGTATATTCCAACTCCGAGATGCTTGCAACAGTCCATAGATGGATCGCTGGAGCTTGCACATTTTGTTAGCACCTTTAGGATTGACAAACCTTCTGGTTGCATCCTATACAACTGTTCTTTCATAAATCCATGCAGTTTTGATATCCATTTTGCTAGATTACATAAAATGCGGCAATTGCTAACATGATTCGGACATACTTAAGCATCTATACGAGTGAGAAAATCTGATCATCGTCAACACCTTGAACTTGTCGAAAAACCTTTTTCGACAATTCGTGCTTAGTAGATAGTATTACTACTATCAGCGTCCGTCTTCCTCTTGAAGATCCATTTATTCTTAATGGCTTGCCGATCATCGGGCAAGTCCACCAAAGTCCACACTTTGTTCTTATACAAGGATCCTATCTCAGATTTCATGGCCTCAAGCCATTTCGTGGAATCTGGGCTCATCATCACTTCCTCATAGTTTGTAGGTTCGTCATGGTCAAGTAACATGACCTCCAAAATAGGATTACCGTACCACTCTGGTGCGGATCTTACTTTGGTTGACCTACGAGGTTCAGTAGTAATTTGATCTGAAGTTTTATGATCATCATCATTAGCTTCCTCACTAATTGGTGTAGGAATCACTGGAACTGATTTCTGTGATGAACTACTTTCCAATTCGGGAGCAGGTACAATTACCTCATCAAGTTCTACTTTCCTCCCACTCACTTATTTTGAGAGAAACTCCTTCTCTAGAAAGGATCCATTCTTAGCAACAAATATCTTGCCTTCGGATCCGTGATAGAAGGTGTACCCAAGAGTTTCCTTTGGGTATCCTATGAAGACACATTTCTCGGATTTGGGTTTGAGCTTATCATGTTGAAACTTTTTCACATAAGCATCGCCGCCCCAAACTTTAAGAAACGACAGCTTAGGTTTCTTGCCAAACCACAGTTCATATGGTGTCGTCTCAACGGATTTAGATGGTGCCCTATTTAACGTGAATGCAGCTGTCTCTAATGCATAACCCCAAAAGGATAGTGGTAAATCGGTAAGAGACATCATAGATCACACCATATATAGTAAAGTACGGTTATGACGTCCGGACACACCATTACGCTGTGGTGTTCCAGGTGGCGTGAGTTGAGAAACTATTCCACATTGTTTTGAATGAAGGCCAAACTCATAACTCAAATATTCATCTCCGCGATCAGATTGTAGAAACTTTATGTAATGCCCGGATAATTATGCTACAGTAATCCCCTACTAATGATGCCATGTCATCGCTCTTACTGTTGCTAATCCTCACTGGCTTTCAAACATCTTTCAAATTTCAAATCCAATTTAAAGTCAGGATTCAATTTTTTCAAACAAACAAACAAAAAATGTTCAAGTTGTTGCAAATAATCATTTGGTAAAGTTAGTGGAGAAATCATCTTTTTTGCAAATTGTTTAAGTGCCTTAAAATAAAAGAAAACAGAAATGTTTTTAAAAGAAAAACAAAACAAAATTAAGAAAAAGGCCAATCCCCTCCCCCTCCCATGGGCCTCTCGGCGCAGCTGGCCACCAGCCGGACCACCCCGCACCAATCTGGCCTACAAGGCCACCCCTACCCAAACCCTAGCGCTAACCACCCCCACACCCCCACTCCTTGTTCCCCACTCCCCCTCCCTCACCCGATCCCGTATGGATCGAGATCGGGGCAGCGAGCCCGATCCCATCGTCGCCGTTGCCCAGCCTCCATTACCCCGTCGTCGACCCCGCCGCCTGGACGCCGCCTGGCGCTACTCGACGCCGTCTCCCTCATCGCCTCTGAAAGTGCAACTATCCCTAGGTGGTTTTGGTAATTCATAACAACATATAGCTCATTGAGCTAATGCTATTCCAAGACTATTATTTCAGGAAAGC
This sequence comes from Aegilops longissima, assembly GCA_021605205.1. Classification (NCBI taxonomy): domain Eukaryota; kingdom Viridiplantae; phylum Streptophyta; class Magnoliopsida; order Poales; family Poaceae; genus Aegilops; species Aegilops longissima. The sequence continues at coordinate 301,895,968 of CM038677.1, forward strand.
TCAATGAATGGCATGGCATGGATGATGAAAGTGGATCCCTCAAAATACTAAGGACAAAGGATTGGCTCAAGCTCAAGACTCTTCATTTTACATTTAGTGATCCAAGATCACATTGAGTCTATAGGAAAAGCCAATACTATCAAGAAGGGATGAGGTGTTGTAATGAGCCTCTTGCTTCATGTGCTTAGTGATATGCTCCAAAACCCTCAACTACTTTCCCACATCCACAAATGACCTAAACCTAAAGCCAAAATCGGTCACACCGATTCTTTCTATCCGCGCCACCGATTCCAAAAGTCATAGCCACTACCACAAACCCTAAGCAAATCGGTCTTACCGATAGGGATCTCGGTCTCACCGAGATGGGGTTACAATCTCTGCTTTTCCTTCGTAACGTTTGGTCTAACCAAGTGAGCGTCGGTCCCACCGAGATTGCAATGTAAACTCTCTGTTTCCTTTTTGTAACATTTCGGTCTCACCGAAAAGAGCAAATCGGTCCCACCGAGTTTACCTGACCAACTCTCTGGAAAGCTTATTACCAAAATCGGTCCCACCGAGTTTGTGTAATCGGTCTCACCGAGATTACATTATGCCCTAACCCTAACCAAATCGGCCTCACCGAGATGCATGTCAGTCCCACCGAAAATCACTAACGGTCACTAGGTTTACTAAATCGGTCCGACCGAGTTTGGTAAATTGTGTGTAACGGTTAGATTTTGTGTGGAGGCTATATATACCCCTCCACCTCCTCTTCATTCGTGGAGAGAGCCATCAGAACGAACCTACACTTCCAACTTACCATTTCTGAGAGAGAACCACCTACTCATGTGTTGAGGCCAAGATATTCCATTCCTACCTTATGAATCTTGATCTCTAGCCATCCCCAAGTTGCTTTCCACTCAAATCTTCTTTCTACCAGATCCATATCCTATGAGAGAGAGTTGAGTGTTGGGGAGACTATCATTTGAAGCACAAGAGCAAGGAGTTCATCATCAACACACCATTTGTTACTTCTTGGAGAGTGGTGTCTCCTAGATTGGCTAGGTGTCACTTGGGAGTCTCCGACAAGATTGTGGAGTTGAACCAAGGAGTTTGTAAGGGCAAGGAGATCGCCTACTTCGTGAAGATCTACCGCTAGTGAGGCAAGTCCTTCGTGGGCGACGGCCATGGTGGGATAGACAAGGTTGCTTCTTCGTGGACCCTTAGTGGGTGGAGCCCTCCGTGGACTCGCGCAGCCGTTACCCTTAGTGGGTTGAAGTCTCCATCAACGTGGATGTACGATAGCACCACCTATCGGAACCATGACAAAAACATCCGTGTCTTCAATTGCGTTTGAATCCTCCAAACCCTTCCCCTTATATTCTTGCAAGTTGCATGCTTTATTTTCCGCTGCCTATATACTCTTTGCATGCTTGCTTGAATTGTGTGATGATTGCTTGACTTGTCCTAAAATAGCTAAAATCTGCCAAACTATAAAATTGGGAAAAGGTTAAGTTTTTATTGGTCAAGTAGTCTAATCACCCCCCCTAGACATACTTCAAGGTCCTATAGCCTCGCCTTCCCCGACTCCTCTCCGTCTGTCGTCTGCGGACCTCGCCATTTGACGTCGCCCTGCTGCGCCCCAGGTCGTCGTCGCCCCCGCCTCATCCTCACCCCCACGCCGCTCCCGCTGTCGTGTTCCCCCTGCATCGGGCCTCCCCTTCAACGCGGGTGAGGAACCCCAGTCCTCCTCCTCTCGCCCTGCGACCCGCGGCGGCCTCGCCCGCCGTCCTCGCGCCGCATCGCCGTGGCTGCCGCCCTCCCACTAGTCCGCCCGTGAGCCTCCGCCCAATCCGCCCTTCCACCAACGCCGGACCACGCCTGCTCTGTAGACGCCACACGCGCGACTCGCACCCGTGCTTCCGCCCGTGGCGCTTCGCCCGTTCCTCCACCGCACCGGCGGCCGTCCTCGTCGGCCCTGCCCGCCGGCCAGCGCCGGCCGCTCCTGTTGTGGCCGGGCGACGACCCTGGGCGTGCGCCCATGCGGGCTCTCGCACCCCAGGGGGCTCTGCCCCGTTTCTCCCGCCCTTGTTAAAAAAAGAACAAAAAGAATACGTGTAAATAAAAATAAAAACAATTTATTTATTTAATTAATTAGTCCAATTAATTAACGCAAATTAATTATATTTAATTAATCTAATTGCATATTAGTCTAATTAAACCTGTTTAGTTAAATGCGCCTTTGACAAACGGGCCCCACTGCCCTGTTGACCCGAATGACATCAGCATGACGTCATGCTTGCACAATAAGTCCTTTTTGAATTAGAGACACTTTCAGAAATGTTTAAGAACTTTAGAAAATCATATAAATTAATCTATAACTCAGATGAAAATGTTTTGTACATGAAAGTTGCTCAGAACGATGAGACGAATCCGAATACACGGTTTGTTCGGCCACCACACATCCCTAGCATAGCAAACGTTGAACTTTTCCCCTCCGGCTCATCTGTCTAACGGACGTCCGGAACCGGGAAAACTTTCCCGGATGTTTCCCCCTTCGCCAGTAACGCCTAGCACTGCGTTAGAACACCTCTAGCCCCACTTATAATCATGTTGTGCATATGTTTGCATGTATTTACTGTTTCTTCCCCCTCTTCTCTCTGGTAGACCCCGAGACCGCTGCTGATGCCGCTGTGATCGACTACGTCGACGACGACCCTCCTTATTGTCTGAGCAACCAGGCAAGCCCCCCCTTTGATCATCCTGATATCGCCCATTCCATTCTCTCATGCTTGCATTAGATTTTGCTACTGTTATTGATTGGTCCTATTCTGATGCATAGCCTGCTTTTGTACCTGCTAATGTTACCTACCTGCTTATCCTAAGCTGCTTAGTATAGGTTGGTTAGTGATCCATCAGTGACCTCCACCTTGTCCTTGTTGCCCCTGCTTCATCATCGACGACACGATCAACGTGATCGACGACCAGAGCCTGACACTTCACATCACATCACGCCCCTTTTGTTGCTCGACTCTTCAGAGCTATTATCGAGTGCCGAGGGTGATCCCTCATAACACACTCCTGATGTTAGTTCTGTAGTGTAGCTATTCGGTCGTGGTCATCGAGGGTGATTTCCTCTTTCACCATTCCCGATATGGCTCTGTCGTTCAACACCTCAAGCGTGAACCTCGAGGGTGGTCCCTCTTACGTTCACCTTGATGATTACATTGAGTGGAATCCACCGGGGGTGATTCCTCGGGTTTTCCCCTTGATGTCTGGACACACAGTTACCTTGACTTTACTGGAGACCGTTGTGAAAGCCGTGCGGGCTCGGAGAGCACCCGTGCGATGTGACAGTGGCGGCTGGCTGTTTAGCGGTATCACCCGGGAGGGGGTGATAGCTCCGGACTTGTCCCGACAGCCGTCACTCCTTTTAATAATGCACTAACAGGTTTGGGTATTTGTTCTGAGTTGGCCTCTGGCCTTTATGCACCAACCACCACGCGAGAATAGTTATGGGCCTCGACGTCGTGGTATCAGCCGAAGCTTTGTCAGACGTCCAGTTCAGCAGTGAGGCATGGCTGGGCCGGCACCATCCTGTAGTGGTGGAGCCTGGACCCGCCCTGCGCGCAACGACCAGGAGTGCAACGGGAGATGGGCCCAGACCCCGGAGTGCTTAGGTGGTAGACCGGTGGGGACCTCTCTGCTGAGCCTAGGTAGGGCTGCGACGTGTTAATCTTCCGAGGCCGGGCATGACCCAGGACAGTGTGTCCGACCAGAGTGATCGAGCTTGTTGGAAAACGTGGTGCACCCCTGCAGGGAAGATTATCTATTAATAGCCGTGTCCACGGTAACGGACGTCCAGACTTATATCCTGATCTTATACAACTAGAAATGGATACTTGATATGTGATGGATATGTTGGCTCCGGGATTGCTTTCTCGCATGGAGTCGAGGAAGGATCTCTGGGCTTTAATGTTACAACATGCTTGTTAATTAAACTGCTATTCTTTACTCTTCTACATGCTGCAAGGTGCTTGGAGCTGCTTGAAGATGATAGTCTTTGATAGGCTAGGCCTTCCCCTCTATTCTAGCATTCTGCAGTTCAGTCCACAGATACAGCCCTTCCATTTGATACCAATGCATACTTAGTATAGATCTGATGCTCGCGAGTACTTTGGATGAGTACTCACGGTTGCTTTGTTCCCTCTTTCCCCCCTTCCTTCTCCTTTCCGGTTAATGCAACCAGATGGTGGCCCCTAGGAGTTAGATGCCACCCTCGTCGGCTACGACTACTACCCTGAGGGTGCCTACTACTACGTGGAGCCCGCCGACAACCAGGAGTAGTTAGGAGGTCCCAGGCAGGAGGCCTTGCCTCTTCGATCGTTGATGTTTGTGCTAGCCTTCTTAAGGCAAAACTTGTTTAACTTATGTCTGTACTCAGATATTGTTGCTTCCGCTGACGCTTGTGTATCGAGCTATGTATTCGAGCCCTCGAGGCCCCTGGCTTGTAATATGAAGCTTGTATGACTTTCATTTGTGTCTAGAGTTGTGTTGTGATATCTTCCCGTGAGTCCCTGATCTTAATCGTACACGTTTGCGTGTATCATTAGTGTACGGTCGAGTCAGGGGCGTCACAAGTTGGTATCAGAGCCGACAGCCTGTAGGATCCCCCTTTCCAACTCCTTGGCCAAAGTTGAGTCTAGTCTTTGGAAAAATTGTTTTACTAACATGGCTGTGTGGCTTACGGGCCCATGTCGCCATTGGGTGGTATTAGGATCTTTTACTCCTTGTCTATACTCTGGGACTCTGATCTCTCTTCTATTCGGGTTAAATGGTTTTGCTAACTCTACCCTAGGTTCTCGTGATCACATCCACCCGGAGATTTGTATCATGCCTTTCTTGAATTGGGAGCCAGGATCTGCTTCACTTTGTCCATGGGCCGTAGAAATCCTTCTATCGAGGGCACCCTACGTCGTCCCCTGCAGATTCATCACTCTAGTGGTTTTCTCCGACGATGATGTAGCCTTTGCTATGTCTCATTGTTGTATCCCTCCATCGCGAGCATGCGTGCCGCCTAGTATGTCTAGGATGTCTCTCTTGTCCAAACTCCTACTAACAACGTGTAATTGGCTCTGTATATGTATACGTAAGTCTTTAATGACTACTGCTTTGTACATACTGCGCCTTTGCTCATTGTTCAAGTTACATCATGAATGACTCCATACACCTGCTCCACCCCTGTTAAATTGCTTCCTGATGTTTTAGCAGGATGGCTGACGATCCTCCACCTCCACCCTATATTGCCGCAATGATGCATCAGTTTGAGCTGAATTGTCAGTTTATGACTGGAGTAATGGCTCAGCTTCCAAACCAGAATGCTCATCAACAGTCTGCTCCAATAACACTGCAAGAATTCGTGCGCCTCAACCCGTCCATTTTCCGCAACTCCACTAATCCTATGGATGCTGATGATTGGCTTCGTGACATCCTGTTTGAGATGGAGTCAGCTAATGTTTCCTCTGCTAGTTATGTCACCTTTGCGACATTTCACCTGAAGGGTGCAGCTGCTCAATGGTGGGAAAGCCATAGAGGTATGCTGCCTGCAGAGACTGTAACCACTTGGCAGGAATTTCAGTTAGCCTTCCGTGCACGACACATTCCTCAAGGTCTGATGGACCAGAAGAAGAAGGAGTTTCGCAAACTCTCACAAGGCTCAATGACTGTGGATGAATATCAGAGGAAATTCCTTGAATTATCTCGCTATGCTGCGGATGAAGTCTGCACTGATGCTCGCAAGCAGGAGAAATTTCGTGAAGGACTGCATCCCGATATAAAGCTCATAGTTGTTGCTCATGATTGTGCAGACTTTGCGACACTTGTCAGCCAAACTTTCCGAACTGAAACTGGTCTTACTGAGTACCAAGAGTCGCTCAAGCGTACTCGAGATGTTGGCTCATCCTCGAGTCAGCCTGCTCAGAAACGCCGAGTCTGGATCCCACACAATGTTCACCACCGACCTGCTCCAACACCAAGGCCGTCTTTGTTGCACCTGGTCTGCCTCCGCCGCCGAGACAACCAATGATTCAGGGTGGACAGTCCAATGCTGTAGCTCCTCCACATAATGATGGTTTATGCCGTAAGTGCGGACAGCCAGGGCACCGTGCTTTCAACTATCGTCAGGGTCACCCGCCGGAATCATCACGTCGTCCTGCTGACCGTAAGAAGGGTCGTCGAAACCATCATATCGGTAGTTGCAGTGCCAGGTCGCCTACGGTGACTGGTGGTCAACTCACCCATGTCAAGATTGAAGAAGCTCGTGAGTCCCCAAAAATCGTGATGGGTACCCTTCGCGTTAATTCGGTGCCAGCTTCTGTTCTCTTTGATTCAGGAGCATCATATGCTTTCGTGTCCCAACAATTTGCTCGGCTACATGGGTTAGATATGGAAAATTTGCCCACTCCTTTAGCGATTCAATCTCTGGGATCCAAGTGGCAAACGACAATGTTATGCCCTCGCAAACAAATCGAGATTGGAGGACTACTTTTTCCGGCTTCTCTCATTGTACTCGGACCTTCCAACATAGACATCATTCTTGGTATGGATTGGTTGACAACCCATAATGCTCTGATTGACTGTGCTACCAATGCAGTCCAGCTCACTCACCCTTCTGGCCAGTCAGTCCAATACTCAGCCCGAGCAGCTCAGGATGCTGAGAATCAAATATATGTTCTGAATGCATTGAATGCTTCACCTCTGGAGGGCATAGAGAACATTCCAGTTGTGCGTTATTTCAAAGATGTCTTCCCAGAAGAACTTCCAGGAATACCCCCTGCTAGAGCTGTCGAATTCTTCATAGACTTGAAACCGGGCACAACTCCTATTGCCAAGCGACCCGACAAGATGCTGCCACATGAACTCCTTGAACTTAAGGAGGAAATCGACAAATCTCTTCACAAGGGTTTCATTCGTCCAAGTTCATCTGCTTGGGGAGCACCTTCTCTCTTTGTCAAGAAGAAGGATGGTACGAATCGTTTGGTCCAAGATTACCGACCTATCAACCAGGCAACAATTCAGAACAAGTATCCGCTTCCCAGAATCAACGATCTGTATGATCAACTTGCTGGTTCCTCAGTATTCTCTAAACTTGATTTGAGGTTGGGTTACCACCAGATTCGGGTTCGTGAAGAGGATATTCCCAAGACTGCTTTCGTGACTCGCTATGGTTCATACGAGTACACCGTCATGTCTTTCGGCTTGACCAATGCTCCAGCGACATTTTCTCGTCTGATGAACTATATATATTCATGGAATACCTCGACAAGTTCGTCGTGGTTTATCTGGATGATATCCTTGTATACTCCAAGAACAAAGAGGAACATGCTGAACACCTTCGACTTGTTCTGGAAAAGCTTCGAAAACATCAACTCTATGCAAAGTATTCTAAATGTGAATTCTGGCTTCCTGAGGTGACCTACCTTGGGCATGTCATCTCCAAGGATGGTATTGCCGTAAACCCAGAGCGAGTTCAGGCTATTCTCGATTGGACTCCTCCGAAGAATGTCAAACAAGTCAGAAGTTTTCTCGGACTTGCCAGCTATTGCCGTCGATTTGTCGAGAACTTCTCCAAAATTGCCAAGCCCCTGACTGGTCTGCTTCACAAGGGCGTCAAGTTTGATTGGACAGAAAAGTGTCAGGGAAGTTTCCAAACACTCAAAGACAAGCTGACTTCTGCCCCGGTGCTTGCTCCTCCCGATACTAAGAAGGACTTCGTCATTTACTGCGACGCTTCACGACAAGGATTAGGCTGTGTCCTAATGCAAGAGCGCATAGTGATTGCCTATGCCTCTCGTCAATTGCGCCCTCACGAAGAGAACTACCCAGTTCATGACCTTGAGCTTGCTGCTGTCGTACATGCACTAAAGCAGTGGCGACATTACCTTCTCGGTAATCGTTGTGAGATCTTCACCGACCACCAAAGTCTGAAGTATCTGTTTACCCAGCCAGACCTGAACCTCCGTCAGCAGAGATGGATGGAGATGGTAGCAGATTTTGACTTGGGTATTTCCTATACACCAGGCAAGGCTAATGTAATGGCTGATGCTCTGAGCCGCAAGACATATTGCAATCATCTCCAGGTTTGAAAAGTTCACCCCTCGCTTGTTGTAGAATTCAGAAAGCTGAACCTCCATATTGTTCCTCCTGGTGCACTTGCACCCCCCCCGTAGTTTCAAAAGATGAATCTTCGTGTTGTTCCTCAGGGTTCTCTAAATACCCTCGCTGTCGTGCCAGATCTCGTGGGCGATATGAAGACTATTCAACATTATGACCCTGAAGTCGAGAAGATTAAACACTTGCTTTGTAGAAGAAAGCCCTCATTCTTCACTATTGCCGATGATGGCGCCTTGTACTTCAAGGGCCGCCTAGTGGTGCCATGTGCAGTGAAAACCTGAATCGACTCAAGGGTTATGAAAGAAGCTCATGATACACCTTTGTCTATTCATCCGGTAGCACCAAGATGTACCAAGACATTAAATCGAGATTACGGTGGTCTAATATGAAGCAAGACATTGCTCGTTATGTTGCTGAGTGTGACGTTTGTCGTCATATCAAAGCAGAGCATCAAAGGCCTGCTGGAACTCTGCAACCTATCTCCATTCCTGAATGGAAATGGGACCATGTTGAAATGGACTTAGTCACTGGATTCCCCAAATCGCAGAAAGGTAATGATGCTATTCTAGTAGTCATTGACCGGCTTTCTAAAGTTGCACATTTTCTGGCTGTTAAAGAAACAATCACTGCTAGTCAGCTGGCAACCCTCTACATGTCCAGAATTGTCTCACTTCACGGTATACCATTGGTAATCAGTTCAGACCGTGGCAGTTTATTCACTTCAAGATTCTGGGCAAGTTTCCAAGAAGCTATGGGAACTCATCTGTCTTTCAACACTGCTTTTCACCCTCAGTCGCAGGGACAAGTTGAACGTGTCAATCAAGTTCTCGAAGACATGCTTCGAGCTTGTGTCATTTCGTTTGGCAAGAAATGGGAGGAATCTCTCCCGTATGCCGAGTTCTCCTACAACAATAGCTATCAAGCTAGTCTGAAGATGGCCCCCTTTGAAGTGTTATATGGATGAAAGTGTCGAACCCCTCTGAACTGGTCAGAAATTGGGGGACGTCCACTCTTCGGTCCGGATATTATCCAACACGCTGAAGAACAAGTCCGCGTCATTCGCGAGAATCTCAAGACTACTCAATCACGTCAAAAGAGTAATTATGACTGTCATCACAAAGATATGGTCTATCAACCTGGCGAAAAGGCTTATCTTTGAGTCACACCAATGAAGGGTGCACGCCGCTTCGAGATCAAGGGCAAGCTAGCTCCTCGCTATATTGGTCCATTCACTATTCTCGAAAGGCGTGGAAAGGTGGCATACCAGTTGGAACTACCGTCGAACCTTTCTCAGGTTCACGATGTGTTCCACGTGTCACAACTCCGTCGCTACTTCAAGGACCCAATCCGAGCAGTGGATCATGAAGTGCTCGAGTTGCAACAGGACCTCTCCTATAAAGAGCATCCGGTCCACATTCTCGACCAAGCTGAACGCCGCACACGTCAGAAGGCGATTAAGTTCCTCAAGGTCCAGTGGTCGCATCACTCTGAAGACGAAGCCACTTGGGAACGCGAGGATCGACTGCGTGATGAATACCCCACTTTGTTTCCTTCTACCTCCTAAATCTCGGGGCGAGATTTCTTGTAGTGGAGGAGAATTGTAATGCCCGGATAATTATGCTACAGTAATCCCCTACTAGTGATGCCATGTCATCACTCTTACTGTTGCTAATCCTCACTGGCTTTCAAACATCTTTCAAATTTCAAATCCAATTTAAAGTCAGGATTCAAAATTTTCAAACATACAAACAAAAAATGTTCAAGTTGTTGCAAATAGTCATTTGGTAATATTAGTGGAGAAATCATCTTTTTGCAAATTGTTTAAGTGCCTTAAAATAAAAGAAAACAGAAATGTTTTTAAAAGAAAAACAAAACAAAATTAAGAAAAAGGCCAATCCCCTCCTCCTCCCATGGGCCTCTCGGCCCAGCTGGCCACCAGCCAGCCCACCCCGCACCAATCTGGCCCACAAGGCCACCCGACCCAAACCCTAGCGCTAACCAACCCCACACCCCCCACTCCTCGTTCCCCACTCCCCCTCCCTCACCCGATCCCGTCTGGATCGAGATCGGGGCAGCGAGCCTGATCCCATCGTCACCGTCGCCCCGCCCCCATCACCCCGTCGTCGACCCCGCCACCTGGACGCCGTCTGGCGCTACTCGACGCCGTCTCCCTCGTCGCCTCGCCTTCCCCGACTCCTCTCCGTCCGTCGTCCACGGACCTCGCCATTTGACGCCGCGCCGCTGCGCCCCGAGGTCATCGTCGCCCCCGCCTCGTCCTCACCCCCACGCCGCTCCCGCCGTCGTGTTCCCCCTGCATCGGGCCTCCCCTTCAACGCGGGTGAGCAACCCCAGTCCTCCTCCTCTCGCCCCTGCGACTCGCGGCGGCCTCGCCCGCCGTCCTCGCGCCGCATCGCCGTGGCTGCCACCCTCCCACTACTCCGCCCATGAGCCTCCGTCCGACCCGCCCTTCCACCAACGCCGGACCACGCCTGCTCTGTAGCCGCCACACGCGCGACTCGCACACGTGCTTCCGCCCGTGGCCGCTCGCCCCGTTCCTCCACCGCGCCGGCGGCCGTCCTCGTCGGCCCTGCCCGCCGGCCAGCACCGGCCGCTCCTGTTGTGGCCTTGGCCACGACCCTGGGCGTGCGCCCATGCGGGCTCTCGCACCCCAGGGGGCTCTGCCCCGTTTCGCCCGCCCCTGTTAAAAAAAGAACATAAAGAATATGTGTAAATAAAAATAAAAATAATTTATTTATTTAATTAATTAATCCTGTTAATTAACGCAAATTAATTATGTTTAATTAACCTAATTGCATATTAGTCTAATTAAATCTGTTTAGTTAAATGTGCCTTTGACAAACGGGCCCCATCGCCTGTTTAACGATCAACTCAGTCGAGTTGATTTGTTGACCGATTGACATCAGCATGACGTCATGCTTGCACAAGAAGTCCTTTTTGATTTAGAGACACTTTCAGAAATGTTTAAGAACTTTAGAAAATCATATAAATTAATATGTAACTCGGATGAAAATGTTTTGTACATGAAAGTTGCTCAGAACAACGAGACGGATCCGAATACACGGTCTGTTCGGCCGCCACACGTCCCTAGCATAGCAAACGTTGAACTTTTCCCCTCCGGCTCATCAGTCTTACAGACGTCCGGAACCGGGAAAACTTTCCCGGATGTTTCCCCCTTCGCCAGTAACGCCTAGCACTGCGTTAGAACACCTCTAGCCCCCTTATAATCATGTTGTGCATATGTTTGCGTGTATTTACTGTTTATTCCCCCTCTTCTCTCCGGTAGACCCCGAGACCGCTACTGATGCCGATGTGATCGACTACGTCGACAACGACCCTCCTTCTTGTCTAAGCAACCAGGCAAGCCCCCCCTTTGATCATCCCGATATCGCCCATTCCATTCTCTCATGCTTGCATTAGATATTGCTACTGTTATTGATTGCTCCTATTCTGATGCATATCCTGCTTTTGTACCTGCTATTGTTACCTACCTGCTTATCCTAAATGCTTAGTATAGGTTGGTTAGTGATCCATCAGTGACCTCCACCTTATCCTTGTTGCCCCTGCTTCATCATCGACGACTCGATCAACGTGATCGACGACCAGAGCCTGACACTTCACATCACATCATGCCCCTTTTGTTGCTCGACTCTGCAGAGCTATTATCGAGTGCCGAGGGTGATCCCTCATAACCCACTCCTGATGTTAATTCTGTAGTGTAGCTATTCAGTCGTGGTCATCGAGGGTGATTTCCTCTTTCACCATTCCCGATACGGCTCTGTCGTTCAACACCTCAAGTGTGAACCTCGAGGGTGGTCCCTCTTACGTTCACCTTGATGATTACATTGAGTGGAATTCACCGGGGGTGATTCCTCGGGTTTTCCCCTTGATGTCTGGACACATAGTTACCTTGACTTTACTGGAGACCGTTGTGAAAGCCGGGCGGGCCCGGAGAGCACCCGTGCGATGTGACAGTGGCGGCTGGCTGTTTAGCGGTATCACCCGGGAGGGGGTGATAGCTCCGGACTTGTCCCGACAGCTGTCACTCCTTTTAATAATGCACTAACAGGTTTGGGTATTTGTTCTGAGTTGGCCTCTAGCCTTTACGCACCAACCACCACGCGAGAATAGTTATGGGCCTTGACGTCGTGGTATCAGCCGAAGCTTTGTCAGACGTCCAGTTCAGCAGTGCGGCACGGCTGGGCCGGCACCATCCTGTAGTGGTGGAGCCTGGACCCGCCCTGCGCAACGACCCAGAGTGCAACGGGCGATGGGCCTAGACCTCGGAGTGCTTAGGAGGTAGACCGGTGGGGACCTCTCTTCTGAGCCTAGGTAGGGCTGCGACGTGTTGAATTTCCGAGGCCGGGTGAGGGAGTCCTGGATTAGGGGGTGTCCGGATTGCCGGACTATAACCTTTGGCCGGACTCCTGGACTATGAAGATACAAGATTGAAGACTTCTTCCCATGTCCGGATGGGACTTTCCTTGGCGTGGAAGGCAAGCTTGGTGATACGAATATGTAGATCTCCTCCCATTGTAACCGACTCCGTGTAACCCTAGACCTCTCCGGTGTCTATATAAACCGGAGGGTTTTAGTCTGTAGGACGAACAACAATCATACCATAGGCTAGCTTCTAGGGTTTAGCCTCTTTGATCTCGTGGTAGATCTACTCTTGTACTACCCATATCATCAATATTAATCAAGCAGGAGTAGGGTTTTACCTCCATCGAGAGGGCCCAACCTGGTAAAACATCGTGTCCCTTGTCTCCTGTTACCATCCGCCTAGACGCACAGTTCGGGACCCCTACCGAGATCCGCGGTTTTGACACCGACATTGGTGCTTTCATTGAGAGTTCCTCGTGTCGTCATCTTTAGTCCCGATGGCTCCTCCGATCATCAACAACGATGCGGTCCAGGTGAGACTTTTCTCCCGAACAGATCTTCGTATTCGGCGGCTTTGCTGCGGGCAATTAAGCAGCCATCTGGAGCAGATCGAAAGCTACGCCCCTGGCCATCAGGTCAGACTTGGAAGTTTGAACTACATGGCTAATGTCCGTGGAGACTTGATCTTCGACGGGTTCGAGCCACAGCCAAGCGCGCCGCATTGTCACGATGGGCATGATCGGGCTCTGCCGCCGAACAGTGCCCTGCAGGCCGCACCAGTGCCCGCTCCGACCCTTAGTTCGGAGCCGACCACGCCGATCGAGGACGGGTGGCTGGACATCGCCTCGGGGGCTGCAATCTCTATGACGATCGAGCCGAACACCAGCCTCGTCCTTTGCGAAGCTCGTGACTCCAAGGTGTCGGACTCCTCTACAGACTCCGAACCTTCCGCGCCCCTGCCAATCGAATCCGATTGGGTGCCAATCATGGAGTTTGCCGCCGCGGACATCTTTCAGCACTCGCCCTTCGGTGACATCCTAAATTCGCTAAAGTCTCTCTCTTTATCAGGAGAGCCCTGGCCGGACTATGGTCAGCAAGTTGGGATGCGGACGACGAAGAAATTCAAAGCCCACCCACCACCCACTTCGTAGCCATTGTCGATGACTTAACCAACATGGTCGACTTCGACTCCGAAGACATCGATGGTATGGACGCCGATGCAGGAGACGACCAAGAACCAGTGCCTACAGGGCACTGGAAGACCACCTCGTCATACGACATATACATGGTGGACACCCCAAAAGAAGGGAATGGCGATGGAACAACGGAGGATGACCCTCCAAGAAGCAGCCTAAGCGCCGGCGTCAGCGGCGCCGCTCTAAATCCGCCAAACCAAAAACAGCAATTCGCACGGAGATAATAACATCCGGACGGGCCGAAAACAACCCCTCAGCAGGATTCAGCACAGGGAGGATAGAAGCCAGCCCTCATGAGAGAGTGGCGAGGCGAGAGGTAGAGGGCGACAATTACATGCCTCCTCCGAAGACGAGGCAAGCCTCGACGACGACGAATTTGTCATGCCTGAGGATCCCGTCGAACAAGAGCATTTCAAACGCAGGCTTATGGCCACGACGAACAGCCTCAAGAAAAAATAGCAACAGCTTAGAGCTGACCAAGACTTGCTAGCCGACAGATGGACTGAAGTCCTTGCGGCGAAAGTCTGAACTCGAGCGCCCCTCCAAGAGCTACCCAAAGCGCAGGCTGCTACCCCGATTAGAGGAGGAAGCACCTAAACCTACATCACCAGCGCACGACGCGGCCGACCGGCCACCTCGTGGCCGCGACAGAGAGGCCTCTCGGCCCTCCACTCAAGCCGCACCCCGACGTCGCTCAAAGAATACCAAGGCGCGGGGAAATGCGCCAGACCTGCGAGATATATTGGAGGACAAGGCAAGGCAAACAAGATCGATCTATGGATCGCGTGGGCACCACGGCGTGGCGATAACCGTCATGCGGATATGGCAATTCGGCCGGGCGAACACGATGAACAAAGCTCATTTGAGCTACGTCGCGATATAGCCCGATCAGAGGCGCCAAGACACCCACTATGCTTCACGGATGAAGTAATGGATCATCAAATCCCCGAGGGTTTCAAACCCGTAAACATCGAATCATACGATGGCACAACAGATCCTGCGGTATGGATCGAGGATTACCTCCTTCATATCCACATGGCCCGCGGTGATGATCTACACGCCATCAAATACCTCCCACTCAAGCTTAAAGGACCAGCTCGGCATTGGCTTAACAGCTTGCCATCAGAGTCAATTGGTTGTTGGGAGGACACGGAAGCCGCATTCCTCGACAATTTCCGGGGCACCTATAATGCGACCACCGGACACCGATGACCTAAGCCACATAATTCAGCAGCCAGAGGAATCGGCCAGACAATTCTGGACACGGTTCCTAACTAAGAAAAATCAAATAGTCGACTGTCCAGACGTAGAGGCCCTCGTAGCCTTCAAACATAACATCCATGACGAATGGCTTGCCCGTCACCTAGGACAGGAAAAGCCGAAATCCATGGCAGCCCTTACAACACTCATGACCCGCTTTTGCGCAGGAGAAGACAGCTGGCTAGCTCGTAGTAATAACATGACCAAGAGCCCTGGTAATTCGGATACCAAGGACAGCAATGGCAGTTCGCATCGCAACAAGCACAAGCGCCGCATTAACGGAGATAATGCTGAAGATACAACAGTTAATGCCGGATTCAGAGGCTCTAAACCCGGTCAGCGGAAAAAGCCATTTAAAAGAAATACTCCGGGCCCGTCCAGTTTGGACCAAATACTCGATTGCTCGTGCCAGATACACGACACCCCCGAAAAACCAGCCAACCACACCAACAGGGATTGTTGGGTGTTCAAATAGGCAGGCAAGTTAAATGCCAAAAACAGTGACAAGGGGCTGCATAGCGATGACAAGGAGGAGCCCCGGCCGCCGAACAATAGGGGATAGAAAAGCTTCCCCCCACAAGTGCGGACGGTGAACATGATATACGCAACCCACATACCCAAAAGGGAGCGGAAGCATGCATTCAGGGACGTATATGCATTGGAGCCAGTCGCCCCAAAGTTCAACCCATGGTCCTCCTGCCCGATCACTTTTGATCGAAGGGACCACCCCACTAGCATCCGCCATGGCGGATTCGCCGCATTGGTTCTATAACCAATCATTGACGTATTTCACCTCACTAGAGTCCTTATGGACGGCGACAGCAGCCTGAACCTGCTGTATTAGGATACAGTGCAAAAAATGGGCATAGATTCCTCAAGGATTAAACCCACAAAGATGACCTTTAAAGGCGTCATACCAGGAGTAGAGGCCAACTGTACAGGCTCAGTTACACTTGAGGTGGTCTTCGGATCCCCAGATAATTTCTGAAGCGAGGAGTTAATCTTCGACATAGTCCCGTTCCACAGAGGCTATCACGCACTGCTCGGACGAACCACATTTGCAAAGTTCAATGCGGTGCCGCACTATGCATACCTCAAGCTCAAGATGCCAGGCCCTCGAGGAGTCATTACGGTCAATGGAAACACCGAACGCTCTCTCCGAACAGAGGAGCATACGACGGCCCTCGCAGCGGAAGTACAAAGCAGCCTCTCAAGGCAATTCTCGAGTCCGGCTATTAAACGTCCGGACACCGTCAAGCGCGCCCGGAGTAACCTACAACAAGACTGCCTGGCCCGTTCCGAGCACCGCAGCGTAGTAATGCGGCTAACCCCAGCCCTCGCGAAATTGCAAAACTAGTACTACGCGTACATAATTACGCTCTGGAAATACCATGGGCATAGGGGGAGGGGCACGACCACGGCATGCCCAAAATGCGGCTCAACCGCACCAGGGGCTCCCGATTTTTTCATTCTTTTTTTCTTACTTTCAGGACTCCACTTTCCGGAAGGCCTTTCCGGCAGTACAATCGCCGAACACACGATGCAACAGCCAGGGAGGCAGAAAGCTAGGTCGAGTGTCCAAGTGGTCTCTATAACAAGCAGTATACTTGTTTCACATATCATCCCATAGCTCGCCCCTGGAGGGGGACATGTCAAATAGTCCCATCTCTTGCTTATCGCGCTATTTGTATCGTTCTGCTTTTACCGCAGACTTTTCGAATAAACAATACATAGCTTTTGTCTATTATTGCATTCCTTTTTTATGAAAATATGTTCAGTTATGACATTATGCAACCGTACACTTTGGGACGGCCAATACACCAGGGGCTTACGTACCCCAGAATATGGTGTTAGAAGTCCGAACACTCTCACGAGTGCGGCACCCAGAACTTATAGCATTATATGCATCGGCTCCGAATCATGTCTTGGGTCAATAGTTGGGTTTGCCCGGCTCCCATGTTTTGGTACCTTACGTTCCGTTATATCGGCTAAGGTAGTCTTTGAGAACCACTGCGATTGTGCCCGGTTGAGCTGGGCTAAGCACCTCGGTGGAGAAAGCTAAAACTGACCGTCATGATAGGGCGAGAGCTGGTCGCTGTTCGGAGGTTTTCGAGTCCCTAAAGACTTATGCCGCTTAGCGAGGAGTCGGCTTTGTCCGGCCTAGGCGTGGATAGCGCCCGAACTTCGGTCTTCGAATACTAGGGCTTCACGAAATTTAAAATTATAGAATTCTATGGCTAAGTGAAAGTGTTCAAGCATTATAGTCCGATTGCCTTGTTCGTTGTGTTGGCGCCTCCTCGAAGGACCCAAGAATGGGAAAAAGCGCTCAAGTTTATCCCGAACACCCCAAAGACTTTCGTGTACGCAGGCGAAGCCGACGACTCACCATCTCTCAAATTTTAAACGGCCGCCTGAAGGTAATATTTTAAATTCAAAAGCGTTGCTTAGCGCATATGAACAAGTTTTCAGCGTACAGGATCACAAATGCGAGTTTACTCAAAAATTACATCTTTGGAACATTCATCCGCCACAAGGCGGGCACCCTTCAGGACGCCCTCATAATACATCTCGGGCTTACGATGCTCCTTGCCTTGCGGTGGCCCACCCGTCACCAGCTTCTCAGCATCCATCTTGCCCCAGTGCACTTTAGCACGGGCAAGGGTCCTATGGGCGCCTTCGATGCATACGGAGCGCTTGATGACTTCAAGCCGTGGACAGGCATCCGCCAGCCGCCTCACCAGCCCAAAGTAGCTCCCAGGCATGACCTCCCCAGGCCATAGTCGGACTATAAGGCCCTTCATGACCTGTTCGGCCACCTTGTGGAGCTCGACCAGTTGCTTCAGCTGGTCGCTCAAGGGCACCAGGTGTCCGGCCTCAGCATACTGAGACCAGAACACCTTCTCCGTCGAGCTCCCCTCCTCGGCCCGGTAGTAGGCGGCAGCGTCGGACACACTGTGGGGCAGATCTGCGAATGCTCTTGGAGAGCTCCGGACTCAGGTAAGTAAAAGTAATTCACTTTCATGTGCTTGCTTTGCATAAAGAATGCCTTACCCGCCGCTATCTTCTTCATCGCCTCAATTTCCTGGAGGGCCTTTTGGGCTTCGGCCTTAGCAGATTTGGCGCTCTCAAGAGCCGAGGCAAGCTCAGACTCTCGAGTCTTTGAGTCAAGCTCCAAGCTCTCGTGTTTTTTCATGAGATCCTGGAGCTCTTGCCGCACCTCCGCCAACCGCGCCTCTTGCTTTTCTCGCTCGGCGCGTTCCACGGCCGCATTGTCTTCGGCCTTGGACAACGCTTTCTTCAGGGTCGCCACCTCGGTTGTGGCCCCTGTAATACTCACATTGGTCCTGTCATTTTTTGCAACCACATCTTTTTTATATACCTACATAAGGTATCACTTTCCTTCTTTGTCCTTGAGCTGCTTCTTGGCAATGCCGAGCTCGCTCTCGGACCGCTCGAGGCTCGGCTTCAATGCATCGAACTCCGCAGTCAGTGCGGCAGAGGTCAGCAGCGCAGCCTGCATTCCCATATTGACATACTTATGTTAGACTCCTGCGTATATCTTTTGATCCTCGTTCGGCTTTTCTTTTGAACACCAAACTAAGCATCGAGGCTCTGTCTATGCGGTAATATTTTTACATATCTTAAATACATACCTCAAAGCCTGTTAGAAGGCTGGCACAGGCTTCAGTCAGCCCGCTCTTGGCGGACAGAACCTTCTGGATCACCACACTCATAATAGTGCGGTGCTCCTCGTCGATGGAGGCGCCGTTAAGCACCTCCAGCAGATTATCCGGTGCCTCCGGTTGGACAGAGGTCATCGGCATCATAGGCTTGCCCTTCTTACTAGGGGCGCTGCGGACTCGGAACCATCAAGGTTCGAGGCGGTGTCCGGCCCAGGGCCGGACTTGGAGCCCTTGGGGGTTTTGTCCCCTTTGCGCCTGGAGTCCGGGAGGTCGCCTTGCGGCGCCTCCAGGACCACCTCGTCCTGGCTTGGCCCCTTTTGGGACTCCACCTCGGCATCATCCGCAGCGCGAGGGGAGGAGGCGGCCGGAAGTGAAGTGCTATTCACATCCGACGAGCTTAAGGAGCCGCTCGACGACACGCCGACCTCGGGGCGGACTGCATGATTATATTCGGCGTCAGAAGATACTGTGCAACAAAGGAACGCCATGAGTTATTCTGGTATCCGGATACTTACGATTTTGCCAGAGGCTTGGCCCTGGATGGCCACTCCTCTTCGCCATCGTCGGCATTGGTGGAGTAGTCTGGAGGAAGGGTCCTTCCCTTCTTGGACCCTCCAGCCCCCCCCAGTTGGGGCGGCCTTCCTTTTCTTCTCTCCCCCCGCTGGGGGAGAGACCTCTTTTTCCTCCTCCTCGTTTTCGCGGGAGGAGTCCGCCTCGGAGTCATCGGACGATGAGTCCGACACCACTAGGCGCTGGGAACTCGACTCTTTCTTGTTCCCGTGGCCTTCTTCTTGGCCTTTTTCTCCGCCACCACGTAAGGTGCCGGAACCAACAGCCCCGTAAAGCGGGCGTCTGCTGGGTCTTCTGGCAAGGGAGCCGGACAGTCAATCTGCCCGGACGTCTTCTGCCAATCCTGTCAAAGGAAAGGGAGTTTAGATCACGCATAGAGTCAAACTATGAAAAAGAAGTATCCCGTAAAGGGTAAAATACCTTACCGCGTTGGCTTGATGCCGCGCGCTGAATTCGCGATCCTCGGTAGCGGATGCGGGAGCCTCGGCGCCCTTGAACAGCACCTTCCAGGCGTCTTCGTACGTAGTGTCGAAGAGCCTGCTCAGGGTTCGGTGCTGTGCCGGATCAAACTCCCACAAGCTGAAAGCCCGTTGTTGGCATGGGAGGATCCGGCGGATGAGCATGACCTGGACTATGTTGACAAGTTTGAGCTTCTTGTTCACCAGGTTTTGGACACAGGTTTGGAGTCCGGTCAGCTCTTCTGAATTACCCCACGGCAGGCCCGTCTCTTTCCAGGAGGTGAGCCGTGTAGGGAAGCCAGATCGGAATTCGGGGGCCGCTGCCCATTTAGGGTCACGTGGCTCGGTGATGTAGAACCACCCCGATTGCCACCCCTTTATGGTCTATACGAAGGAGCCCTCGAGCCATAGGACGTTGGGCATCTTGCCCACCATGGCGCCTCCGCACTCCGCTTGGCGGCCGCCCACTACCTTCGGCTTGACATTGAAGGTCTTCAGCCATAAGCCGAAGTGGGGCTGAATGCAGAGGAAGGCCTCACACACGATGATGAATGCCGAGATGTTGAGGATGAAGTTCGGGGCCAGATCATGGAAATCCATGCCATAGTAGAACATGAGCCCCCGGACAAATGGGTGAAGCGGGAAGCCTAGTCCGCGGAGGAAATGGGTGAGGAACACCACCTTCTCATGGGGCCTGGGGGTGGGGATGAGTTGCCCCTTGTCTGGGAGCCGGTGCGTGATGTCATTGGACAAGTATCCGGCCTTCCTCAGCTTCTTGATGTGTCCCTCCGTGACGGAGGAGACCATCCACTTGCCTCCCACTCCGGACATTGCTGGAGAAGGTTGAGGTGGGATGTGTGGACTTGGGCGCTGGAGCTCGAGTGCGCGAAAATGGATAAGCAAAGGAGGAAGAAGGCGTAGATGAAAAAGGTGGATCCTTATCCCCTTATATGGGCGGACGAGACTGCACGTCCCCACCCGCCTGGTAAAACTCGCTTATCTCCCAAGCGCCGTAATTAATGGCACGGTTGGGTTACCCACGCCCGTATTGACGAGAATCCCGGAATAAGGGACACGATCTCTGCTTTGACAAGACGTGCCAAGGAAACCGCCTCGCTAAGTGCGCTGAGGTGGGACAGTAAAAACGATTCGAATAAAGGCTTGGCCATGGTGTGATGTCACACTGTGGAATACGTCAGCAGATCGGATTTTTGTAAATATTATTCTCTCTATGGTGGTATATGGAACTTATTTTGCAGAGCCGGACACTATCCTTGTGTTCAAAATCTGCTATGAAGTATTCGGAGGAGGAACCCGCCTTGCAATGCCGAAGACAATCTGCGCGTCGGACTCGTCGTCATTGAAGCCTGGTTCAGGGGCTACTGAGGGAGTCCTGGATTAGGGGGTGTCCGGATGGCCGGACTATAACCTTTGGCTGGACTCCTGGACTATGAAGATACAAGATTGAAGACTTCGTCCCGTGTCCGGATGGGACTCCTTGGTGTGGAAGGCAATCTTGGCGATACGAATATGTAGATCTCCTCCCATTGTAACCGACTCTGTGTAAACCTAGCCCTCTCCCGTGTCTATATAAACCGGAGGGTTTTAGTCCGTAGGACGAACAACAATCATACCATAGGCTAGCTTCTAGGGTTTAACCTCTCTGATCTCATGGTAGATCTACTCTTGTGCTACCCATATCATCAATATTAATCAAGCAGGAGTAGGGTTTTACCTCCATCGAGAGGGCCCGAACCTGGGTAAAAACATCGTGTCCCTTGTCTCCTATTACCATCCGCCTAGAAGCACAGTTCGGGATCCCCTACCCGAGATCCGCCGGTTTTGACACCGACACCGGGCATGACCCAGGAAAGTGTGTCCGGCCAGAGTGATCGAGCGTGTTGGAAAACATGGTGCACCCCTGCAGGGAAGATTATCTACTAATAGCCTTGTCCACGGTAACGGACTTCAGACTTATATCCTGATCTTATACAACTAGAAATGGATACTTGATATGTGATGGATATGTTGGCTCCGGGATTGCTTTCTCGCAGGGAGTCAAGGAAGGATCTCTGGGCTTTAATGTTACAACATGCTTGTTAATTAAACTGCTATTCTTTACTCTTCTACATGCTGCAAGATGCTTGGAGCTGCTTGAAGATGCTAGTCTTCGATAGGCTAGGCCTTCCCCTCTATTCTGGCATTCTGCAGTTCAGTCCACAGATACAACCCTTCCATTTGATACCAATGCATACTTAGTATAGATCTGATGCTTGCGAGTACTTTGGATGAGTACTCACGGTTGCTTTGTTCCCCCTTTTCCCCGTTCCTTCTCCTTTCCGGTTGATGCAACCAGATGGTCGCCCCCAGGAGTTAGATGCCACCCCCGCTGTCTAAGACTACTACTCCAAGGGTGCCTACTACTACGTGGAGCCCGCCGACGACCAGGAGTAGTTAGGAGGTCCCAGGCGGGAGGCCTTGCCTCTTCGATCGTTGATGTTTGTGCTAGCCTTCTTAAGGCAAAACTTGTTTAACTTATGTCTGTACTCAGATATTTTTGCTTCCACTGACGCTTGTGTATCGAGCTATGTATTCGAGCCCTCAACGCCCCTGGCTTGTAATATGAAGCTTGTATGACTTTCATTTGTGTCTAGAGTTGTGTTGTGATATCTTCCCATGAGTCCCTGATCTTGATCGTACACGTTTGCGTGTATGATTACTGTACGGTCGAGTCACGGGCGTCACACTTTATTTTCTTGTTACGATGATTTTCCACTTCACTCTGAAATTCTTTGAACTTTTCAAATGTTCCAGACTTATGTTTCATCAAGTAGATATACCCATATCTGCTCAAATCATCTGTGAAGGTCAGAAAATAACGATACCCACCGCGAGCCTCAACACTCATCGGACTGCATACATCAGTATGTATTATTTCCAATAAGTCAGTTGCTCGCTCCATTGTTCCGGAGAACGGAATCTTAAGTCATCTTGCCCATGAGGCATGGTTCGCAAGCATCAAGTGATTCATAATCAAGTGATTCCAAAAGCCCATCAACATGGAGTTTCTTCATGCGCTTTACACCAATATGACCTAAACGGCAGTGCCACAAATAAGTTGCACTATCATTATTAACTTTGAATCTTTTTGCTTCAATATTATGAATATGTGTATCACTAGGATCGAGATTCAATAAACCATTTATATTGAGTGTATGACCATAGAAGGTTTTATTCATGTAAATAGAACAACAATTATTCTTTGACTTAAATGAATAACCATATTGCAATAAACATGATCCAATCATATTCATGCTCAACACAAACACCAAATAACATTTATTTTAGGTTCAACACTAATCCTGAAGGTAAAGGGAGTGTGCGATGGTGATCTTATCAACCTTGGAATCACTTCCAACACACATCATCACCTCGCCCTTAACTAGTCTCTGTTTATTTTGCAACTCCCATTTCGAGTTGCTACTCTTAGCAACTGAACCCGTATCAAATACCGTGGGGTTGCTATAAACACTAGTAAAGTACACATCAATAACATGTATATTCAATATACCTTTGTTCACTTTGCCATCCTTCTTATCCGCCAAGTATTTGGGACAGTTCCGCTTCCAGTGACCATTTCCTTTGCAGTAGAAGCACTTAGTTTCAGGCTTGGGTCTAGCTTTGGGCCTCTTCATGGGAGTGGAAACTTGCTTGCCATTCTTCTTGAAGTTCCCTTTCTCTCCCTTGCCCTTTTAATTGAAACTAGTGGTCTTGTCAACCATCAACATTTGATGCTTTTCTTGATTTCTACCTTCATCGGTTTCAGCATCACGAAGAGCTCGGGAATCGTTTTCTTCATCCCTTGCATATTATAGTTTATCACTAAGTTCTAGTAACTTGGTGATAGTGACTAGAGAATTCTGTCAATCACTATTTTATCTGGAACATTAACTCCCACTTGATTCAAGCGATTGTAGTACTCAGACAATCTGAGCACTTTCTCACTGGTTGAGCTATTCTCCTCCATCTTGTAGGCAAAGTACTTATCAGAGGTCTCATACCTCTCGACTCGGGCAAGAGTCTGAAATACCAATTTCAGCTCTTGGAACATCTTCTATTCTCTGTGGCGTTCAAAATGTTTTTGAAGTCCCGGTTCTAAGCCGTAAAGCATGGCGCACTAAACTATCAAGTAGTTATCATACTGATCTCGCCAAACGTTCATAACGTCTGTATCTGCTCCTGCAATAGGTTCGTCACCTAGCGGTGCATGAAGGACATAATTCTTCTGTGCAGCAATGAGGATAATCCTCAGAACATGGACCTAGTCCGCATCATTGCTACTATCATCTTTCAACATAGTTTTTCTCTAGGAACATATCAAAAATAAACGGGGAGCTATATCGCGAGCTATTGATCTACAACATAGTTATGCAAATACTATCAGGACTAAGTTCATGATAAATTAAAGTTCAATTAATCATATTACTTGAGAACTCCCACTTAGATAGACATCCCTCTAGTCATCTAAATGATCACGTGATCCATATCAACTAAACCATGTCCGATCATCACGTGAGATGGAGTAGTTTTCAATCGTGAACATCACTATGTTGATCATATCTACTATATGATTCACGCTCGACCTTTTGGACTCAGTGTTCCGAGGACATATCTGCATATGCTAGGCTCATCAAGTTTAACCCGAGTATTCTGCATGTGCAAAACTGGCTTGCACCCATTGTATGTGAACGTAGAGCTTATCACACCCGATCATCACATGGTGTCTCGGCACGACGAACTGTCGCAACGGTGCATACTCAGGGAGAACACTTGTATCTTGAAATTTAGTGAGAGATCATCTTATAATGCTACCGCCGTACTAAGCAAAATAAGATGCATAAAAAGATAAACATCACATGCAATCAAATAAGTGATATGATATGGCCATCATCATCTTGTGCCTTTGATCTCAATCTCCAAAGCGCCGTTATTATCACCATCGTCACCAGCTTGACACCTTGATCTCCATCGAAGCATCGTTGTCGTCTCGCCGACTATTGCTTCTACGACTATCGCTACCGCTTAGTGATAAAGTAAAGCAATTACATGGCGATTGCATTTCATACAATAAAGCGACAACCATATGTCTCCTGCCAGTTGCCGATAACTGTTACAAAAATGATCATCTCATACAACAAATTATATATCAGCAAGTCTTGACCATATCACATCACAGCAAGGCCTGCAAAAACAAGTTAGACGCCCTCTAATTTGTTGTTGCAAGTTTTACGTGGCTGCTACGGGCTTCTTGCAAGAACCGTTCTTACCTACGCATCAAAACCACAACGATTTTTCGCCAAGTGTGCTGTTTTAATCTTCAACAAGGACCGAGCATAGTCAAACTCGATTCACCTAAAGTTGGAGAAACAGACACCCACTAGCCACCTGTGTGCGAAGCACGACGGTAGAAGCAGTCTCATGAACGCGGTCATGTAATGTCGGTCTGGGCCACTGTAATGCCCCGGATTCGATGCGCCAGGTGTCTGCCAGTTATTCGCCGTCGTTGCCATGTCATGTGCTTGCGTGTTGCACTTTGCCATGTCATCATCTGCATTTTTATATCATGTCATCATGTGCATCGCATTGGCATACGTGTTCGTCTCATGCATCCGAGCATTTTCCCCGTTGTCCGTTTTCCAATCCGGCACTCCTATGCTCCCCGGCGCCCCCCTTTACCTCTTTTCGTGCGCGGGTGTTAAACGTCTCGGAATGGACCGAGTCTTGCCAAGCGGCCTTGGTATACTACCGGTAGACCGCCTGTCAAGTTTCGTGCCATTTGGAGGTCGTTTGGTACTCCAACGGTTAACCGGGTAACCGCAAAGCCTCCTTCTCTTTGCAGCCCAACACCCCTTCCAAAGTGGCCCAAAACCCATCAAACTCCCCTCCATGCTCTCGGTCGTTCGATCACGATCGTGTGGGCGAAAACCGCTCCTCATTTGGACTCTCCTAGCTCCCTCTACCTATAAAACTAGACCTCCCTCCGAATTTTCGCGCAGATCAAACCCTAGCCCTCTCCCTCTCAGCCGCCGGACATGTCCGCGTCGCGCCGGACATGTCCACCGTCCGCCGCCACGTCGCTGCAGCCAATCGGCGCGCGACACGTCAGCTCCGCCGCCCGCGCCTAATCGGAGGCCGCCACGTGGCACCTCCGCCGCCTCCCGCCGCCTGCTGCCGGCGAGCCGGATCGGCCCGCCCGCCCGTCTGCCGTCGTCGCCTCCGCGTGGAGGCCCGCGCCCTGCGCCGCCGTTCGCGCGCCTCCCGCCAGCAGCTGCCCCGCCTCCGGCCGCTGCTCGCCGGCGCCTCACCGCCGCCTCGCCCGGCCCCGCCGCGTCCCCGCCGACCGCCCTCGCCCGGCTCCCGCCGCGCGACCGCGTCGCCGCGCTGGTCTCGCCGTCGCCGCCTCCTCGCCCGCGCCCGTGCCTCGCTCTGCCCTGGCCGCCCGACCAGCGCCGCCAGCGCGCCCGCTGCCCGCCTCGCTCCGCCCGGCCGCCCGTCCGGCGCCGCCGAGCTCCTCCGCCGCGCCATCTCGCCAGCCCTCCGTCTCCACTCCGCGAAGCTCGCGGGCTTCGCGCAGCTCGCTGGAGTTCCACTCCGCCGGATCCATCCTGCCTGACTAGATCCACGGAGAAGATCCAAACGCCCTCGCCTCGATTCCTCCGTCCCGGATATCCTCGTCCCGTTGACTTTCGGAGGTTGTTTTTTCACTAAGTCCCCGAAATTTGCACATTATCATGCCATATTCATCATGCCATAACTCTCTGCATATTGCTCCGTTTCATGCGTGTAATATGTCAAATTGTTCGTCTCGACGAGTACATCATTTCATCTCATTGCATCATTTTCAGTTGAGCTCATCTTGATGCCCGAAATGCTGTTAGGAGAGGGCTATGTGATGTTAGTTCCAGATTCTTATCAGAACTTGCACTTTTGTCATTTTTTCCACGATTGATGTGTGCACCCTATGAACTTGAGTCCTACATGTGTTTTGTAATATGCCATGCCATCTTTACAGGGGTGTATGCCATGTATTTTTGTGATCTCTGTGGTGACTAGCACAAGAATGCAAACTAGGCTTCATGATGTTGCTGATTTCAGCCCCTGTTTTGCTGATATTTTTATGCCATGTAAACTTGATGCTACCGAGAGATCCATGATTATTTTGAGATACTTCAGTAAGGATGTTTTGAACATATGGTTATTCTCTATCCATCCATGCCCCTGTTTGCAATTATGAAGTAGTCTAACTTGAGTCAATCGAGCTCTACTTTTGCTATAAAATGTTTCCTGGCAGGTTGTTTACATGTTATTCAATTTTGCCAAGGTTGTTGTAGTTGATCCGTGTATGCTATGATGTTGTTATTGCCATGTATAGCCTATATGCCATGTCTTCTTACTGTTGGTTGCCTTGCCATGCCATGTATTGCTTTGTGGTGAGTGGTTAAAGCTCACCAACATGCCTACTTATTGTTGTTTCTGCCATGTATGAATCTGTAATATAACTTGCCATGTTTACGTGGGTGCCATCATATTTTATGTGCCCTTTTGGCTCATGGTCACTAAATGACATTTGATCTATGCATTTAGTAGTATCATGCCATGCCTTTGTTTGCCATGTTAAGTTCCTGTAACATGTTGTTTGATAGCTCTAAACATTGCAACCTGATGTTATTTCTGCCATGTCCTGTGAATTCTGTGAAACTGTTATTATTTGCAATCTTGCCATGTCATTTTGAGCATGTTCTAGTGATTTATGGAGATAGCTCAGTGTTCATGTTTTATCATGCTTTACATCATGTCCATGTCTTTTGTTTTCATATTGTGGTGCTGTAGCATATTGTTTTGATGCTTGCAATATGCCTAGTTGCTGTTTTGTACAGATTGGTTGTCATGACTTGTATAGAGTGTATGTGTTGAACCGTTGCTCCGTTTTGAGTGTGCTCTATATGAAACTTGCTTGATTTTGCATGTAGCTTCATATTATCATGTTGCATCCTTGTTTTGAGGTGTTTGCTTGATGTTTGTATGTATTTTGCATCAATGCCATGTTTAACTTGTTTTGCTCATATCTTCTAGGCCGTAGCTCCGAATCTAATGAACTTTATATGTAACTTGACTAGAATTTCGTGTAGATCATCGTGGTGCATCTTAACTTGCTGTTTAACAACTTGAACATAAGGTTTATTCAGATCTGGACCAATTTCGAAATTTGCATATGAGGACTTACCGGAATTGTTATATGTTGTTTCCGGCCTCATTAAAACTTGCCTTGATGTGTTGCTCTTGTTTGCATCATCTCTTGCCATGAGTAGCTTCATGTAGTCTTGTCATGCATCATGCTTGGTTGTGCATCATGTCTTGTCTATGTGTGGTGTGTTTACTATGTTGTGTGCTTCTTCTTGTTAGTTCCTGTTTCGTTGCGATCGTGAGGATTCGTTCATCTACGCTTGGTTCGTCTTCGTGGCTTCATCTTCTTCATGGACTCGTTCTTCTTCCTTGTGGGATTTCAGGAAAGATGACCGTCACCTTGGATCTCATTACTATCATTGCTATGCTAGATGCTTCGTTCTTTCGCTATGCTGCGCTACCTATCACTTGCTGCTCAAGCCTCCCAAATTGCCATGAACCTCTAACCTTTGTCACCCTTCCTAGCAAACCGTTGTTTGGCTATGTTACCGCTTTGCTTAGCGCCTCTTATAGCGTTGTTAGTTGCAGGTGAAGATGAAGTTTGTTCCTTGTTGGAACATGGAGATGTTGTTCCTTGTTGGAACATGTTTACTTGTTGGGATATCACAATATATCTTATTTAATTAATGCATCTATATACTTGGTAAAGGGTGGAAGGATCGGCCTTATGCCTGGTGTTTTGTTCCACTCTTGCCGCCCTAGTTTCCGTCATATCGGTATTATGTTCCTGGATTTTGCGTCCCTAACGCGGTCGGGTGATTTATGGGACCCCCTTGACAGTTCGCTTTGAATAAGACTCTTCCAGCAAGGCCCAACCTTGGTTTTATCATTTGCCTCACCACCACCTACTTTTCCCTTGGGAGTCGCTCTCTCGAGGGTCATCTTTATTTAGCCCCCCGGCGTTGCTTCTCTAAGTGCTGGTCCGAACCGAGCTACTGCTGGGCCACCTTGAGGCAACCTGAGGTTGGTTTTACTCGTAGCTAGTCTCATCCGGTGTTGCCCTGAGAACGAGATATGTGCAGCTCCTATCGGGATTGTCGGCGCATCGGGCGGCTTTGCTGGTCTTGTTTTATTGCTGTCGAAATGTCTTGTAGCCGGATTCCGAGACTGATCGGGTCTTCCCGGGGAGAAGGAATATCCTTCATTGATCGCGAGAGCTTATCATGGGCTAAGTTGGGACACCCCTGCAGGGTATAAACTTTCGAGAGCCGTGCCCGCGGTTATGTGGCAGATGGGAATTTGTTAATATCCGGTTGTAGTAAACTTGAAGTAAACTCTTATAAAATACACCAACCGTGTGCGTAACCGTGAGTGTCTCTTTTCGGGGTTGATCGAGAGGAGAACACGGTTTCTGGGTTATGTCTGACGTAAGTAGGAGTTCAGGATCACTTCTTGATCATTACTAGTTGACGACCGTTCCTTTGTTTCTCTTCTCGCTCTATTTGCGTATGTTAGCCACCATATATGCTTAGTCGCTGCTGCAACCTCACCACTTTACCCCTTCCTTTCCCTTTAAGCTTTGCTAGTCTTGATACCCATGGTAATGGGATTGCTGAGTCCTCGTGGCTCACAGATTTACTACACCACCAGTTGCAGGTACAGGTTATGCGATGCTCATGACGCGAGAGCGATGTTTGCTTGTTTGGAGCTCTTCTTCTGCTTCTTCTTCGATCAGGGGATAGGTTCCAGGTCGGCAGCCTGGGCTAGCAGGGTGGATGTCATTTGAGCTTCTGTTTATGTTGCATCCGTAGTCGGATGTTGATCTTGTATATGATGTTGATGTATTCTTGTGGCATTTGTGCCTTATGTATGTATCCCTATGTATTAGGTAATGTTGATGTAATGATATCCACCTTGCAAAAGCGTTTCAATATGCGGGTCTATCCTTGGTGGGACCTTCGAGTTCCTTTTGGATAGGGTCGCATATTGGGCGTGACAACCACTTCATCCAACAATACCGCCGAATCAAAGTATGACATGCTGGTAAGCAGTATGACTATCATCGCCCACAACTCTTTGTGTTCTACTCGTGCATATAACATCTACACATAGACCTGGCTCGGATACCACTGTTGGGGAATGTAGTATTTCAAAAAATTTCCTATGATCACGCAAGATCTATCTAGGAGAAGCATAGAAACGAGCGGGGAGAGTGTGTCCACGTACCCTCATAGACTGCAAGCGGAAGCGTTTAGTAACGCAGTTGATGTAGTCGAACGTCTTCGCGATCCAACCGATCCAAGTACCAAACGTACGGCACCTCTGCGATCTGCACACGTTCAGCTCGGTGACGTCCCTCGAACTCTTGATCCAGTTGAGGCCGAGGGAGAGTTTCGTCATCATGACGGCGTGGTGACGGTGATGATGAAGTTACTGGCGCAGGGCTTCGCCTAAGCACTATGGCGATATGACCGAGGTGTGAAACTGTGGAGGGGGCACCACACACGACTAAGAGAAACTTTGGTGTGCCTTTGGGGTGCTCCCCTCCCCCGTATATAAAGGAGGGAGGGAGGAGGCGGCCGACCTAGGGGGTGTGCCAAGCATAGGGAGTCCTACTAGGACTCCCAAGTCCTAGTAGGATTCCCTTTCCTATTCGGAGTAGGAGAGAAGGAAAGAGAGGGAGAGGGAGAAAGAAAGGGGGGCAGCGCCCCCACCCCTTGTCCAATTTGGTTTGGGCAGGGGGAGGCACGCGCCACCTCTTGGCCTTCTCCCCTCTCTCCACTAAATCCCAATAAGGCCCATTACTTCTCCCGGTGAATTCCCGTAACTCCCCGGTACTTCAAAAAATACCCGAATCACTCGGAACCTTTCCGATATCCGAATATAGCCTTCCAATATATGAAGCTTTACCTCTCGACCATTTCGAGACTCCTCTTCATGTCCGTGATCTCATCCTGGACTCCGAACAAACTTCGGTCATCAAATCACATAACTCATAATACAAATCGTCATCGAACGTTAAGCATGCGGACCCTACGGGTTCGAGAACTATGCAGATATGATAGAGACACATCTCTGATCAATAATCAATAGCGGAACCTGGATGCTCATATTGGTTCCTACATATTCTACGAAGATCTTTATCGGTCAAACCGCATAACAACATATGTTGTTCCCTTTGTCATCGGTATGTTACTTGCCCGAGATTCGATCGTCGGTATCACCATACTAGTTCAATCTTGTTACCGGCAAGTCTCTTTACTCGTTCCATAATGCATCATCCCGCAACTAACTCATTAGTCACATTGCTTGCAAGGCTTATAGTGATGTGCATTACCGAGAGGGCCCAGAGATACCTCTCCGATACAAGGAGTGACAAGTCCAAATCTTGATCTATGCCAACCCAACAAACACCTTCAGAGACACCTATAGAGCATATTTATAATCATCAAGTTACGTTGTGACGTTTGATAGCACACAAGGTGTTCCTCCGGTATTCGGGAGTTGCAGAATCTCATAGTCAGAGGAACATGTATAAGTCATGAAGAAAGCAATAGCAAATAAAACTAAACGATCATTGTGCCAAGCTAACTGATGGGTCTTGTCCATCACATCATTCTCTAATGATGTGATCCCTTTCATCAAATGACAACACATGTCTATGGTTAGGAAACTTTACCATCTTTGGTTAACGAGCTAGTCAAGTAGAGGCATACTAGGGACACTCTATTTGTCTATGTATTCACACATGTACTAAGTTTTCGGTTAATACAATTCTAGCATGAATAATAAAAATTTATCATGATATAAGGAAATATAAATAACAACTTTATTATTGCCTCTAGGGCATATTTCCTTCGGGGTCATGATTGTCTTCAAGGAAGCTTTGATCTGGTCATCTTTCCAGCCTCACAAGCACCGCAAAGGTGATCTTTGACGAACTCGATGCCCTCAACGCCAATGATATGCTCCTTCTTGATGAGTGTGCTCAAATTCCTCATGCCAGCATGTCCAAGTCGACGATGCCATAACCAGCACTCTGAAGCTTTTACCAACAGACACGTGGCAGGTTGAGGACCTAGAGAGAAATCTATAATATACAAATCACCTCTCCTAAAGCCTTCGAAGACTTTGGACTTGTCAGATTCCATTAGCACAATGCATCTATATTTGCCAAAGATGACAATCATATCAAGATCACAAAGCGTTGAGACACACACGAGGTTGTACCCTAGGGACTCGATAAGCATCACCTTTTCCATGTGTCGCTCCTTTGAGATAGCAACCTTACCTAGACCCAATTAGTTGCTTTTTTCCTTTGTCGGCATAGGTGACATGCTTCAGATGAGACGGAGCAAGGGGAGCATTGGTGAGGAGATTCCTATCACCACTCATGTGATTGGTGCAGCCACTGTCCAGAACCCATTCGGTAGCTTTTGGACCATCATCCTGTAGAAGCATTAGTCTCACTTACAAATTCATATACTTCAGTTGAAGAGTATGATGATCAATTTTGTCAGCGAATTTCATTAGTAATCATATAACTAGTAGGATAGGGATGTATGAAATGAGGAATTCATTTCATCATGATTAGCTTGCATCCCAACAAGCATTATGTCAGGCCTTCAGCAAATTCATTAGACATTTATTGTGTCTGAAGACCTGATCCTATAGAAGAGATTAGTTCTTCTTCTTAACCATCCACATCTGAATGGGTGGCTGAGAAGTAGTGTAATGTAACGCATTGATGGAGAACTTAGGCATTGAAGAATATGCATTTCTCTTCACAGGCGGTGTATAGTACTCATAAGAATATGCAGAGGAATTCTTAGCAGTTTTGTGCACATAGTGATTTGAAGAATAATGCACATATTCATCAGATCATTGTCTATTTCCCTGCATAGAGGTGTTAGTACGAGCATGAGTTGGTCTGCGTCCATTTGATGACTTTAGTTTAGGTGAAGAATTTTCCCTGGGGTTGTTCCTTTTCTTCGGTGGTGTCATGATGACATCACCTAAAGATTTTGAAGAACACTTTTGGGCACCCAGATTTTCTTCACTGGGGGACCATTCCTACAGTTAGTACCAACAAATCTAGCAAATACTTCACCATTCTGATTTTTGAATAGCTTATAGTTGGAGTCAAATGACTCATCAGAAGAATGTGGAGTATCACAATTGTAGCCAGATAGAGTGGATGGATCATCTGGAGGTCCTTTTGTAGCAATCCATGTGGTTTTGGGATACTGCTCAGGTTTCCAATAAGGTTGATCTGCGTTCATCTTTCTCTCAAAAGCAATACCCTCTTTCCTAGGGTTCCTGCCGAATATGCTTCTTGAGCACAACACAAAGAGTTTGGTGCCCTTTGAGGCTTTTGTACATGCCCGTGATGCACAATTCCTTCAGACCTGCATTTTTGTCAGTGACAATCGTGGTCTCCTCGGATGAGGGAATTAAAACCACAATCATTTGAAGAAATAGCAGCAGTTGAATCATTTGAACATTCAGCTGAAGAATTTGCATTATCACGTTCAAGGCAATTTAAGCATGGAGCAACCAATTCTTCCTGAGCAGTGCTGATCTGTTGAGCGAGCAATGAATCATTGTCTTTCTGAAGATCATCATGAGACGCTCTCAGCTTCTCGAGTTCTTGCTTCCTTTAAAGAAATTCATAGGACATCTTCTCATGTGCAGCTGAGAGGGCCACATGACGACTTTCAAGTTTGTCATATTTTGACTGGAGATGCTCAAGGTCTTCAGTCAGAATTTGAGACCATTCCATTTCATCATTCAAAAAATTGTCAGTTTTATCTAACAGTTTGTGAATCCTTTCCATGGCAGTTCATTGCTTTGCAACAATTTTTGCAAGTTAGGAGTAGCCAGGAGTCGTGTTTTCATCAGATTCACCTTCACTTGAAGAAGATGAGGACTGTTTGAGTACCTTGATGCCTTTGGCCATTAGGCATGTTGCTGAGGACGACGAGTCTGGATCATACGTCATGGGTTTGAGGGATTCCTTGAACTCGAGGAACCAGGGATCTTGACGAGTGCGGCATCCTTCATAGACGTCAGAGATCCTGTCTCAAATAGCTTCGTTTTGGCTAGGTGCATGATCCGCCTAAACTCATCTCCAGATAGGCTGGAGCAGATGATATCCCTCACCCAGTCCAGCCGAGTGTACTTGCGAATGTCATCGGCATGTTCCATCTTGCATAGATCGGTAAGAACAATCTCAGTGACAGTCCAGAGCTTTTTTTTCGTCGATAGGAGGCGCTTCCTCATCATGGCCTTCCACTTGGGATAGTCAATGCCATCGAAGATGGGGCACGCAACAGAAACCTTGATCATACCCGCGGTTGGCATAACTAAAACTCCAGGTGGTTAAACCTAAATCACACAGAACAAGGGAGTACCTTGCTCTGATACCAATTGAAAGCGCAGGTTTTCTCCTAGAGGGGGGGGGGTGAAGGGAGATTTTTAGAAATTCATCAAACTCTAGGGAATTTTACGAAGATTAGAGTGAAGAAATAGAAACACAAGGGAAGCTAAGTCATCACAGAATTAGAGTGCATGCAATGAGGATACATTAGAGTGAAGAACATGCAATCATACAATAATACATGCATGAAGAATATGAACTGAGGAAATAAAAAATAGCATGATGAAATTCTTCAGTTCAAATTCGTCAGAGCATAGATCACAAATTCTTCAGCAGCGGAATGAAGTAAGAGAGGGTGAGGAATTTGAAACCGGGTTTGCTCGGTGAAGAGAATGCAATTTGGTAGACCAGTTCCAGTTGCTGCATCAATTGTACGTCTGGTTGAGGCGTCCGCGTCGTAACTCAGAGGACACACAATCCTCACCGTATTCCTCTTGAGCTAAGTTACTTAGTCCTCGACCAATCACTCGTGGTAAGTCTTCAAGGTAGACTTCCAAAACCTTCACAGACTTATTCACCGGCACACCATAATGACTCTTGGTGTACTCAAGAACTTGACGCCTAACCATCTGGAAGAATGGCAGTCTTCGAAGGTAACATGTGTTGGATCACACAAATCAATCTCTTTAGTGATGCTCAATCATTTTGGCTCTGGTTCTTTCCTCACTTAGGATTCTCTCAAAGTCGTCAAAGGATGGGTTTCTCTTGATATGTCTCCAACGTATCTATAATTTTTGATTGATCCATGCTATATTATCTATTGTTTTGGACAACATTGGGCTTTATTATCCACTTTTATATTATTTTTGGGACTAACCTATTAACCGGAGGCCCAGCCCAGAATTGCTGTTTTTTTGCCTATTTCAGTGTTTTGAAGAAAGGGAATATCAAACGGAGTCCAATTGACCTGAAACTCCACGGAACCTATTTGTAGACCATAAGAAGGCCACAGAGTACCAGAGCTGCACCAGGGGAGTTCCGGGCTGCCCACAAGGGTGGGGGGCGCGCCCACCCCCCTAGGGCGCGCCCCCTGCCTCGTGACAGCTCGTAGGTCCACCGACGTACTTCTTCCGCCTATATATATATATATATATATATATATATATATATATATATCCATATACCCTAAAAATTTCGGGGAACAGAATAGATCTGGAGTTCCGCCGCCGCAAGCCTCTGTAGCCACCAAAAACCTGTTGGGACCCTGTTCCGGCACCCTACCGGAGGGGGGAACCCTCACCGGTGGCCATCTTCATCATCCCGATGCTCTCCATGACGAGGAGGGAGTAGTTCACCCTCGGGGCTGAGGGTATGTACCAGTAGCTATGTGTTTGATCTCTCTCTCTCTCATGTTCTTGATTTGGCAAGATCTTGATGTATCGCGAGCTTTGCTATTATAGTTGGATCTTATGTTTCTTCTTCCCCTCTACTCTCTTGTAATGGATTGAGTTTTCCCTTTGAAGTAATCTTATCAGATTGAGTCTTTAATGATTTGAGAACACTTGATGTATGTCTTGCCGTGCGTATCTATGGTGACAATGGGATATCACGTGACTCACTTGATGTATGTTTTGGTGATCAACTTGCGGGTTCCGCCCATGAACTTATGCATAGGGGTTGGCACACGTTTTCGTCTTGATTCTCCGGTAGAGACTTTGTTGCACTCTTTGAGGTTCTATGTGTTGGTTGAATAGATGAATCTGAGATTGTGTGATGCATATCGTATAGTCATACCCACGGATACTTGAGGTGACATTGGAGTATCTAGGTGACATTAGGGTTTTGGTTGATTTGTGTCTTAAGGTGTTATTCTAGTACGAACTCTAGGGCTGTTTGTGACACTTATAGGAATAGCCCAACGGATTGATTGGAAAGAATAACTTTGAGGTGGTTTCGTACCCTACCATAATCTCTTCGTTTATTCTCCGTTATTAGTGACTTTGGAGTGACTCTTTGTTGCATGTTGAGGGATAGTTATATGATCCAATTATGTTATTATTGTTGAGAGAACTTGCACTAGTGAAAGTATGAACCCTAGGCTTTGTTTCCTATCATTGCCATACCGTTTACGCTCCTTTTATCATTAGTTACCTTGCTGTTTTTATATTTTCAGATTACAAAAACCTATATCTACCATCCATATTGCACTTGTATCACCATCTCTTTGCCGAACTAGTGCACCTATACAATTTACCATTGTATTGGGTGTGTTGGGGACACAAGAGACTCTTTGTTATTTGGTTGCAGGGTTGCTTGAGAGAGACCATCTTCATCCTACGCCTCCCACGGATTGATAAACCTTAGGTCATCCACTTGAGGGAAATTTTCTACTTTCCTACAAACCTCTGCACTTGGAGGCCCAACAACGTCTACAAGAAGAAGGTTGTGTAGTAGACATCAAGCTCTTTTCTGGTGCCATTGCCGGGGAGGTGAGTGCTTCAAGGTATATCTTTAGATCTTGCAATCGAATCTTTTTGTTTCTTGTTTTAGCACTAGTTTAGTTTATAAAAGAAAACTAAAAAAAATGGAATTGAGTTTGCCTCATACGCTTCATCTTTTTAATATCTTTCGTGAGTATGATGGAAAAGAAAATTGTGCCCAAGTGTTAGAAGAAGAATGCATTAAAACGTTTGGCACTAAATCTTTGTATGATGGGCATGATTGCAATGTTGTTAGTATGAACTCCTTGAATATCCATAGTACTAATGATGATTGCACTAGTTATGATGAAAATGTCTCCTATAAACATGTCAATTTTTGTGGAGTACATTGGGTTTGTGAGTACCCACCAAATAGGGAAGATAGATACTGCAAGAGGCATAAGTACTTAAAAACTAAATTGTTGCAAGAGAGGCTAGATGATTGCGCTGAAAGATTCAATATTTATCGCGCCCCTTGTGAACTTTGCAATGAACATGGTCATTTAAAGCTCCAATGCTATTTGTTTCATGATCAAGTCGTGTCCAAAAATTGTGATAACTTGATTACTCTTGAGCATCATAAAGACTTAGTCTTCTTTTGGGTTATGAAGAAATGAAACGTATAACTGAGGGTATTCCAAAATTTAATCTTGATAAATTTCTTGATTTTGATCTAGAGAAGATTTATATGTATTGTGCGGTGAATTGCATTGAGAATCCTTATATTGCCAACTACATAAAGAAAAGAAAACAAATAGAAGATGAAGAGAATACTAATGAAAGGGAAGAGACTTCTCA
This sequence comes from Aegilops longissima, assembly GCA_021605205.1. Lineage (NCBI taxonomy): Eukaryota > Viridiplantae > Streptophyta > Magnoliopsida > Poales > Poaceae > Aegilops > Aegilops longissima. The sequence goes on from CM038677.1 coordinate 301,933,528, forward strand.
ATATCCTCCTATTATTTCTTATGATGAATCATGTAACGAGGAGGAGCCTTCTGTTCAACCAATCTCATTAATAAGGATCTCCAAAGAGAGGATTGAACCTACACATGAGGTGATGAAGAAGAAAAGAAAAATGAAGAGAGGTAAAAAGGTATCTCTCCCAAATAATGTAGCTCCTATTATTGTTGTGCCTCATGAAAATGAATCAAAAATAATTGTGGAATATGATGCACTTGATGATGATCTCGTTATGCCTATTGCTTGTTGTGATGATTATGATTGGGAAGATAATGATACTTCTTATGATCTTGAAAATCTTTTTGGCACTTGCTTGGAAGAATATGATAATTGCTATACTATTGGTGCTATCTATACTATTAATGATGAGAGTGATTATGCTTATGATATGAAAAGGCCCAAGCTTGGGGAAGCTATGTTTGATGAAGATGATGTTTTTGAGAATATATTTGCTGCAATTAATGCTTGTGCCAAGCTTGGGGATGCTATGTTTAATAATGATTATATTTTTAGCCTCTCAAGTTTCGATATGCAAATTTATAATGATGATAGCATGCCTCCTACTTATGATGATTATATTTATGAAAGTGGGTTCGGAAGAGTGTCAACTTTAGGAAGTAACGATCCCACTATTTTGGAGGATGTTGAATCTTATAATATTTATGAAAGTGGATTTGGAGAGGTCATGACTTTATTTAGTGATGAGTCCACTATCTTGGAAGAGGTTTCAATCGATTATGATGAGAACAAAGTTGCTACTTATGATGATTATTGTGATGAAACTTATGCTATAAAGAGTAGTGATGATTATATTTATAAAACTTGTCATGATTATGATTACCCTTTTTCTGAACATTACTCTTTTAATGTGGAAACAATTTATAGTGTTCAAGTCTCTTATGATACTCCCACTATTCCGAATGAGAAGAATTTTGCTTATGTGGAGAGTAGTAAAATTAATATGCTTGTAGATCATGAAAAGAATGATTTAGGTGCTGGTTATATTGTTGAATTCATTCATGATGCTACTGAAAATTATTATAAGAGAGGATCATATGCTTCTACATATTGCAATAATATCAAGTTTCCTCTCTATGTGCTTAAAGTTTTAAAGTTATGCTTGTTTTACCTTCCTATGCTAGTTGATTATTGTTCCCATAAGTTGTTTGCTCACAAAATCCCTATGCATAGGAAGTGGGTTAGACTTAAATGTGCTAGTCATATTCTTCATGATGCTCTCTTTATGTTTAAATTTTTATCTTTTGTGTGAGCATCATTAAAATCATCATGCCTAGGTAGGGGCGTTAAACGATAGCGCTTGTTGGGAGGCAACCCAATTTTATTTTAGTTTATTGCTTTTTGGTTCTGTTTAGGAATAAATAATCCATCTAGATTCTGTTTAGATGTGGTTTTGTGTTTAAATTAGTGTTTGTGCCAAGTAGAACCTTTGGGAAGACTTGGGTGAAGTCTTTATGATCATGCTGCAAAAAACAGAAACTTTAGCGCTCATGAGATTAGCTAAAACTTTTTACTGGAGAGTGATATTTAGTTGATTCTTTTTGAAGATGATTACTAGACAAATTCCTCAGGTCGACCAATTTATTTTAGAATTTTTGGAGTTCCATAAGTTTACGTTTGATACAGATTACTACAGACTGTTCTGTTTTTGACAGATTCTGTTTTCATTGTGTTGTTTGCTTATTTTGATGACTCTATGGCTAGTAAAATAGTTTATAAACCATAGAGATGTTGGAATACAGTAGATTTAACACCAATAAAAATAAAGGATGAGTTCATTACAGTACCATGAAGTGGTGTTTTGTTTTCTTTTAGTTTCTTGTTTTATCACTAGTTTAGTTTATAAAAGAAAACTGCAAAAAAATGGAATTGAGGGTGCCTCATATGCTTCATCTTTTTAATGTCTTTCGCGAAAATATGGATTTCGATAATTGTGCTCAAGTACTAGAAGAAGAATGCATTAAGATGTTTGGCACTAAATATTTGAATTATGAGCATGATTGCAATGTTGTTAGTATGAATTCCTTGAATATCCATGATGCTAATGATATGCAAAGCCACAAGCTTGGGGAAGCTATGTTTGATTTAAGATGATATTTTTTGCCCCCCGCCAAGTTTTGATGAGCAAATTTATTATGATGATAGCATGTCTCCTATTTATGATGATTATATTGATGAAAGTGGGTTTGGAAGAGTGTCAACTTTAGGAAGTAATGATCCCACTATTTTGGAGGGTGTTGAATCTTATTGTGATAATTATGAAAGTGGATTTGGAGAGGTCATGACTTTATTTAGTAATTATTCCACTATCTTGGAAGAGGTTTCAATCGATTATGACGAGAACAAAGTTGCTACTTATGATAGTTATTGTGATGATACTTATGCTATTAAAAGTAGTGATGATTATATTTATAAAACTTGTCATGATTATGATTACCCTTTTTCTGAACTTTATTCTTTCAATGTGGAAACAATTTATAGTATTCGAGTTTCTTATGATACTCCCATTATTCTGAATGAGAAGAATTTTGCTTATGTGGAGAGTAGTAAATTTTCTATGCTTGTAGATCATGAAAAGAATGCTTTATGTGATGGTTATATTGTTGAGTTCATTCATGATGCTACTGAAAATTATTATGAGAGACGATCATATGCTTCTACATATTGCAATAATATCAAGTTTCCTCTCTATGTGCTTAAAGTTTTAAAGTTATGCTTGTTTTGCCTTCCTATGCTAGTTGATTATTGTTCCCATAAGTTGTTTGCTCACAAAATCCCTATGCATAGGAAGTGGGTTAGACTTAAATGTGCTAGTCATATTCTTCATTATTCTCTCTTTATGTTTCAATTCTTATCTTTTATGTGGGCATCATCAAAATCATCATGCCTAGCTAGGGGCCTTAAACAATAGCGCTTGTTGGGAGGCAACCCAATTTTATTTTTGTTCCTTGCTTTTTGTTCCTGTTTAGTAATAAATAATTAATATAACCTCTGGTTAGATGTGGTTTTATGTTTTAGTTAGTGTTTGTGCCAAGTAGAACCTTTGGGAAGACCTGGGTGAAGTCTTTATGATCTTGCTGTAAAAAACAGAAACTTTTGCACTAACGAGATTAGCTGCCATTTTTTTACTGGAGAGTGCTTTTAGGTTGATTCTTTTTGCAGATGATTAATAGACAAATTCCTCAGGTCCACCAATTTTTTTCAGAATTTTTGGAGTTCCATAAGTATACGTTTGATCCGGATTACTACAGACTGTTCTGTTTTTGACAGATTCTGTTTGCACTATGTTGTTTGCTTATTTTGTTGAATCTATGAGTAGTATCGGAGGGTATGAACCATAGAGAAGTTGGAATACAGTAGATATTACACCATTATGAATTTATAATGAGTTCACAACAGTACCTAAGTGGTGATTTATTTTCTTATACTAACGAAGCTTACGAGTTTTCTGTTGAGTTTTGTGTTGTGAAGTTTTCAAGTTTTGGGTAAAGATTCGATGGACTACGGAATAAGGAGTGGGAAGAGCCTAAGCTTGGGGATTCCCAAGGCACCCAAAGGTAATATTCAAGGATAACAAAGAGCCTAAGCTTGGGGATGCCCCGGAAGGCATCCCCTCTTTCGTCTTTGTTCATCGGTAACTTTACTTGGTGCTATATTTTTATTCACCACATGATATGTGTTTTGCTTGGAGCGTCATTTTATTTTCTTTAGCTTTGCTTGCTGTTTGAATAAATTACCGAGATCTGAAATTCTTAAAATAGGAGAGTCTTCACATAGTTTCATAATTATTCGACTACTCATTGATCTTCACTTATATCTTTCGGAGTAGTTTGTTGTTTGCTCTAGCGCTTCACTTATATCTTTTAGAGCACAATGGTGGTTTTATTTTGAATAAATAGTTGATCTCTCATGCTTCACTTAGATTATTTTGAGAGTCTTAAATAGCATGGTAATTTGCTTAAATAATCTTAATATGCTAGGTATTTAAAATAGTAAAAACTTTCTTTTGAGTGTGTTGAATACAAGAGAAGTTTGATGCTTGATAATTGTTTTGAGATATGGAGGTGATAATATCAAAGTCGTGCTAGTTGAGTAGTTGTGAATTTGAGAAATGCTTGTGTTGAAGTTTGCAAGTCCCGTAGCATGCACGTATGGTAAACGTTATGTAACAAATTTGAAACCTGAGGTGTTCTTTGATTGTCCTCCTTATGAGTGGCGGCCGGGGACGAGCGATGGTCTTTTCCTACCAATCTATCCCCCTAGGAGCATGCGCGTAGTGCTTGGTTTTTGATGGCTTGCAGATTTTTGCAATAAGTATGTGAGTTCTTTATGACTAATGTTGAGTCCATGGATTATACGCACTCTCACCCTTCCATCATTGCTAGCCTCTTCGGTACCGTGCATTACCCTTTCTCACATTGAGAGTTGGTGCAAACTTCACCGGTGCATCCAAACCCCGTGATATGATACACTCTTTCACACATAAACCTCCTTATATCTTCCTCAAAATAGCCACCATACCTACCTATTATGGCATTTCCATAGCCATTCCGAGATATATTGCCATGCAACTTTCCACCATTCCGTTCATCATGACACATCATTCATTGTCATATTGCTTAGCATGATCATGTTGTTGACATAGTATTTGTGGCAAAGCCACCATTCATAATTCTTTTATACATGTCACTTTTGATTCATTGCATATCCCAGTACACCGCCGGAGGCATTCATATAGAGTCATACTTTGTTCTAGTATCGAGTTGTAATCATTGAGTTGTAAATAAATAGAAGTGTGATGATCATCATTTAATAGAGCATTGTCCCAAAAAAAAGAAAAAAAGAGAAAGGCAAAAAAAGAAAAAGGAAGGCCCAAAAAAATAAATAAAAAGGGGCAATGCTGCTATCTTTTTTTCCACACTTGTGCTTCAAAGTAGCACCATAATCTTCATGATAGAGAGTCTCTTATTTTGTCACTTTCATATACTAGTGGGAACTTTTCATTATAGAACTTGGCTTGTATATTCCAACGATGGGCCTCCTAAAGTGCCCTAGGTCTTCGTGAGCAAGAAAGTTGGATGCACACCCACTAGTTTCTTTTGTTGAGCTTTCATACATTTATAGCTCTAGTGCATCCGTTGCATGGCAATCCCTACTCCTTGCATTAACATCAATCGATGGGCATCTCCATAGCCCATTGATTAGCCCCTTTGATGTTAGATCTTCTCCTTTTTTGTTTTCTCCACATAACCCCCCACCATCATATTCTATTCCACCCATAGTGCTATGTCCATGGCTCGCACTCATATATTGCATGAAAGTTTATAAGTTTGAGATTACTAAAGTATGAAACAAATGCTTGGCTTGTCATCGGGGTTGTGCATGATGAGAACATTCTTGTGTGACGAAAATGGACCATGACTAAACTATATGATTTTGTAGGGATGAACTTTCTTTGGCCATGATATTTTGAGAGGACATAATTGCTTAGTTAGTATGCTTGAAGTATTATTATTTCTATGTCAATATTGAACATTTATCTTGAATCTTTCGGATCTGAATATTCATACCACAATTAAGAAGAATTACACTGAAATTATGCCTAGTAGCATAACACATCAAAAATTATATTTTTTATCATTTACCTACTCGAGGACGAGTAGGAATTAAGTTTGGGGATGCTTGATACGTATCCAACGTATTTATAATTTTTGATTGCTTCATGCTATATTATCTATTGTTTTGGACAATATTGGGCTTTATTATCCACTTTTATATTATTTTTGGGACTAACCTATTAACCGGAGGCCCAACCCAGAGTTGCTGTTTTTTGACTATCTCAGTGTTTCAAAGAAAAGGAATATCAAACGGAGTCCAATTGACCTGAAACTCCACGGAACCTATTTGTGGACCAGAAGAAGCCCACGGAGTACCGGAGCTACACCAGGGGAGTCCCGGGCCGCCCACGAGGGTGGAGGGCACGCCCCCTGCCTCGTGGATAGCCCAGAGGTCCACCAACGTACTTCTTCCGCCTATATATATCCATATACCCTAAAACCTTCGGGGAACAGAATAGATCTGGAGTTCCGCCGCCGCAAGCCTCTGTAGCCACCAAAAACCTCTCGGGACCTGTTCCAAGCACCTGGGGGGGGGAACCCTCACCGGTGGCCATCTTCATCATCCGGGCGCTCTCCATGACGAGGAGGGAGTAGTTCACCCTCGGGGCTGAGGGTATGTACAAGTAGCTATGTGTTTGATCTCTCTCTCTTGTGTTCTTGATTTGGCATGATCTTGATGTATCGCAAGCTTTGCTATTATAGTTGGATCTTATGTTTCTTCTTCCCCTCTACTCTCTTGTAATGGATTGAGTTTTCCCTTTGAAGTAATCTTATCGGATTGAGTCTTTAATGATTTGAGAACACTTGATGTATGTCTTGCCGTGCGTATCTGTGGTGACAATGGGATATCACGTGACTCACTTGATGTATGTTTTGGTGATCAACTTGCGGGTTCCGCCCATGAACTTATGCATAGGGGTTGGCACACGTTTTCGTCTTGTTCCTCCGGTAGAGACTTTGGGGCACTCTTTGAGGTTCTATGTGTTGGTTGAATAGATGAATATGAGATTGTGTGATGCATATCATATAATCATACCCACGGATACGTGAGGTGACATTGGAGTATCTAGGTGACATTAGGGTTTTGGTTGATTTGTGTCTTAAGGTGTTATTCTAGTACGAACTCTAGGGCTGTTTGTGACACTTATAGGAATAGCCCAACGGATTGATTGGAAAGAATAACTTTGAGGTGGTTTTGTACCCTACCATAATCTCTTCATTTGTTCTCCGCTATTAGTGACTTTGGAGTGACTCTTTGTTGCATGTTGAGGGATAGTTATATGATCCAGTTATGTTATTATTGTTGAGAGAACTTGCACTAGTGAAAGTATGAACCCTAGGCCTTGTTTCCTATCATTGCCATACCGTTTACGCTCACTTTTATCATTAGTTACCTTGCTGTTTTTATATTTTCAGATTACAAAAACCTATATCTACCATCCATATTGCACTTGTATCACCATCTCTTCGCCGAGCTAGTGCACCTATACAATTTACCATTGTATTGGGTGTGTTGGGGACACAAGAGACTCTTTGTTATTTGGTTGCAGGGTTGCTTGAGAGAGACCATCTTCATCCTACGCCTCCCACAGATTGATAAACCTTAGGTCACCCACTTGAGGGAAATTTGCTACTGTCCTACAAACCTCTGCACTTGGAGGCCCAACAATGTCTACAAGAAGAAGGTTGTGTAGTAGACATCACTCTCAAATGAAGTGATACATCTCCAACATATATATAATTTATGAAGTATTCATGCCATGTTACAACCATTTTATATGGTTTGGGTGCATTTTTCTGATTTAAATGGAACTAACCTGGACTGATGCTGTTTTCAGCATAACTACAGTGGTGTTGTTTTTTGTGCAGAAATACAAGTTTGCAAATGCAACACAACTTTTTGATGATTTTTTTGGAAGAAAAGAGACACTAGAATATTCGTCCGAAGACCAGAAGAGTCACGAGGTGGCCACCACCCACCAGAGCGCGCCTGGGGGGGTAATACTTCTTGAGCTTGCGTTGGTTTTTCCCTTGAAGAGGAAAGGGTGATTGTCGGCGTTCTGGGAACGGGGGTCCCCAGACTTGCCAGCCTGCGGCCCACGACGTGGCTCCACTAGCGGCCTGGTACGGCCCATCATCACCAGCAAACACTCAAGACCCTCGTGAGGGGCCAATGTAACGCCCCGGATACAACTTTCCATATTCGTAACTCCAATTCTTTCCTTTTCCGGAGATGTGATATGTTATTTCCTTCGTGGTTGGGTTTTGTCTTTTGTTTTGCATTTTGTTCATGTCATGCATCTCATCTCATGGCATCATGTGCATTGCATCTACATGTTTTCATAAAACTTGCAACCTATTCGTAGTTGTCGCGCCCCCTTGCCTTCGTTGACCATTCCGAGACCAATCGGGTTTTCGCTTGCCTCTTGACCGTGACCACCTAACCTCTTTTGCCAGCTCGCAGCCCCCTCGCGCGTGTCCGAAACTTACCCGAACCCAACCTGCTCAGTCATCACCGTTGCATTCGGTTCATCCCCAAACATCTATAAAACATCTCTGTTTTCTTATTTGGACCTCCCTAACCTATTTTCTCAACCGTCCGATTTCAATCGGAGGGACTAGATAGCCCCTAAGCTAACCCTTCCTATAAATAGACCCCTAACCCTAAATTTTAGGAGCAATGTCCCATCCATCCCCACGCCGCCGCCACTCCACCGAATCCCCCTCGGGATCCTCCCAGATCCATCTCCCTCCAACCAGCGCCTGAGGCCGTGCCTCCTCTTCCCTCCTCTGCTCGATCCCGAATGGATCGTGAGCACCAAGCGCCTCCCCGTCGCCTTGCCCGTCCACGCCACCGGCGACAACATCAGCAGCCCCTGTGTCCCCGAGCACCTCTCCTCTCGTTCCCGCAGTGCCCCAGCTCCCTGCCTCCCGTGCTCGTCCCCGAGCAAGCAGCTCAGCGCCCCGTCGGCCGCCACTGAACCAGCAGATGAGCCCCCGTCGCGCCCTCTCCTTCCCCCGATTTCCTCCTCTCTGTATCTCATATTTCTCTCCCGTTTTCTCTATACCAGGATGCTGGCAGGACCTCGCCGTCCCGCACTCAAGCTCTCCTCGTGCCCCAAGCCATGGCGTCCGAGGCCTCCCCTGCCTCGCCTCAACGGACCCCTTTCAGCCCAGACGCTCCCAAGGCCGAGCGCCCGAGCCCAGGGTCTCCATGACCTCGCCGCCCTGACCTCCTCCTCCGCGCCGGCGAGCGCGACTCTGGCAGCCACGGGTCCAGCGCCATGCCCCGCCTCCTTCCCTCGTTCTTCTTCCTTCCTCTCTGTTTTCTCTGAATTTCTCCCCGTCATGGCCTTGCAGCTCCCGCCGCCGCCCTGCTCCGTTCGTCGCTGTCTCCGCCAGATCCGGCGAGGCGCCGCGTCCCCGCCGCCGGAACGGGTCGCCTTCGCCCCATCCTCGCCTTGCCGGAGAGGTTTCGCCTTCGCAAGTCCACGGCGTCGCCGGCCTCTGCTTCGCTCGCCTAAGCCAGCGCCTCGTCCCGGTCCTCGCTCGCGTTGACCGCGCCAAGTCCCACGACCGACCGCACGCGCCTGAGCCACCTCCCCTTCGCTAGATGCTAGGTCCGGCCCAGCCGCTCCTCTGCTTCGGCCCGGCAGCTCCCCTGCATCGGCCTACCAGCCTCCTGCTCCACCGACCGGGCCAAAGCCCATGGTGAGCAGCCCAGTCCGCCCTCCAGATTCGGCCCGATGTAGTTTTTTTCCCATGTCTGCGATTTTTCTAATTATCCGAGGATTTACAGTTTTACAGATTTTTCCTTGTTGTTCATGCATTTAATATCTCACAAACCGTGCATCGAATTAAATTGTTTTATATATGTAAAATGCTTAGAATTTCATCTAGTTTCACATGATGCCACTTTCATCCATGTTTAAAATGTTTAACATGCTGTTTGTTTAAATTTGCTCAAATGCCATGCTAAAATGTTTTATTTCATAACTAAATAACCGTAGCTCGGAATTAAATGTTCTTTATATGTAAATGGGGTAGAAAAATGCATAGATTGACTTGGTGCACTTTGTTTTACTGCTTAACAACAATAAAATATGGTTTAGGGCAGAACAGTACCAAATTTGAAATATGCACATGAGGATTTTCCAGAATTGTTGTTTCTTATTTCCGGCCTCATTTAAATTTGCCTAGATAGTTAGTTTACTTATGCTTCACCTCTTGTCATGTTTAACAGCATTTAATATTGTTGGGTACAAAACCGAGAGCGAACTAAATAATTGATGTGGCGTTTCGTCAATATGCAACTCGTGGCATATTGAGCTCCACTTAATTTGTAGTATTGTTTGTTGCGCTTTGCCATGCCATGCCTCATTAAACCGGACATGCATCATACTTGATTGTGCATCATGCCATGTTTATGCTTGTGCATTTACCATGTTGTTTGTTTCTTTCCGGTGTTGCTTCTTAGTTCCGGTAATGTTGCGATTGTGAGGATCCGTTCGACTACTCCCGTTCGTCTTCTTCATGGACTCGTTCTTCTTCCTAGCGTGATTTCAGGCAAGATGACTGTCAACTTGGATCTCATTACTATCATTGCTATGCTAGTTGCTTCGTTCTATCGCTATGCTGCGTTACCTACCACTTGCTGCTCAAGCCTTCCAAATTGCCATGAGCCCCTAACCTTTGTCACCCTACCTAGCAAACCGTTGTTTGGCTATGTTACCGCTTTTGCTCAGCCCCTCTTATAGCGTTGCTAGTTGCAGGTGAAGATGAAGATTGCTCCATGTTGGACTATGTTTATGTTTATGTTGGCATATCACAATATCTCTTATTTAATTAATGCATCCATATACTTGGTAAAGGGTGGAAGGCTCGGCCTTATGCCTGGTGTTTTGTTCCACTCTTGCCGCCCTAGTTTCCGTCATATCGATATTATGTTCCCGTATTTTGCGTCCCTAACGCGGTTGGGTGATTTATGGGACCCCCTTGACAGTTCGCTTGGAATAAGACTCCTCCAGCAAGGCCCAACCTTGGTTTTGCATTTGCATCACCTAGCCTTTTTCCCTTGGGAGACGCGCATCCCGAGGGTCATCTTATTTTACCCCCCCACGGGCCAATGCTTGTCTTAATGTTGGTCCAAACTAGAGCACCGTGCAGGACCATGCCTCAGCAACTTGGGTTACGTCGGTACCTGTACGCTTCGCTTATCCGTTGTGTCCTGAGAATGAGATACGTGCGACTCCTATCGGGATTGTCGACACATCGAGCGGTCTTGCTGGTCTTGTTTTACCATTGTCGAAATGTCTTGTAAACCGGGATTCCGAGACTGGTCGGGTCTTCCCGGGAGAAGGAATATCCTTCGTTGATCGCGAGAGCTTATCATGGGCTAAGTTGGGACACCCCTGCAGGGTTTAAACTTTCGAGAGCCGTGCCCGCGGTTATGTGGCAGATGGGAATTTGTTAATATCCGGTTGTAGTAAACTTGAAGTAAACTCTTCTAAAATACACCAACCGTGTGCGTAACCATGAGTGTCTCTTCGGGGTTGATCGAGAGGAGGACACGGTTTCTGGGTTATGTTTGACGTAAGTAGAAGTTCAGGATCACTTCTTGATCATTACTAGTTGACGACCGCTTGCTAAGCTCCTCTTCTCGCTCTTGTTCCGTAAGTTAGCCACCATACTTTGCTTAGTCGCTGCTGCAACCTCACCACTTTACCCCTTCCTTTCCCATTAAGCTTTGCTAGTCTTGATACCCATGGTAATGGGATTGCTGAGTCCTCGTGGCTCACAGATTACTACAACAACAGTTGCAGGTACAGGTTATGCGATGATCATGACGCGAGAGCGATGTTTACTTGTTTTGGAGTTCTTCTTCTGCTTCTTCGATCAGGGGATAGGTTCCAGGTCGGCAGCCTGGGCTAGCAGGGTGGATATTGTTTGAGTTTCTGTTTATGTATCATCCGTAGTCGGATATTGATCTTATGTATGTTGTATTGTTGTATTCATGTGACATTGTATGTCTTGGATGTATCCCCACTATTATGTAATGTTGATGTAATGATATCCACCTTGCAAAAGCGTCTTCAAGATGCGCTTCTATCCTTGGTGGGACCTTTGAGTTCCTTTAGGATAGGGTTGCATCTTGGGCGTGACAAGTTGGTATCAGAGCCTCGACCGACCATAGGAGCCCCCTTGTTTGTTGGCCGTTGTTGAGTCTAGAAGAAAACTATTTTGAGTCTTAGGATTATATATATCGGAGGGTAGGATTCTTTTTACTCCTCGGTCCCTTCTGTCAGCCGCTCTCTGGTGAGGCCTCCCGGCGAGATGTTTTGTCTTTCCTCTCCTCAAATTTCACTAAATTTTTTTAGGATCACGCTGGTATCTTGGGATCGTTCCGATATTCTTGTGACGAGAACATTGTTCTTGGTGCCTCCTGACATTTAGGGGTTGTGGCAGTGTCCCCGGGAGTTGAGCTCCGAGGTGTTGTCGTCACAATTTTATCGTTGCAGTTCTGGAACACCTGAGTTTTGCCGACATCGAAAATCTCTTTTATGCAGTTGTTGGTGAGATAACCTCGACGCCACCCAGTACTGGGGAGTTCGGGAGTATTGCCATAACTCGTATAACGGATGCCTTTCGAAGGTTGAGGTACACGGTTTTCGGAGTTTTCTTGGTTATGTGTTGACGGATGGATACAGCTGGATCTAGGTATTGTTAGTTTGGGTGATATATTTTGTGTCCCCTGTATCCCCAACACCTGATTGCATAACCAGAAAGTTTCGGGAGTTCATAGGTGGGAATTCAAGTAGCTCCTAGAATATCTTTCCGACAGATGCATGATATGGGATTGGGTAAATCTCTATCATATGTATTTGTTTCGGCTTATTCTGCAAGCCAAATCCTTTGTTTTGTTTAATTTGTGGTATTCGAGTTGCTTCGAAGTGAAATGTTGAATCCATACCTTTCCTAAACGGTGTTCTCATATTGCTATGTGAATACCAATCCTTCTTGATCATCGAGGTCGTCATGTTAATTCTTTTCCCAACTGGCGTGCTTCTTTTCAAATGGATGCTTCAACATTTGCGAGATCAATTCTAGGTTTTCTCAATGGTGTTTGTTTCATCCGTCCCAAGTTGTCTTTGTTTTCCCGCCCTCCCACCCTTTTTCTGCAAGGAATTATATATTTTAATCAAGTATCCATTTATTCATGTGAAGTCCTTCACTCTTTTCAATCGTTGTTACGATCCAAGGATCCTCGTAAGGTGCTCAACAGCTCCAAGTTCATCATTCTTCATTCTCGTATTCTTTTCCGGTGGATTTAACTCAAGCTTTCAGTGTTGATCATATTCCTTTCCTTGTTGCAAATGCTTTCTCTTGACGATGCACCTCTTAATCATTCATTTCTCGCTATTCATTTGTTCTGGAGTGTTGAAGATATCTCAGAAGGCTCGTCTTTTCATTCCAGATCCGTTCAAGTTATTTTGAGGTTGTTATCTCATTCAAGCCATTTAATTCTACCGGTGCAATCTTTATTTCAAGCAATCCTTCAACGATGTTTCTTTCGAGTGGGCCCTAACCCACAGGTCTTTTCCCAGGATCTTACTTGACTCTTCTAATTTTCCCGGAGCCATTCCCAAATTCATTTCAAAGTTTGACGTAAGAATGAATTTTCATCAGTCACATGCCTTCTCCTAGGCCGCTTTCAAATTCTTTTCATCTCCGGCTCAACCTTTCCTCTTTTAATCCTTCCGGAGTTCCTCAACAATCTGGTGGTGTTTCTCCTCGTCATTCTCAGCATGTGAAGACCGAAGAAGAGTTCCTCTTAAATCCTTACCCGTTCTTCCAAAGATGCTTAGTTCAAGTTTGATGCCATCCTCTCATAATTGATTTCGATTGTGGGAATTCTTTTCACCCATCAGGAGCATTTCATGAGTTGTTTCCATTTCTTTCCTCCGAAGGCCATCATGTCATAATTCTTCATTCTCAGCGTGTAGCTACCGTTCTCCAAATCTTACCGGTGAATCGTTCAAATATCCTCTAATCAGTTCATGATCTCTTCATTCTCTTGTATCTAAATTCTCTCAAGCATCTTCATTCGTTTTCCAATTCTTCCCGGTGAATTGTGCCTTTGCTACGTTCATTTTCAATTATTATGGTGGTTCGTTCAAGATTTCACTTCCTTCGTTATCATATTAATTCATTCGTTGTTTCCAAATTCCACCGGTGGTTCCATCAATACCTTCTCAAGTTTGCGCTATATCTATCTTAATCCTCTCCACGAGAATAAGTAGTATGCCAAATCCGTTGCTTATCATCATTTAAATTGGTGAAGGATACGCATAACATAATTCTTATTATTGTTTCATCCAAGTGATCTAGTTTCTTCTTTCTAGAGTTGTTCATCATGTCACATTCTCGGTTCGAGTTGATTCATCTTTCTTTTCTGGAGTTCAAAGTTTTTGGCATTATCTCATCGCGAAGCTCCTTCTAAATCATCGCAAGGCTTCACCCTGTGTTTTCAACTTCTCTTTCTTTTTATCATCCTTTTATTACCGGAGTTCTTCATGGAGGCTCTACATGGTGGTTCGTCAAGGATTCTTTTCATTCTTCAATTGTTCTTCAAGATTTCTCTCGAAGCTATGACCCGCCAAGCTATACTCTAAAATAAACATGGTGCCCAACACACGTTTTGTTTTGAGGAGTTCAAGTTTTCTTCTTCTTGCATTTCGAAGTGCAATTCGTTCTACCTTATCTTTTGAGGTGGTGTTATGTCCTTCTTGACAATTTCCATCCATGTTTCATGTTTCACATGTTGTCAAGAATGAGATATTTTAAATCCACCAATCCCTCCATTGGAGTTATCTTGGTTTAGGTTACACCTAAAGCCTTCCCTAAGGAATGTTGCTAATTGTGGTGCCTATCGATAATCCAAGTTTCCTCCTATTCTCCCATTAAAAGGAGTTTTCATCTCCTTGCCGATCTCAATCCAATTAACTGTTTCCATCGGTGGCCGGTTGTCACCTCATCATTTTGAGATGTTTGCCATAAGCCCACAACAAGTTTGTGCTTTTCGTTGTTGGTTTTGCAACAACTCCGTTCAATTCTTCTTTGCAAGGATGCTTTCCAAGATCATTTGTGGAAGAAGTTGGCATTTTCTTCTCCATTCTTTTATTTCAATGATCTATCTCCTATTCTTTCTTCCGGAGGCATGGTGATGTTGATCTCTTCACTCATCATCTCGAATTGTGAGGATCGTGTTCTTTTCATGCTTATCCATTTAACCGGAGTGTTGTGTCATCTCTTCAATTTCTTTTCATCTTATCAAGTTTTCCTTCTTCTTTCAGTCAGAGTGCTGCCCAAATTATATCAATTCTTCCTCTCTCATCTTGTTTTAACCGGAGTGGTTTCGAATTCTATCTTGTCCATTAAACTCTTGATTCATGTCTTTGCAACCTTCAAGTTCTCGTAATGTTCCTTGTTCCTCTTTTCTAAGGATTGTTTGCAATCTCGTTCATCTCTGTTGTACTCTTTCTTTTAAATTTCTCAACCTCTCAAGGTTCGTGGTTTCACTCGTTCGTCAAAGAAGCAACTTAGTTTTACCTCTTATCTTCCTCTTCCTTTTCTCACCGGTGCCATCCTAGATCTCGGGACGAGATCCTCTCATAGTGGTGGAGTGTTCTAACGCCCCGGATACAACTTTCCATATTCGTAACTCCAACTCTTGCCTTTTCTGGAGATGTGATATGTTATTTCCTTCGTGGTTGGGTTTTGTCTTTTGTTTTGCATTTTGTTCATGTCATGCATCTCATCTCATGGCATCATGTGCATTGCATCTACATGTTTTCATAAAACTTGCAACCGTCAGAGTTGCCGCCCCCTTGCCTTCGTTGACCATTCCGAGACCAATCGGGTTTTCGCTTCCCTCTTGACCGTGACCACCTAACCTCTTTTGCCAGATCGCAGCCCCCTCGCGCGTGTCCGAAACTTACGCGAACCCAACCTGCTCAGTCATCACCGTTGCATTCAGTTCATCCCCAAACATCTATAAAACATCTCTGTTTTCTTATTTGGACTTCCCTAACCTATTTTCTCAACCGTCCGATTTCAATCGGAGGGACTAGATAGCCCCTAAGCCAACCCTTCCTATAAATAGACCCCTAACCCTAAATTTTAGGAGCAATGTCCCATCCATCCCCACGCCGCCGCCACTCCACCGAATCCCCCTCGGGATCCTCCCAGATCCATCTCCCTCCAACCAGCGCCTGAGGCCGTGCCTCCTCTTCCCTCCTCTGCTCGATCCCAAATGGATCGTGAGCACCGAGCGCCTCCCCGTCGCCTTGCCCGTCCACGCCACCGGCGACAACATCAGCAGCCCCCGCGTCCCCGAGCACCTCTCCTCTTGTTCCCGCAGCGCCCCAGCTCCCTGCCTCCCGTGCTCGTCCCCGAGCAAGCAGCTCAGTGCCCCGCCGGCCGCCACTTGAACCAGCAGATGAGCCCCTTCGCCTCTCCTTCCCCGATTTCCTCCTCTCTCAGATCTCATCTTTCTCTCCCGCTTTCTCAGATCAGATGTTTGGCAGGACCTCGCCGTCCAGCTCAAGCTCTCCTCGTGCCCCAAGCCATGGCGTCCGAGGCCTCCCCTGCCTCGCCTCAACGGACCCCTTTCAGCCCAGACGCTCCCAAGGCCGAGCGCCCGAGCCCAGGGTCTCCAGGACCTCGCCGCCCTGGCCTCCTCCTCCGCGCCGGCGAGCGCGACTCCGGCAGCCATGGGTCCAGCGCCATGCCCCGCCTCCTTCCCTCGTTCTTCTTCCTTCCTCTCTGTTTTCTCTGAATTTCTCCCCGTCATGGCCTTGCAGCTCCCGCCGCCGCCTTGCTCCGTTCGTCGCCGTCTCCGCTAGATCCGGCGAGGCGCCGCGTCCCCGCCGCCGGAACGGGTCGCCTGCGCCCCATCCTCGCCTTGCCGGAGAGATTTTGCCTTCGCAAGTCCACGGCGTCGCCGGCCTCTGCTTAGCTCACCTGAGCCAGCGCCTCGTCCCGGTCCTCGCTCGCGTTGACCGCGCCAAGTCCCACGACCGACCGCACGCGCCTGAGCCACCTCCCCTTCGCTAGATGCTAGGTCCGGCGCAGCCGCTCCTCTGCTTCGGCCCGGCAGCTCCCCTGCATCGGCCTACCAGCCTCCTGCTCCACCGACCGGGCCAAAGCCCATGGTGAGCAGCCCAGTCCGCCCTCCAGATTCGGCCCGATGTAGTTTTTTTCCCATGTCTGCGATTTTGCTAATTATCCGAGGATTTATAGTTTTACAGATTTTTCCTTGTTGTTCATGCATTTAATATCTCACAAACCGTGCATCGGATTAAAATGTTTTATATATGTAAAATGCTTAGAATTTCATCTAGTTTCATATCATGCCACTTTCATCCATGTTTAAAATGTTTAAAATGCTGTTTGTTTAAATTTTCTCAAATGCCATGCTAATTTTTTTTATTTCATAACTAAATAACCGTAGCTCGGAATTAAATGTTCTTTATATGTAAATGGGGTAGAAAAATGCATAGATTAACTTGGTGCACTTTCTTTTACTGCTTAACAACAATAAAATATGGTTTAGGGCAGAACAGTACCAAATTTGAAATATGCACATGAGGATTTTCCGGAATTGTTGTTTCTTATTTCCGGCTTCATTTAAATTTGCCTAGATAGTTAGTTTACTTATGCTTCACCTCTTGTCATGTTTAACAACATTTAATATTGTTGGGTACAAATCCGAGAGCGAACTAAATAATTGATGTGGTGTTTCGTCAATATGCAACTCGTGGCATATTGAGCTCCACTTAATTTGTAGTACTGTTTGTTGCACTTTGCCATGCCATGCCTCATTAAATCGGACATGCATCATACTTGATTGTGCATCATGCCATGTTTATGCTTGTGCATTTACCATGTTGTTTGTTTCTTTCCGGTGTTGCTTCTTAGTTCCGGTAATGTTGCGATTGTGAGGATCCGTTCGACTACTCCCGTTCGTCTTCTTCATGGACTCGTTCTTCTTCCTAGCGGGATTTCAGGCAAGATGACCGTCACCTTGGATCTCATTACTATCATTGATATGCTAGTTGCTTCGTTCTATCACTATGCTGCGTTACCTACCACTTGCTGCTCAAGCCTCCCAAATTGCCATGAGCCCCTAACCTTTGTCACCCTTCCTAGCAAACCTTTTTTTGGCTATGTTACCACTTTTGCTCAGCCCCTCTTATAGCGTTTCTAGTTGCAGGTGAAGATGAAGATTGCTCCATGTTGGATTATGTTTATGTTTATGTTGGGATATCACAATATCTCTTATTTAATTAATGCATCTATATACTTGGTAAAGGGTGGAAGGCTCGGCCTTATGCCTGGTGTTTTGTTCCACTCTTGCCCTCCTAGTTTCCGTCATATCAGTATTATGTTCCTGGATTTTGCGTCCCTAACGCGGTTGGGTGATTTATGGGACCCCCTTGACAGTTCGCTTGGAATAAGACTCCTCCAGCAAGGCCCAACCTTGGTTTTACATTTGCATCACCTAGCCTTTTTCCCTTGGGAGTCGCGCATCCCGAGGGTCATCTTATTTTACCCCCCGGTCCAATGCTTGTCTAAGTGTTGGGCCAAACTAGAGCACCATGCGGGACCATCCCTCGGCAACTTGGGTTACGTCGGTACCTGTACGCTTCGCTTATCCGGTGTGTCCTGAGAATGAGATACATGCGACTCCTATCGGGATTGTCGACACATCGGGCGGTCTTGCTGGTCTTGTTTTACCATTGTCGAAATGTCTTGTAAACCGGGATTCTGAGACTGATCGAGTCTTCCCGGGAGAAGGAATATCCTTCGTTGATCATGAGAGCTTATCATGGGCTAAGTTGGGACACCCCTGCAGGGTTTAAACTTTCAAGAGCCGTGCCCGCGGTTATGTGGCAGATGGGAATTTGTTAATATCCGGTTGTAGTAAACTTGAAGTAAACTCTTCTAAAATACACCAACCGTGTGCGTAACCGTGAGTGTCTCTTTTCGGGGTTGATCGAGAGGAGGACACGGTTTCTGGGTTATGTTTGACGTAAGTAGAAGTTCAGGATCACTTCTTGATCATTACTAGTTGATGACCGCTTGCTAAGCTCCTCTTCTCGCTCTTGTTCCATAAGTTAGCCACCATACTTTGCTTAGTCGCTGCTGCAACCTCACCACTTTACCCCTTCCTTTCCCATTAAGCTTTGATAGTCTTGATACCCATGGTAATGGGATTGTTGAGTCCTCGTGGCTCACAGATTACTACAACAACAGTTGCAGGTACAGGTTATGCGATGATCATGACGCGAGAGCGATGTTTACTTGTTTTGGAGTTCTTCTTCTGCTTCTTCGATCAGGGGATAGGTTCCAGGTCGGCAGCCTGGGCTAGCAGGGTGGATATTGTTTGAGTTTCTGTTTATGTATCATCCATAGTCGGATGTTGATCTTATGTATGTTGTATTGTTGTATTCATGTGACATTGTATGTCTTGGATGTATCCCCACTATTAAGTAATGTTGATGTAATGATATCCACCTTGCAAAAGCGTCTTAAAGATGCACTTCTATCCTTGGTGGGACCTTCGAGTTCCTTTAGGATAGGGTCACATCTTGGGCGTGACAGCCAAGCCTTGCGAGGCGGGCAACACAAGACCTCCTCAGGGGCAGCCTCACTAGGCCAGCTCGCGAGGAGCAGAGAGATCACGGCGAGGGACACCTCGTGAGGTTCGCGTGCCATGAGCCATGACGACCAAGGCCAGGTGGGCGCCAGGCGGGCGCTAGCGGGCGCAGAGTACTGGTTTCCTCTTTGGTGCTAAAGGAGCAGGCGCAGGCGCAGGCACAGGCGAGGAGTCCCGAGGCATCATGCAAAGGTTTCCATATCGGTGCATTGAGACCAAGACCAGTAGGACGGCAGGACGGAGGTCATCAAGGAGCCCACGACGGCGTCACCACCAGAGCCTTTGGCAGGCGAAGACCACCTTTTGTCAGGATAGCTTGTACTAGCTGTCACCCTTCAAATTGGCCGTTGTGGGATCCCTTCCCGCGTAACATTTGGGAAGAGGACCCGGGCCTCTATAAATAGGACTAGCCACCACCGTAGGACGCAACTGATTCGGCCCCAACTGATCTTGGATCATATCCATTCCATCCACACACACACAAGCTCACCGAGCTCAAGAACACCTCTCCTCAGGAGGTAGTTCTTCCCTTGTACTTGTTCATCCCAGCCTACAAGGCAATCGACCACACCACACTGGAGTAGGGTATTACACCACATCGGTGGCCTGAACCAGCATAAACTCTTGTGTCCCTTGTTCATCGGGTTCGGCGAGCTGAGCTTTGAGATCATGGTGAGAGCGTGAGTGAGGGGGAGAGAGATCTTTGTGCGCACCCCAGAGTTCGAACCTCAAGGGTTTTGCCGGAACCCGTAATCCGACATTTGGCGTTCCAGGTAGGGGTGCGCCGAAGTTCGCCTCTCCGCCGACACCGCCTCCCCGTCCTGTCTCCATGGCCGGCGTTGCTCCTTCGACTGGTTCAACGGACGCCCATGACAGCGCCAAGGGGCTCAAAGCTTTTAGCCCCGCCTTGCGGCAGGTGCAGTGGCCGCCCAAGTTCAAGCCGGAGATGCCGCCGCGTTACGACGGCGCGGCGGATCCGTCGGCCTTCTTGCTAGCGTACGAGGAGGCCGTCCTGGAAGCTGGAGGCGATGACAAGGTCATGGACAACTGGTTTCCCATGGCCCTCACTGGCGCACCACGCGCCTGGCTGCTCACCCTCCCAGGATCCTCTGTGGCCTCTTGGGAGGAGCTGCACGGCCTTTTCGTTGCGCGCTTCGTGGTACCGGCGCATGTCGCTGTCGCGGCCCTCCTCGGCGGCTCGCAAGCACCGCCCTCGGACTGTCACACCAAGCAGTTCTTCCGCTAGATCGGCGCCGCCTCTGTGCAGCAAGGAGCTCCTCCAGGATGGGCGGTTCCCAAGGCCGACCTCACCTTCGACTCGGGGGATCACCCCGTCACCACTGCCAGCTCGGGCATGCTCCCAAGGCTTTGCACGCCCACCAACTGCAACATAGCCGTCACCAAGACCCTCATCGATGCCGGGGCCGGCCTTAATGTGCTCTCCGTGGAAGCTTTCGGCTTGCTCCACGTGCCGCATGAACAGCTCCGCCCCACCAGGCCCTTCTTCGGAGTCGGCAGCGGCTCCACCAGCCCCCTAGGGCAGATCCGCCTTCCTGTGACCTTCGGCACTCGCGACAACTACCGCACCGAGCTGATCGACTTCAACATCACCCGCGTCGGCCTCCCATACAATGCCATCCTCAGGTACCCGACCCTGGCTCAGTTTATGGCGGTAACCCATCCAGCGTACAACCTTATGAAGATTCCTGGGAGCAACCGCGTCCTAACCGTGGCGGGGGACACCAAGGAGGCTTTGACGGCACTCAAGCTTGCCTTCAAGGCCGCCGCGGCAGCATGCCGGCCGACGAGGCCACCCTTGGAGCTAAGGAGGCCGCGCCAGTGAAGAAGAAGCAGCTGTTCACTCAAGATCGAGCCAAAACGAAGCAAGTGCCGGTCGAGGAAGGTGGACCCTCAGGAGCCACCTTCACCATAGGCGCCAAATTTGACCCAGATCAAGAGGAGGCATTGGTGAAGTTCTTGCGCGCGAACAAGGAGGTATTCACCTGGGACCCCAAGCAGCTGGTAGGGGTCCCGAGGGAGGTGATCGAGCATCACTTAAGGGTGTGCCCCAATGTGCGCCCTGTGAAGCAGAAGGCGCGGCGATAGTCCATAGAGAAGCAATCCTTCATCGTCCAGGAAACCCGCAAGCTGGAGGCAGCATGTGGGGACCCCGACTCATAAGTCGTGATCACTGAATGCACATGTACAGTGATCCCAGAGATCAATGCTCACCGAACACACAGAAGCTGAATAACAAGAGTCTTACATCCATACATACCGTCTTACACAAATTATGACCCTTATGGTCAAGTCTTACATAGATAAAGCCACAAGGGCTGAATAGCAAATAAACTTAAGCAGCGAAAGTCTTTGTCGATAAGTAGAACCCATGCCATCTGCCTTAACCCTACAGGCATTCTGACTGGGAAACGTCCTAGTTCGCATGTTCGTCTCCAAAGAACTCTTCTTCGAACTCCTATTCTTCCATGCCTGGCCAATTAAAATAACCAGTGGCAAGCCAATGAGTACTTTGAGTGTACTCGCAAGCAACCCATGATTGGAATGAGGCACAACGATGCAATGATATAGCACTAAGTAGGTAATTTGCAGAAAGCTAGTTTTGGGTGCATTGACATGATCTATCAACCTGTAAAGTATGCATCATGAGAGTACATATACCCGTATGAACAAGTTACAAATATCAACATAAACAGAGTTGGACACCAATCCAACTTGATCATTGTGTCAAGTCATCTGACTTAACCCAAATAGTTTCATCAACACACACACGCGCGGTTTGCAATACTCTGGACATAGTTTAAGCAGCACCACCCAACTGTCCTTGACCGTGGACACGACTATTCGAATAGTTTTACACTCTGCAGAGGTTGCACACTTTACCCACAAGATCCGGGGAACTTCTGTGTCATCCACGACCCGCGGTACCTCAAGTACCCGGGGTAAGCACCCGATCAGTATCTTTCCCTACACGACTCTAACATAGAGTCCACTCGATTGGTAGTAACCCCCGTGCCCAACATTTCACATCTTAAAATTGTGGAGCCTCGCTCCCATATTCATCACATACCACAAGCACGGGGTACCAACGGTGTGTCCGGTGCCCTGTGAAAACAGCCATGGCCGCCCTACCTGGCACGACCCCGTCCCGAGAGAGCGCAACAACGACTCTCCCGTCACTAGTAATGCGGGCTCCAAGCTAGTATCGACCTAGGTAATCAATAATGCCCTTTCCCATATAAGGGTAGAGTGGTTGCGCATGTAAGGTTGGGACAGTCGACAAATCTTAAATCTAATCCGTTTTCGAAAACACCCCCACACAACTTGCTCCGGTACACCACTTCTTTATCAAGCGGTAACCTAGCTCACCATCTCCCTCAGGCATTAGTGGCACCTGACGGGGTTTTGAAAAGTCCTTGAACACAACTTGGTTTCCTTCACCATGCATATACCCATCCCATTTGCGTAGCAGCTACTTAGCATCCTAACTACACCCACTCGCATAACCCTCATAGAATGGTAGGGTCATACATCATGCAAGTGTCAATGAGAAAAGCAACGGAGGCAAACCACCTCAAGTGGTCACCACATTATCATGACTTCGATGCAAGCAATAAAAGTGCCATATGACATGCACAAAAAGGGTTTCTTAGACATGGTCAAAGGGCTGCTTGCCTGGCTCAACACAGTCTTCTGGGTCTTCAAAGTCTTCTGGTCCAACTCCTTCGTCAGCAACGTAATCTATCGTCGCAAAATAATAACGAGAAAAATAAGGCAATAATAAAACAGAAAAGTCAAATTGCTCAGAAAAATGTCAACTCATTTTTGTTAAATACTAGGGTGAAGACTAAGAAGGGGAAAATTCTTAGTTTTGGATTTGGAGCTATAGGGACAGAGCAATGGATTTTCAAACAAGGATTTAATTGCTCAAATTTTAATTTAAATTTGAACATCACATAAAATTTGGTTGGGCATGTATGAAAGTTACACCATTAAATAGGTGATATTTTTACAAGAATTTAGGAACTGGAATTATTGCATTTGGATATTTATTTAATTCTATGGAATTTTTGCAAATTTGCACAGAAAAAGAAAAAGCAAGAGGGCATTGTGCCACTGGGCCAGAAAGACCACAATGCAGCAGGCCTGGAGGGGATCTAGCCCAGGCAAGCCGGCGCGTGCGCGCCAGGTTTTCAAACCTGATGGGCGGGGCTCGGGCGTCAGCGAGAGAGAGAGGGGCGAGGGAGAGGTGAGGATGACAGGCAGGGCCCGCCTGTCATATCCAACCTCGTGACCAGAGGGGTCGGCGAGCTCACCGGTGACGCTACAGGGCATGGCTGGTCGAGCGGGTGGCACCGTTGGACTCAAGGGGATGTCGCCGTTCGGGTGGTGGTGGAGGTGGTCGCCGGAGCAGCCTGGTTCACCGGCGACGAGGTCACGCGGCGGAGGTGCTTCGGGTGTCGGTGGTTCCGGCCGTTCCCGGCTGCAAAAAGAGTGGGGAAGAGAGGGGAAAGGGTCAGTGATCCCGCGCGGTTCCAGATCGAGAGAGAACACGGGTGGAGGGAGCCTGTACTGCGCGAATGCCGACGAGCCGAGGTGGCAGAGCTCGAGCTCGATCTCGATCTCGAGTGGCTCCGGAGGCAAATGGGTGGTGCGGGTGGTTGGTTAGGAGTGTGGGGGAGCGACAGGGAGTGAGTGAGAGGCTCGAGGTCATCTTATATAGGCTGGCCGATGTCCTCCGTAGGCGCGGCCTACGGGTGCATGTGGGATCGGGTCGGGTGTCCGTTAGAGAGGGAATGAAGGGCTCGGGGGTGTTCGTGGGAGTGGTATAGGGCGCCAGGGAGAGAGAGGAGGAGCGGGACGAGCTGCGGGCGGGCCACGGGAGCGGCGCAACCATTGGCCGAGCGGGGCGGCGCTCTGGCATGAGCTGCAGGAGAGAGAGGAGGGCGCAGGAGCAAGTGGGCGGCCTGCAGGCGTGGAGAGGACGTCGAGGGGCATCGACTGGCGTGTGTGTGGGGGGGGGGGGCTCGAGGTAGTCGGGGGACGCGGCGTCAACGGTCGGGTGCCCTGCCAGGCGCTCCAGAGCATGACTTTGGCTGCCATCCGCGGCTTTCCCGCGTCCGCACGCGTCCACTTGCGTCTGGCAGCTGTAGGGGGCGTGGGCAAAAGCCGGGGAGAGCCTTGGATGCTCTGGAAAGCTGAGGGGAGAGAAGGAGGCTTAGAGAGAGGGAGGAATCCGCTGTCCAGAGAAGAAAAATGGGTCTCTGCCCCCTTAATCATTGCTCATTGGGCAGCAAGTCATGTAGGAGTTAGAGGAGAACCAGATGAGGCTGTGGGTAGAGTTTCAGCTCATGGAGATTAGTGGAAGGGGTTGAAACTTGCATTTTGAAATTCTGCCAAAAGGTGTTTGATGGTGGTTTGGGCTAGCTAATTTTCTCAACTTGCTTTGATACTTAACAGGAGTGAGTGACATTACAGATTAGTAGTGACCACCAATTTTGAGGTCAAATGGAGAAAGTGGCCAATGCAACTTTTGTAAACCCTAGAAATCAACAGAAATGGCTTTTCCAAGATTTAGTCATGCAAATCTATTCTCCTTGATGCACCACTTGGTGTAGTGTCATCATTTGAGGATTTGAACATGTCCACAAAAATTCAGATCAAAAGGACACACTTGGCAATGTAGAGTTGTTCAAATTTGATTTTGGACAGAAAGGATTTTAGAACACTTTGATCATGATATCCTTCTCTCCAACTTGTGCCATTTGGTCTAGATGCATTATTACACCATTTGAGCATGTGCACCAAGTTTGAGAGCATTTTGACATGTTTGGCAGTGCAAAGTTGTTCAAACTTGGAAAAGGACAGAGAAGGTTTTGGGGCACTTTGGTGAACCAAAACAGTTTGGACTGAGCTGAAACTTTGCAAGGTCATCATATTATGCATATGTGACTTGCTAGAATTTCCTGGATTTATTGGAAAATATTTCTTGTAGAAACATTTCAAATACTTGAAATGGACAGAAATGGTTTTGGAGGGTTTTGCCCAATATTTTGAACATGACCATGTGTTGAAACTCTTATATATGGAAAATATATGTCCACTGAGTTTCCCTGATTTTTCTCAAATATTTTTGAAGCTTTAAAATAATTTTAACCTATTAAAGACCATTTCTGGCCTTAAGAAAAAGCCTTTAAATAAAATAGGAAAATTACTTTTAAAATTATATTTTTGTGGTTTATGGGAGTCCTATATCTAATAGGTTTCAAATATACTCTTTGAAATATTTTTTCCTACCCCAAATCAAGTACTTGTAGTGCAAACCTCAATTCAGGTTTTTTTTTGGAAAACCTAATTTAGAAAATACTTTTTGGGCAAATTTTTTTTGCAAGAAATTATTTTTATGTCCTACACACATGGCATGATCATTGGGCAAGGTTTTGGATCAAGGAGAAGGAGTATAAGAGTTGGAGGATTTATTTGATTTTTAGAGCACTTGCAACCAACACACAAAAATCAAATCAAGCAAAGTCCAAAACACTCAAAAGTTTTTTGTCAATCCACATTTTACCATGATTTATTAGCTTAAGTGTTGTGGCATGAAAATCAGGGTGTGACACAGCAGGTGTCATTCGCGAGGTCCGATACCCGGAGTGGCTGGCGAACCCCGTCGTCGTGCCAAAGAAGGGCAGGAAGGAGCGCATGTGTGTCGACTTCACCAACCTCAAGAAGGCCTGTCCCTAAGATCCGTTCCCGCTTCCGCGCATCGACCAGATTGTCGACTCCACCGCTGAGTGCGACCTGCTGTTGAGGGAGTCCTAGACTAAGGGGTCCTCGGGCGTCCGGCCTGTTAGCCATGGGCCGGACTGATGGGCTGTGAAGATAAGAAGACCGAAGACTGCACCCATGTCAGATGGGACTCTCTTTGGCGTGGAAGGCAAGCTTGGCAATCAAATATGTAGATTCCCTTCTTTGTAACTGACCCTGTGTAACCCTAGATCATCTCGGTGTCTATATAAACCGGAGGACTTAGTCCGGAGGAGGGAGAGATACATTACCATAGTCATACAGGCTAGGCCTATAGGATTTTAGCCATTACGATCTCGTGGTAGATCAACTCTTGCAATACTCATATTCATCAAGATCAATCAAGCAGGAAGTAGGGTATTACCTCCATAGAGAGGGCCCGAACCTGGGAAAACATCGTGTCCCCTGTCTCCTATTACCATCGACCTTAGACGCACAGTTCGGGACCCCCTACCCGAGATCCACCGGTTTTGACACCGACATTGGTGCTTTCATTGAGAGTTCCACTGTGCTGTCCCTTAAAGGTTTGATGGCCCCTTCAATCATCAGTGACGATGCTGTCCAAGCTGAGACCTTCCTCCCTGGACAGATCTTCGTGTTCGGTGGCTTCGCACTGTGGGCCAACTCGCTTGGCCATCTGGAGCAGATCGATAGCTATGCCCCTGGCCACTAGGTCAGATTTGGGAGCTTCAACTACGTTGCAGACATCCGTGGAGATTTGATCTTCGCCGAATTCGAGACCGTGGCAACCACTCCTGGTCACCCCGATGAACTTGACCTAAATCTGTGATCGGATCGCATCCAAGAGACAGCTCCTGTAACCGCTCTGGCCTTAGATCCAGAGCAGACTACGCCATCCAAGGGCGGGAAGCTCAACCCCACCATGGAGGCCAGAGATTCCCCGGCGTTGGATCCGCACATGGACTTAACCTCACACGATATCTGTGTCACCGGAACTCCGGACTCGTCTCTGGTTATAAGTTCCAAACCATGTGAGCCCGCGGACGCCAAACTTGATCGTTCATCGATCTTTGAGTTCAGCGCCGCAGACATCTTCCATCATTCGCCCTTGGGCGATGTGCTAAATTCATTAAGAAATCTGTCATTGACGGGGGACTCACGGCCGAATTAAGCCCGGTTTGAACTGGAAGCTGATGATGGGGGAGAATTCCGCTTCCCACCCGCCACCCACTTCATAGCCACCGTCGAGGACTTAACCGACGTGCTTGATTACGGCTCCGAAGACATCGGCGGTATGGACGACGATGTCGATGAGGAGCAGGGCCAAAACCCGCCGCTTACCGGGCGATGGACGACCACTTCTTCGTATGATGTATACATGGTGCATACACCTAAAGAAACTAACAACAATGACAAAGAGGATCCGGCTGAGGACAAACCTCCTGAGACACAGCCCTGACACCGGTGCCAGCGGCGCCGCTCTAAGTCACGTCGTGCAAAACACAGCAACACCGACACCGGAGAAAACAATACTCCGGATGATGCCGAAGTCAATGAAGACCCCGTTGGGGCAATCTCCGAACAGGATGAACGGGAAGACGACACGTTAGCCCTGATGAACAGGCCATACACGAAGACTCGGAGGACAGTAATTATCTTCCGCTCTCCGAGGAAGAGAAGAGCCTAGGCAACGATGATTTCATCGTGCCTGAGGAACCTCTCGAGAAGGAGCGCTTTAAACGCCACCTAATAGCCACCGCAAGGAGCCTGAAAAAGAAGCAGCTGCAGCTTCAAGCTGACCAAGATCTGCTCAATGATAGATGGACTGAATTCCTGGCCGCCGAGGAATACAGCCTTAGTGGCCCAGCCAAAAATTACTCGAAGTGCAAATTTCTACCTCAGTTCGATGATGAGGCGCTGGAGCACGTACCATCATCTCACAACGCGGCCGACCGACCGCCACGCGGTCGGGATAAAGCGGCAACTCAAGCCAAACACAAGACCGCCCCACCTCACCGTAAGGGCAGGAATAAAACAGCTCGGGGTTGTACATACGACCTCCGGTAGGGCCTGGACAGGAGAGCAGGACATACAAGATCGATCTATGGATCGCGAGGACGTGCCTCGACACGCGATGACGGCTATCTATTCGGACATGACAAACCTAGCCACGCCCGGGCCGAAAACTGCAAATGGACTCCATCGGAGATACGTTGCAGTGTGGCCCAATATAGATGCGCCGCACACCCTCTTTGATTCACACACGAAGTAATGGAGCACGAGTTCCTGACGGGTTTAAGCCCATAAACATCAAATCATATGACGGAACAACTGATCCCGCAGTATGGATTTAGGACTTCCTCCTCCATGTCCACATGGTCCGCGGCGACGACCTCCATGCCATAAAATACCTGCCATTAAAACTCAAAGGACCAGCTCGATACTGGTTTAACAGTGTGCTGGAAAACTCCATTGGCAGCTAGGATGACTTGGAAGACGCCTTCCGCGACAACTTCCAAGGAATATATGTCTGGCCACCAGATGCCAATGGCTTAAGTCACATTGTCCAGCAGCCCGGAGAGTCAGCCAGGAAGCTCTGGACTAGGTTCTTAGTTAAAAAGAACCAAATCGTCGACTGTCCGGACGCGGAATGTAACGCCCCGGATTCGATGCGCCAGGTGTCATTCAGTTATTCGCTGTCTTTGCCATGTCATTTGCTTGCGTGTTGCACTTTGCCATGTCATCATCTGCATTTCATATCATGTCATCATGTGCATTTCATTTTGCATACATGTTCGTCTCATGCATCCGAGCATTTTCCCCGTTGTCCGTTTTGCAATCCGGCACTCCTATGTCTCCCGGCGCCCCCTTTTACCTCTTTTCATGTGCGGGTGTTAAACGGCCTCGGAATGGACCGAGGTTTGTCAAGCGGCCTTGGTATAGCACCGGTAGACCGCCTGTCAAGTTTCGGATCATTTGGAGGTCGTTTGGTACTCTAACGGTTAACTGGCTAACCGCAAAAGCCATCTTTAAGTTGCAGCCCAACACCCCTTTCAAAGTGGCCCAAAACCCAGCAAACTCCCCTCCATGCTCTCGGTCGTTCGATCGCGATCGCGTGGCAGAAAACCGCACCTCATTTGGACTCTCCTAGCTCCCTCTACCTATAAATATGTCTTCCTCCCCGAAATCCCAGGTCAAACCCTAAAATCGCCCTCACGCCACCATCGCGTCCGCTCCCTCGCCGGACACGTCCGCCTCGTCGCCTGACCAATCAGCCGGCGCCACGTCAACTCCGCCGCCGCCAGACCTAATCCCACGCCACCTCACCCGCCACCCTCTCTCTCTCTCAGCCTCACCCGCCTGCCTTTCGGGCCAGCGGCCCTCATGGGCCCACACCGCCCCGCCCGCTTCGCCTCGCCCGCCTCCGCGAGCACCTGACCTCGCCGGACCCGCCGCCGCCTGAGCTCCGCCACCGCCCCCCTGGTCCCGTCCCGCCGCCGCCCGCGCCAGCCCGCGCCTCCAGCGTCGGCGCGTCTGCAGCGCCCTCGGTCGCCGCCGCCTCGCCCCTCGCCGCCCGCTCCTCCCAAGCCGGGCCGCGCCTCCGCGTCGGCGCGTGCTGCCAGCGCCCTCGATCGCCGCCGCCTACGCCCTCGCCGCCCGCTCCTCCCAAGCCGCCCCAAGCGCCGCCGGTGTGCCCGCCGCCCCTCGCCGGCAACCGCCGCCTGGCCCATTGGCTTGGCCGGAGCCCCGCCGGCCACCTTGCCGTCGCCCGTGCCCGTCCGTTCGCCTCCGTCGCCGGCCGCCGGATCCGGCCTCCTCGGCCCCGGATCCGCCTCCTCCGCCCCCCCTCGCCATCTCCGGCGAGGTTCCGGCGAGATCCCGGCGATCCTCGGAAACCGTGCCATGAGGTTGACTTCCCCCCTCTCTGAAATTCATCCAAGTCCCCGAGTTTGTGATTATTTTCATGCATTTTCATCGCATCATATCTCTGCATTCGTTGCTCCGTTTTGCACGTGTAATATGTCAAAATGTTCGCCTCGATGAGTAGATCATTTCATATCATTGCATCATTTTCATTAGAGCTCATCTTGATGCCCTAAATGCTGTTGGAAGAGTGCTATGTGATGTTAGTTTCTGTTTCTTAACAGAACTTGCACTTTTGTCATTTTTGCCATGATTGATGTGTGCATCCTATGGACTTGAGTCCTACATGTGTTTTGTAATATGCCATGCCATCTTTCCAGGGGTATATGCCATGTATTTTTGTGATCTATGTGGTGACTAGCACAAGAATGCAAACTAGGTGTCCTGATATTGCTGATTTCAGCCCTGTTTAGCTGATATTTTGATGCCATGTTAACTTGATGCTACAGAGAGTTCCATGCATATTTTGAGATACTTCAGTAAGGATGTTTTGTTATAAATGTCTTGCTCTATCCGTCCATGCCCTTGTTTGCAATTATGGAGTGCCATAGCTTGAGTCAATCGAGCTCTACTTTTGCTATCAAATGTTTCCTGGCAGATTGTTTAAATGTTATTCAATTTTGCCAAGGTTGTTGTGGTTGATCCTTGCATGCTATGATGTTGTTCTTGCCATGTATAGCTTCTATGCCATGTCTTTTTACTGTTGGTAGCCTTGCCATGCCACGTATTTCTCTGTAGTGAGTGATTCAAGCTCACCAACATGCCTACTTGTCGTTGTTCCTGCCATGTTCAAATCTGTAATATAACTTCCCATGTTTACATGGGTGCCATCATATCTTCTGATCCTTTTTGGCTTATGGTCAGTAAGGGACTTTTGTTCTATGCAATTAGTAGATTCATGCCATGCCTTTGTTTGCCATGATAAGTTCCTGTAACATGTTGTTTCATAGCTCTAAATATTGCAACCTGATGTTATTTCTGCCAATGCCTGAAACTGTTATTACTTGCAATCTTGCCATGTGTTTTTGAGCATGTTCTAGTGATTTCTGGAGATAGCTCAGTGTTCATGTTTTGTAATGCTTTACCTGTACATCATGCCCATACCTTTTGTTTTCTTGTTGAGGTCTTGTAGCATGGTGTTTTGATGCTTGCAATATGCCTACTTGCTGTTTTGGACAGATTGTTGTCATAACTTGTATAGGGTGTATGTGTTGCACCGTTGCTCCGTTTTGAGTGTGCTCTATATGAAACTTGCTTGTTTTTGCATGTTGTCTCATATTATCATGTTGCATCCTTGTTTTGAGGTGTTTGCTTGATGTTTGTATGCATTTTGCATCAATGCCATGCTTATCTTGTTTTGCTCATATCTTCTAGGCCGTAGCTCCGAATTAAATGAACTTTATATGTAACTTGACTAGATTTTCGTGTAGATCATCGTGGTGCATATTAACTTGCTGTTTAACAACTTGAACATAAAGTTATCCAGATCTGGACCAATTTCGAAATTTGCATATGAGGACTTACCGGAATTGTTATATGTTGTTTCCGGCCTCATTTAAACTTGCCTTGATGTGTTGCTCTTGTTTGCGTCCTCTCTTGCCATGAGTAGCTTCATGTAGCTTGTCATGCATCTTTGTGCATCATGCCTTGTTCATGTGTGGTGTGTTTACTATGTTGTGTGCTTCTTCTTGTTAGTTCCTGTTTCGTTGCGATCGTGAGGATTCGTTCGTCTACGCTTGGTTCGGCTTCATCCGTTTATCTTCTTCATGGACTCGTTCTTCTTCCTTGCGGGATTTCAGGCAAGATGACCGCTACCCTGGATCTCACTACTATCATTGCTATGCTAGTTGCTTCGTTCTTTCGCTATGATGCGCTACCTATCACTTGCTGCTCAAGCCATCCCAAATTGCCATGTCAGCCTCTAACCTTTTGCACCCTTCCTAGCAAACCATTGTTTGGCTATGTTACCGCTTTGCTCAGCCCCTCTTATAGCGTTGTTAGTTGCAGGTGAAGATGAAGTTTGTTCCTTGTTGGAACATGGAGATGTTGTTCCTTGTTGGAACATGTTTACTTGTTGGGATATCACAATATTTTCTTATTTAATTAATGCATCTATATACTTGGTAAAGGGTGGAAGGCTCGGCCTTATGCCTGGTGTTTTGTTCCACTCTTGCCGCCCTAGTTTCCGTCATATCGGTATTATGTTCCCGGATTTTGCGTCCCTAACGCGGTCGGGTGATTTATGGGACCCCCTTGACAGTTCGCTTTGAATAAGACTCGTCCAGCAAGGCCCAACATTGGTTTTACCATTTGCCTCACCTATACCCTTTTCCCTTGGGTTTCGGAGCCGAGGGTCATCTTTATTTTAGCCCCGGGCGGTGCTCCTTCAGTGTTGGTCCGAACCGAGCAACTTCTGCGGGGCCACCACGGGCAACTCGAGGTTGGTTTTACTCGTAGCTTGACTTATCCGGTGTGCCACGAGACCAAGATACGTGCGACTCCTATCGGGATTTGTCGACACATCCGGCGGCTTTGCTGGTCTTGTTTTATTGCTGTGAAATGTCTTGTAGCCGGATTCCGAGTCGATCGGGTCTTCCCGGGGAGAAGGAATATCCTTCGTTGATCGCGAGAGCTTATCATGGGCTAAGTTGGGACACCCCTGCAGGGTATAAACTTTCGAAAGCCGTGCCCGCGGTTATGTGGCAAATGGGAATTTGTTAATGTCCGGTTGTAGAAAACCTGAAGTTGATCTCCATTAAAATACACCAACCGTGTGCGTAACCGTGAGTGTCTCTTTTCGGGGTTGATCGAGACGAGAACACGGTTTCTGGGTTATGTCTGATGTAAGTAGGAGTTCAGGATCACTTCTTGATCATTACTAGTTGACGACCGTTCCTTTGTTTCTCTTCTCGCTCTCATGTGCGTATGTTAGCCACCATATATGCTAAGTCGCTGCTGCGGCCTCACCACTTTACCCCTTCCTTTCCCTTTAAGCTTTGCTAGTCTTGATACCCATGGTAATGGGATTGCTGAGTCCTCGTGGCTCACAGATTACTACACCACCAGTTGCAGGTACAGGTTTGCGATGATCATGACGCGAGAGCGATGTTTGCTTCTGTTGGAGTTCTTCTTCTGCTTCTTCTTCGATCAGGGGATAGATTCCAGGTCGGCAGCCTGGGCTAGCAGGGTGGATGTCGTTTGAGCTTCTGTTTATGTTTCATCCGTAGTCGGATGTTGATCTTGTATATGATGTTGATGTATTGTTGTGGCATTTGTGCCTTATGTATGTATCCCCGTCTATTATGTAATGTTGATGTAATGATATCCACCTTGCAAAAGCGTTTCAATATGCGGGTCTATCCTTGCTGGGACCTTCGAGTTCCTTTTGGATAGGGTCGCATATTGGGCGTGACACGGAAGCCCTAGCGGCCTTCAAACACTGCGTCCGGGACGAATGGCTTGCCCGCCACCTCTGTCAAGAAAAACCAAAATCCATGTCAGACCTTATCGCTCTGATGACCCGCTTTTGCGCGGGAGAAGACAACTGGCTCGCTCATAGAAGCAACAACGCCAGTGATCCGGGCACTTCCGAAGTCTGAGACGGCAATGGCAAGCCACGACGTAGCAAACACAAGCGTTGCAATGATAATGAAAGGACGCGCGACACAGCGATCAATGCCGGATTCAGCGGTCCCAAACCCGGTCAACAGAAAAATCCATTCAAGGCGAACAGAGACGGGCCATCCAATTTAGACAGGATATTGGATCGACCCTACCAGATTCACGGCAACCCCGACAAACCAGCTAATCATACCAACAGAAGCTATTGGGTCTTCAAGCAGGCCGGCAAGCTTAACGCCGAACACAAGGGGAGGAGGCAGCCCAGTGATAGCGACGACGAAGAGACTCACCAACCAAATACCGGGGGTAAGAAGCATTTCCCCCCGAAGTAAAAATAGTGAACATGGTATACGCGACACACAACTCTATAAGGGAGCAGGAGAAGCACTCCCTTCGGACTAAAAATTATACTGCGGCAGCTTCAATACAAAACAGTCTTATTAAACCACATACCTTGTTGGCCATTAAGCCACCGGTCTCCATTCAACAGGATCGACCAATTCCAGAGCGGAAATAGCAGTTCGGCTTCCGCCGCCCACCTCATATACCTGCGAAATTTGTATGGCGCATACATAACTACGCACTTAAGATACCATGGGCATCGACAGAAGCACAATAAGGACAAGCCTGCAAGCATTTTTGTAACAATTTTTTCTCTAAATTACTCTTTCTT
Source organism: Aegilops longissima (assembly GCA_021605205.1). Classification (NCBI taxonomy): domain Eukaryota; kingdom Viridiplantae; phylum Streptophyta; class Magnoliopsida; order Poales; family Poaceae; genus Aegilops; species Aegilops longissima. Next base: position 301,967,903 of record CM038677.1, read on the forward strand.
TCTTATCTCTTAAAAACAGGTGACGCAAAGGACAAACATCTAACTGACTCTATCGGAGTTCGGATCCGTACACTCACCTAGAGGAATACTTCCATCCAGGAATCCCCTCCCCGAGGACAGGCGGCGCAGACGTGCGACAGGAGGTCCAAAATAACTTTTTGTAGACCACACTCTTTATTTCGAGCCTGTAATATGCCTTTTTCCTCCGCCTTTGACCCCGGGCATGTCAAATAGCCGGGGTTGTGGTCTTTTTATATATAAAGTAACCATTGACATATCACTCAGGTCCCAATAAACATAATCCGCATTCATCATTCGTTTCTTTTTTTAATTTGGCCCCTATGGTTGTTTCACACACATACCTCGGCATAACCTGCCAGGGGCTCTGTATGGGAACAAATGAGTTGCCGACAAATTCTGTATAGCTTTATAGCGTACTTCGGTGTCGCGAGTTTGGCCTTATATGCATCAGCTCCGAATCATGTATTGGGTCAATGGTTGGGTTGCCCGACTCCTGTGCTTGCTACCTTACGTTCCGCTCTATCGGCTAGGGTAGTAAAGGGAGAAATACTGCGATTGTGCTTCCGGTTCATCTGGTCAAGCACCTCAGTAGAGAAAGCCAAAAACCGACTGTCATGATGCCGCCAGAGTTGGTCAACCACTCGATGACTTATCAGAATCTTTCACGATTCCCTCCTTATTATACGAAGGACCTTTTTCTTCAGGTCATATATGTAACGCACCATATTGGAATAAGCCGTACACATACCAGGGGATATATCGTAGTCCCCCTATAAAACTCCTATTGCTAAGTGAAAGTGTTAACACCCTATAGTCCGATTGCCTCGTTCGCCGCATTGACACCTCCTTCGCGGACCAAGACATTGGGTCAAGAGTGCTCAGATGCTTTTCTGAACACCCCCATATTTCCTACGAGGGGGCAGAAGCCGACGACTGGAAAACTTTCGGATCATATACAAATGGCCGCACAGGAGGAACAAAAGCCTTTTAGGCAAAACTAAAATATAGACTGATTATAAAAATTGTCTTTTACAATTCGGATACACTTCACTCGAATATTATGTCTTTTGAACATTGACCTTCTATCAAGCGGACAACCTCTAAGACGTCCCCAAAATAATGCTCTAGTGCGTGATGGTCCTTGCCCTTGGGTGGACCCTTCGCCGCAACATCGATGACCTTCATCTTCCCCTAGTATGTCTTGACACGGGCAAAGGCCATCCGTGCAACTTCAATGCACGCCGACCGCTTACCGGTGTCAATACCTGACACCGCACCAGCAAGCCGCTGCACCAAGCCAAAGTAGCTATTCAGAATAGGCTTAGTCGGCTACAGCTGGATTATGACGTTCTTCATGGCAGCGCCGTTTATCCTATGTAGCTCGGCCCATTGGGACATCTGTTCATTCAGCAACAGAGGGCGTTTTGATGCACCAAACTGCGACCAGAAAAGCTTCTCCGTTGCATATCCCTCTTGCGCATGGTAAAACTGCGCCGCATTGGAAGAGCTCTTCGGCAAGTCCAAAAACACGTCTGGAGAGCTCCACACTTGGTTAAGTTGAGCATAATTCGGATCGCCGAACTTAGTTTGTAATAAAAAGGGCTTACCAGCCGCAATCTCCCTAGCTTGCCGGATCTCCTCACGGGCCGCTCTAGATTCGGACCGCGCTTCTTTCGCCTCTCACAAGGCCTTGTCAAGATCAGCCATCTTGGCTTTATTCTCCTTCTCGAGGAATTCACAACGGCCAGCGACATTTTTTAGTTCGAGCGCCATCGTGGATATTTTCTCCTCGTCTTGGCGCCGAGCAGCCTGTTCGGCCTTTAACTCGGCCGATGCCTTTTTGGCAGCCGCATTACTAAATCAGGCCTGCTCCTTGGCCCGGGTTAGCTCCGCCCGAAGAAACTCAACGGTGGCGGCACCATCTGCAGCCATGCATATACCAATATGCAATTTTCAGCCTCACGCTTATATTATAAACACGTATGTGCAATGACTGCTCCGAATACATACCTTGCGACTCGTCAAGACGCCTATTGATTAACGCAATATCATCCCCTGCCACATCAAGCTTCCGCTGCAGCTCGGCAACTTCTGTAGTCCAGGTAGTCGTCAGGGGCGACACAGCCTGTGTTCCAATTAACCAGATTATTCCCTGAGCATATCTTTTTTATCCTCTGATCGCCTTCCATGGGAAGCCAACCCGAGTCTCAGGGGATACTACCTATACACAGGTGCATGTTGCACCTAAAATATAGTTGAAAATATTACATCACAAACCTCGAAGCCTCTTAGTAGACTCATGAAGGCTTCATTCAATCCACTCTTCGTGGACAGAATCCTCTCAACCACCGTACCCATCAAGGTACGTTGTTCCTGCGAGACAGATGCCTTTCGCAGCATATCCCTCAACATATCCGGCGCTGATGGGTCTCCGGAAGCCGCTGTAGGAGCACGACCATCCTTTGAAGGAGTCTGTTCACTCGTATCCAGAATCACCGCTGGTTGAAAACTGGATAGTCCGGGGCCTTCATTGTTGGCCCCCGAATCCCGGATGATCGGAGGCTCACCTTCGGGTACTGCCTCCTTTGTCCCTCGCGCCGCTTGTCGATCAAGAAAAACCATCCGAGACAACACTTTGGAGTCATCCGCCTTATTGGGCAAGGAGGCCGGGGGAGGCATCTCGCTTTCCGTCATCTTTGGGAGAAGATCTCTCGAAGAAGAGGATCACTCAGGAACACTCTGCGCCGAACTATTAAGACACACGTGAATATTACGTGTCGCTTCGATAACAGGAAAGGAACGGGATGTGATTAAAGCACCTCGGATTTACTTACGATTTGGTCGAAGGTTGGTCCTCACGACGGAACTGTTCAACCACGTCGCCTTCCAATCCCGAGTCGCCCAACAATGGCATCTTGCCCCTCTTGGGAGACGGTTCTTCCCAATCTTCGGAGGCAGCCCTTTTCTTCCTATATGAAGAAGGGATGCTTGCTTCTCCTTCGCCTGTGTCTTCGGGCGAAGAAATGTCGATTTCCCCGGACTCGGTGTCTAATGTACCTCCGGAACGAAGGCCATCCCGGGTCTTCCCACTGTCCACCTTGCCCTCCTCCACCGGGGCCTGATACAATGCCGGTGCCAGCATCCTTGTTAGCACGGGGTCCGCCGAGTCTTCAGGAAGAGCGGCCGGACACCTAATCCATTCTACTTTCTTTATCCAGCCCTGGAAAGAGATGGTTTGCTCAGTGTCTTACCACAGGATACCTGACTATGAGGTGTTCGGCAGACGGGTACTTACCGTGGTGTCCGAATGGTTACATTCAAGGCCGATGTCTTCGGTAGTATCCGGCCACTGCTTTCGCTTCCCGAAAAATAATTTTCCACATCCCTTTGTGCGTAGTGCCGAAGAAGTGTTGAAGTGTCCGCGGCCCTTCGGGATTAAACTCCCACATGTGGAGAGGTCGCCTCTGGCACGACAAGGTCCGATGAACCATCATTACTTGAATAACGTTGATGAGATCAATGTCCCTCTCGAGGAGGCTCCTGATGCGGCTCTGAAGAGTCTGTACCTCATCAATTGATCCCCAGTCCAACCCCTTATTAATCCATGATGCGAGCTGGTTCGGAGGGCTGGGTCGGAACGCAGGCGCAACCTCCCACTTGGAGCCACGGGGCTCGCTGATGTAGAACCACTCCCGTTACCATAAGTCAGAGGACTCGGTGAAAGATCCTTTTAGCCAAAGAGCGCTATTAAGCTTGCTCACGGTGGTGCCACCACACTCCGCCCGCTTCCCCCCAATCGTCTGCGGCTTTACGTGGAAGGTCTTGAGCCACAAGCCGAAGTGTGGAGGGACTCGAAGGAAGGCCTCGCAAGTGATGATAAACGCCGAGATAAGCAGAACAGAGGTCGGGGCCAGATCATGAAAATCTAGCCCGTAGTAGAACATGAGCCCTCGAACAAAGGGATTAAGGGCAAGGCCTAACCCTCAGAGGAAGTGGGAGATGAACACGACCCTCTCACCGGATCTGGGGGTAGGGATAACCTGCCCTTCGGCAGGGAACCGATGGAGGATTTCTGCAGTCAGATATCTCGCCGCTCTAAGCTTCGCAATATCCTCCTCTGTAACAGAAGAAACCACTCACCGACCGGGAAGGCTAGATCCGGACATGACTATGGCTTGTGGTGGTCAAAACTTGGGTTTTAGAACTCGAGATAGCAAGGGCTGAGGAAGAAGCAAACGTGGAAGAGAAAAAGGACGGGTGTGCACCTATTTATAAAGGCCGTGAGTATCTAAACGTCTACTCCTGGGCCTTAAAGCTTGCCTGTTTCCAAGGAGTTGTACCACAGACACAGTTGGGTTACCCACGTCTGTGTTGATGAGAATCCCTTAATAAGGGGGACACAATCTCGACTTGGATAAGACGTGCCAATAAAGCCGCGCCTCGAAACCCAGGGCTGCAGGCTAAAAACGGTTCGAAATTACGACCGGGCAGACGTAATGTCTTGTTACAAGAAGTTGTCAACAGATTGGACTCGTGGAATATTATATTCTCTCTGCGGTTGTGTGTGGTGTGTATGTTACAGGTCCGGACACATTCAATACGTCCGAAGACTATCTTGGAGTTCGGAAGGACGAACCCGCCTTACAATGCCGAAGACAGATTTACGCGCCGGATACCTTGTCATTGAAGCCAGGTTCAGGGGCTACTGAGGGAGTCCTAGACTAAGGGGTCCTCGGGCGTCCGGCCTGCTAGCCATGGGCCGGACTAATGGGCTGTGAGGATACGAAGACCGAAGACTGCACCCGTGTCCGGATGGGACTCTCCTTGGCGTGGAAGGCAAGCTTGGCGATCAAATATGTAGATTCTCTTCTTTGTAACCGACCCTGTGTAACCCTAGATCCTCCCGGTGTCTATATAAACCGGAGGACTTAGTCCGGAGGAGGGAGAGATACATTACCATAGTCATACATGCTAGGCCTGTAGGGTTTTAGCCATTACGATCTCATGGTAGATCAACTCTTGCAATACTCATATTCATCAAGATCAATCAAGCAGGAAGTAGGGTATTACCTCCATAGAGAGGGCCCGAACCTGGGTAAACATCATGTCCCCTGTCTCCTGTTACCATCGTCCTTAGACACACAGTTCGGGACCCCCTACCCGAGATCCGCCGGTTTTGACACCGACAACTGTGTTTCCTGGACACGTTCTCAGCTACCACCAGATCAAGATGGCGGTGGAGGACGTGGAGAAGACGGCTTTCCTGACCCCATGCGGGGTGTACTGCTACACTTGCATGCCGTTCGGGCTGTGCAACGCGGGAGCGACCTTCCAACGGCTGATGCACATCGCCCTAGGTCAGCAGCTCGGGAGAAACGCTGAAGCCTACATCGATGACATCGTAGTAAAATCTTGGGAGGCAAGAACTCTGACTCAGGACCTGGAGGGACCTTCGCAAGCCTGCGCCAGGTGGACCTGCGGCTTAACCCAGAGAAGTGTGTGTTCGGTGTTCCCTCCGGCAAGCTGCTGGGCTTCCTTGTGTCGCACAGGGGGATCGAGGCTAACCCGGAGCAGGTCAAGGCGATAGAAGACATGAGCCCACCACAAACTCTCAAGGAAATGCAGAAGCTTGCGGGCCGCGTGACCTCGCTAGGGTGCTTCATCTCCAAGACGGGGGAGCGCGTCCTTCCATTCTTCAAGCTGACGAAGAAGAAGGGCCCGTTCGAGTGGACCCCGGAGGCCGACCTGGCATTTCAAGACCTCAAGAGATACCTAACCAGCTCTCCGGTGATGCTGGCACCTCGTCCCCTCGAACCCATGGTGCTTTACCTTGCTGCCACTCCCTACTCTGCCAGTGCAGCACTAGTGGCGGTCCGGGATGAGCGCCAGGCCAAGAGTCCGCCGAGCTGTGCCGCACCTCCAGCCGGGGCGATATGACACAAAGAGGATACCACAAAGGCTGCAACAACACCAATGAATGATCAGGCCCAGCAAGGCGGCGTTCTTGGGCCTGTAGAGGCCCCAATGGATGACCATGCCTGTAACGCCCCGGATACAACTTTCCATATTCGTAACTCCAACTCTTGCCTTTTCCGGAGATGCGATATATTATTTCCTCCGTGGTTGGGTTTTTGTCTTTTGTTTTGCATTTTGTTCATGTCATGCATCTCATCTCATAGCATCATGAGCATTGCATCCGCATGTTTTTCACCAAACTCGTAGCCGTTCGTAGTTGCCCTTTCTCTCTTTGCCTCCGGTGTCATTTTGTCAGGCCCTTGTCCTCGTTGACCTCTCTCAGACCCCTCGTGTGCGTGTCCGAAACTTACCCGAACCCGAACCGGTCTGTTGTTACCGTTGCATTCGGTTCATCCCCAAACATCTCTAAAACATCTCCGTTTTCATATTCGGACCTCCCTAACCTATTTTTCTCAGCCGTCCGATTTCGATCGAAGGGACTAGATAGCCCCTAAGCTAACCCTTCCTATAAATAGACCCCTAACCCTAAATTTTAGGGATCCTTCCCCATCCACCCACTCCCGAGCGCCGCCACTCTTCCTGTCCCTTCCTCATCGGGATCCTCCCCGATCCAAAATCCTCTCCTCGATTTCAGCCATCGGCCAATCTCCATCGATCCCCTCCACAACCACCGAATCCCACAGCGCCCCTCCTCCTCCCCGAGCCATGCCTCGTCCCTGGCCCTACCTCGACTGCGGAGCACCACCGAGCCCCGCGCCTCTCCTCCAGTTCGCCTGCCGTCGTCCCAGGCGAGCAGTTCTGCCGGCCAGGCCACCCCGGCCAGCCTCCGGACACCTGCAGGCGACCCCGTCGCGCCCACAGCCTCTCCCGCTCGAGGGCTCCCGAGCACACCTGTGTGTTCCGGTCTGATCCCCGCCGTCCTCGTCTGTCCGTCGTGCTGCCGAGGCCCGGCTTCTCTGTATCCCTCCAACCGCAGTCGCGCAAGCGCCCCTGCTCCACCCGAGCAAGCTGCAGCTCGCCGGAGCCAGCAGATGAGTGTTGCCCTTCCCCTTGCTATTTCTTTTCTTCCGTTGCTCCCTCCTTCCTCCTCTAATCTCCCTCCCTTTCCTGTTCGTTTTCTTCTCTGTAAGGAAACAGATGAAGCTCACCCTCTGCTGCCATGGCCGCACCAACCGCAAGCCGTCGCCGCCTCCGCCTCCATCGCCTCTATTCGGCGCGGCACCGCCAGGATCCGCTCGCCACCTTCGCCGCCTGACCTTCCACGCTTGCACCTTTCCGCCGAGTTCCCCGCCGCCGCTGCCGTTCCCCTGCCATGGCGTCTCAGCCTCCTCTGCTCCCGCACCTGAGGCCCCGAGCTCCTCCAGCTCGACCCCGTCCGTCGAGCTCTCTGCCGCGCCGGATGTCACATCCTAGCTAGACCATGCATTAGGGTGTGCATCATGTTTAAATTTCATTTGAATTTGAAATGGGGAAGACAGGAAACCCCCAGAACCCCTCTTAATTCAACTAGGGTTTACTAAAATTATTTCAATGAACACAGAAATGCCCTTCAAAATGCTCATCATATTTGCTTTGGTTGAGCCTCTGCCAAAAGTGGTGCACAATTTTCTAGGTCATCTTAAGGTCTTTGAATTAAATCATAAGTATTTGAATTTGAGCATTTCAAATTATATAAAATATTTCAAATGCCCAAATATTGCCAAACCAAAATGTTTCATGTTGGAAATATTCCAACAATGGACCAGGAGCATTTTGGTGAATTTTGAAACTGTTTTGGTATTTTTAAAAACTCCACAAAGTTGCAGAATAATAGAAAAAAAAAACAGTCTAGAAACTTACAGCGCCTCCCTACCCGGCCACTGCCTGCCCAGCCCAGCCAGCCAAATGGCCAATGGCTGCTTGGCTCGGCTTGACGAGCAGCCAGTGCTCGGGCGGCGAGCACCGCATGGGTGCCACGCACCTGGTCGCCGCCTCGCCGCTCCTCTCGCCCAGCTGCCGTCACGGTTCGTTCTCCCTCTCTCTCCCGAACCCCCTGGACACCTCCTCTCCCCCCGGCTCCTCTCTCTCGCGCTCCCCCGCCATGGCCGATGCCACGCCCAAGCCCATCGCCAGTAACCGCGCTCCCCGCCGTCCGTGCTCCTCCTCACTATGTCTAGGAGCTCCGCCGCCCTCAACTACCCCGAGCTAGCCGAGCCCCGTTTGCTTTAGTGCCCCGAGTCCACCACACCGACCTCGACCGAGTTCGCCGTCGCCGGAGATCCCCTTCAACGCCGTCGTCGCTCCGGCCCGTCCCCTACCTCAACAAGCGTTTCTCCGAGTTGCCCGTGAGCCCATCTATCTCCGCTTCCCTCTCTCTCTCGCTCTCGAGCGGTGTAGTGACCTCCCGGAGCTCAACCGCACTCACCGCCGCGGAGCTCGTCGCCGACGTGCTCCCGGTCACCTTCCGGCCACCTCTCGGTGCCCTTCGTGCTCACCACATCACGTAGCACCTAACCACCTACTCCCCGCAGCTCACCGACCCCTCTAGCCTCGAGTTCGCCTTCGGCCGAACTCCGACGGCCGCCTAGGTCGTCGCCGGCGCCGACTCCGGCCGCCCCGACCCCAACCGACTCCACCAGTAGCTGTGGCATGTCCCTAGCTACCCATAGCCACCCTCCGCGGCTCGTTTGGTCGCCGGAATGGCCAAATGCACTTCCGCCGCCGCGTCGGGCTCGCCGGCGACTAGACGTCGGGCAGCCGACGTGGACTTTGACCACGGTGGGCCCTGGTTGACTCTGATGAGTCAATGACATGTGGGGCCCAGCCCTGTTAACTAAATAGGTTTAGTTTTAATTAAAGTTTAGTTAAGCTAATTACCACGACACCTGGACCCACTAGTCGGGTTTGACCTGGACGTCTCCGTTGACCACGGCGTCATCTTGACGCATGGTGGCGATTTAATAATTTAATTTCTGGATTTATTCTAATATAGGAAATTCCAGAATATAGTTCAAACTTCAACTATTCATAACTTTTAGTCTGTAACTCCAAATGCAAAGATTTATATATGAAAAATGATCAGAAAAATCCATTCTATCCATTGGTACAGGTTTCATGGATGATAAAACTAGTTAACCTTGCTGTTTAAGCAGAATAAGATATTACAACTTTAGGGCTATTTTAAATGAGCTAGCATTTGAATCTTTGATTCAAATGAGTTCATCCTTTTGTTTCAGCTTGCATTAGGCCAACACATACATATTGCCATGTCATAGCATGCATCATATTGTTGCATATTGCCATGTGTGTTTACTTTGGTATGCTTTTAAGTGATAGGTTACGCCTCAGGATAATCTCGAATATCCATCGAAGGCGATCCTACCACCATTCCATCGAGCAAGCAACCCATTGATCATTCGATACAAACCCATGTTCTTGCTTCGCTCTTGTTTTATGCATTAAGACAACGCGATTCAAACTGTTGTGTCTGCGGTAGTTGAACCCACTTCCTTTGCATGACTGTCATTGCCACGGTAACTAGATGAAACCCACTAGTATGTGTAGGATTTGATTGAGCCATGTTTGTGATTCCTACCATGCTATGCTTGCTATGCTTAGAGTTGTGTCGGTCGGATCATCGGGATGATGAACTGGAGTGAAAGGTTGTGTTGGTTCGAGAGTGGAAGTGTTGAACACGTTTTGGTAAAGGTATCGATGAGAGGCCATGTAGGAGTACATGGTGGGTTGTTTCATTGAAGCCGATCCTAGGCTGAGATCTGTGTTTGTGATCCATGAAACAGTTACTACCACGCATTGGGATCCTTAATTGACCCTCTCGGCTTCTTAACCACCCTTGTTCTCGGTCAGGGAGTTGCAAGTAGTTTACGGTGTTTGTAGCATCTTTGGGGCCGCACGCAGCGCTGACCTTAGGGGTGGGTTGTGTTGCGGTAGGCACGTGGCCCGTGTGCCGAGTGCCCGTTTGGTATCTCGGGAACCCTGCACACATCGTTCGGGGCTGTATGGGAAACCTCGGCGGACTCCTGCGGATGGAACCGAATAGGCGATAAACCCGGACTCGGGACTTGAGTGTTTAGGTAGGCTGTGGCCGACACCCACGTTGGGCTTCCGCTTGAAGGTTGCAGTACATGTCGTGTAAACGGCGGTAAGTGGTGAGCGTGTGTGAAGAAGTACACCCTGCGAGGTTTAATATGATCTATTGAATAGCCGTGTCCACGGAGAAGGACTTCTGGGTTGCCTATATCAGTTCATAGACAAGTAAATGGATACCACTAAAAGCCTCAAGATAAGTGTGAGTACCGCGGATGGCCCTCTCGTGGATGACGAGAGAGGATCCACGGTGGAGTATTGTGTTGGTGATTAGTGGACTCGTGTGCGACAAATGCTTTACAAATGGTGTCACGTAGGATAGATTAGCCAAGAGTCAAAGCTGGCTTGCTGCAAATAACTCCACCACCTTCTTGAGAATGTGCATGTATGATAGGATTCTGTGGTAAGACTTGCTGAGTACCTCCGTACTCATGTTTGCTTAATTAATGTTTTTCAGAGGACAACACTGCCCCCTCCGATGGGTTCTATGTAGACCTTGACATCGACGAGTGAACTAGCCACCCAGGTGGTGATCCAAGGCTTGTGAAGGGCCATTGTAGATAGAAGGGCTTGACAAGCTTGCTTTCTTTCTAGAGTCGTACTCGAGACTAGTTTGCTTCGCATGTGCTTGCATGTTTGTATGACTTGAGTGTTGGGTCATGTGACCCCTACCTGTATGGATATGTTATGTATGGCTCCTCGTGGCCTCTTAAATAAAGTACTTTGAGTTGTAGAGTTTTGTTGTGATGCCTTGTTGTATTAACTCATATCGGGCATATTGTGTGTATGATTGAAATGCTTGGTATGAGTGGGATCCGACAAACTAGTTGTTTATCCTTGGCAGCCTCTCATATGGGGAAATGTAGTCTTGTGCTTCGGCGATAGTAGTCTGCTACTGCCCGGTTCACGAGTCCTGCTAGCCCAACACTCTTGCTTGGACACTTGATCGGCGGCATGTGTTTCACTTCGTTCCTATGTCTATCCTTCGAAAATGTCACGCGGTTGTATTGAGTCCTGCCTAGCCTGCTACAGCCGGGATACGGAGTCCTGTTAGCCCAATGCTACAGCCCGAATATATCGTTGATGACCGACATGCTCGATGTGATTCATGTATGCTGTCCCCATAGGTTAGCGCCGCTTTGGGTTCACGACTAGCCATGTCGGCCGGGTTCTTTGTCATGTGGATGCTAGCGACACTATCATATCGTGGGCCAAAAGGCGCCAAACGGTCCCGGGCCATGGTAAGGCGACACCGTGGGAATACCGTGCGTGAGGCCGCAAAGTGATATGAGGTGTTACCGGCTAGGTCGATGTGACTTGGAATCGGGGTCCTGACAGCGTTTGCATCAGAGCAGGGGCTGCTGTAGGTTCGCTAAGCCAAACTGGTCGATGTTGAGTCTAGAAATGCTTTAGTTATATGTAGGGGAATTGATTGTGGGAGGGAACGTAAGGCTCTTTTTACTCCTTTACCTTATGCCCTCTAATCTGAGTCATCTTCTTCTCATTCTACGTGGGTATAGGACTAGGCTCTCTTCTCTCTATCAGGTTCACGTGTTACTAATCCGTAGTTACTTATAGGATTGATGGTTACTTCCTCAGTTCAGTTCTACTAATTTTTAGTATGCTACCAGTTGAACCAGAATCTTGATATGATGTTGTTGAGTGGTTTTGCAATCTGTTTTTGAATGTCTCAAATCTGTTTTGAGCATTTACAGATGTTATGCTGCCCAAATTTCCCTAGAAATTCTAATGTCTTTGCATTGTGGCTGTGCTTTCAGATGGCCACCCGTCCCCAGAACCAAGTGGTTCGTCTGACCCGTTGCATTGATGTGTGTGGTCACACGGCAATGTTGGTTCGGGTGATGATCGAGACCGGTTACCGATGGTATCCTGAATATACCGTCGAGGAGCAGTTTAGGGATTTCAATCAAAGCCAATATCTGTGCACGGTCAGGATTTATCCATCTTATCCCGGAGCTACTGAACCGCTCCACTGTTCTTATGGACTTGGGATCACTATTGGAATGTCCGTGCAAGATGCAGCCTATTCTATGATGACTATTATTCGAGCCAGAACTGCCTTCTTTGGGCAACACCGATTTCCGCTACATGCGGCATCCCTCCACAGGGCGCATGGCTACCTTGAGGTATGTACAGCGATGCATCCCATGAGGACTCACTCCTTCGCACTACTATTGAGATGCTGGAAGACAAGGACCGTGAAAACCGGGCCTTGCGTATGGAGCTCTTTAATGCCGTTCGATCCTTTGGCTACTCGACTCGGTTTGCACTGCCGTGCAAGCGGATACATGGACATGAGGACTTGTACCTGTGCGGGCTGGTCTGCCAGACTTTATGGAGTGGCGTGAGGTTGGAGCATCACCCCTCCTCGTGGACCTCGTCTGCCGCCGTTTGTTGGACCACGGCCACATCCGAGTCCCTATGGTCCGCAGCCCCACAGGATCGTCTGCTTCCGGATGATCATGTTCCACTTCGAGCTTGGGTGGTGACTTCTATGAGGACTACTACGGGCTGTCTGAGTTAGTAGTAATATCCCTAGTATTGTAATAGTTGTATTTCCACCGTCCTGCGTGACTTGTGGAATATGACTTAGTGTGTAGCATTCCGGAAGTGTAGAAAAATAATGTATAGGAGTTGGAATGCTTCCGATGAGATGTAACGCCTTTCCTTATAGTTGTACTCCGTCGGGCTTGTACTAAACTATGAATGGTGTGTATGACCGTTGGTATATATATGGCAGTTTTATATTACCATGTCATACGGATGAACATCTTTGCATTCCGTGTTATCCATTACATTCCGCACTTCCTTGTTAACTTCTGCCATCCTGGTTTAAACCTTTGTTTTGTTTCCTAGGATGGTCAACACCACAACAATCCTGCTGCTCGGGCGGGGAGAAGCTAGTGCAGCCAGAATGTGAATCTGCCTCAACCACCATCTTTGTCCGAGGTTATGCCGGAAGCAGAACACAATAAGCGTGAGACCAATCGCTTACTGGAGCGGATTGAGCAAAACACCGCACGCCAGCCAAGAAATGATTTGGTTTCACTCAATGACTTCGTCAAGCTGTATCCACCGAAGTTCAAATATTCCGTTGAGCCTCTCGACGCGGATGATTGGCTTCGCAGCATCAACCACAAGCTGCGTTCTGCCAACGTGGCTGAGGCTGATAAGGTTACTTTTGCCGCCTATCATCTAGAAGGCCCTGCTAGCCTCTCGTGGGAGAATTATGAGGCTATGCGTCCGGTTGGACAAATTACAACTTGGGCTGAATTCAGTGCCGCCTTCCGTGAGCATCACATCCCAGAAGGTCTCATGGATCGAAAAAGGGAGGAATTCTGCAGTTTCACCCAAGGTAGGTTGACAGTGGATGCTTACAGCCGTGAATTTGGGAACTTAGCACGTTATGCTCCCGAAGAAGTTTCTACCGACACCAAGAAACAGGCAAGGTTCCGCAAGGGACTTAGCCCCGAGCTACCCCGAGACCTTCGTCTGCATGAGTGCACCTCTTTTCCGAAGTTAGTCAACAAGGCTATCGGTCTTTGGCTGGGCGGTCTGATTTTGAGGCTTCACAAGCACGTCCGTGACTCGGATCTTCATCCGGCTCTGGATCTCGGAAGGGCGGGTTTGGATTCAAATCTTGCTTCTCGCCACCTGAGTTCACCCGAGGCCATCCTTTGAGGCGCCTCGCCCCAACCAGCAGTATGTTCCGCCCAAGACTTATGGGGGCCCCGCTGCTAATGCTGCTCCACGCCCCAATATGATAACTTGCTTCAAGTGTGGAGAGACGGGTCACTACATCCGTGAGTGTCCCCAAAACAACCCCAGTCAAATTGGGAAGTCTGTTGGCCGTGGTAAGCCAGCAGGAAAGGTGCTCTATGCTAAACCAGCTGCCACTGCTCGTGGCCACGTCAACTATGTCTCAGCTGAAGAAACCTATGAGGATCCCAACGTCGTTCTCGGTACGCTCCTTGTAAATTGCCATCCGGCAACTGTTCTTTTTGATACTGGAGCATCTCATTCATTTATTTCTGAGAGCTATGCTCGTTTGCACAACACCACATTCTGTGACATGCATACCTCCATGGAAATTCAGACTCCTGGCTCTAGATGGCAAACCTCTAGAATAAGTCATGGGAATGAAATTATTGTCGACAGATTAGTCTTTCTTGCATCTCTAATAGCTCTTAAGTCCTCGGACATAAACATCATCTTGGGTATGGACTGGATGTCAGCCCATTATGCTAAGATTGATTGCTCTACTAGAACTGTTCAGCTCACCCATCCTTCGGGCAAGACAGTGAATGTTTTAACCCGAGTGTCTAAACGCCAGCTATACTCCTTAAATGCCAACCCCCTTCCAGATCTCGAAGATATTCCGGTAGTCCGTGATTTTCAGGATGTCTTTCCGAAGAACTGCCGGTGTTCCACAGCGGGGATGTCGAGTTCGTGATAGATCTTGTTCCGGAACCGTCCCAATTTCTAGAAGACCTTATAAGATGGCACCCTAGAACTAGCGAACTTAAGAAACAACTCGATGAGTCCTTGCAAAAGGGTTTCATCCGTCCTAGTTCATCTCCATGGGCTTGCCCGTCCTCTTCGTCAAGAAGAAGGATGGAGCGGATCGGATGGTTGTGGATTACCGACCATCAATCTGGTCACTATCAAGAACAAGTATCCGCTCCCGGGATCAATGATCCGTATGATCAGCTTGCTGGATCCTCGATCTTTTCAAGATGGATTTGAGGTTGGGCTACCATCAAATCAAAATCAAAACGGGACATTCCTAAAACGACCTTCGTTACTCGTTATGGCCAATCTGAGTACACCGTCATGTCCTTCGGATTAACCAATGCTCCAGCCACTTTCTCTCGGTTAATGAACTCAACCTTCATGGAGTATTTGGATAAATTAGTAGTGGTATACCTCGATGATATACTCATCTACTCCAAGAATGAGGAAGAACATGCCGAACATCTAAGGCTAGTATTGATGAAACTTGAGAGCATCGCCTTTATGCCAAATTCTCTAAGTGTGAATTCTGGTTACAGTGACCTACCTAGGCCATGTAATCTCGGCAAGGGCATTGCTGTCAATCCCGGCGAGTTCAAGCCGTCCTTGATTGGACTCCACCTGAATCGGTCAAGCAAGTTCGAGTTTCCTCGGTTTAGCGAGCTATTGCCGCCGCTTCGTCGAGAATTTCTCTAAAGTTGCTAAACCTCTAACGAACTCCTCAAGAAGGATAAAAGTTCGAATGGGCCTTGAGTGCGAGTTCAGCTTTCGGGAACTAAAAGGCGCTGACATCTGCTCCGTACTTGTTCCACCAGATTTTCTAAGGACTTTATTATCTATTATGGCGCCTCGCGACAAGGACTAGGTTGCATACTCATGCAAGATCGTCATGTGATTGCCTCGCTTCTCGTCAATTGCGTCCACATGAGAATAACTATCCCACACACGATCTAGAGCTTGCAGCGATGGTTCATGCACTCAAAACCTGGCGACATTACCTTCTTGGTAATCGTTGCGAAATCTACACCGATCATCAAAGTCTGAAATACATCTTCACCCAACGGTTTGAATCTCGGGCAAAGGCGTTGGGTCGAGTTGATTACAGATTACGACTTAGGAATATCTTACACCCTGTGCAAAGCCAATGTCATGGTGGCGCCCTAAGTCGAAAATCTTATTGTAACAATCTGATGTTACAACAAAGTCAACCATTTCTCCACGAGGAATTCCGTAAGCTTAACCTTCACATTGTTCCTCGAGTTCCTTTCCACCACGGTGGCGAAACCTAACCTTACGGATCGAATCATAGCTGCTCAGCGGTATGATAGAGGATATCTCGGATCAAGGAGAACATTGCTAGCGGAGCTGCTAAGTGTTTCTCCATAGATGAACGAGTGTTGTTTTCTTTGAAAACGCTTGGTGGTTCCCAAAAACAACAGCTACGACAATCGATCCTTAAGGAAGCTCATGACTCTCCTCTCACCATTCATCCCGGTAGTACTAAAATGTATCAAGATCTCGCCATAGGTTTTGGTGGACTAGGATGAAGAGAGAAATCGCTCAATACATTGCTAATTGCGACGTCTGCGTCGAGTTAAGCGAGCATCAACGGCTCTTGGTACCCTTCAACCTTTGAAATTCCTGAATGGAAATGGGATAAAATCGGTATGGATTTCATTACGGGTTTCCAGGACCAAGAGAGGAATAATGCTATCTTCGTTGTCGTCGATCGTCTTTCCAAAGTAGCCCACTTCCTACCCGTTCGTGAGAGTATAACCGCTAGCCAGCTAGCTGACTTGTACATCTCTCGAATAGTGTCTCTTCATGGTGTTCCATTGGAGATTAACTCGGACCGTGGAAGTCTCTTCACCTCTCAATTTTGGGAAAGCTTCCAAAATGCCATGGGAACTCGTCTCTCCTTTAGCACCGCATTCCATCCTCAATCAAGTGGTCAAGTAGAATGAGTCAATCAAATCCTAGAGGATATGCTTGAGCTTCATCATCTCTTTCGCATGAATTGGGAGAAATGCCTTCCATTCGCCGAGTTAAACTTATAACAATAGTTATCAAGCCAGCTTGGGCAAAGCTCCTTTCAAGTTCTTTATGTGCGGAAATGTCGAACGCCTCTTAACTGGTCGAAACCGGGAGAGACAACTCTTTGGCGGATATGATCCAGAAGCGAAGAGCAGTTCGCGTTGTTCGTGAGAAATTGAAAACAGCCCAATCTCGTCAAAAGAGCCAATATGACCGCAAGCATAAGCCTATGGCTTATGAAATTGGCGAGAAGGCTTACCTTGGGTTACTCCTTTGAAGGAACCCATCGATTCGGTATCAAGGGCAAGTTGGCTCCTCGTTACATTGGACCCTTTCGCATTCTTGCCAAGCGAGGAGAAGTTGCCTACCAATTGGAACTACCTCGCATCTTTCTAGAGTCCATGATGTCTTCCACGTTTCCCAACTCAGCGTTGCTTCTCGGATCCTATCCGTGGAGTGGACCACGAAACGCTTGATCTACAAGATAACCTCACCTATCGAGAATATCCCGTTCGTATTCTCGATCAAGCCGAGCGTACCACTCGATGTCAGAATATCAAGTTCCTAAAGGTTCAATGGTCAAACCATTCCGAGCAAGAAGCAACTTGGGAAAGGGAGGATCGTCTTGACTTGAGTATCCCACCTTTTTCAAGAATAGATCCTAAATCTCGGGACGAGATTCTTTTGAGTGGGGGTGAGTTGTCACATCCTAGCTAGACCATGCACTAGGGTGTGCATCATGTTTAAATTTCATTTGAATTTGAAATGGGGAAGACAGGAAACCCCCAGAACCCCTCTTAATTCAACTAGGGTTTACTAAAAATTATTTCAATGAACCTGAAATGCCCTTCAAAAATGCTCATCATCTTTGCTTTGGTTCAGAGCCTCTGCCAAAAGTGGTGCACAATTTTCTAGGTCATCTTAAGGTCTTTGAATTAAATCATAAGTATTTGAATTTGAGCATTTCAAATTATATAAAATATTTCAAATGCCCAAATATTGCCAAACCAAAATGTTTCATGTTGGAAATATTCCAACAATGGACGAGGATAATTTTGGTGAATTTTGAAACTGTTTTGGTATTTTTAAAAACTCCACAAAGTTGCAGAATAATAGAAAAAGAAAAATAGTTTAGAAACTTACCTGGCGCCTCCCTACCCGGCCCACCTGCCGGCCCAGCCCAAGAGCCGCAAGGCCAATGAGCTGCTTGGCTCGTCCAGGCAGGCAGCCAGGTGCTCGGCGGCGAGCACCGCATGGGTGCCACGCACCTGGTCGCCGCCTCGCCACTCCTCTCGCCCAGCTGTCGTCGCGGTTCGTTCTCCCTCTCTCTCCCGAACCCCCTGGACACCTCCTCTCCCCCCGGCTCCTCTCTCTCGCGCTCCCCCGCCATGGCCGACGCCACCGCCGCCAAGACCATCGCCAGAATCAAGCGCTCCCGCCGTCCGTGCTCCTCCTCACTATGTCTAGGAGCTCCGCCGCCCTCAACTACCCCGAGCTAGCCGAGCCCCGTATGCTTTAGTGCCTCGAGTCCACCACACCGACCTCGACCGAGTTCGCCGTCGCCGGAGATCCCCTTCAACGCCGTCGTCTCTCCGGCCCGTCCCCGACCTCAACGAGCGTTTCTCCGAGTTGCCCGTGAGCCCATCTATCTCACCTTCCCTCTCTCTCTCTCTCGCTCTCGAGCGGTGTAGTGACCTCCCGGAGCTCAACCGCACTCACCGCCGCGGAGCTCGTCGCCGACGTGCTCCCGGTCACCTTCCGGCCACCTCTCGGTGTCCTTCGTGCTCACCACATCACGTAGCACCTAACCACCTACTCCCCGCACCTCACCGACCCCTCTAGCCTCGAGTTCGCCTTCGGCCGAACTCCGGCGGCCGCCTAGGTCGTCGCCGGCGCCGACTCCGGCCACCCCGACCCCAACCGACTCCACCAGTAGCTGCGGCATGTCCCCAGCTACTCATAGCCACCCTCCACAGCTCGTTTGGTCGCCGGAATGGCCAAATGCACTTCCGCCGCCGCGTCGGGCTCGCCGGCGACTAGACGCCGGGAAGCCGACGTGGACTTTGACCACGGTGGGCCCTGGTTGACTCTGATGAGTCAATGATAGGTGGGGCCCAGCCCTGTTAACTAAATAGGTTTAGTTTTAATTAAAGTTTAGTTAAGCTAATTACCCTGACACCCTGGACCCACTAGTCAGGTTTGACCTGGACGCTCCGTTGACCCTGACGTCATGCTGATGCATGGCTGACGCAATAATTTAATTTCTGGATTTATTCTAATATAGGAAATTCCAGAATATAGTTCAAACTTCGACTATTCATAACTTTTAATCTGTAACTCCAAATGCAAAGATTTATATATGAAAAATGATCAGAAAAATCCATTCTATCCATTGGTACAGGTTTCATGCATGATAAAACTAGTTAACCTTGCTGTTTAAGCAGAATAAGATATTACAACTTTAGGGCTATTTTAAATGAGCTAGCATTTGAATCTTTGATTCAAATGAGTTCATCCCTTTTTGTTTCAGCTTGCATTAGGCCAACACACATACATATTGCCATGTCATAGCATGCATCATATTGTTGCATATTGCCATGTGTGTTTACTTTGGTATGCTTTTCGTGATAGGTTACGCCTCAGGATAATCTCGAATATCCATCTCAAGGGCGTATCCTACCACCATTCCATCGAGCAAGCAACCCATTGATCATTCGATACAAACCCATGTTCTCGCTTCGCTCTTGTTTTACTGCATTAAGACAACGCAATTCAAACTGTTGTGTGCTGCGGTAGTTGAACCCACTTCCTTTGCATGACTGTCATTGCCACGAGAACTAGATGAAACCCACTAGTATGTGTAGGAGTTGATTGAGCCATGTTTGTGATTCCTACCATGCTATGCTTGCTATGCTTAGAGTTGTGTCAGTGTCGGCTCATCGGGATGATGAACTGGAGTGAAAGGTTGTGTTGGTTCGAGAGTGGAAGTGTTGAACACGTTTTGGTAAAGGTATCGATGAGAGGCCATGTAGGAGTACATGGTGGGTTGTTTCATTGAAGCCGATCCTAAGAACTGAGATCTGTGTTTGTGATCCATGAAACAGTTACTACCACGCATTGGGATCCTTAATTGACCCTCTCGGCTTCTTAACCACCCTTGTTCTCAGTCCGGGAGTTGCAAGTAGTTTCTGGTGTTTGTAGCATGCTGGGGGCCGCACGCAACGCTGACCTTAGGGGTGGGTTGTGTTGCGGTAGGCACGTGGCCCGGTGTACCGAGTGCCTGTTTGGTATCTCGGGAACCCTGCACACATCGTTCGGGCTGTATGGGAAACCTCGGCGGACTCCTGCGGATGGAACCCGAATAGGCGATAAACCTGGACTCGGGACTTGAGTGTTTAGGTAGGCTGTGGCCGACACCCACGTTGGGCTTCCGCTTGAAGGTTGCCGAGTACATGTCGTGTAAACGGCAGTAAGTGGTGAGAGCGTGTGTGAAGAAGTACACCCCTGCAGGGTTTAATATGATCTATTTGAATAGCCGTGTCCATGGAGAAGGACTTTTGGGTTGCCTATATCAGTTCATAGACAAGTAAATGGATACCACTAAAAGCCTCAAGATAAGTGTGAGTACCGCGGATGGCCCTCTCGTGGATGACGAGAGAGGATCCACGGTGGAGTATTGTGTTGGTGATTAGTGGACTCGTGTGCGACAAATGCTTTACAAATGGTGTCACGTAGGATAGCTTAGCCAAGAGTCAAAGCTGGCTTGCTGCAAATAACTCCACCACCTTCTTGAGAATGTGCATGTATGATATGATTCTGTGGTAAGACTTGCTGAGTACCTCCGTACTCATGTTTGCTTAATTAATGTTTTTCAGAGGACAACACTGCCCCCTCCGATGGGTTCTATGTAGACCTTGACATCGACGAGTGAACTAGCCACCCAGGTGGTGATCCAAGGCTTGTGAAGGGCCATTGTAGATAGAAGGGCTTCACAAGCTTTCTTTCTTTCTAGAGTCGTACTCGAGACTAGTTTGCTTCGCATGTGCTTGTATGTTTGTATGACTTGAGTGTTGGGTCATGTGACCCCTACCTGTATGGATATGTTATGTATGGCTCCTCAGAGCCTCTTAAATAAAGTACTTTGAGTTGTAGAGTTTTGTTGTGATGCCTTGTTGTATTAACTCATATCGGGCATATTGTGTGTATGATTGAAATGCTTGGTATGAGTGGGATCCGACGAACTAGTTTTTTATCCTTGGCAGCCTCTCATATGGGGAAATGTAGTCTTGTGCTTCGGCGATAGTAGTCCGCTTCTGCCGGTTCACCGGAGTCCTGCTAGCCCAAAGACTACTCTTGGACACTTGACAGGCGGCATGTGTTTCACTTCGTTCCTATGTCTGTTCCTTCGGGAAATGTCACGCGGTGGTATTCGAGTCCTGCCTAGCCTGCTACAACCCGGATACCGGAGTCCTGTTAGCCCAGTGCTACAGCCCGAATATATCGTTGATGACCGACATGCTCGATGTGATTCATGTATGCCTGTCCCCATAGGTTAGCGCCGCTTTGGGTTCACGACTAGCCATGTCGGCCCGGTTCTTTGTCATGTGGATGCTAGCGACACTATCATATACGTGAGCCAAAGGCTTAAACGGTCCCGGCCATGGTAAGGCGACACCCGTGGGAATACCGTGCGTGAGGCCGCAAAGTGATATGAGGTGTTACCGGCTAGGTCGATGTGACTTGGAATCGGGGTCCTGACACCGGAGTCCCGCCGCTTCCCTTCCCTGCATCGCCGCCAAGGCCTCGTCACCGGAGTCCCGTGCGTCGTCGTGTTCGTTGACCGGTCCCACTGGAGACGAGCGCCACAACATGAGGATTAACCATAACTCGTATTTTAATAAACTTTATATGTAAACGGGGTGGAAAAATGCCTAGTTTAACATGGTGCACTTTATTTTGCTGTTTAACAACAATAAAATGTGATTTAGGGCAGAACAGTACCAAATCTAAAATATTGCTCATGAGGATTTTCCGGATTTGTTGTTTGTTGTTCCGACCTCATTTAAACTTGCCTAGATAGTAGTTTAATTATGCTTCACCTCTTGCCATGTTTAACAACATTTAATATTGTTGAGTAGCTTATAACGAGATCAAACTAAATAATTGCATGTGGTGTTTCGTCGATATGCAACTCGTTGCATATCGAGCTCCACTTAACTTGTAGCATCGTTTGTTGCACTTTGCCATGCCATGCCTCATTAAACCGGACATGCATCAAACTTGATTGTGCATCGTGCCATGTTTATGCTTGTGCATTTATCATGTTGTTTGTTTCTTTCCGGTGCTGTTTATGACCGTCACCTTGGATCTCATTACTATCATTGCTATGCTAGTTGCTTCGTTCTATCGCTATGCCGCATTACCTATCACTTGCTGCTCAAGCCTCCCAAATTGCCATGAACCTCTAACCTTTGTCACCCTTCCTAGCAAACCTTTGTTTGGCTATGTTACCGCTTTTGCTCAGCCCCTCTTATAGCATTGCTAGTTGCAGGTGAATATGAAGATTGCTCCATGTTGGATTATGTTTATGTTGGGATATCACAATATCTCTTATATTATTAATGCATCTATATACTTGGTAAAGGGTGGAAGGCTCGGCCTTATGCCTGGTGTTTTGTTCCACTCTTCCCGCCCTAGTTTCCGTCATATCGGTATTATGTTCCCGGATTTTGCGTCCCTAACGCGGTTGGGTGATTTATGGGACCCCCTTGACAGTTCGCTTTGAATAAAACTCCTCCAGCAAGGCCCAACCTTGGTTTTACCATTTGCCTCACCACCACCTATACCTTTCTCTTGGGTCGGCCAACCTGAAGGTCATCTTCATTTTAGCCCCCCCCCCCCGGGCCAGTGCTTCTCTAAGTGCTGGCCTGAACCGAGCCGCCTGCGGGGCCACCACGGGGAAAACTCGAGGCTGGTTTTACTCGTAGCCTGTCTCATCCGGTGTTGCCCTGAGAACGAGATATGTGCAGCTCCTATCGGGATTGTCGGCACATCAGGCGGTTTTGCTGTTCTTGTTTTACCATTGTCGAAATGTCTTGTAAACGGGATTCCAAGACTGATCGGGTCTTCCGGGGAGAAGGAATATCCTTCGTTGATCGCAAGAGCTTATCATGGGCTAAGTTGGGACACCCCTGCAGGGTATAAACTTTCGAGAGCCGTGCCATGGTTATGTGGCAGATGGAATTTGTTAATATCCGGTTGTAGTAAACTTGAAGTAAACTCTTCTAAAATACATCAACCGTGTGCGAATCGTGAGTGTCCTTTTCGGGTTGATCGAGAGGAGAACACGGTTTCTGGGTTATGTTTGACGTAAGTAGGAGTTCAGGATCACTTCTTGATCATTGCTAGCTTCACGACCGTTCCATTTGCTTCTCTTCTCGCTCTTATTTGCGTATGTTAGCCACCATATCATGCTTAGTCGCTGCTGCAACCTCACCACTTTACCCCTTCCTTACCCATTAAGCTTTGCTAGTCTTGATACCCATGGTAATGGGATTGCTGAGTCCTCCTGGCTCACAGATTACTACACCAACAATTGCAGGTACAGGTTATGCGATGATCTTGACGCGAGAGTGATGTTTGCTTGTTTTCGATCGTGGGAATTCCTTTCACCCATCCGAAGCATTTCATGAGTTGTTTCCATTTCTTTCATCCGAAGGCCATCATGTCATAATTCTTCATTCTCAACGCGTAGCTATCATTCTCCAAATCTTACCGGTGAATCATTCAAATATCCTCTAATCAGTTCATGATCTCTTCGTTCACTTGTATCTAAATCCCCTCAAGTATCTTCATTCTTTCTGGTGAATTGTGCCTTTGCTACTTTCATTTTCAATTCTTACGGTGGTTCATTCAAGAGTCCTCTTCCTTTATTACCGTATCATTTCATTCGTCCTTTCCAATCCTCTCGGTGATTCGTCGAAGACTTCTTCAAGTTGGCGCTATATCTCTTTTCAGTCCCTCAAGAAGAATAAGTAGTATGCGAAATCCGTTGTTTGTCATCAATTTAAATTGGTGAAGGATACGCATAACGTAATTCTTATTATTGTTTCATCCAAGTGATCTAGTTTCTTCTTTTCCAGAGTTGTTCATCATGTCACATTCTCATTTCTAGTGTTTCATCTTTTCTTTTTCCGGAGTTCCAAGTTTTCGGCATTATCTCATCGCGAAGCTTCTTCTAAATCATCGCAAGGCTTCACCCTGTGTTTTCAACTTCTGTTTCTTTTTATCATCCTTTTTATTACCGGAGTTCTTCATGGAGGCTCTACATGGTGGTTCGTCAAGGACTCCTTTCATTCTTCAATTGTTCTTCAAGATTTCTCTCGAAGTTATGATCCGCCAAGCTATACTCTAAAATAAACATGGTGTTCAACACATGTTTTGTTTTGAGGAGTTCAAGTAATCTTCATCTTGCATTTCAAAGTGCAATTCTTCCTACCTTATCTTTTGAGGTGGTGTTATGTCACTCTTGACAATTTCCTTCATGTTTCATGATTCATATTGTTGTCAAGAATGAGGTATTTTAAATCCATCATTTTCTCTTCGTTCAAGAGATCTTTTCAACCAATCAATCTTTTGTTGGAGTTATATTGGGTTATATTTCACCTACAGCATTTCCTAAGGAATGTAGCTATTTGTGGTGCTTATCAATGATCCAATTTTCTCCTTCTCATCTCGGTGAAGAAGTTTTTCACCTCTTCGGTGCTCTCAACCAAATCAATGGTTTCCATTAGTGGCCTGTTGTCACCTCATCATTTTGAGATGTTTGCCATAAGCCCACAACAAGCTTGTGTTTTTCGTTGTTGGTTTTCCAACAACTCCGTGGTAACCTTCTTGGAAGGGTACTTTCCAAGCTCATTTGTGGCAGAAGTTGGCATTTTCTTCTCCATTCTTTTATTTCAATGATCTAACTTCTATTCTTTCGTTACGGAGGCATTGTGATGTTGTGCTCTTCACCCATCACCTCGTTTTGTGAGGATCGTGTTCTTTTCTTGCTTATCTATTTAACCAGAGTGTTGTATCATCTCGTCAATATCTTTTCATCTCATCAAGTTTTCTTCTCTTTTCTACTAGAGTGCTGACCAAATTCTGTCATTCTTGTTCCTTGGCTATCTCATTATACCGAGGTGGTCATATTCTTTTTGTTCGTGAAGCTCTTATTTCCATGTCTTTCAACCTTCAAGTTCTCGTAATACTCATTGTTCCTCTTTTCTACCGGATTGTTTGCAATCTCGTTCATCTCTGTTGTACTCTTTCTTTTAAATTACTCAACCTCTCAAGGTTCGTGGTTTCACTCATTTGTCGAATAAGCAACTTAGTTTTACCACTTCTCTTCCTCTTTCTATTCCCTCCGGTGCCATCCTAGATCTCGGGATGAGATCCTCTCGTAGTGGTGGAGTGTTGTAACGCCCCGGATACAACTTTCCATATTCGTAACTCCAACTCTTGCATTTTCCGGAGATGCGATATATTATTTCCTCCGTGGTTGGGTTTTTTTTCTTTTGTTTTGCATTTTGTTCATGTCATGCATCTCATCTCATGGCATCATGTGCATTGCATCTACATGTTTTCATAAAACTTGCAACCGTTCGTAGTTGCCCTTTCTCTCTTTGCCTCCGGTGTCATTTTGCCAGGCCCTTGTCCTCGTTGACCTCTCTCAGACCCCTCGTGTGCATGTCCGAAACTTACCTGAACCCGAACCGGTCTGTTGTTACCGTTGCATTCGGTTCATCCCCAAACATCTCTAAAACATCTCCGTTTTCATATTTGGACCTCCCTAACCTATTTTTCTCAGCCATCTGATTTCGATCGAAGGGACTAGATAGCCCCTAAGCTAACCCTTCCTATAAATAGACCCCTAACCCTAAATTTTAGGGATCCTGTCCCATCCACCCACTCCCGAGCGCCGCCACTCTTCCTGTCCCTTCCTCATCGGGATCCTCCCCGATCCAAAATCCTCTCCTCGATTTCAGCCATCGGCCAATCTCCATCGATCCCCTCCACAACCACCGAATCCCGCAGCGCCCCTCCTCCTGCCCGAGCCATGCCTCGTCCCTGGCCCCACCTCGACTCCGGAGCACCACCGAGCCCCGCGCCTCTCCTCCAGTTTGCCTGCCGTCGTCCTCGGCGAGCAGTTCTGCCGGCCAAGCCACCCCGGCCAGCCTCCGGCCACCTGCAGGCCGACCTCGTCGCGCCCACAGCCTCTCCCGCGCGAGGGCTCCCGAGCACACCTGCGAGTTCCGGTCCAAACCCCGCCGTCCTCGTCTGTCCGTCGTGCCGCCGAGGCCCGGCTTCTCTGTCTCCCTCCAACCGCAGTCGCGCAAGCGCCCCTGCTCCACCCGAGCAAGATGCAGCTCGCCGGAGCCAGCAGATGAGTGTTGCCCTTCCCCTTGCTCTATCTTTTCTTCCGTTGCTCCCTCCTTCCTCCTCTAATCTCCCTCCATTTCCTGTTCGTTTTCTTCTCCGTCAGGAAACGGACGAAGATCACCCTCTGCTGACATGGCCGCACCAACCGCAAGCCGTCGCCGGATCCGCCTCCACCGCCTCTGTTCGGCGCGGCACCGCCGGGATCCGCTCGCCACCTTTGCCGCCTGACCTTCCTCGCCTGCACCTTGCCTCCGAGTTCCCTGCCGCTGCTGCCGTTCCCCTGCCATGGCGTCTCGGCCTCCTCTGCTCCCGCACCTGAGGCCCCGAGCTCCTCCAGCTCGACCCGTCCATGCTGAAGCTCCTGCCGCGCCGGAGTCCCGCCGCTTCCCTTCCCTGCATCGCCGCCAAGGCCTCGTCGCCGGAGTCCCGTGCATCGTTGTGTTTGTTGACCGGTCCCGTTGGAGACGAGCGCCACGACCGCTCGCCCGCGCCTCGCGTTGACCGTGCCTCCCCAACCTCCTCGCTCGGGCTAGTTGCCGATCTGGCCCAGCCAACGCTCCTCTCCACCGACTGAGCTTGTCCCATGGTGAGCCACCGCTGCGCCCCCCTTTCACTGTTGGCCCAAGTGCAGATTCAGCCTGATATGTTTTTTCCTGGTCCTGCGAATTTTAGCATTATCCCAGGTTTTACCAGTTTTGCAGTAAAGTCCCTAGTCTTCACGCATATAATAACTCATTAACCGTGCATCGGATTAAAATAATTTATATGTGTAAAATGCTTAGAATTCTGTCTAGTTTCACAATATGCCACTTTCATCCATGTTTTAAATGTTTAAAATGGTGTTTGTTTAAATTTGTTCAAATGCCATGTTAAAATGATTTATTTCATAACAAATTAACCATAACTCGTATTTTAATAAACTTTATATGTAAACGGGGTGGAAAAATGCCTAGTTTAACATGGTGCACTTTATTTTGCTGTTTAACAACAATAAAATGTGATTTAGGGCAGAACAGTACCAAATCTAAAATATTGCTCATGAGGATTTTCCGGATTTGTTGTTTGTTGTTCCGGCCTCATTTAAACTTGCCTAGATAGGTAGTTTAATTATGCTTCACCTCTTGCCATGTTTAACAACATTTAATATTGTTGAGTAGCTTATAACGAGATCAAACTAAATAATTGCATGTGGTGTTTCGTCGATATGCAACTCGTTGCATATCGAGCTCCACTTAACTTGTAGCATCGTTTGTTGCACTTTGCCATGCCATGCCTCATTAAACCGGACATGCATCATACTTGATTGTGCATCGTGCCATGTTTATGCTTGTGCATTTATCATGTTGTTTGTTTCTTTCCGGTGTTGTTTCTTAGTTCCTGTTTCGTTGCGATCGTGAGGATTCGTTCGTCTTCGTGGCTTCATCTTCTTCATGGACTCGTTCTTCTTCCTAGCGGGATTTCAGGCAAGATGACCGTCACCTTGGATCTCATTACTATCATTGCTATTCTAGTTGCTTCATTCTATCGCTATGCCGCGTTACCTATCACTTGCTGCTCAAGCCTCCCAAATTGCCATGAACCTCTAACCTTTGTCACCCTTCCTAGCAAACCTTTGTTTGGCTGTGTTACCGCTTTTGCTCAGCCCCTCTTATAGTGTTGCTAGTTGCAGGTGAATATGAAGATTGCTCCATGTTGGATTATGTTTATATTGGGATATCACAATATCTCTTATATTATTAATGCATCTATATACTTGGTAAAGGGTGGAAGGCTCGGCCTTATGCACTGTGTTTTGTTCCACTCTTGCCGCCTCTAGTTTCCGTCATATCGGTATTATGTTCCCGGATTTTGCGTCCCTAACACGGTTGGGTGATTTATGGGACCCCCTTGACAGTTCGCTTTGAATAAAACTCCTCCAGCAAGGCCCAACCTTGGTTTTACCATTTGCCTCACCACCACCTATGCCTTTCCCTTGGGTCGGCCAACCCGAGGCTCATCTTTATTTTAGCCCCCCCCGGGCCAGTGCTTCTCTAAGTGCTGGCCTGAACCGAGCCGCCTGCGGGGCCACCACGGGGCAAACTCGAGGCTGGTTTTACTCGTAGCCTATCTCATCCGGTGTTGCCCTGAGAACGAGATATGTGCAGCTCCTATTGGGATTGTCGGCACATCGGGCGGTTTTGCTGGTCTTGTCTTACCATTGTCGAAATGTCTTGTAAACGGGATTCCGAGACTGATCGGGTCTTCCCGGGAGAAGGAATATCCTTCGTTGATCGCGAGAGCTTATCATGGGCTAAGTTGGGACACCCCTGCAGGGTATAAACTTTCGAGAGCCGTGCCCGCGGTTATGTGGCAGATGGGAATTTGTTAATATCCGGTTGTAGTAAACTTGAAGTAAACTCTTCTAAAATACACCAACCGTGTGTGTAACCGTGAGTGTCCCTTTTCGGGGTTGATCGAGAGGAGAACACGGTTTCTGGGTTATGTTTGACGTAAGTAGGAGTTCAGGATCACTTCTTGATCATTTCTAGCTTCACGACCGTTCCATTTGCTTATCTTCTCGCTCTTATTTGCGTATGTTAGCCACCATATCATGCTTAGTCACTGCTGCAACCTCACCACTTTACCCCTTCCTTACCCATTAAGCTTTGCTAGTCTTGATACCCATGGTAATGGGATTGCTGAGTCCTCGTGGCTCACAGATTACTACACCAACAGTTGCAGGTACAGGTTATGCGATGATCTTGACGCGAGAGCGATGTTTGCTTGTTTTGGAGTTCTTCTTCTGCTTCTTCTTCGATCAGGGGATAGGTTCCAGGTCGGCAGCCTGGGCTAGCAGGGTGGATGTCGTTTGAGCTTCTGTTTGTGTTTCATTCGTAGTCGGATGTTGATCTTATGTATGTTGTATTCGTGTGGCATTGTATGCCTTTTGTATGTGTCCCCATCTATTATGTAATGTTGATGTAATGATATCCACCTTGCAAAAGCGTTTCAATATGCTGTTCTATCCTTGGTGGGACCTTCGAGTCTCTTTAGGATAGTATCGCATATTGGGCGTGACAAGGCCCCTGAGGACCCATCACCTCAGGAGACGCCCCAACCTTCGGCAGACGCAGGCTCCATCGACGCTCCCGCCGTCGTCGAGCACCCAGTGTACTTCGTCAGCACGGTACTGCGGGATGCGAGGGCACGATATCCCATACCATAGAAGCTTCTGCTCGCGCTCCTGGTGGCCTCATGTAAGCTGCGCCATTACTTCCAAAGCCACCCTATCAAAGTCGTCTTAGCTTACCCACTAGAGAGGGTGCACTGGAGCCCTAATGCCGCGGGAAGGGTCGCCGAGTGGAACATCGAACTTCAAGCATTTTTGCTCGAGTTCAGCACAACCAGGGTCATCAAGGGGGCCGCCCTAGCCGACTTCGTGGCTGAATGGACCGACGTCCCGGAACCTGAAGATAGCAGGAGCCTATCTCTCTCGCCAGGAAGTGAAGCACCAGATGGTTGGGTCATGTACTTCGATGGCGCCTTTGCACGCCAAGGCGCGGGGGCTGGAGCCGTGCTCATCTCGCCCACCCAAGACAAGCTCTACTATGCCATGCAGCTCTGCTTCCAGCGGGGCGAGAAGGTCTCCAACAACATTGCGGAGTACGAGGGGTTGATCGCTGGCCTCAAGGCCGTCGTGGCCTTGGGGGTAAAAGGTCTCACCATCAAGGGCGAATCGCAGCTCCTCGTCAACTTCTCCAACAAGTTGTACAAGCCGAAGGACGAGCACATGGAGGCGTACCTCGCGGAGGTGCGCAAGATGGAGAAGCAGTTCTTGGGCCTGGAGCTACAACATGTGCCTCGCGGCACGAACAAGGAAGCCGACGACATCGCCAGAAGGGCGTCGAAGCGCCTGCCCCAGGAGCCCGGCGTCTTCGAAGAGCGGATTTTCAAGCCATAAGCAGCACCCCCATCTATGGGGCTGGCGTTACCTCGGGAGGAGCTCCCCCAACCACCAGCCTCGGGAGCCCCCGCCCGTGGCCGGACCACAGGAGCACGCCTGCTCCTAGTGCTCGAGCCTCGGGAGGGGTGCTGGACCGAGGAGTTCAAGGCGTACCTGACACGAGGGACACTACCGGAGAAAGAGGAGGACGCAGAGTGCGTGGCCCCGCAGGCAACGGCATACTGCATCCAGGATGGTGAGCTATACAGAAAGCGACCAAATGACGTTTCCTTGCGATGTATCTCCAGGGAGCAGGGGAATGAGTTGCTAGCTGACATACATGGCGGTGACTGCGGGCACCACTCGTCGTCACATACCCTGGTCGGCAAGGCGTTCCGCAACGGGTTCTACTGGCCCACGGCACTCAACGACGCGACCGAGCTGGTGAGGTCCTGCGAGGCCTGCCAATTCCATGCCAAGAAGATTCACCAGCCAACCCAGGGCCTCCAGACTATCCCACTCTCATGGCCATTCACGGTCTGGGGGCTGGACATCCTGGGCCCGTTCCCGCGAGCACCTGGGGGCTACCGCTACCTCTACATCGCCATCGACAAGTTCACCAAATGGGCAGAGGTGGAAGCTGTCCGCACCATCCCAGTCGGGTCAGCAGTTAAGTTCATCAAGGGCCTCGTGAGCCGGTTCAGGGTCCCTAACCGCATCATCACCGACAATAGCTCGCAGTTCACTAGCAATCTCTTCAAGACATATTGTGCTAACCTTGGAACGCAGATCTGCTACGCTTCGATGGCACACCCCAGGAGCAATGGCCAAGCCAAACGCGCCAACGCGGAGGTCCTGAGGGGCCTCAAGACCAGGACCTTCAGGAAGAAGCTCGAGTCCTGCGGCAGGGGCTGGCACGACAAGCTCCAGTCCGTGCTGTGCTCCATCCGCACCACTGCCACCAAGCCAACAGGCGAGACCCCATTCTTCCTCGTCTACGGAGCAGAAGCGTTCTCCCTCATGAGGTCAGGCATCGCTCCGCGTGGGTCCTGGCGTTTGATGAGACACAGCAGGACGCCATGCGGGGGATGGACCTTGTGCTGGGGGAGGAACGCCGCCGTGAAGCCTAGCTCCGAGCGGCAAGATACCAGCAGGCGCTGCGACAGTACCACTACCGCAGCGTTCTCTCTAGGACGCTCAAGGTGGGTGATTTCGTCCTGAGGCAGGTGCTCTCCAGGGAAGGGCTGCACAAGCTCTCGACCATGTGGGAGGGCCCGTTTAGGATCGCCCGCATCTCCAGGCCTGGCGCCGCGCGCATGGAGATGCAGGACGGGATCCCCATCCAGAACGCGTGGAACATCCAGCACCTTCGGAAGTTCTACTCATGAAGCAAGGCACAGTGCCTGTGAAGGTCTCCGCTCGTGGCACTCTCACGTAATAATGAGTCTCCGGAGTGCCGCCCTCGGGCCTCGGGGGCTCCCTCCCACGTCCTAGAGGCAACAATTAGCTCCGCCGCTGGTGAGAAGACTAGACTAGGTGCCGGACGCGGCTATTCATTTGCTTTCCATAGTTGGCTTGCCTCTCTTTAATGGAAAATTTGAATTCTGGTGTTTCTCGCTAGCTTGGTTCGATCCCCTTTTCTCTCTGTTTCTTCCCTCAGTTCTTTGTTTTGCCTGACACTCTCCCTTGCACGCCTCGCGAGAAGGCTGGACAGGCGCGCGTGTAAGCACTTTCCTTGGTCTTCACGAGGCACCCTCGTTCGAGCTTGCGACCGGTGCACCCCCTTTTTTAAGTCCGTGCCCCACGGGTACCGCGACGTGGTGCGCCAGGCCATGACCAGCCACGCCGGGGGTCCTGAGCAAGGTAAAATAAGGGTTTCTTAACAAATTTTTGCAGTATCTCGATGCCTCCCAAGTCCGCAACAGGGAGGTCTCATCAGGTGCCGGGGGGATGTGCGCCTCACGAGGTGGAAACTGCTTCAGACACATCGAGCTAAGTTATCCTTACATGCCTACGTAAAGCACTGATACCACAACACAACTCAAAAGCGATAAACACAGTGCAAGGCAGAAAAAGCATTACGGTTCATCATACACCCTTGCGGGGCCCCATACTTATTTCTTGTGATGCAGGAAGAAAAGAAAGAAAAAACAAGCAAAAGCGGCCCCTACGCCCGCGACTACTCCCGAGAATCAGTTCCCAATGCTTCCCCAAACTCAGCCGGAGCTCACCTCGCGCTTCACCGGGGCGCGACGACGGGAGGACCCGCAACCGCCCTCTAAGCAAGCCCGACGATGGCGCGGCTGGTCGTAGCCGCCGCTGCTGGAGCTTTCACCAAAGGAAGAACCGCCACTTCTGGACGAGCCGCGGCCATCACCGAGGGCGAGCCCGCCCTCGTCCTCGACGCGGCCGTCGCCAAGGCCGAGCACTTCATCGCCTTCGATGTCTTCAGGGCAACACCCGGCGCGGCGGCCGTCTTCCCCGAACACCCTCACGAAGAGGGTCCCGGCGCCATCGTACTTGAAGTGGAGGGTGCACCGCCTGCTCAGGAGGCGAGCCCAGGCAAACGTCTGCCAGCCGCGGGTCAGGGCTACATTGCCCGTGACGGAGGTCTCCACCGTGACCCACGAGGCCTTGCTGCAGCAGCCGTCCGCCTGCAACCAGAGGTCGTCGGGACCCATGGTCGCCAGCTCACCAGCGAAGGAGCGCGGAAGCTGGAGCCAGGTGTCGGTCGGGTTCTCCGACCACACAACAAACTCCGGCAGCACCTCCGCCGAGTGGAAGCATGGCCGGGGAGGCCTAGCAACCACGACACGCCTCCCCTTGTCGACGAGACCGCCACGCCCCAAGCGGCTTCCACCAGGAGGAGAAACACCGCCTCAGGCGCCCGGAGCGGCACTGGACCCCGAATAGACTCGTCCTCGCCCGCGAGGAACCACAACAGGGGTCGCAACGTGATTACGAGGGTGACCGTGTCTCCTCTTGGGCGGAGGAGAGCCGGGTCCCTCTTGGCGAGCCTTACCTTTCTCCACGGCCAAGAACCTCTTCGTTAGCGCCATGGGCACACTGCTAGCAGTGAAACAAGGAGCAAGGAAGAATAAGCAAGAGAAACGGAGGAAGAGATGGGCGATGGGGGCTCCGCCCCTACCCCATTTATAGCAGGAGGAGGCCAACCAGCGACCCCCACGATCGCAGGTAATGATGGCTTTTCTGCATGCACCAGGGACTCATCAAGTCAGGCAGTTGCCGAGGTAGCGTGGGGAAGCAGAGACGCCCACGTCCCGTCGGTCGCCATGCGTCAATCAAGGCCGCAGGCGATTGGGCCCCGTGGCGCTCCGCACTTGCACCTTGGCTTCGCCTCAAAGCCAAGCCCGAGTGCACCTTGGGCCTGGGGGCTACTGTCGGCATTCTGGGAACGGGGGTCCCTAGACTTGCCTGCCTGCGGCCCACGGCGTGGCTCCACTAGCGGCCTAGTATGGCCCATCTACACCAGCAAACACTCAAGGCCCTCGCGAGGCGGGCGACACAAGACCTCCTCAGGGGCAGCCTCACTAGGCCGGCTCGCGAGGAGCGAAGAGATCAAGGTGAGTGGCACCTCGTGAGGTTCCCGTGATGTGAGCGATGACGACCAAGGTCAGGCGGGCGCCAGCGGGCGCAAAGTACTGGTTTCCTCTTCGGTGCTAAAGGAGCAGGTGCAGGCGAGGAGTCCCGAGGCATCAGGCAAAGGTTTCCATATCGGTGCACCAAGACCAAGACCAGCAGAACGACAGGACGGAGGTCATCACGGAGCCCACGACAGCGTCACCACTAGAGCCATTGGCAGGCGAAGACCACCTTTTGTCAGGATAGCTTGTACTAGCTGTCCCCCTTCAAATTGGCCGTTGTGGGACCCCTTCCCGCCTAACATTTGGGAAGATGACCCGGACCTCTATAAATAGGACTAGCCACCACCGTAGGAGGCAACTGATTCGGCCCCAACTGATCTTGGATCAGATCCATTCCATCCACACGCACACAAGCTCACCAATCTCAAGAACACCTCTCCTCAGGAGGTAGTTCTTCCCTTGTACTTGTTCACCCCAGCCTACAAGGAAATCGACCACACCACACTGGAGTAGGGAATTACACCACATCGGTGGCCCGAATCAGTATAAACTCTTGTGTCCCTTGTTCATCGGGTTCAGCGAGCTGAGCTTTGAGATCGTGGTGAGAGCGTGAGCGAGGGGGAGAGAGATCTTCGTGCGCACCCCAGAGTTCGAACCTCAAGGGTTTTGCCAGAACCCGTAATCCGACAGTGATGCAGCAAAGTAGAGATAAGTATTTCCCTCAGTTAGAGAACCAATGTATCAATCCAGTAGGAGACAACGCACAAATCACCAATACCTGCACAAACAATCAAACACTTGCACCCAACGTATAAAGGGGTTGTCAATCCCTTCACGGTCACTTGCAAAAGTGAGATCTGATAGAAATAGATAAAACTAAACAAAAGATAAAGTAATTTTTTTGGAGTTTTTTGTTGTATAGATTTGAAAGTAAAAATTGCAAAATAGTAGATCGGAAATAAGTACGATGGAAAATAGACCCGGGGGCCATAGGTTTCCTTAGAGGCCTCTCAAGATAGCAAATAATACGGTGGGTGAACAAATTACTGTCGAGCAATTTATAGAAAAGCACAAAGTTATAACGATATATAAGGCAATGATTATGAAATATAGGCATCACGTCCGTGTCAAGTATACCGACTCCTGCCTGCATCTACTACTATTACTCCACACATCGACCGACTCCTTCCTGCATCTAGAGTATTAAGTTCATGAAGAACAGAGTAACGCTTCAAGTAAGATGACATGATGTAGAGGAATAAATTCAAGCAATATGATGTAAACCCAATCTTTTTATCCTTGATGGCAACAATACAATACGTGCCTCACCGCCACTTCTGTCACTGGGTGAGGACACCGCAAGATTAAACCCAAAGCTAAGCACTTCCTCCATTGCAAGAAAAACCAATCTAGTTGGCCAAACTAAACCGATAGTTCGAAGAGAATTAAAAAGATATCAAATCATGCATAAATGAATTCAGAGAAGATTCAAATAATATTCATAGATAAGCTGATCATAAATCCACAATTCATCGGATCTCGACAAACACACCGCAAAAGAAGATTACATCCGATAGATCTTCAAGAACATCGAGGAGAACATGGTATTGAGAATCAAAGAGAGAGAAGAAGCCATCTAGCTACTAGCTATGGACCCGTAGGTCTATGGTAAACTACTCACGCTTCATTGGAATGGCAATAGAGTTGATTTAGATGCCCTCAGTGATCGAATCCCCCTCCGCCAGGATGCCGGAAAAGGCCCCAAGATGGGATCTGACGGGAACAGAAGGTTGCGGCAGTGGAAAAGTGTTTTCATGGATGCTTTTGGTGGTTTGGGAATATATGTGCATATATAGGAGGAATATCTAGGTCAGGGGGTCAGCGAGGGGCCCACAAGGTAGGGGGGCACGACCTCCACCCTTGTGGCCGCCTCATGGCTCTTCTGACTTGCGCTCCAAGTCTCGTGGGTGTCTTCTGGTCCAAGAAAAATCATCGTAAAGGTTTTATTCTGTTTGGACTCCGTTTGGTATTCCTTTTCTGCGAAGCTCAAAATCAAGGAAAAAACAGAAACTCGCACTAGGCTCTAGGTTAATAATTTAGTCTAAAAAATAATATAAAATAGCATATAAATGCATATAAAACATCCAAAACAGATAATGTAATAGCATGGAACAATAAAAATTATAGATACGTTCGAGACGTATCAAGCATCCCCAAGCTTAATTCCTGCTCGTGCTCGAGTAGGTAAATGATAAAAACAAAATTTTTGATGTGGAATGCTACCTAACATATTTATCAATGTAATTTTTCTTTATTGTGGCATGAATGTTCAGATCCATAAGATTCGAAACAAAAGTTTAATATTGACATAAAAACAATAATACTTCAAGCATACTAACAAGGCAATTATGTCTTCTCAAAATAACATGGCCAAAGAAAGCCTATCCCTACAAAATCATATAGTCTGGCTATGCTCCATCTTCATCACACAAAGTATTTGAATCACGCACAACCCCAATGACAAGCCAAGAAATTGTTTCATACTTTTGATGTTCTCAAATTTTCTCAACTCTCACGCAATACATGAGCGTGAGCCATGGACATAGAACTATAGGTGGAATAGAATATGGTGGTTGTGGAGAAGACAAAAAGAAGGAGATAGTCTCACATCAACTAGGTGTATTAAAGGGCTATGGAGATGCCCATCAATAGATATAATTGTGAGTGAGTAGGGATTGCCATGCAACAGATCCCCTAGAGCTATAAGTTTATGAAAGCTCAAAAAGAAACTAAGTGGGTGTGCAAGCCAAGTTCTATAATGAAAATTCCCACTAGAATATGAAAGTGACAACATCAGAGACTCTCTATCATGAAGATCATGGTGCTAGTTTGAAGCACAAGTGTGGTAAAAGGATAGTAACATTGCCCCTTCTCTCTTTTCTCTCATCATTTTTTATTTTGGGCTCTAAGGCCTCTTTTCTTTTCTCTTTTTTTTCGTCCATTCCGACTTGTGGGGGAACCATAGTCTCCATCATCCTTCCTCACATGGGACAATACTCTAATAATGAAGATCATCGCACTTTTATTTACTTACAACTCAAGAATTACAAATCGATACTCAGAACAAAATATGACTCTATAGGAATGCCTCCAGCGGTGTACCGGGATGTGCAATGGATCAATAGTGACATGTATGAAAGAATTATGAAATGTGGCTTTGCCACAAATATGATGTAAACTACATGGTCATGCAAAGCAATATGACAATGATGGAACGTGTCATAATAAAATGGAACGGTGGAAAGTTGCATGGCAATACATCTCGTAATGGCTATGGAAATGCCATAATAGGTAGGTATGGTGGCTATTTTGAGGAAGGTATATGGTGTGTGCATGGTGCCGGCGAAAGTTGCGTGGTACTAGAGAGGCTACCAATGGTGGAAGGGTGAGAGTGCGTATAATCCATGGACTCAACATTAGTCATAAAGAACTCACACAATTATTGCAAAAATCTATTAGTCATCAAGATGAATTACTACGCACATGCTCCTAGGGGGATATATTGGTAGGAAAAGACCATCGCTTGTCCCCGACCGCCACTCATAAGGAAAACAATCAATAAATAAATCATGCTCCTACTTCATCACATAAATGGTTCACCATACGTGCATGCTACGAGAATCACAAACTTTAACACAAGTATTTCTACAATCCACAATCACTCACTAGCATGACTCTAATATCACCATCTTTATATCTCAAAACAATCATAAGGAATCAAACTTCTCATAGTATTCAATGCACTTTATATGAAAGATTTTATTATATCCCTCTTGGATGTCTATCATATTAGGACTAAATTTATAACCAAAGTAAATTACCATTCTGTTTAAAAAGACTCTCAAAATAATATAAGTGAAGCATGAGAGTTCCAAAATTTCTATAAAATAAAGCCACCGCCGTGCTCTAAAAATGTGTAAGTGAAGCACTAGAGCAAAGTTGCGTAGCTCAAAAGATATAAGTGAAGCACATAGAGTATTGTAATAAATCACGATTCATGCGTGTCCCTCTCAAAAGGTGTGTACAGCAAGCATGATTGCGGCAAACTAAAAAGTAAAGACTCATATCATACAAGACGCTCCAAGCAAAACACATATCATGTGGTGAATAAAAATATAGCCTCAAGCAAAGTTACCGATAGACGAAGAGGAAAGAGGGGATGCCTTCCGGGGCATCCCCAAGCTTAGGCTCTTTGTTGTCCTTGAATATTACCTTGGGGTGCCTTGAGAATCCCCAAGCTTAGGCTCTTGCCACTCCTAATTCCATAGTCCATCAAATCATGACCCAAAACTTGAAAACTTCACAACACAAAACTCAACAGAAAATCTCATAAGCTCCGTTAGTATAAAAAAATAAATCAGCACTTTTGGTACTGTTGTGAACTCATTATTTATTTATATTTGTGTAATATCTACTATATTCCAAATTTTCCATGGTTCATACCCCCCGATACTACCCATAGATTCAGCAAAATAAGCAAACAACACATAGAAAATAGAATCTGTCAAAAACAGAACAATCTGTAGTAATGTGCAACTCTCGAATACTTCTGTAATTCCAAAAATTCTAAAAAATTAGAACAACCTGGAAAATTTGTGTACCAATATTGTGGTAAAAGAACCATATCAAAAGCATGCTTCTATAAAAAATGAAAATTATTTTCCTGGGCGCAAAAGTTTCTGTTTTTCAGCAAGATCAAAACAACTATCACCGTAAGCCACCGCAAAGGTCTTACTTGGCACAAACACTAATTAAAGCACCAAAACACATCTAACCAGAGTCTATATGAATTATTTATTCAAAAACAGAAAGTAAATATATTGGGTTGTCTCCAACGAGCGCTTTTCTTTAAAGCCTTTTAGCTAGGCATTGATAATTTTAATGATGCTCACATGAAAGATAGCAATTGAAACACAAATAGAGCATCATAAAACATGTGAAAAACAAGTTTAAGTTTAACATGATTCCTATGCATAGGGATTTTATAAGCAAACAAATTATCAAGACAAGCAAAAACTACCATATGCAAGGAACAAGAAAGAAACAATAGCAATCTCAACATAACAAGAGGAAATTTTGTAACATGAAAATTTCCACAACCGTATTTTCCTCTCTCATAATAATTACAAGTAGGATCATAATCAAATTCAACAATGTAGCTATGACATAAAAATTTCTCATCATGATCCACATGCATGCAAAGTTGACACTCTTCCAAAATAGTGGGATTATCATCAAATAAAGTCATGACATCTCCAAGCTCACTTTTATCAAAAATTCCATAAGATTGATCAAACTCCAAAGTAGTGGGATCATTATTACCTAGACTTGACACTCTTCCAAACACACTTTGAATATTATTGCAAACACTATTATCACGAGGCTTAAATAAATTTTCAAGATCATAAGAAGAATCACCCCAATCATGATCATTGCAATAGGTAATGGACATAGTAAAACTAGCATCCCCAAGCTTAGGGTTTTGCATATTATTAGCACAATTGACATCAATAGAATTTATAGTAAAACCATTGCAATCATGCTTTTATTCAAGGAGCTATCGTGAATCAGTTCATAAATTTCTTCATCACAATTTTCAGCTTCACGAATTTCAAGCAAAACTTCATGAAGATAATATAGTGCACATAACTCACTGGAAATTGGTTCAACATAATTGGATCTCTTAAAAAGATTAGCAAGTGGATGAGGATCCATAGACTTTTGTTTCTGAATTTCAATAAATACACAAATATACCAAGAAAACAAGCAAACGAGCCAACTAAGACATAGAGGCAAACGAAAAGACGACTGGAAGAAGGGAAAATAAAAAGGCAAATCTTTTTGAAAATCGTTTTAGAAGTGGGGGAGAGGAAAACGAGAGGCAAAGGACGAATATTGTAGTGCAAGAGATGAGAGTTTATGATGGGTACTTGGTATGTCTTGACTTGGCGTAGATCTCCCTGGCAACGGCGCCAGAAATTCTTACTGCTACTTCTTGAGCTTGCATTGGTTTTTCCCTTGAAGAGGAAAGGGTGATGCAGCAAAGTAGAGATAAGTATTTCCCTCAATTGAACCAAGGTATCAATCTAGTATGAGACAACGCACAAATCACCAATACCTGCACAAACAATCAAACAGTTGCACCCAACGCGATAAAGGGGTTGTCAATCCCTTCATGGTAACTTGCAAAAGTGAGATCTGATAGAGATAGATAAAACTAAACAAAAGATAAAGTAAATATTTTGGTTTTTTTGTTGTATAGATCTGAAAGTAAAAGATTGCAAAATAGTACATCGGAAACTAATATGATGGAAAATAGACCCTGGGGCCATAGGTTTCACTAGAGGCTTCTCTCAAGATAGCAAATAATATGGTGGGTGAACAAATTACTGTCGAGCAATTGATAGAAAAGCGCAAAGTTATGACGATATCTAAGGCAATGATTATGAAATATAGGCATTACGTCCGTGGAAAGTAGACCGACTCCTCCGTGGCAAGTAGACCGACTCCTGCTTGTATCTACTACTATTACTCCTCACATCGACCGACTCCTGCCTGCATCTAGAGTATTAAGTTCGCGAAGATCAGAGTAACGCTTTAAGTAAGATGACATGATGTAGAGGAATAAACTCAAGCAATATGATGTAAACCCAACTTTTTATCCTTGATGGCAACAATAGAAAACGTGCCTCGCCGCCCCTTCTATCACTGGGAGAGGACACCGCAAGATTGAACCCAAAGCTAAGCACTTTTCCCATTGCAAGAAAAACCAATCTAGTTGGCCAAACTAAACCGATAGTTCGAAGAGAAATACAAAGATATCAGATCATGCATAAAAGAATTCAGAGAAGATTCAAATAATATTCATAGATAAGCTGATCATAAATCCACAATTCATCGGATCTCGACAAACACACCGCAAAAGAAGATTACATCGGATAGATCTCCAAGAACATCGAGGAGAACATGGTATTGAGAATCAAAGATAGAGAAGAGGACATCTAGCTACTAGCTATGGACCCGTAGGTCTGTGGTAAACTACTCATGCTTCATCGGAAGGGCAATAGAGTTGATGTAGAAGCCCTCCGTGATCGAATCCCCCTCTGACAGGATGCCGGAAAAGGCCCCAAGATGATATCTCAGGGGAACAGAAGGTTGCGACGGTGGAAAAGACTTTTCAAGGATGCTTCTGGTGGTTTGGGAATATATGTGAATATATAGGAGGAAGATCTAGGTCAGGGGGTCACCGAGGGGCCCACAAGGTAGGGGGCGCGCCCTACCCCCTGGGTGCGCCCTCCACCCTTGTGGCCACCTCGTGGCTCTTCTGACTTGCACTCCAAGTCTCCTGGGTGTCTTCTGGTCCAAGAAAAATCATCATGAAGGTGTTATTCCGTTTGGACTCCATTTGGTATTCCTTTTCAAAGAGGCTCTAGGTTAATAAGTTAGTCCCAAAAATAATATAAAACAACATATTAATGCATATAAAACATCCAAAACAGATAATATAATAGCATGGAACAATCAAATATTATAGATTCGTTGGAGACATATCAAGGTGGTGCGCTGGTGGGTGGTGGTCTCCCTGTGGCCCATCTTAGCGCGAGACCGACGCAAAAATATCCTATAAATAGAGAAACCACCAGAAAAACCCTAGAACTTCGACTCCGCCACCGCACGCCTCTGTACCTTCGAAATACCATCTGGAGCCCTATTCCGGTATCATGTCGGAGGGGAAAATCATCACCGGAGGCCATCTTCATCATCCGGGCGGCCACCATGATGAGGAGGGAGTAGTTCACCCTCGAGTCTAGGGGTATGTACAAGTAGCTATGCGTTGATCTCTCTCTCTCTCTCCCTCTCTCGTGTTCTTGATTTGGCAGGATTTTGATGTACCGCGAGCTTTGTTAATATAGTTGAGTCATATGGTGTTTTCCCTCTCTATCTTGTTGTGATGAATGGAGTTTACCTTTGAGGTTTCACTTTTATCGAAACACTTGATGCATGTCTTGCATATGAATACTCGTGGTGACAATGGGGTATTATATTGATTCACTTATGTATGTTTTGGCACTCAACTCGCAGATTCTCGAGGTGACATTGGGGTAATCTATGCATAGGGGTTGATGCACGTTTTTGTCCTACTTTCTTCGGTAGAAATCCTGGGGCACTCTTTGAAGTTCTTTGTGTTGGATTGAATATTATGAATCTGAAGTTGTTTGATGCATATCGAATAATCAACTCACGGATACTTGTGGTGACATTCAAGTATCTAGGTGACATTAGAGTTGGTTGATGTGTATCATATGGTGTTATTTTAGTACGAACTCTAGAGCTGTTTGTGACACTTATAGGGATGGCTCAATAGATTGATCGAAAAAGATAACTTTGAGGTGGTTTCGTACCCTACAAACAATTTCGTCTTATGTTCTCCGCTAGAGAAGAACTTTGGAGTGACTCATTGTCGCACGTTGAGGGATTGCCATATGATTTAATTATGTTAGCATTGTTGAGAGATTTCACTAGTGAAAGTATGAACCCTAGGCCTTGTTTTCAAGCATTGCAATACCGTCTGTGCTTTGTTTTATCAATTGCTACCTTGCTGTTTTTATAATTTCAGATTACAAAAACCTATATCTACTATCCGTACTACACTTGTATCACCACCTCTTCGCTGAACTAGTGCACCTATACAATTTGCCATTGTATTGGGTGTGTTGGGGACACAAGAGATTTCTTGTATTTGGTTGCAGGGTTGTTTGAGAGAGACCATCTTCATCCTACGCCTCCCACGGATTAATAGATCTTAGGTCATCCACTTGAGGGAAAATTGCTAATGTCATACAAAACTTTGCGCTTGGAGGCCCAACACGAGTCTACAAGAATAAAGTTGTATAGTAGACATCAAGCTCTTTTCTGGCGCCGTTGCCGGTGAGGTGAGTGCTTGAAGATATATCTTTAGATCTTGAAATAGAACCTTTTATTTTTTTGTCTTATCACTAGTTTGGTCTATAAATTAAAATTATAAAAAATATGGAATTGAGGTTGCCTCATATTATTCATCTTTATCCTGTCTTTCTTGAAAATGATGGAAAGGAAAATTGTGCTCAATTGTTAGAGGAAGAATTTAATAAAATGTTTAGCATAAAATCTTTGAATGACAATCATGTCACAGCCATAGAGTTTGCTTGTAACTACTGGCATTGCAACCATGCATCATGTCTAAAATTTATTTGAAACCTGAAATAGGGATTGATAAACCCTAGCACAAATGCAATTCAAATAGGTTCAACCAAAATATTTTCAATGACCTCAAAATATCCTTTTAAAATGTTCATGATTTATGGAAAAAGGTGAAAGCCTCTACCAGAGATAATGCATATTTTTCCAGGACATTTTGGTCATTGAATTAAATCATTATGGTATTTGAGTTGGAATTTAAAAGTTACCATTAAATATTGGTTGCTCCAAATATTCTGAAATTTATTGTGTGGTTTGAAAATAATTCAAATATTCCTCGCAAAAATTTACAGAATTAACCAAAGTGTTTTGGTTGGGTTTTTATTTGCAAACATAAAGCAGAAAACAGGAAACAGAATTAATTAGAAAGGGCAGAGAGAGAGAGAAGCCCAGCCACTTACCTGGTGGCCTAGCAGAAACGGCCCAGCCCACCAGGCCCTCTGCCAGTCATACCCCTCCTCTCGCCAGGAGGACGAGAGGCACGTGCCCGACGCCTGTGGCCACACGCCGTGGCCACCTCCTGCTTCCACCGACGTGGGAGAGGCTCCTGGAGCCGCCACGTACAACCCCGACCTTCTCTCACTCTCTCCTCGTGCCCTCCCCTTTCCCCTGTCTCTCCCCGTCGCTCTTCCCTCACGCGCCCGAGAGCCGCTGTCACCGCCGCTCGCCATAGCCGTGCCCACCGGCCCTCTCTCGCCCATCCAACATGCTCCGGAGATCCGCCACTCCGTCCCCGTCAACCCCACCAAGCCACATGAGCAGGAAGCGCTGCAACGCCGACGGCGCGTCGTCTTCCTCCTCGGCAACCGAGATCGCCGCCGTGATTCGCCGCCTCCGGACCTCCCCGCGCCCATCGACCTTCCCATCGTGCTCGCGGTGACCTCATCGAGCGCTTCCCTCGCCCCTGCTTGCTCCCGCCCTCTAGCCGTAGCCCGAGGTCACACGAGACCGCCGTCCGCCATGGCGGGCGAGCCCGTGCTCGAGCCTCTCCTCGCCGCTCCAGGGCACTGCACGCCTCGGGCGCCTCCGGAGGATGCCTTCCACTCTGCTTGCTTTCGCCGAAAGTTGCAGCCGCGTCCCTGCCCCAGCCGAATGCGGCCGCCGCCCATGAAGCTCGTTCCGGCGAGCTCCGGCCATCCCGCGCCCTCTCGCGTGCCTCCCCTGGATGCGCGCGATCAAGGGCAACCCCCTGGTGCCCTTGACTTGGCCTAACACCGCACGTGGCGCCACTCCGCAACCCTCTCGTGTTGCAGGGGGTCGCCACGGCAGAACTCCAAATGAGCCGACGTGGCCGTCTCATTAGCTGCTAATGACCACTCTAACACCCCCTTGAGCCATTGCCATGTGGGCCCCTGAGCCTAATTAGGTTAGTCTAATTCTTCTGTTAAGATTAGTACTAATACGTGTGGACCCCACGTGTCAGCTTTGACTTTGGTCAAGTCAATGTTGACCGGTCCCACCTGTCATACACCCAAACCAGACTAAGACACAGACGTATGGGTCCCACAGGTCAGGTTTGACCTGGCCGACCCAGTTGACGTGCTGACGTCACAACTATGTCATGCTGACGCAGTAACTTATTTTCTGGATTTATTCTTGTATAGGAAATTCCAGAAAATGTTGCAAACTTCTAAAAATCATAGTAATTCAACCGTAACTCCAAATCAAATAATTTATATATGAAAAATTATCAGAAAAATCCAGTCTATCCATTTGTACCAC
Organism: Aegilops longissima; assembly: GCA_021605205.1. Classification (NCBI taxonomy): domain Eukaryota; kingdom Viridiplantae; phylum Streptophyta; class Magnoliopsida; order Poales; family Poaceae; genus Aegilops; species Aegilops longissima. The sequence goes on from CM038677.1 coordinate 302,012,525, forward strand.
TTTCATGCATGTTAGATCAACTTATACCTCCTGATCAGGTCAAATCAATTAAATGGCATTTGAATTTCACATATGGAGTTTGAATTTGAACCTTTGGTTCAAACCAACTTCATTTAATATGGTTGCTAGTTGCATTAGCTCAATCAACAGCATATTGCCATGTCATGATCATGCATCATATTGTCGCATTGCATTGATTGTGTTCTTTCTTGTTTGCCGGTGTTTGTTCCCTCTCAGTAGACGATGTACCGACGATGAGTTCGATGACACCGATGAAGAACTATATTATCTTCAGAAGTGCCAGGCAAGAAAAACCCCCCTGTTCATTCCGATATAATCCCACTCTCTCGCTCCTGCTCTCTTTTACGGCATTAGGACAACAACGATTCATCTGTTACTTGATGCGGTAGCTGAACCCCTTTATCCTCTGCATGACCTGTCATTCCACAGTAAATAGATGAAACCCACTAGCATGAGTAGGAGTTGTTTGAGCCCTGTTGTGCCTACTCATTCATGCTTGTTTGTCATGCCTGCTACTGCTTAAAGTTGAGTCAAGTCTGATTCATCGGGGATGAGTCGGAGTTGTGTGAACATGTGCTATTGTGTGTGAGCTAAGTGTGTGAACACGATTTGGTAAAGGTAGCGGTGAGAGGCCATGTAGGAGTACATGGTGGGTTGTCTCATTGCAGCCGTCCTCAGGAACTGAGTTCTGTGTTTGTGATCCATGAAACAGTTACTACCACGCATTGGGCCCGAAACCAATGGACCCTCTCAGCTTCTTAACCACCCTTGTTCTCTGTCCAGGAGTTGCAACTAGTTTCTGGTGTTTGTAGGATATGTGTTGGAGGCCGTGCGTAGCGCTGACCCTAGGGGTGGGCTATGATGCGGTAGATACACCGTGGCCCGGTGTACCGAATGCCCGTTTGGTATCTCGCGAACCCTGCACACATCGTTCGGGGCCGTTAGTGGAAACCTTGGCCGGACTCCCTGCGGATGGAACCCGAATAGGCGATAAACCTGGACTAGAGACTTGAGTGTTTAGGTAGGCTATGGCCGACACCCACGTTGGGCTTCCGCTTGAAGGTTGCCGAGTACATGTCGTGTAAACGACGGTAAGTGGTGAGAGCGTGTGTGAAGAAGTACACCCCTGCAGGGTTAATATGATCTATTCGAATAGCCGTGTCCGCGGAGAAGGACTTCTGGGTTGCCTATAACAGTTCATAGACAAGTGAAAGTGGATACTCAAAGGCGCAAGATAAGCGTGAGTGCTATGGATGGCGTTCTCGTAGGAAGACGGGATCGGATCCATAGTGGTGTATTGATTGGTGAATATGTGGACTCGTGTGCGCCACCTCAAAAGAGTTACTTGCAGTCGTAGTTCAGGATAGCCACCGAGTCAAAGCTGGCTTGCTACAGTCAAACTCCACCACCCCCTTTGTTGATAATGATGCATATGTAGTTAGTTCTGATGTAAGTCTTGCTGAGTACATTTGTACTCACGCTTGCTTATTTTATGTTTTGCGAGAGACGCCGGTCCTCTAGTAGTTCCACGTGGACTTGACGCTTAGCTTGTTACCTCAGCTACGATCTTGTGCCCTCGGCAGATCTCGTAGATAGTCGCTTCTCACCCTTTTTCATTTGTAGATGTCTCAGACTCGACATGTTAAGCTTCCGCTTGTGCTTTGACTTGTATGTTTCGAGTGTTGGGTCATGAGACCCATGTTTGTAATATCTCGCTCCTCGGAGCCTAATCAATAAATATTTGAGTCGAGAGTTATGTTGTGATGCCATGTTGTATTTACACATATTGAGCATATTGTGTGTATGTTTGAAATGCTTGGTATGTGTGGGATCCGACAATCTAGTTGTTTATCCTTGGCAGCCTCTCATATGGGGAAATGTAGTCTAGTGCTTCCTGAGCGATAGTAGTCCGCTACAGCCCGGTTCACCGGAGTCCTGCTAGCCCAGCACTACTGCTTTGGACACTTGACTGGCCGGCATGTGTTTCACTTCGTTCCTATGTCTGTCCCTTCGGGGAAATGTCACGCGGTGACATCTTGAGTCCTGCCTAGCCTGCTACAGCCCGGGTTACCGGAGTCCTGTTATCCCAGTGCTACAGCCCGGATTCATACGTTGATGACCGACATGCTCAATGTGATTCATGTATGCATGTCCCCATGGGTTAGTGCCGCTTTGGGTTCACGACTAGCCATGTCGGCCCGGGTTCCCTGTCATATGGATGCTAGCGACACTATCATATACGTGAGCCAAAAGGCGCAAACGGTCCCGGTCCATGGTAAGGTGACACCCGTGGGAATACCGTGCATGAGGCCGCAAAGTGATATGAGATGTTACCGGCTAGATCGATGTGACTTGGAATCGGGTCCCGACAGCGTTGGTATCGAGCCTGATCGCTCAGAGGATTACCAAGCCAAAATGGTCAAGTTGTGTCTAGAAATGCTTTAGTTATGTAAGGGAATTGATTGTGGAAGGAACGTAAGGCTCTTTTTACTCCTTATACCTCATGGCCTTCCGATCCGAGTCATCCTCTTCTCTTCTACGGGTTTAAGAACTAGGCTTCTCATCTATCTATCGGGATGACGTGTTACTAATCCATAGACCTTTAAGATTGTTGGTTTTAAGCCCCAGTTCAGTTCCTACTATTTCTGTATGATAACTGTTGATCTCGGAACCTTGATATTCTGATGTTGAGTGGTTATGCCACCATCTTTGCAGGATGTCTCAAATCATTTTGAGCATTTACAGCCGTTATGTTGTCCGAGTCATCCCAGGTCTCTAAATAGTCTGATGCATTTGCAAATCCTTTCCTTCCGTTCCCGATGTCCTTTTTGGTCAGAATAAGCACACTAATCGGTAAGTTGAGGTACTTTGTTGCCTCGGCGTAGATGTTGGAACTATTATTATGACCCTAGGTGTTTAGGAAGTCACCTAGCGATTTAGCAATGCTTTTCTATCCCCAGTGTGATGATTCTGACCATTATTCTTGAAAGCATCCCGTGATGCCATTTAGTAGTAGGCATTCTACTCCTGGGTTTCTGAACCCGAGATTCACCCTACTTCATGTTGTTAGTATTTGCTAGTTCCTTTAGGATATTAGTAACCTTGCGACAGTCCTCGAGGTCCGTGGTATCTCATTCTTCCACATACCATGAACCATCCTAGGCAGAAGTTCTTTGAATTAAAATATCACAATCAGAGTACTCTTGAGGAGTTCTCCATTGATAATTGTGACTCTGCTAGTTCTACCTTCTCTCCATGGGTTATCCGGAAGAAATGTTGAGCTTTGCTCGACATACTAATCCATGCCTCCACAACTCGAAAAGTTATATGTTCCTCGAGTTGTTCCTCCTTAGTTGTATTCGATCCCGCCTATCGCTTGATAGTCGGAGTAGTCGTGTCTCGCCCTCATCGATGCCCAATTTTCTTGTGGTCCGTCAAGCCATTCTGCTCGAATGACTAGGAGAAACAAACTCCAGACCTTGTCCATTTCGAGGATTGGGTCAAAGTAGTTGTATTCGCAGATTAAAATGCCAATCCAGCTTTGATTCTGCTCTACCTTGGAGTGTTACCATCTTTATGTCAGGAACATCATGAGAATTGCACCTTCTCTTATGAATTCTTGTCGTAGTGATACTTCTCGCCATCATTGTTCATTCCTCGGTGTCGTGTTGTCGCAACCGGAATGCCGACAAGTGAATCGTGATGTGTGAAATCAATACTCCTAGCAACAAGTTGCTTGGTAGTAAATGGACAATATATCATTCTTAGCGTGTTGGTTATCAAATCATCATCCTAAGATTGATCGTGCTACCTAGTCCTTATTTCTGGTGCACTCTTTGACCAATGAGTTAGGATTGTGTCAATCCCTCACTCTTCTGATCATATCGTCTTGCCCTAAAAAGCAAGATTGTTCTCGAGCTTAGTAATATATGGTGGTTCGTGACTTTCCAAATATCTTCTTGGAAGTATTACCAGGTTGTCACCTGACCGCTATGTTGAGTTCGTGATCAAGTTAGTTTCCTTGTAACCACCCTTTCTCCAAGAATCTGTGCCGGATACCCTGAGCTAGTTGGTTAAGCTAAACAAAAACTTGGAGAGTTGGAAGATAAAAGCTTGCCTAACTTAGTTCGTTCAAAAGGGATATCCTTGTGTGTGAGTGTGTTGAAGAAAGATGATATCTTCGTTGATTGATCCTTGTGATCAGTTGTCGGTGCTATTGTCTTATCCAACCCTTGATTTGAGTATGGGCTATCGTCAAAATCAAATCAGTACCAACGATGCTCATAATGTTGTCTTACTCGTGGTTGATCCCTCGAGCATATACCATTACATCTTTTGGTCTGACCAATGCTATCACCATGTTCCCATGATGGTGGAAGTCCAGTGATATGGAAATTCCGATGAGTTGTTGTTGAGCCCATCAGCAGCATTTTGTCTCCCCCATGATTCATGTTGAACATCAACCTAGTGTTGGAAACTTTGTAAGCAATGCCTTCGTGTTCCGTTCATGAAGCCTATGCTTGGATGGAAGAAGTGACTTCCTCGAATTCATGTGCTTTTGGTGCAATTTGCCGCCATGAATTCGAGAAAGGTTTGTTTTGTTTCCCTTGGAATCATCCCAAGTCAGTCATGCATACGTGCGAAGTATCCTATGATTTGGTAGATTAATTACCTCCACTCCATATGTGTTCCTAGCACACCAAGCCACTGATTAACTTGTTCAAGGAAAAGAAGTCTATGCTTGGGATCTAATCCATGGACTTGCGTAAAGACTTCGAAATCCTTGATGATGGTTCCCGACCAGAACTCGATAGTGTTTTATTATAAGACTACTATGTGGCCGTTCTTGTCTTGGACAACATGCTCACATGTATTTAGCAGAACCAGCTCATGTTTTGGAGCTTGCTATCGTAGTTCCTATCCCGAGAATCTCGCAACGTCGTCTCGTCGACTTGTGTTGCAACCTTTCCTTTTCGGACATGTTGTCTGAAGTATCCTGTTACTAACCAGATCTGAATCTCAGGCAGATATGATGGTTGGAACATTCCAACATTTGCATTTTGTTCCTAGCTTGCACCGTCTTGGTGCCATTTCACTATGGGCCGCCTTCTTAGTAACTCTTGTTCAGGATCATCCTCAAAAGTGGTCCTACCATGGGTCCCATCCATTCCCGATGATAAGCAAAAACCATCCATTGCGTTGTCTCCAACAAGGTAGTCCACATCATCCATCCTAGTTCGAGTATGCCATTCCTTCGAGCTCTTTCAAATGATCAATTGTAATTGCCTTAAGCTGGTATGAGGAGTTTTAGTGATCTCTGAATCAAAAGTAATTCTTTTTGCCACTTAAGGGAATAGTTCTTCGAGTCACCTTTTCCAAAGTGCCCCGTTGCAGGATCATGGCAATTATTTCCTCGCCACCTTGACACCATCCACCATCTTTCTAAGCGTGGAATTGTTGCCCACCAAATCAAACCCCATCACTTGTTCTTCCATCCCTCTCGATGTGTTCCGTGTCGCAGCTCGAGAGATGTTTCAATGTCTCGCTCGATGAGTGATCCTGAGTTGTTCGATCCTTGAGAAGATCAATCCTAGTAAAGTTTCTTTCCGTCGTCATCGCATGGATGAAATCTCAAAAGCGAGGATGTCAAGATCAACGTATGCAACGAATCAACAACCTTATGAGGTGCAACTTGGATCGTGAAGATTGTGTTGGTCTTGTGCCCCTCTGTCTTCTTACCTCACGTCTTGAATCTCGGGACGAGAATCTTGTTTAGTGGGAGTGAGTTGTCGCAGCCATAGAGTTTGCTTGTAACTACTGGCATTGCAACCATGCATCATGTCTAAAAGTTATTTGAAACCTGAAATAGGGATTGATAAACCCTAGCACAAATGCAATTCAAATAGGTTCAACCAAAATATTTTCAATGACCTCAAAATATCCTTTTAAAATGTTCATGATTTATGGAAAAAGGTGAAAGCCTCTACCAGAGATAATGCATATTTTTCCAGGACATTTTGGTCATTGAATTAAATCATTATGGTATTTGAGTTGGAGTTTAAAAGTTACCTTAAATATTGGTTGCTCCAAATATTCTGAAATTTATTGTGTGGTTTGAAAATAATTCAAATATTCCTCACAAAAATTTACAGAATTAACCAAAGTGTTTTGGTTGGGTTTTTATTTGCAAACATAAAGCAGAAAACAGGAAACAAAATTAATTAGAACGGGCAGAGAGAGAGAAGCCCAGCCACTTACCTGGTGGCCCAGCAGAAACGGCCCAGCCCACCAGGCCCTCTGCCAGTCATCCCCCTCCTCTCGCTTGGAGGACGAGAGGCGCGTGCCCGGCGCCTGTGGCCACACGCCGTGGCCACCTCCTGCTTCCACCGACGTGGGAGAGGCTCCTGGAGCCGCCATGTACAACCCCGACCTTCTCTCACTCTCTCCTCGTGCCCTCCCCTTTCCTCTGTCTCTCCCCGTCGCTCTTCCCTCACGCGCCCGAGAGCCGCTGTCGCCGCCGCTCTCCATAGCCGTGCCCACCGGCCCTCCCTCGCCCATCCAACATGCTCCGGAGATCCGCCACTCCGTCCCCGTCAACCCCACCAAGCCACATGAGCCGGGAAGCGCTGCAACGCCTCGACATCGTCGTCTTCCTCCTCAGGCAACCGAGATCGCCACCGTGATTCGTCGCCTCCGGACCTCCCCCCGCTCCCACTGACCTTCCCATCGTGCTCGCGGTGAGCTACTGAGCGTTTCCCCTCTGCCCCCCTGCTTGCTCCCGCCCTCTAGCCGTAGCCCCGAGGTCACACGAGGCCGCCGTCCGCCATGGCCGGCGAGCCCGCGCTCCCGAGCCTCTCCTGCTCGCTCCAGGGGCACTGACACGCTCCTGGCGCCTCCAGGAGGATGCCTCTCCACTCTGCTTGCTCGCTCGAGCGTTGCAGCCGCGTCCCTGCCCCAGCCCGAACGCCGGCCGCCGCCATGAGCTCGTTTTGGCGAGCTCCGGCCATCTCGCACCCTCCCGCGTGCCTCCCCTGGATGCGCGCGATCAAGGGCAACCCCTTGGTGCCCTTGGCTTGGCCCAACACCGCACGAAGGCCACTCCGCAACCTCTCGCTGCAGCCTGTCGCCGCCGGCTGAACTCCGGCGAGCTGACGTGGCCGTCTCATTAGCTGCTAATGACCACTCTAACACCCCCTTGAGCCACTGCCATGTGGGCCCCTGAGCCTAATTAGGTTAGTCTAATTCTTCTGTTAAGATTAATACTAATACGTGTGTACCCCACGTGTCAGCTTTGACTTTGGTCAAGTCAATGTTGACCGGTCCCACCTGTCATACACCCAAACCAGACTAAGACACTGGCGTATGGGTCCCACAGGTCAGGTTTGACCTGGCCGACCCAGTTGACCTGCTGACGTCACAACTATGTCATGCTGACGCAGTAACTTATTTTCTGGATTTATTCTTATATAGGAAATTCCAGAAAATGTTGCAAACTTCTAAAAATCATAGTAATTCAACCGTAACTCCAAATCAAATAATTTATATATGAAAAATTAAAAATCCAATCTATCCATCCGTACCAATTTCATGCATGTTAGATCAACTTATACCTGCTGATCAGGTCAAATCAATTAAATGGCATTTGAATTTCACATATGGAGTTTGAATTTGAACCTTTGGTTCAAACCAACTTCATTTAATATGGTTGCTAGTTGCATTAGCTCAATCAACAGCATATTGCCATGTCATGATCATGCATCATATTGTCGCATTGCATTGATTGTGTTCTTTCTTGTTTGCCGGTGCTTGTTCCCTCTCAGTAGATGATGTACCGACGATGAGTTCGATGACACCGATGAAGAACTATATTATCTTCAGAAGTGCCAGGCAAGTAAAACCCCCCTGTTCATTCCGATATAATCCCACTCTCTCGCTCCTGCTCTCTTTTACTGCATTAGGACAAGAACGATTCATCTTACATTTGCTACGGTAGTTGAACCCCTTTATCCTCTCGTGATGACCTGTCATTCCACAAGAATAGATGAAACCCACTAGCATGAGTAGGAGTTGTTTGAGCCCTGTTGTGCCTACTTATTCATGCTTGTTTGTCATGCCTGCTACTGCTTAGAGTTGAGTCAGGTCTGATTCATCAGGGATGAGTCGAAGTTGTGTCAACATGTCCTACTGTGTGTGAGCTAAGTGTGTGAACACGATTTGGTAAAGGTAGCGGTGAGAGGCCATGTAGGAGTACATGGTGGTTTGTCTCATTGCAGCCGTCCTCAGGAACTGAGTTCTGTGTTTGTGATCCATGAAACAGTTACTACCACGCATTGGGCTCGAAACCAATGGACCCTCTCGGCTTCTTAACCACCCTTGTTCTCTGTCCAGGAGTTGCAACTAGTTTCTTGTGTTTGTAGGATATGTGTTGGAGGCCGTGCGTAGCGCTGACCCTAGGGGTGGGCTATGATGCGGTAGATACACCGTGGCCCGGTGTACCAAATGCCCGTTTGGTATCTCGGGAACCCTGCACACATCGTTCAGAGCCGTTAGTGGAAACCTCGGCCGGACTCCCTGCGGATGGAACCCGAATAGGCGATAAACCTGGACTAGAGACTTGAGTGTTTAGGTAGGCTGTGGCCGACACCCACGCTGGGCTTCAGCTTGAAGGTTGCCGAGTACATGTCGGTAAACGGCGGTAAGTGGTGAGAGCGTGTGAAGAAGTACACCCTGCAGGTTAATATGATCTATTCAATAGCCGTGTCCATGGAGAAGGACTTCTGGGTTGCCTATAACAGTTCATAGACAAGTGAAAGTGGATACTCTAAAAGGCGCAAGATAAGCGTGAGTGCTATGGATGGCGTTCTCGTAGGAAGACGGGATCGGATCCATAGTGGTGTATTGATTGGTGAATATGTGGACTCGTGTGCGCCACCTCAAAAGAGTTACTTGCCGTCGTAGTTCAGGATAGCCACCGAGTCAAAGCTGGCTTGCTGCAGTCAAACTCCACCACCCCCTTTGTTGATAATGATGCATATGTAGTTAGTTCTGATGTAAGTCTTGCTGAGTACATTTGTACTCACGTTTGCTTATTTTATGTTTTGCAGAGAGACGTCAGTCTCGCTAGTAGTTCCACGTGGACTTCGATGTTTAGCTTGTTACCTCAGCTACGATCTTGTGCCCTCGGCAGGATCTGGTAGATAGTCAGGCTTCTTAGCCTTTTTCGTTTGTAGATGTCTATACTCAGACATGTTAAGCTTCTGCTTGTGCTTTGACTTGTATGCTCTGAGTGTTGGGTCATGAGACCCATGTTTGTAATATCTAGCTCCTCGGAGCCTAATGAATAAATATTTGAGTCGTAGAGTTATGTTGTGATGCCATGTTGTATTTACACATATTGAGCATATTGTGTGTATGTTTGAAATGCTTGGTATGTGTGGGATCCGACAATCTAGTTGTTTATCCTTGGCAGCCTCTCATATGGGGAAATGTAGTCTAGTGCTTCCCGAGCGATAGTAGTCCGCTACAGCCCGGTTCACCGGAGTCCTGCTAGCCCAAAGACTACTGCTTTGTGCACTTGATCGGCCGGCATGTGCTTCACTTGCTCCTATGTCTGTCCTTCGGGAAATGTCACGCGTGACATCTTGAGTCCTGCCTAGCTGCTACAGCCGGGTTACCGGAGTCCTCATAGCCAGTGCTACAGCCCGGATTCATACGTTGATGACCGACATGCTCAATGTGATTCATGTATGCATGTCCCCATGGGTTAGTGCCGCTTTGGGTTCACGACTAGCCATGTAGGCCTGGGTTCCCTGTCATATGGATGCTAGCGACACTATCATATACGTGAGCCAAAAGGCTCAAACGGTCCCGGGCCATGGTAAGGCGACACCCGTGGGAATACCGTGCGTGAGGCCGCAAAGTGATATGAGGTGTTACCGGCTAGATCGATGTGACTTGGAATCGGGGTCCTGACAGATCATGATCGCAATGTTGTTATTATGCTTGCTATGAATACCCATGATGCTAATGATATGCAAAGCCATAAGCTTGGGGATGCTATATTTGATGTAGATGATATTTTTAGTCCCCCAAGTTTTGATGAGAAAATTTATTCTGATGATATCATGCCTCCTATTTATGATGATTATATTGACGGAAGTGTGTTTAGAAGAGTGTCAACTCTAGGTACTAATGATCCCACTATTTTGGATTGTGTTTAATCTTATTGTAATAATTATGAAACTGGATTTGGAGAGGTCATGACTTTATTTAATGATGAATCCATTATTTTAGAAGAGGATACAATTGATTATGACAACACAGTTCCTATTTATGATGATTATGGTGATGACATGTATTGTATAAAGAGTAATGATAACCATGAAACTTGTCATCATGATTTTGATGTTCAATTTGATTGTGTCAATCAAGTATCTCATCATAGTTATTTTGTTGAAATTGCTCCCACTATTATGAATGAGAAAAAATTTGCTTATGTGGAGAGTTATAAATTTTCTATGCTTGTGGATCATGAAAATAATGCTTTATGTGATAGCTATATTGTTGAATTCATTCATGATTCTACTAAAAATTATTATAAGAGAGGACCATATGCTTGTTGGCTTCTCAATAATATCAAGTTTCCTATCTATGTGTTGAAATTTTTGAAGTTATGCTTGTTTTGTCTACCTATGCTAGCTGATTCTTACTCCCATAAATAGTTTGCTCAAAAAATCCCAATGCATAAGAAGTTGGTTAGGCTTAAATGTGCTAGTCATATGCTTCATGATGCTCCCTTTATGTTTCAATTCATATCTTTTTTGTGAGCATCATTGAAATCATCATGCCTAGCTAAAAAGGCATTAAAGAAAAGCGCTTGTTGGGAGACAACCCAACATTTACCCTTACTTTTTTGTCTGTTCACATGATTAAGCTACTGTAGTAATCATGTTTTGTAGCTTTTGTTTCAATAAAGTGCCAAGTAATTAAAGCCTTTGGGATATTGTGGATGATATTGACTTGATTTTGGGCAAAAACAGAAACTTTTGCGCCTAGTTGTGGAATAATGTGATTCCCTGGAATGTGATAAAATTCTGAATTTTTTGCACATGATTGATATACAGATTGCCTAAGTTGTCCTAAATTTTCCGAATTGTTGGATTTACAGAGGTATGGTCATTGTTCAGATCATTACAGATTGTTCTGTTTTTGATAGATTCTGTTTTCAATGCATAGTTTGCTTGTTTTATAGTTTCTATGGCTTATATTGGTCAATATAAATTGTAGAAATTGTAGCATACAGTAGGAATTGTGTGAGAACAATTATGAATATTGTCTTTGACAGTACCAAAGTGAATGATTTGCTCTTTATCATACTAACCTATCTCACGAAGTTCCGTTAAGTTTTGTGTGATTGAAGTTTTCAAGTTTAGGGTGAGATATCGACATGAGGAGAATAAGGAGTGGCAAGAGGATGCCGAAGGAATCCCCAAGGCTATATTCAAGCAATAACGAAGCAACTAAGCTTGGGGATGCCCCAGAAGGCATCCCCTCTTTCGTCTTCAACATTATCGGTAACCTTACTTGGAGCTATATTTTTATTCGTCACATAATATGAGTTTTGCTTGGAGCGTCATTTTATTTTGTTTTGATTTGCTTGCTGTTATTTATAATAGTGTTTTGTATCTTTTATTTAAATAAAAATGTCAAGTATAGCCTTTACCATGCTTATTTTGCAAGTCCATATGTTGCTGTTTAAAAACAGAAATTTTTCTATCATTGTCTAAATTCTTCTGGAAATTCGGAATGTGATAGAATCTTAAATTTTTTACAGAGTATGCTATGATAAGTTTTCTACAGTGTGATAATTTTTCAGAATTTTTCGAGTTAAAGAAGTATGAATCTTCTTGCATCCTTTACAGATTGTTTTGTTTAGACAAATTGCTATTATGTTTGCATTGTTTGCATATGTTTGCTTGTTTAATGATTCTATTTGAGGACAGGAGTATTAAATATGAAGAGGCATTTAGTATGCAATGTTAAATTATAATTTTAGTGATTTTCTATAGTAGGGAATGATAAGGTTTTGCGTTAATTTATACTAACTTATCTCACGAGTTCTTGTTGATTTTTGTGTGGATGAAGTTTTTCGAGATTTAGGGAAATCGTGATATGAGAGGAGTTAAGGAGACACAAGAGCTCAAGCTTGGGGATGTCCAAGGCATCCCAAGATAATATTTGAAGAATTCTCAAGCTTCTAAGCTTGGGATGCCCCGGAAGGCATCCCACCTTTCTTGATCTATAATTATCGATTAGTATCGGTTTAGCCTAAGTTTTTGCTTCCTCGCATGAGATGTGTTATTCTTCGAATATCATTTTATTTTGTTTTGTTTGCTATTTGAATAAAATACTTAAGATTTGAAATTTTTGAATGAGAGAGAGTCCTCACTTAGCTACTTAATTACTTAATTACTAATTTGATCTTCACTTGTACCTTTTTGGAGTAGTTTGTCGAACGCTCTCATGCTTCACTTATATTATTTTGAGAGTTAATAATAGTGATGAAAATTTGCAGAAGCTATCAAATTGGTCCTAATATGATGAATATCCAAGAAGGATATAGTAAAAACTTTCATGTAAATCATTGGATATGATAAGTTTGATTCCTTGCAATAGTCCGCTTCCCTCTGCGAAGGGCCTATCTATTTACTTGTATGCAATTTTTATTTTTTATTTTGAGTCTCCATATTCTCTTATAAAGCACCAACTAGAGAGCACTATTGTCATACTTTTGGATTGGATGTAGCTAATGTTGAGTGTGTTTCATGAATGGATCAATGATTGAGCATAATGGGCTAGGGATAACTTTCTTTAGCGTTGATATTTTGAAATACATGGTTGCTTGTTAGTATGCTTGAGTATTGATGTCTTCATGTAAAATTATAGACTATTGCTTTGAATTATTCAAGTCCAAATGTCCATGCTACAAAAGAAAGAGCACATGATGAATATGATAAGTAGAATTATACATCATTTTTTCTGTTTTTAATTGCTACTTTATCATGATGACTTTTACGAGAAAGAGTTCCTATTATGATGCTAGGAAAAGTGATTGAAATTATCATTGATCAAACTTATACACTATTCTAGCATTCACACTTCATAAATTATTTCTTTTATCATTTACCTACTCGAGGACGAGTAGGAATTAGGCTTGGGGATGTTGATACGTATCCAATGTATCTATAATTTATGAAGTATTCATGCCATGTTTACAACAATTTTATATGGTTTGGGTGCATTTTTATGATTTAAATGGAACTAACCTTGACTGACGCTGTTTTCAGCAGAAATACAGTGGTGTTGTTTTTTGTGCAGAAATAAAAGTTCTCCAAATGCAACGAAACTTTTTGACGACTTTTTTGGAAGAAAAGAGACACTAGTGGAAGGCCAGAAAAGTCACGAGGTGGCCACCACCCACCAGAGCATGCCTGGAGGGGGGGAGGTGGTGCGCTGGTGGGTGGTGGGCTTCCTGTGGCCCATATAGCGTGAGACTGACGCCAAAAAATCCTATAAATAGAGCAAACCACCAGAAGTAACCCTAGAACTTCAACTCCGCCGCTGCACGCCTCTGTACCTTCGAAATACCATCTGGAGCCCGGTTCCGGCACCCTGACAGAGGGAAATCATCACCAGAGGCCATCTTCATCATCTCGGCGACTGCCATGATGAGGAGGGAGTAGTTCACCCTCGAGGCTAGGGGTATGTGCAAGTAGCTATGTGTTTGATCTCTCTCTCTCTCTCTCTCTCTCTCTCTCTCTCTCTCTCTCTCTCTCTCTCTCGTGTTCTTGATTTGGCATGATCTTGATGTACTGTGAGCTTTGTTAATATAGTTGGATCATATGGTGTTTCCCTCTCTATCTTGTTGTGATGAATTGAATTTTTACCTTTGAGGTTTCACTATTATCGGATTGAATAGTTGTATGGATTTGAGAACACTTGATGTATGTCTCGCATATGAATACTCATGGTGACAATGGGGTAATATATTGATTCACTTGATGTATTTTTGGCACTCAACTCGTGGATTCCTGATTTGACATTGGGCTAATCTATGCATAGGGGTTGATGCATGTTTTCGTCCTACTTTCTCCGGTAGAAATCTTGGGGCACTCTTTGAAGTTCTTTGTGTTGGATAGTGATGCAGCTAGAAACTGCGTCTGTATTTCCCCAAAGAGGAAGGGATGATGCAGCACAACTACGGTAGGTATTTCCCTCAGTTGTGAAACCAAGGTATCAATCCAGTAGGAGAACCAAGCAACACTATGTAAACGGTACCTGCGCACAAAGAACAAATACTTGCAATCCGACGCGTGAGAGGGGTTGTCAATCCCTCCATGGTAAAAGATAGATAATTTTGTGGTAGTTTGGATAAATAGATCTTGACAAAACACGAATAAAAGATACAAATAAAAAGTGCAGCAAGGTATTTTTGGGTTTTTGGGATAATAGATCTGAAAATAAAAGTGGCAAATAATAGATTGGAAAGAAAATACGATAAAGAATAGACCCGGGGGTCGTACATTTCACTAGTGGCTTCTCTCGAGAAATAGCACACGGCGGGTAAGAAAATTACTGTTGGGCAATTGTTAGAAGATCAAATAATTATGACAATATCCAAGGCAACGATCAATATATAGGCATCACGTCGAAGATTAGTAGACCGAAATGATTCTGCATCTACTACTATTACTCCACACATCGACCACTATCCAGCATGCATCTAGTGTATTAAGTTCATGGAGAAACGGAGTAATGCAATAAGAACGATGACATGATGTAGACGAGATCTACTCATGTAGGAATAGCCCCCATCTTGTTATCCTTAATAGAAATGATACATGCGTGCCTCACTGCCCCTTCTGTCACTGGGAGAGGACACCGCAAGATCAAACCCATCACAAAGCACCTCTTCCCATGGCAAAAAAAATCGATCTAGTCGACCTAACTAAACGAAAGATCAAGAGAAGAAATACGAGCTATAAAAATCATGCATATAAGAGATCAAAGAAGACTCAAATAATATTCATGGATAAAAATCTGATCATAAACTCAAACTTCATCGGATCCCAACAAACACACCGCAAAAAGTCATTACATCAAATAGATATCCAGGAGACCATTGTATTGAGAATCAAAAAGAGAGAAGAAGCCATCTAGCTACTGCCTACGGACCCATAGGTCTATGGTGAACTACTCACGCTTCATCGGAGAGGCACCAATGAGGATGATGAACCCCTCCGTGATCGTGTTCCCCTCCGGCAAGGTGCCGGAATAGGGCTCTAGATTGGATCTCATGGTTCTGGAACTTCCGTCGGCTTGAATTGTTTTTTGTCGACTCCCCTATGGTTTCTGGAATATTTGGGAAATTATAGGGTGAAGAGGCGGTGGAGGAGACCCCCGTGGGCCCCACAACCCCCCTACGCGTTCCCAGGTGGGTTGTGGTCCCCACAGACCTTCCTAGGTGGTTTCTTGGTTCCCAAGTTGTCTTCTGGTCCAAAAAATCTCCAAAAAGTTTCACTGCATTTGGACTCAGTTTGGTACTGATATTCTGCAAAGTAAGAAACAATCAAAAAATGACAACTAGCACTGGGCACTATGTCAATAGGTTAGTCCTAAAAATAATATAAGGTTGCTATAAAATGATTGTAAAACATCCAAGAATGATAATATAACAACAAGGAACAATAATTATAGATATGCTGGCAACATAACAGATTGAATATCATGAAGCTGAAGTTGTTTGATGCATATCGAATAATCAACTCACGGATACTTGTTGTGACATTAGAGTTGGTTGATGTGTATCATATGGTGTTATTTTAGTATGAACTCTAGTTTTTTTGTAACACTTATAGGGATGACTCAATAGATTGATCGGAAAAGATAAGTTTGAGGTGGTTTCGTACCTTACAAACAATTTCGTCTTATGTTCTCCGCTAGATAAGAACTTTGGAGTGACTCTTTGTCGCACGTTGAGGGATTTCCATATGATTTAAATATGTTAGCACTGTTGAGAGATCGCACTAGTGAAAGTATGAACCCTAGGCCTTGTTTTCAAGCATTGCAATACCGTTTGTTCTTCATTTTATCAATCGCTACCTTGCTGTTTTTATAATTTCAGATTACAAGAACCTATATCTACTATCTGTTCTACACTTGTATCACCATCTCTTCGCCGAATTAGTGCACCTATACAATTTGCCATTGTATTGGGTGTGTTGGGGACACAAGGGATTTCTTGTCTTTGGTTGCAGGGTTGTTTGAGAGAGACCATCTTCATCCTATGCCTCCCACAGATTGATAAACCTTAGGTCATCCACTTGAGGGGAAATTGCTACTATCCTACAAAACTTTGCGCTTGGAAGCCCAACACGAGTCTACAAGAATAAAGTTGGGTAGTAGACATCAACAAGTGTTAAGTTCTCTCGAAGTAGCCAACCAACAAGTGGTTGTGGGGGCGTCTATTTATAACCAGGGGAAACCCGACATGAATTTTCATAAATGCCCTTCTCTGATTCTACCCTTGTCAGGATAAGGATCCACTCGACAGCTGGCCCGTCGCAGCAACGGTCGGACTTTGAACTCTCAAATTCGTTGGGGCACTCAATTTTCTCACTTTTAGGCAGATCACACTAGCGAAATCCTAACTCCTCAGCCTAACCCATCAGCGACCAGATGAACTTCATCACTGTCTCTAGCAAATTTGTCAGTTGTTCTGGAGATTTCCAAAGGCTTCACTCGAAGTGGCTAGTATAGTATAGGTTTTGAGTAAGTATGAGCATCACTTTGGAAATGTGAAATATGTTTCACCTAGACCCCCTTTAACAGTACGATTTTTCCTATGACTCAAAGATGAAGAAAAGAAACTATGAAAACAAAAGTCTTCAAGCTTTAGAGTCTTCACATCAATTTCTTCAAAGGTCGTACCTATTTCATCACAAAATTCTTCACTTGAAGAAATCCATTTTTAGGGGTCGTCTTCCATGTGTTAAACCAAATCTTTAGGGACTCTATTTCCTGTGTATACTCACAAAAACATTAGATCCTCAACCTATTTGTCTTCAATACTCCAAAACCACTAAGGGGGCACTTGATGCACTTACAGGTGTCGTTCTAAGGCAAGTCCGGGAATGGACGCATGTCCCATCGTCGATTCATGATCCTACCTACTTATTATTATCATGCCACACATCATGACAGGTGCCGAATTGTGGTGAGAGCGTGCGATGTCTTGCCGTCGCCCAATTAGAGGGGGTGCCACCACGAGCCACTTGGTAGAAAAGGCTTGCAGCCTGCTCAGCCACGAGACCAAGCTTCTGTGGAGTTGTCTTCTTAGTGGGACGGGCTCGGCCCGAGGCCCCATGGTCATTCCCGGGAGTCGCTACGAGCCTTGAGCATACCCAAGGAAATCACTACTAGATCATCCCTGGCGTATTCTTGCTTGGCGAAACAGTTGATGTCTTGTTGGGGCTTGGCCTGGGGGTCCCTAGACTTTTGCATTGCTTGAATCCCTGCTGTGAGATCCGAACGGGTCTTGGTACTTGGACCATTGTCTATAGGGAGTTCCCGACAATGAGATAGGGTGGACTATGTGCAGGAGGTTAGTGGGTACCTCTTATCCACGGTACCGATAGTAGCCCCCGGACCTCGGCATGGCATGCACCTTCATCAACAGCTAGGGCTAGGCTCAAACAACATGCGCCTCTAACACGCGACTTGAAATGCCTGCAAGCCTTGTGTGCTACTCTGCGGTCACCGATGGATGACTTGTTTCCATAGGCAGTGGTGACCAAATCCCTCATGCGCTTTGCCCCGGATTTGAAACGCGCGTGACCGCTTGCATTGTCAAATCGGCACTGCATTGCTTAGGTCCTTGAGCACAGCATGAACCAGTCATGATGATTCCGCCATTAAAACACACGGCCCTACAATGTGAAAATGCATTGGGTGGGGTTTCCCATGGGTAAAACCAAAGGTTCAACCGATCCTTTAATGGTATGCCTATTGGATTAGGGATTTTAATCATCGCTCCTCTACCATATAAGAATGGTGAGGGGCGAGTTTCCCAGGCACCAGCTTCTTCTCCTACCCTTCCATCTCGCTGCAGACCGCTATGCCCGAATGCCGCATCTTACCCTTTCCCACCTCCCTCCTTGCCCCCCATGGCGGCGCGGGAGATACCCGAGTTTTAGTGAGGCATTTGGGGGGGGGGGAGGAGGACCTTCAAGTCAAGTACGAGGACCTACTGCTACTTCTTGAGCTTGCGTTGGTTTTTCCCTTGAAGAGGAAAGGGTGATGCAGCAAACTAGAGTAAGTATTTCCCTCAGTTTTGAGAACCAAGGTATCAATCCAGTAGGAGACAACGCACAAGTCACCGAATACCTACACAAACAAACACCAACTTGCACCCAACACGATAAAGGGGTTGTCAATCCCTTCACGGTTATTTGCAAAGTGAGATTTGATAGAGGTAGATAAACGGTAAAGTAAATATTTTTGGTATTTTTGGTTTATAGATCGGAGAGTATTATATTGCAAAGGAAGTAAATAGGAAACTAAAATTACAGATCGGAAACTTATATGATGGAAAATAGACCTGGGGGCCATAGGTTTCACTAGAGGCTTCTCTCAAGATAGAAAGTATTACGATGGGTGAACAAATTACTGCCGAGCAATTGATAGAAAAGCGCATAATTATGACAATATCTAAGGCAATGATCATGAATATAGGAATCACGTCCATGTCAAGTAGACCGACTCCTGCCTCCATCTACTACTACTACTCCACGCATCGGTCGACTCCTGCCTGCATCTAGAGTATTAAGTTCATGAAGAACAGAGTAACGCATTAATTAAGATGACATGATGTAGAAGAATAAACTCAAGCCATATGATGTAAACCCCATCTTTTTATCCTCGATGGAAACAATACAATACGTGCCTTGCTGCCCCTACTGTCATTGGGAAAGGACACCGCAAGATTGAACCCAAAGTGAAGCACTTCTCCCAACTCAAGAAAAACCAATCTAGTTGGCCAAACCAAATCGATAGTTCGAAGAGACTTGCAAAGATATCAAATTAGGCATATAAGAATTCAGAGAAGATTCAAATAATATTCATAGATAAGCTGATCATAAATCCACAATTCATCGGATCTCGGCAAACACGCCACAAAAGAGCATTACATCGAATAGATCTCCAAGAACATCAAGGAGAACATGGTATTGAGAATCAAAGAGAGAGAAGAAGCCATCTAGCTACTAGCTATGGACCCGTAGGTCTGTGGTAAACTACTCACGCTTCATCGGAAGGGCAATAGAGTTGATGTAGATGCCCTCCGCGATCGAATCCACCTTCGGTAGGATGCCGGAAAAGGCCCCAAGATGGGATCTCACGGGAAGAGAAGGTTGCGGCGGTGGAAAAGTGTTTTCGTGGATGCCTCTGGTTTTTTGGGCATATAAGAGTATATATAGGCGAAAGAATTAGGTCAGGGGGTGCACGAGGGGCCCACATGGGTGGGGGCGCGCCCTCCGTCCTTGTGGCCGCCTCGTGGCTTCTCCGACTTCATCTCCAAGTTCCTGGTTTCCTTCTAGTCCAAGAAAGATCATCGCAAAAATTTTATTCCGTTTGGACTCCGTTTGGTATTCCTTTTCTGCAAAACTCTAAAACAAGGAGAAAACAAAAACTGGCATTAGGCTCTAGGTTAATAGGTTACTCCCAAAAATCATATAAAATAACATATTAATGCATATAAAACATCCAAAACAGATAATATAATAGCATGGAACAATAAAAAATTATAGATACGTTGGAGACGTATCAAGCATCCCCAAGCTTAATTCCTGCTTGTCCTCGAGTAGGTAAATGATAAAAACAGAATTTTTGATGTGGAATGTACCTAACATATTTATCCATGTAATTTCTTTATTGTGGCATGAATGTTCAAATCATATGATTCAAAACAAAAGTTTAATATTGACATAAAAGCAATAATACTTCAAGCATACTAACAAGATAATTATGTCTTCTCAAAATAACATGGCCAAAGAAAGTTTATCCCTACAAAATTATATAGTCTGACTATGCTCCATCTTCATCACACAAAATATTCAAATCATGCACAACCCGGGTGACCACCCAAGCAATTATTTCATACTTTTGACCTTCTCAAACCTTTTCAACTTTCACGCAATACATGAGCGTGAGCCATGGACATAGCACTATAGGTGGAGTAGAAGGTGGTTGTGGAGAAGACAAAAAGAGGGAGATAGTCTCACATCAACTAGGTGTATTAACGGGCTATGGTGATGCCCATCAATATATATCAATGTGAGTCAGTAGGGATTGCCATGCAACGAATGCACTAGAGCTATAAGTTTATGAAAGCTCAAAGAGAAAACTAAGTGGGTGTGCATCTAACTTGATTGCTCATGAATATCTAGGGCAATTTGAGGAAGCCCATCGTTGGAATATACAAGCCAAGTTCTATAATGAAAAATTCCCACTAGTATATGAAAGTGACAATCATAGGAGACTCTCTATCATGAAAATCATGGTGCTACTTTGAAGCACAAGTATGGAAAAAGGATAGTAACATTGCCCCTTCTCTCTTTTTCTCTCTTTGTTTCTTTTTTTATTTTCTTTTTTCTCTCTATTTTTTCTCTCTTTTTTTCCTTCTTTTTTTATTTTTTTTCTTTCTGTATTTTTATTTTATTTTATTTCCTCACATTGGACTATGCTCTAATAAAGAAGATCATCATACTTCTATTTACTTATAACTCAAAAATTATAATTCAGTACTTAGAACAGAATATGACTCTATATGAATGCCTCTAGCGGTGTACCGGGATGTGCCATGAATCAAGAGTGACATGTATAAAAAATGATGAAAGGTGGTTTTGCCACAAGTACGATGTCAACTACATGATCATGCAAAGCAATATGACAACGATGATACATGTCATAATAAACGGAACGGTGGAAAGTTGCATGGCAATATATCTCGGAATGGCTATGGAAATGCCATAATAGGTAGCTATGGTGGCTGTTTTGAGGAAGGTATATGGTCGGTTTATGGCACCGGCGAAAGTTGCACGACTCTAGAGAGGCTAGCAATGTTGGAAGGGTGCGTATAATCCATGGACTCAACATTAATCATAAAGAACTCACATACTTATTGCAAAAATCTATTAGTCATTGAAACAAAGTACTACGCGCATGCTCTTAGGGGGATAGATTGGTAGCAAAAGACCATCGCTCGTCCCTGACCGCCACTCATAAGGAAGACAATCAAAAAATATCTCATGCTCCAGCTTCGTTACATAACGGTTCACCATACGTGCATGCTACAGGACTCACTAGCCTTAACACAAGTATTTCTCAAATTCACAACTACTTACTAGCATGACTCTAATATCACCATCTTCATATCTCAAAACAATCATAAGGAATCAAACTTCTCATAGTATTCAATGCACTTTATATGAAAGTTTTTATTATATCCCACTTGGATGCCTATTATATTAGGACTAAATTTATAACCAAAGAAAATTACCATGCTGTTTTAAAGACTCTCAAAATAATATAAGTGAAGCATGAGAGTTCATCGGTTTCTATAACATAAAGCCACCGCCGTGCTCTAAAAAGATATAAGTGAATCACTAGAGAAAAATTGCCTAGCTCAAAAGATATAAGTGAATCACATATAGTATTCTAATAAATCACAATTCATGCGTGTCTCTCTCAAAAGTTGTGCACAGAAAGGATGACTGTGGCATACTAAAAAGCAAAGACTCAAATCATACAAGACGCTCCAAGCAAAACACATATCATGTGGTGAATAAAAATATAGCCTCAAGTAAAGTTACCGATAGACGAAGATAAAAGAGGGGATGCCTTCCGGGGCATCCCCAAGCTTAGGCTCTTGCCACTCCTTATTCCCTAGTCCATCAAATCCTTACCCAAAACTTGAAAACTTCACAACACAAAACTCAACAGAAAATCTCATAGCTCCGTTAGTATAAGAAAATAAATCACCACTTTTGGTACTATTGTGAACTCATTATTTGTTTATATTGCTGTAATATCTACTGTATTACAACTTTTCCATGGTTCATACCCCCCGATACTAGCCACAGATTTATCAAAATAAGCAAACAACACGTAGAAAACAGAATCTGTCAAAAACAGAACAGTCTGTAGAAATATGGATATTTCGAATACTTCTGTAACTCCAAAAATTCTGAAAAAATAGGATGACCTAAGCAATTTGTTTATTAATCTTCTGCAAAAAGAATAAAATCAAAATCACTCTTCTGTTAAAAATGAGAATTGTTTTCCTGAGCACAAAAGTTTCTGTTTTTCAGCAAGATCAAATCAACTACCACCGTAAGCTATCCCAAAGGTCTTACTTGGCACAAACACTAATTAAAACACAAAAACACATCTAACTAGAGGCTAGATGAAATATTTATTGCAAAACAGAACCTAAAAAGCAAAAAAAAAATTAAAATTGGGTTGCCTCCCAACAAGCGCTATTGTTTAATGCCCTTGGCTAGGCATAAAACATGACAAGATGTAATTATTGTCATCTTTGGAATGCAATCCATAAGTGGCTCTCATAATAGATTCATAAGACAATTTAATTTTCTTTCTTGGAAAGTGTTCCATACCTTTCCTTAACAGAAATTGTGATCTAATGTTTCCTTCTTTCATATCAATAATTGCACCAATCGTTCTAAGGAAAGGTCTACCAAGAATAATAGGACATGTAGGATTGCAATCTATATCAAGAACAATGAAATCTACGGGCACATAATTCCTATTTGCAACAATAATAACATCATTTATCCTTCCCATAGGTTTCTTAATAGTGGAATCTGCAAGATCCAAATTTAAAGAACAATCATCAAATTCACGGAAACCTAACACATCACATAAAGTTTTTGGAATCGTGGAAACACTAGCACCAAAATCACACAAAGCATGGCACTCATAATCTTTAATCTTAATCTTAATAGTAGGTTCCCACTCATCATAAATTTTTGTAGGGATAGAAACTTCCAATTCAAGCTTTTCTTCAAAAGATTGCATCATAGCATCAACGATATGTTTAGTAAAAGCTTTGTTTTGATTATAAGCATGAGGAGAATTCAACATGGATTGCAACAAGGGAATAAAATATATTAAAGAACAATTATCATAATTAAATTCCTTGAATTCCAAAAGAGTGGTTCATTGCTACCTAAAGTTTTGACCTCTCCAATCCCACTTTTATCAATTTTTGCATCAAGATCTAAAAACTCTGAATCATTAGGACGCCTTTTAACTAATGTTGACTCATCTCCAGTCCCATATTTATCAAGATTTATATTGGAAAACAAAGATTCAATAGGAGTCACATCAATCACTTTAAGCTATTCATCATTATTTTCACGGAAACTAGAAGAACACGCTTTTATAAACCAATCTATTTTAGCACGCATCTTAGCGGTTCTTTCCTTGCACTCATCAATGGAAATTCTCATAGCTTTGAGAGACTCATTGATATCATGCTTGGGTGGAATGGATCTAAGTTTCAAAGAATCAACATCAAGATAAATTCTATCCACGTTCCTAGCCAAATCATCAATCTTAAGCACTTTTTCTTCAATCAAAGCATTGAAATTCTTTTGCGAACTCATAAATTCTTTAACACTATTCTCAAAATCAATGGGCATATTATTATAATGTCCATAATATAGTTGTAAGAACTACCATAATTATTTGAGTAATTACTAGGAAACGGCCTAGGATTAAAATTACCTCTATACGTGTTATTACAAAAATTGTTCCTACCAACAAAATTCACATCCATAGTTTCATTATTATTCTCAATCAAAGTAGACAAAGGCATATCGTTAGGATCAATACGAGCACTCTTGCTAGCAAATAATTTCATAAGCTCATCCATCTTTCCACTCAAAACATTAATCTCTTCAATCGCATGCACCTTTTTACTAGTGGAAGAACTTTCGGTATGCCATTGAGAATAATTTAACCATAATATTGTCTAGGAGTTTAGTAGCTTCTCCTAAAGTAATTTCCATAAAAGTACCTCCCCCGACCGAATCTAAAAGATTTCTAGAAGCAAAATTCAATCCGGCAGAAATTTTTGTATAATTATCCACAAATTCAAACCATGCTTAAGGCAATTTCGTATCATCAACTTCATCCTCTCGCAAGATTGTGCAACATGTTCATGATCAAGTTGCTTAAAATTCATAATATCGTTCCTAAGGGAGATGATCTTAGCGAGAGGAAAATACTTAGAAATAAAAGCATCTTTACACTTATTCCATGAATCAATACTATTTTTAGGCAAAGATGAAAACCAAGTTCTAGCACGATCTCGAAGCGAGAAGGGAAATAGCTTCAATTTAAAAATATCATTATCCACATCTTTTTTATTTTGCATATCACACAAATCAACGGAATTGTTTAGATGGGACGCGGCATCTTCATTAGGAAGTCCGTAAAATTGATCTTTCATAACAAGATTCAGCAAAGAAACATTAATTTCAAGAGATTCCGCATTAGTAGCAGGAGAAATCGGAGTACTAATAAAATCATTGTCGTTGGTGTTGGAAAAGTCACACAATTTGGTATTCTCTTGAGTCATCGTGACAAAGCAAGCAATCCAACACACGAGCACACAAAAAGCAAGCGAAGAAGATGAACGAAAGAGGGGCGAAGAAAAGGCAAATCTTTTTGAAAATCGTTTTAGAAGTGGGGGAGAGGAAAACGAGAGGTGAATGGAGAATAATGTAATGCAAGAGACGAGAGTTTATGATGGGTACTTGGTATGTCTAGACTTGGTGTAGATCTCCCCGGCAATGGAACCAGAAATTCTTCCTGCTACTTTTTGAGCTTGCGTTGGTTTTTCCCTTGAAGAGGAAAGGGTGATGCAACAAAGTAGTGTAAGTATTTCCCTCAGTTTTGAGAACCAAGGTATCAATCCAGTAGGAGACAATCCACAAGCCATCGAATACCTGCACAAACAAACACCAACTTGCACCCAACATGATAAAGGGGTTGTCAATCCCTTCACGGTTATTTGCAAAGTGAGATCTGATAATGATAGATAAACGGTAAAGTAAATATTTTTGGTTTATAGATTGGAAAGTAAAAGACTGCAAATGAAGTAAATAGGAAACTAAAATTATAGATCGGAAACTTATATGATGGAAAATAGACCCGGGGGCCATACGTTTCACTAGAGGCTTCTCTCAAGATAGAAAGCATTACGGTGGGTGAACAAATTACTGCCGAGCAATTGATAGAAAAGCGTATAATTATGACAATATCTAAGGCAATGATCATGAATATAGGAATCACGTCCGTGTCAAGTAGACCGACTCCTGCCTGCATCTACTACTATTACTCCACACATCGACCGACTCCTGCCTGCATCGAGAGTATTAAGTTCATGAAGAATAGAGTAACACATTAAGTAAGATGACATGATGTAGAGGAATAAACTCAAGCAATATGATATAAACCCCATCTTTTTATCCTCGATGGCAACAATACAATACGTGCCTTGCTGCCCCTAATGTCACTGGGAAAGGACACCGCAAGATTGAACCCAAAGCTAAGCACTTCTCCCATTGCAAGAAAAACCAATCTAGTTGGCCAAACCAAATCAATAGCTCGAAGAGACTTGCACAGATATCAAATCATGCATATAAGAATTCAGAGAAGATTCAAATAATATTCATAGATAGGTTGATCATGAATCCAAAATTCATTGGATCTCGGCAAACACACCGCAAAAGAGAATTACATCGAATAGATCTCCAAGATCATCGAGGAGAACATGCTATTGAGAATCAAAGAGAGAGAAGAAGCCATCTAGCTACTATCTATGGACCCGTAGGTCTGTGGTAAACTACTCACGCTTCATCGGAAGGGCAATGGTGTTGATGTAGAAGCCCTCCGTGATCGAATCCCCCTCCGGCAAGACGCAAGAAAAGGCCCCTAGATGGGATCTCACGGGTACAGAAGGTTGCGGCAGTGGAAACGTATTTTCGTGGATTCCTCTGGTGGTTTGGGCATATAAGAGTATATATAGGTGTAAGAATTAGGTCAGGGGGTGCACGAGGGGCCCACAAGGGTGGGCGGCGTGCACTACCTCCTGGGCGCGCCCTCCGTCCTCATGGCTGCCTAGCGGCTTCTCCGACTTCATCTCCAAGTCTCTTGGTTTCCTTCTGGTCCAAGAAATATCATCGAGAAAGTTTTATTCCGTTTGGACTCGGTTTGGTATTCCTTTTCTATGAAACTCTCAAACAAGGAAAAAACAGAAACTGGCACTGGGCTCTAGGTTAATAGGTTAGTCCCAAAAATAATATAAAATAGCATATTAATGCTTATAATACATCCAAAAAAGATAATATAATAGCATGGAATAATCAAAACTTATAGATACATTGGAGACGTATCAGCTGCATGATTTGAGGGAGAGGACAAGTGACGTGCTCCTCTGCCATCAGTAGGAGAATGCGGAGCTACGGGAGTGGCTGGAATCCACGACCGAGCAGCTCCGGGTGGAGAAGGCAACGATGGAGGCCGTGACGGATCGGCCTGGCAAGAAGGTTGGCATTATGGTGAGCTGGCTATAGCGCGAGCGGGCCGAGCAGGACAAGGTCAAGGGTCGCCTTGGCCGCATGTTGGCAGCCGTCGACATGGAGGTGGAGCAGTTGCATGGTGCCTATCATCAGGCTAGCACGACGATGCTGATGGTTTCATGGATTAGGGGGTCCTAACCCAGTCGGCCTATTCTCCTTGAGTTGGGATGATGGGCCCTCATTCATGGTCAAGATGGACTCCAGAGGCCATACGCAGGAGGCGTGATCAAGACTGCCTCTCCGAAGACTTGACGTATACTCCGAGATTGCTGCTGCCGCCTAGCTCCTAGATACCAACCATGTAACCCTAGTACCCTCCCTGGCATGTATATAAGCCATAGGGTTTACCTCGTAGAGGGGGGAGATATCAACGCAAAGTCATTCACCTAGCTCTAGAGTTAGACCTCACAATCTCGAGGTAGATCAACTCTATACTTGATATAACTCCATTGATATAAACAAGAGCAGGAAGTAGGGTTTTACCTCCATCAAGAGGGCTCGAACCTGGGTAAACATCGTCTCTTTGCTCCCTGTTACCATCTGCCTAAGATCCACAGCTCGGGATCCCTACCCAGAGGTCTGCCGGTTTTGACATCGGCACTGGTGCTTTCATTGAGAGTTCCATTGTGTGATCACCACAATGATCGATGGCTCACCTGCAGATCAACTGCGCCAATAGCCACAGGAACATTTACTCCCCTGACCAGCTTTTTGTGTTCGGGAGCATGGTCTTTTGCGCCGACTTGACGGGCCATCTGATCTATGTCGAAAACTATGTCCAGGGTCGGATCTTGACCTTCGGTGGACTTGAGTACACGATGGATTCCCGCGGTGAGCTTGTCCTGTCGGAATGGGCCCCCGGCCAAATTGAGAACTTGTTCGGCTCTGGAGGTTTGATTCCGGAACTGATCTCCGTTGCGGCGTCACCAGAGACCCCTAACGTAACCGCTCCGGCCAGTCTCCTTCCAATCTCCAGTCCGGACGTAGATCCAGCTGCTACCTCTGAAATTATGTTAGGGTTAGAACTGACCTCAGCGTAGAATCTAAAATCACTCCTAGGCCCCCCTCGCCCCGAAGATGCGTCAAGTTACACGCCGGGCATACTTCAAGTCAGCCCCGCTTATGAACTAGTGATGAACCCCGAAGAGCTATCTCACCTCAATGAAATGCTTGACTGTATCCAGAGCATGTCCATCTCGGACGATAAGAGTTCGGTTTACGATCAGGTCGGACTTAAAGCCGACGATCAGGAAATTTACATCCCACTCACTACCCACATAGTCGCCACGGTCGATGATTTAACCTATGTGCTAGACTACGGCGAGGCCACCGTGTCGGTGGAAACGACACCTATGGGATCACTTGAATCCCTTCTACGGTTGGCGGGCGCGGGGTTGTGCAAAGAGCGGGTCTGGCGGTCAGCACAAGGATCATTTACCCAGGTTCGGGCCGCGAGGACGCATAAAACCCTAGTCCTGCTTTGGTGTATGTATTTGAGTGTTCTTGAGTTCTTGAACTAGCTATAGTGTGTCCCTAGTCCAAAAGATTCGAATCCTTCTCCCGGTCGCCTCGGGCCTCCTTTTATAGACAAAAGGGGTCACCACAGTGGCACGCAGGAGGTGGAAAGGTGTACAGTGGATGAGTCTATCCTCTGGCACCGTCAGACAAATGCATTTAACGTGCTGCCGACGTGCCCCTCTCGCTTTATCAGGGACGGCAAGGAAGCTCGTCCCAGTTGTCGCCGCCTCGCCTGGCGTCGTCACACGTCCGAGCTGACGAGGCATCGTTGCGCTACGTTGGCTGGCTGCTGAGCTAGCGCGGTAGTGGAGTCTTCACAAAGATCTGCATGCCACCACGCAGGTGCTTGCTGAGTCGGTCGTGGAGGCCGCCCGTCGCCATGCAGGTGCCTGCCCAGCTGGTTGAGCTGGCAGTTGCATGGGGACGGCGGTGGAGCCTTGGCAGACGCGGGCCCTGCTGCCGCCCCGTAGGTGTCTTCGGCAAGGCCTTGCCGGGGCCCCGGCAAGGGTCTTGCCGTGGCATCATTATCTTCCCCGGCAAGCATCTTGCTGGGGGTCTCATGGATTTCCTCGGCTAGGATCTCGCCGAGGATCGTCGTCTTCTGGTCCTCATCTGATCTCGTGTGTTTATGATCTTGATGAAGATCTGCATGCCACCACGGAAGTGCCTCCCGTGCCCTGGTCCCAATGTGGTTGTCAGAAACCCTTGGGCTCAAGGGTGGCGCGCCCTCCTGGCATTGGGCAAGTTGCCCCGGCAAGGCTCTTGCCGGGGCCACGGAGCCACCCGGCAAGGGTCTTGCCGGGGGAGTCCACCTCGCCCCTTTGCTCTTTGCGGTCTCTGGTCTTGGCGTTGCTCTAATCGCCTTGTGCCCTGGCTTCCTTTTCCTGCCTTACTCAGTGTGGCCACGGGTGCAACTCTGACTGCCCGTGCACAAGTAAAGGGGTCAAAAAGAGAGTCCCTAATTTTGTACACCGACAGGAGCCCCCGGGCCTGGGCCACACATAAGCGCGACGCGTTGTTGGGCTAGGCCCAGAACGGTGCATGGGCAGGTGGGGTGGATTTTCTTCATCGCAGTAACTTTCGTCCGCTGCACTTCCCCACGACCCACGTTGAACGCGCGACGTGGAGGGTCGTGCGTGACGTGGGGGTCATGCGTGGGGCGGTTCCCGCATATGTGTCACATCGTGGTAAAGAGGCGGCTCGCGCCTTCCCCATAAAAAGAGGGAGATGCAAAGGCGCGGCTCATTTACTTAGTGGACTCGGGTTGTGGCCTTCAAGGCGTCCGCGCCCCATGATCACGGGGTGGGGAACGGTCGCCTCACCCATCCCCTCGATTCTGCTTGCTCGCCACGTGTCCCCCATGCAGGTGGCATGCGGTGGAGGCGGGAAACCGGGTCGTCGCTGATTGGGGCAGCGGGTCGGTCTCGATTCCCTGCGCCCCCGATGGCCGGATTGGTCGAGTGGGGCGGCCGAGCCCCGACCCCGCCCCTTTATAACAAGGGGGAGGGGGATGGAATCCCACATCCTTTCATCATATGCCTCCATTCACTTCGGCTTCTTTCTTCCATCTGCCATGGTGAGAGGGGGCGCCGGCCCTTCAACGGTGGCGGCGAGGGTCGCTACTCGACATCGCGTCCCTCTTTCCCAAGAGCTCACGGCGGCGGAGCCGGTCACGAGAGGAAGGGGGAGGGGGCGAGGCCTAGGTTGTCGTGATGCTCGGGGAAGAGGCGGACGGGGCGGCGCACCGGCCTCACCTCCGCCAGCGATGCCTCCCCCGATGGAGGGCCACGTTGGGGACCAGCCCTGTGAGTTCTTCATCAGGCTGCGCCAGCCACCGCGTCGTCGTCTTTGTCTCCCTACCCCATTTGCTCGGGAGATGGAGCTCGATCCGCCGCAGACCCTCAGGTTGCACATGAGGGGCTGCGGGAACGGCGGCATGCCGGTCGATGTCGACTTCCCCGCTCCTCACGTCATGTACCTCCGTCGCGGATGGAAGACGTTCGCTCGTGTCCACAGCCTGATGGCGGGGCTCGTTCTCTACTTCAAGTTAATGGAGAACGGCCTGCTCTCCGTCAAGGTCTTTGGAGATCTTGGAACTCGCCTCTCTATGGAGAGCTCCTCCAACGATGAAGATTCCTCCTCAAGCAGGAGTGACGAGGAGGACAGCGACAGCGACGACGAGGGCGCCGAATGGTGGGACTCGACCTCGACCGATCGATCGTCTGCCCTCCCTCGGCCACGCGCCCTGCCGAGGGCCTTCCTCGTCAAGCTCTCCATCGGCGCGTTCCCTGTCGCCTCCTTGGGCGGCTGGCGTAGGAGGGCGGAGAAGGCGAAGAAGGAGGGTGGCGGCCATCAAGTCGGAGTACGCGGGCACCGACGCCTTCGTCGCGTATTGTCAGCCCACTGCCTCATCTTCCAGCTCCCCTCCCGGCACCGGGATGTTCCCTTGGTGCCTTCTGCTCCTTGTACCTCTCCTAGGTGCTCTTTTTGCCCTCCTGCTATCTTGTTCGACCTCCTGAAGAGAGGGATAAGAAAAGGATTACGGGCATCTTATCTCTTCTTAGTTTGTAAGCCTGCGGGCACTTGTTAATTTTAAGACTTGTAATCCCCTTGCTCATGTTTTTTATTCCGTATGAACTATACCTGTATGCAATGTTTTTAATGAAAAAGGGTGCTTGCCGGGTTCTTTGTGCGTGAGCGAGGCCCATGCCAAGGAATGAATCCTTGTTATTTTTAAGATAAACAATGTCGCCCGGCAACAAGCCTTGCCGTCCCCTTACTTCAGTCGACCATTCTCACGCTCTTGGCGGAGGCAGGGGCGAAGTAGAGTTAGGCCCTTCATTTATTTACTTTCCACCGCGGCTACGATCCGGTTCTGACCCAGGGACTTGGGTACAGGAAAAAGGGGGAGCACGGTGGTCTAGGAGCAAAACGAGGTTTCATATGTCCCAACTTCATATGAAAATGCACAATAGAGGATAAAAGACTTATCTGAATCTGCAGCTCCCGGCAGCCTTGGCTTGCCGTGGTTGGATTCTTGTATCTGCAGCCCCCGGCAACCTTGGCTTGCCGTGGCCGGACCGCCGGCTCGTTCTCTTTCTTCCAAATAGCTCAGCAGAAACGTCCATGTACACTGCGAACCAAAGGGGACGGAAAGGAACAAAGACACTCGACCTCTATGCTAGGGGTTAGTCGCCACTAAGCACTCTCAACCCTAACTGAGGGAGAGACCTGACCTAACATGCATGCTAAAACTTAGGGCGCCAACGCTTCATTTATTTATGTTCAGGGTCTGCGCCTGACTTTGTACAGAGGGTTACATGCCTCGCCGGCAAGGCTTGTACAAAAGGTGGTTTGCCAGGGCCCCGACAACCGCGCCTTATGGGTAAAACTTACGAAGATGTTCGATGTTCCAGGAGTTGCTCACTGGAATAGCATCTTCGGTCTCCAGGCGGACTGCGCCAGGCCTGGTGACTCGTATTACCCGATAAGGGCCTTCCCACTTCAAGGCCAACTTGTTGGAATTCTTGGCCGTCTGAACGTGTCAAGAACAAGGTCGCCTTCCTCAAAGCTTCGCATGAACCTTGTCAGTAATAATTCCGGAAGTAACTTTCCATATTTGTAACTCCAACTCTTGCCATTTTCGCATTGTGATATGATATTCCTCCGTGGTTGGGTTTTTCTTCTTTTGCATTTTGTCCATGTCATGCATTTTATATCATGTCATCATGTGCATCGATTTGCATACGTGTTCGCCTCATGATTCCGAGCATTTTTCCCGTTATCCGCTTTTGCAATCCGCACTCCTATCTCCCCGGCCCCTTTTTGCTTTTTCCGTGTGCGGTATTAAACCTTCTCGAAATGGACCGAGGTTTGTCTAGTGGCCTTGGTATACCACCCGAGACCACCGGTCAAGTTTCGGTCATTTGGAGCTCGTTTGGTACTCCAACGGTTAACCGCACTCTCAAAAAGGCCTCTTGTTGCAGCCCAACACCCTCCAAAACAGCCCAATAACCCATCTAAGTCACTTCCATGCTCTCCTTCGTTCGATCACGATCGTGGGCGAAAACTACACCTCATTTGGACTCTCCTAGCTCCTCTATGCCTATTTAAGCAACCCCACTCCAAATCCTTGATCATTCCTCCCCAAACCCTAAAATCCGTCCCTCACCACGGACGTGTCCGCCAGACACAAAAATCGCCGCCGCCCTCGCCCATCGATCACCACGTGGCCATTGCCACACACATGCTGGGTTCATGAGGCCCACCGGCCACTCCCGGCCGCAGCCCGCCAGCGCCTCGGCCGGCCGCCGCCCGGCGCCACGCGCCACTCCGCTCCCACAGCCAGCAGCAGCGCCACCTCCTCCGCCTCGCTGAGTCCGCCCGCCCGCCGCCGCCCGCCACCGGCTGGCTCCGCTGCCGCCACCTCACGCCAGGCCACCGCCACCCGCCTGCCTCGGCCATCGCCTCTCCTCGCCGCCGGCCCGGCTGCCCGGCCCGCCGGCAACCACCGCCCCTCGGTGGCCCTCGACCCAGCCGCCTCCTCCGGCGCCCGCCTGCGCCGTCGCGCCTCGCCCTCGTCCGATCCTGGCCGGATCCGCCTCGGTCGCACAGCATTGACCTCTCTCCCCTCACTTTTCTCTAAGTTTTTTCATATCTATGAATTTCGTTGCATTTTCAACGGAGTGTATCTTTGCATCTGAGGTCCATTTTGCGCGTATAATATGTCAAAATGTTCGTCTCAAGAGTAGATCATTTCATCTCATTGCATCATTTTCATTTGAGCTCATATTGATGCCCGAAATGCTGTTGGAAGAGTGCTATGTGATGTTAGTTTCTGTTTCTTAACAGAACTTGCACTTTTGTTATTTTGCCATGATTATTGTGTGCACCCTATGAATTTGAGTCCTACATGTGTTTTGTAATATGCCATGCCATCTTTCCAGGGGTGTATGCCATGTATTTTTGTGATCTATGTGGTGACTAGCACAAGCATGCAAAGTAGGTGTCCTGATGTTGCTAATTTCAGCCTTGTTTAGCTGATTTTTGATGCCATGTTAACTTGATGCTACCGAGAGATCCATGCATATTTTGAGATACTTCAGTAAGGATGTTTTGTAAAACATGTCTTGCTCTATCCATCCATGCCTTTGTTTGCAATTATGGAGTGCCATAGCTTGAGTCAATCGAGCTCTACTTTTGCTACCAAATGTTTCCTGGCAGATTGTTTACGTGTTATTCAATTTTGTCAAGGTTGTTGTGGTTGATCCATGTATGCTATGTTATTGTTCTTGCCATGTATGTCTTCTATGCCATGTCTTCTTGATGTATGTATGCTTAGTTTATCATTTAAGGCTCTGTAGTGAGTGCATTGAGCTTGTAAACATGTCTACTTGTTATCAGTTTTTGACATGCCATGTTGCTGAATCTGTTAACGAAACTTTCAATATTGACATGGGTGTTACTATATTTTCTGATCCTTTTTGGCTTATGGTCAGTAAGGGTCTTTTGTTCTATGCTTTGAGTAGATTCATGCCATGCCATGTTTTGCTATTTTAAGTTCCTGTAGCATGTAGTTTTGTTGCTCTGAACAGTGCAACCTGATGCTGTTTTTGCCATGTCCAGCCTGATATTTTGTGCACTTTTGCCATGCTTGTTTGAACTTGTTATGATGTGAACTAGCCGTAGCTCAGTGATCATCTTTTGTCAAGCATCTTGTGTAGATCACTGCCATGTGCCTTGTTGATACGTTTGGGTGCAGTAGCTTAATTAATTGTTGCTTGCTAAGTGGCATCATGCTGTTAAGGGCAGATTTGTGCCATTCTTGTTTTGCTTGTCATTTCCAAACCGTGCATCCGATTCCGGTGATCTTTATATCGATTTCAACCAAAATCATCTCATCTTTCCAGTGGCATACTTGGTTTGCCAAGTTGATGCCTGGTTCATCATTTACCTTCCGGCGCCTATATACGCATTGCATATCACATCCCGCATATCATGTCATGTTTTGCATCATGTTGATTGTGCATTGCACCGTGATTTATTGTGGTTCCTTTGTTTGTGTTCTTGCTTTGGGTAGAGCCGGGAGACGAGTACGTGTACGAGGAACCTATTGAGAACGCTTACGAGGATCAAGCTTTCGACAACTCGAGAACATTGCGTGCAAGATGACCATACCTCGAAATCACTTCTATCTTTGCTATGCTAGTTGCTCGCTTCTTTTGCTATGCCTATGCTGCGATGCCTACCACTTGCTATATCATGCCACCCATATTGCCATGTCAGCCCCTAACCATCCTTTTCCTAGCAAACCGTTGTTTGGCTATGTTACCGCTTTGCACAGCCCTCTTATAGCGCTTGCTAGTTGCAGTGAAGCTGAAGTTTGTTCCTTGTTGAACATGGAGATGTTGTTCCTTGTTGGAACATGTTTACTTGTTGGGGATATCACAATATATATCTGCTATAATTAATACATCTATATACTTGGTAAAGGGTGGAAGGCTCGGCCTTATGCCCGTGTTTTGTTCCACTTGCCACCCTAGTTTCCGCCATACCGGTGTTATGTTCCTTGATTTCGCGCTCCTTACACGGTTGGGTGATTTATGGGACCCCTTGACAGTTCGCTTTGAATAAGACTCGTCCAAAGAAGGCCCAACTTTGGTTTTATCATTTGCCGCCTAAGCCTTTTCCCCCGGGTTTTCGCGAGCCCGAGGGTCATCTTTATTTTAACCCCCGGGCCAGTTCTCCTTCGAGTGCTGGTCCAACTTGAGCGATGTCCGGTGCCCCTTGGGCAATCAGGGTTTATGCCAACCCGACGTCTGGCTCATCCGGTGTGCCCTGAGAACGAGATATGTGCAGCTCCTATCGGGATTTGTCGGCACATTCGGGCGGCTTTGCTGGTCTTGTTTTATTGCTGTCGAAATGTCTTGTAGTCCGGGATTCCGAGATTGATCGGGTCTTCCCGGTAGAAGGAATATCCTTCGCTGACCGTGAGAGCTTATGATGGGCTGTTGGGACACCCCGCAGGTAATATCTTTCAAAGCCGTGCCCGTGGTTATGAGGCGGATGGGAATTTGTTAATGTCCGTTGTAGAAAACCCGGTTGACCTCAAATAAAATACACATCAATCGCGTGTGTAACCGTGATGGTCTCTTCTCGGCGGAGTCCGGAAGTGAACACGGTGTTGGAGTTATGTCTCGACGTAAGTAGTTCAGGATCACTTCTTGATCGCTATTAGTTTCACGACGTGCTTTGCTCCTCTTCTCGCTCTCTTTTGCGATGTAGCCACCATATACGCTAGTCGCTGCTGCAGCTCCACTTTACTACCCTGTCCTTCCTATAAGCTTAAATAGTCTCGCCCCTTTGCTCTTTGCGGTCTCGGTCTTGGCGTTGCTCTAATCGCCTTGTGCCACAGGCTTCCTTTTCCTGCCTTACTCGGTGTGGCCACGGTGCAACTCGACTGCCGTGCACAAGTAAAGGGGTCAAGAAGTCCTAATTTTGTACACCGACAGAGCCCGGGCTGGGCCACACATAAGCGCTGACGCGTTGTTGGGCTAGGCCCGAGCAATGCATGGGCAGGTGGGGTGGATTTTCTTCATCGCAGTAACTTTCGTCGCTGCACTTCCCCGACCCACGTTGAGCAGCGGCGTGGAGGTCGTCGCGTGGCGTGGGGTCATCGTGGGCGGTTCCGCATATGTGTCACATCGTGGTAAAGGCGGCTCGCGCCTTCCCCATAAAAAGAGGGAGATGCAAAGCGCGGCTCATTTACTTAGTGGACTCGGGTTGTGGCCTTCAAGGCGTCCGCCCCCATGATCACGCGGGTGAGGCAGTCGCCTCACCCATCCCTCGATTACGCTTGCTCACCACGTGTCCCCATGCAGGTGGCATGCGGTGGGGCGGGAAACCGGGTCGTCGCTGATTGGGGCAGCGGGTGGTCTCGATTCCCTGCGCCCCGATGGCGGATTGGTCGAGTGGGGCGGCGAGCCCGACCCGCCCCTTTATAACAAGGGGAGGGGATGGAATCCCATCCTTTCATCATATGCCTCCATTCACTTGGCTTCTTTCTTCCATCTGCCATGGTGAGAGGCGCCGCCCTTCAGCGGTGGCGGCGGTCGCTACTCGACATCGCGTCCCTCTTTCCCAAGAGCTCACGGCGGGCAATCACGAAGGAAGGGGAGGGGCGAGGCCTGGGTTGTCGTGATGCTCGGGAAGAGGCGGGCGGGCGGCGCCGGCCTCACCTCCGCCAGCGATGCCTCCCCCGATGGAGGGCCACGTTGGGGACCAGCCCTGTGAGTTCTTCATCAGGCTGCGCCAGCCACCGCGTCGTCGTCTTTGTCTCCCTACCCCATTTGCTCGGGAGATGGAGCTCGATCCGCCGCGGAGACCCTCGGGTTGCACATGAGGGGCTGCGGGAGCAACGGCATGCGGTCGATGTCGACTTCCCGCTCCTCCGTCATGTACCTCCGTCGCGGATGGAAGACGTTCGCTCGTGTCCACAGCCTGATGGCGGGGCTCGTTCTCTACTTCAAGTTAATGGAGAACGGCCTGCTCTCCGTCAAGGTCTTTGGAGATCTTGGAACTCGCCTCTCTATGGAGAGCTCCTCCAACGATGAAGATTCCTCCTCAAGCAGGAGTGACGAGGAGGACAGCGACAGCGACGACGAGGGCGTCGAATGGTGGGACTCTGACCTCGACTCCGACTGACTGCGTCGTCCCTCCCTCGGCCACGCGCCCTGCCGAGGGCCTTCCTCGTCAAGCTCTCCATCGGCGCGTTCCCTGTCGCCTCCTTGGGCGGCTGGCGTGGGAAGGCGGAGAAAGGCGAAGAAGGAGGGTGGCGGCCATCAAGTCGAATGCTGTGGCACCGACGCCTTCGTCATGTATTGTCGACCCACTGCCTCATCTTCCAGCTCCCTTCCCGGCACCGGGATGTTCCCTTGGTGCCTTCTGCTCCTTGTACCTCTCCTAGGTGCTCTTTTTGCCCTCCTGCTATCTTGTTCGACCTCCTGAAGAGAGGGATAAGAAAAGGATTACGGGCATCTTATCTCTTCTTAGTTTGTAAGCCTGCGGGCACTTGTTAATTTTAAGACTTGTAATCCCCTTGCTCATGTTTTTTATTCCGTATGAACTATACCTGTATGCAATGTTTTTAATGAAAAGGGTGCTTGCGGGTTCTTTGTGCGTGGCGAGGCCCATGCCAAGGAATGAATCCTTGTTATTTTAAGATAAACAATGTGCCCTGACAACAAGCCTTGCCGTCCCCTTACTTGATCGACCATTCTCACGCTCTTGGCGGAGGCAGAGTAAGTAGAGTTAGGCCCTTCATTTATTTACTTTCCACATGACTACGATCGGTTCGACCCGAGGACTTGGAGTGCAGGGAAAAAGGGGAGCACGGTGGTCTAGGAAGCAAAGCGAGGTTTCATATGTCCCAACTTCATATGAAAATGCACAATAGAGGATAAAAGACTTATCTGAATCTGCAGCTCCGGCAGCCTTGGCTTGCCGTGGTTGGATCTTGTATCTGCAGCCCCGGCAACCTTGGCTTGCCGTGGCGGACCGCCCGGCTCGTTCTCTTTCTTCCAAATAGCTCAGCGAGAAACGTCCATGTACACTGCGAACCAAAGGGGACGGAAAGGAACAAAGACACTCGACCTCTATGCTAGGGGTTAGTCGCCACTAAGCACTCTCAACCCTAAGCGAGGGAGACCTGACCTAACATGCATGCTAAAACTTAGGGCGCCAGCGCTTCATTTATTTATGTTCAGGGTCTGCGCCTGACTTTGTCTGAAGGGTTACATGCCTCGCCGGCAAGGCTTGTACAAAAGGTGGTTTGCCAGGGCCCCGACAACCGCGCCTTATGGGTAAAACTTACGAAGATGTTCGATGTTCCAGGAGTTGCTCACTGGAATAGCATCTTCGGTCTCCAGGCGGACTGCGCCAGGCCTGGTGACTCGTATTACCCGATAAGGGCCTTCCCACTTCGGCGTCAACTTGTTGGAATTCTTGGCCGTCTGAACGTGCCGAAGAACAAGGTCGCCTTCCTCAAAGCTTCGGGCATGAACCTTGCTGTAACACCCCGGAAGTAACTTTCCATATTTGTAACTCCAACTCTTGCCATTTTCGGCATTGTGATATGATATTCCCTCCGTGGTTGGGTTTTTCTTCTTTTTGCATTTTGTCCATGTCATGCATTTTATATCATGTCATCATGTGCATCGCATTTGCATACGTGTTAGTCTCATGATTCGAGCATTTTTCCGTTATCCGTTTTGCAATCCGGCACTCCTATCTCCCCGGCGGCCCTTTTGCGTTTTTCGTGTGCGGGTATTAAACCTTCTCGAAATGGACCGAGGTTTGTCTAGTGGCCTTGGTATACCACCCGTAGACCACGGTCAAGTTTGGTCATTTGGAGCTCGTTTGGTACTCAGCAGTTAACCGCACTCTCGCAAAAGGCCTCTTTTAAGTTGCAGCCCAACAC
This sequence comes from Aegilops longissima, assembly GCA_021605205.1. Taxonomy (NCBI): domain Eukaryota; kingdom Viridiplantae; phylum Streptophyta; class Magnoliopsida; order Poales; family Poaceae; genus Aegilops; species Aegilops longissima. Next base: position 302,051,267 of record CM038677.1, read on the forward strand.
CCTCCAAAACAGCCCAATAACCCATCTAAGTCACTTCCATGCTCTCCTTCGTTCGATCACGATCGTGTGGTAGCTTCACCTCATTTGGACTCTCTAGCTCCCTCTATGCCTATTTAAGCAACCCCACTCCAAATCCGGATCATTCCTCCCGAAACCCTAAAATCCGTCCCGCCCGACCGGACGTGTCGCGCCGCCGGACAAAAATCGCCGCCGCCCCTCGCCCGATCCGATGCCCGTAGCGCTCCGCCTCCGCCGCCCTTGCCCCGCCAACCCACGGCCGGCCCTTGGGCCCTTGGCCATCCCGCGCCTCGGCGCGCGCCCGGCGCGCCGCGCGCCCTCCGCCCGCCGGCGGCGCCGCCGCCTCCTCCGCCTCGCGGCCCGGCCCGCCCGCCGCCGCCCGCCACCGGCCGCTCCGCTACCGCCACCTCGCGCCGCGCCGCCACCCGGCTGCGGCCTCCTCGCTGCCGACCGCCCTCGGCCGGCCGGCCCGGCTCGCCGGCCCGGCCACCGCCCCTCGGCTGGCCCCCGACCCGGCCGCCTCCGGCGCCCGCCTCGCCGTCGCGCCCGCGGCCCTCGTCCGATCCGGCGGATCCGGCCTCGGGTCGCGACCGCCGTTGACCTCTCTCCCCTCACTTTTCTCTAAGTTTTTTCATATCTATGAATTTTGTTGCATTTTCAGCGGGTGTATCTTTGCATCTGTAGGTCCATTTTGCGCGTATAATATGTCAAAATGTTAGTCTCGAAAAGTAGATCATTTCATCTCATTGCATCATTTTCATTTGAGCTCATCTTGATGCCCGAAATGCTGTTGGAAGAGTGCTATGTGATGTTAGTTTCTGTTTCTTAACAGAACTTGCACTTTTGTTATTTTTGCCATGATTATTGTGTGCACCCTATGAATTTGAGTCCTACATGTGTTTTGTAATATGCCATGCCATCTTTCCAGGGGTGTATGCCATGTATTTTTGTGATCTATGTGGTGACTAGCACAAGCATGCAAAGTAGGTGTCCTGATGTTGCTAATTTCAGCCTTGTTTAGCTGATTTTTGATGCCATGTTAACTTGATGCTACCGAGAGATCCATGCATATTTTGAGATACTTCAGTAAGGATGTTTTGTAAAACATGTCTTGCTCTATCCATCCATGCCTTTGTTTGCAATTATGGAGTGCCATAGCTTGAGTCAATCGAGCTCTACTTTTGCTATCAAATGTTTCTGGCAGATTGTTTACATGTTATTCAATTTTGCCAAGGTTGTTGTGGTTGATCCATGTATGCTATGTTATTGTTCTTGCCATGTATGTCTTCTATGCCATGTCTTCTTGATGTATGTATGCTTAGTTTATCATTTAAGGCTCTGTAGTAGTGCATTGAGCTTGTAAACATGCCTACTTGTTATCAGTTTTGACATGCCATGTTGCTGAATCTGTTATGAAACTTTCAATATTGACATGGGTGTTACTATATTTTCTGATCCTTTTGGCTTATGGTCAGTAAGGGACTTTTGTTCTATGCTTTGAGTAGATTCATGCCATGCCATGTTTTGCTATTTTAAGTTCCTGTAGCATGTAGTTTTGTTGCTCTGAACATTGCAACCTGATGCTGTTTTGCCATGTCCAGCCTGATATTTTGTGCACTTTTGCCATGCTTGTTTGAACTTGTTATGATGTGAACTAGCCGTAGCTCAGTGCTCATCTTTTGTCAAGCATCTTGTGTAGATCACTGCCATGTGCTTTGTTGATACGTTTGGGTGCAGTAGCTTAATTAATTGTTGCTTGCTAAGTGGCATCATGCTGTTAATGGCAGATTTGTGCCATTCTTGTTTTGCTTGTCATTTCAAACCGTGCATCCGATTCGGTGATCTTTATATCGATTTCAACGAAATCATCTCATCTTTCAGTGGCATACTTGGTTTGCCAAGTTGATGCCTGGTTCATCATTTACCTTCGGGCCTTTTATCGCATTGCATATCACATCCGCATATCATGTCATGTTTTGCATCATGTTGATTGTGCATTGCACCGTGATTTATTGTGGTTCCTTTGTTTGTGTTCTTGCTTTGGGTAGAGCCGGAGGCGAATCGTGAGCGAGGAACCTGTTGAAAGCGCTTCGAGGATCAAGCTTTCGACAACTCTGAGAACATTGCGAGCAAGATGACCATACCCTCGAAATCACTTCTATCTTTGCTATGCTAGTTGCTCGCTCTTTTGCTATGCCTATGCTGCGATGCCTACCACTTGCTATATCATGCCACCCATATTGCCATGTCAGCCCTAACCATCCTTTTCCTAGCAAACCGTTGTTTGGCTATGTTACCGCTTTGCTCAGCCCTCTTATAGCGTTGCTAGTTGCGGTGAAGCTGAAGTTTGTTCCTTGTTGGAACATGGAGATGTTGTTCCTTGTTGGAACATGTTTACTTGTTGGGGATATCACAATATATATCTGCTATAATTAATACATCTATATACTTGGTAAAGGGTGGAAGGCTCGGCCTTATGCAGTGTTTTGTTCCTCTTGCCACCTAGTTTCCGTCATACGGTGTTATGTTCCTTGATTTAGCGTTCCTTACGGTTGGGTGATTTATGGGACCCCTTGACAGTTCGCTTTGAATAAGACTCGTCGGCAAGGCCCAACTTTGGTTTTACCATTTGCCGCCTAAGCCTTTTCCCCGGGTTTTCGCGAGCCGAGGGTCATCTTTATTTAACCCCGGGCCAGTTCTCCTTGAGTGCTGGTCCAACAGCGATGTCCGGTGCCCTTGGGCAATCAGGGTTTATGCCAACCCGGCGTCGGCTCATCCGGTGTGCCACGAGCGAGATATGTGCAGCTCCTATCGGGTTTGTCGGCACATTGGGCGGCTTTGCTGGTCTTGTTTTATTCTGTCGAAATGTCTTGTAGTCCGGGATTCGAGATTGATCGGGTCTTCCGGTAGAAGAATATCCTTCGTTGACCGTGAGAGCTTATAATGGGCTAAGTTGGGACACCCTGCGGGTAATATCTTTCAAAGCCGTGCCCGTGGTTATGAGGCGGATGGGAATTTGTTAATGTCGGTTGTAGAAAACCCGAAGTTGACCTCAAATAAAATACACATCAACGCGTGTGTAACCGTGATGGTCTCTTCTCGGTAGTCCGGAAGTGAACACGATGTTGGAGTTATGTCGGCGTAAGTAGTTCAGGATCACTTCTTGATCGCTATTAGTTTCACGACCGTGCTTTGCTCCTCTTCTCGCTCTCTTTTGCGATGTAGCCACCATATATGCTAGTAAACTTGCTGCAGCTCCACTTTACTACTCTGTCCTTCCTATAAGCTTAAATAGTCTTGATCTCGCGGTGTGAGATTGCTGAGTCCCGTGACTCACAGATTCTACAAAACAGTTGCAGGTTCCGATGATGCGGTCAGGTGACTCAACCGAGCTCAAGTGGGAGTTCGACGAGGCGTGGTCGTTACTATGTGTCTTTCTGATGATCGATAGTGGTGCCCAGTTGGGACGATTCGGGGATCTGTGTAGCATTTGGGGTATCTTCTTTTATTTTGGTTCCGTAGTCGGACCTTGAGTGTACTCTGAATGATGGATGTTTATTTATGTACTTGTGTGAAGTGGCGGTTGTAAGCCAACTATGTATCTCTTTCCTTATTTATTACATGGGTTGTGTGAAGATTACCTCACTTGCGACATTGCTTTCAATGCGGTTATGCCTCTAAGTCGTGCCTCGACACGTGGGAGATATAGCGCGCGAGGCGTTACAAGTTGGTAATCGAGCCTTCCCGACTTAAGAGCCCCCTACTTGATTGTTTCTTGGCGTTGTTGAGTCTAGAATGGAAAATGTTTTGAGTCTTAGGATTATATATATCGGAGTAGGATTCTTTTTACTCCCGGTCCTTAATACGCTCTGGTGAGGTATCTGACGTAGAGTTTTGACTCTTCTCTTCTCAAATTTCACTAAAAAAATTTTAGGATCACGTGGGTATCTTGGAATCGTTCGATGGTTTTGTGGCGAGAACATTGTTCTTGGTGCCTCGACATTTAGGGGTTGTGGCGGTGTCCGGGAGTTGAGCTCCGAGGTGTTGTCGTCACAATTTTATCGTTGCGATTCTGGAATACCTGAGTTTTGCCGACATCGAAATCTCTTTTGTGCAGTTGTTGGTGAGATAACCCGATAGCCCGATCTTGGCGAGTCTTGGGAGTATTGCCATGACTTGTATAACGGATGTTTTTGAAGGTCGAGTACCACGATTTCGAGGATTTCTTGGTTATGTGTTGTGGATGGATCTGTTGGATCTAGGTATTGTTAGTTTGGGTGATATATTTTGTGTCCCTGTATCCCCAACACCAGATTGCATAACCAGAAAGTTTGGGAGTTTATAGGTGGGAATTCTAGTAGCTTACAGGGATATTCTTTCCGACGGATGTATGATTTGAGATTGGGGTTCAACGTCTAGTGGTCCGCCCATTCACGGTCGATTCTGATGGTCGTGAGGCGTCTTAAAGAATCCTTGGCTATGCTGATTCGGGGCGTCTTGTTTGTCATTCGTGGCGTCCGCTATCGTCGTGTCCGTGTGGGCCCCACCACGAACACTTTGGGCGAAATCTCTATCATGTGTTTGTTCGGCTCATTCTAGAAGCCAATCTTTTGTTTTCGAGTTGTGATATTGATTTGTTTCTAAGACAGATGTTGTTTCCATATCTTTATCTAAGTGGCTTCTCACCTTAATGGGCGTGTGATGATTAACTTTGGAATTCATTCGTTCATTCTTGTTGAATGTTTATTGTGAAGACTATATGTTGCAATTTCTATCCGTTGATTCTACTTATCTTTTGTCTATCAAAGGACTAACGGATGTCACCCTCTTGAGGATGGCTCCATGCAGCGTCTGAATCCGGATCGCAATGATGGGGATCGATCGAACCCTCCACCTCCACCTCCGCCTCCGGAGGCACGGCAAGCTATCATGGCAGCCACCAATGCCAATGCTCGAGATGATTTTGCAGCTCTTGCAGAAGCGTTACTCGAGGGCAAGGCAATCAAGGAAATCAAGGTCAAGGCAACAACCAGCCGCACTTTGCTACTCTCGATCGGTTCCTCGCTAATCAGCGAAGTCTTTCGGTTTACGTGCGAGGCCACGAGCGCGACGATTGGTTAGTGGACATCTGCAAGCATTTTGATTGTAGCAATGTCGGACACGAGGACTTTGTCAAGTTTGCATCGTTTCAACTCAAGGATCAAGCTGCTGAGTGGTACCGACAATACAAAGATTCGAGAGGAGGTCGTGTCATTACAGGATGAGTTCGCCGTGATTTGAGCTCATCACATTCGAAAAGTGTTGTTGAGAGCAAGCGTGAGGAGTTCCGCAATCTCAAGCAGGGCAACATGTCATCTATCAATACAATATCCAGTTCGAGCTCGCTTCGTTTTGCTAAGCAAGGCGTACACGATGAAAAGAGTATGATCTATCAATTCGGAGGTGGTGCGAGAGAAGATCTGCAATTAGCTCTTGTGCTTTTTGAGCGGATAAGTATGATGATTTCTACAACATGGCACTGAAGCAAGAAGCTGCCCAGCTCAAATGTGAGGCTTCTAAGAAGAGAATCGGGGATGCGATTCAGTCTTCTTCTTCCTCTCAAGTGGCAGCTAAGCGGCGAAGTTCTACCTTCCTCCTCCTCCGTTCATCGGCCTTATCAGAGAGAAGAACTCAGGTGGCCGTGGATCTTCCCACCCACCCAACCCAAGCTATCGAACAAGTCTAATTCTCAAGCTCCAAGGTCAAGTGCTCCTTACCACCGTCCGCTCTACGGGTGACTTGCAACAAATGTCGGCGAAAGGTCACTATGCGAACAAGTGCTTCAACCAAAGCGCCTTCCGCCTCCTCCTCTGTGAAATCTTCCAGCAATGCGGTGGTCAAGCATAATCCCAAGTCGCAAAGGTGAATATGATGAATGCAGCTCAAGCGGAGAATCTTGATGTGATAATGGGTAATCTTCGATTAATGATATTCTGCAAAAGTCTTATTTGATCTTGGTGCATCGCATTCTTTCATTTCAAGACCTTTTGCATCTAAGCATGAGTTGGTTTTCAAGATTTGCCTAAACCATTATCGGTTGTCTCTCGGGTAAATTCATGCATGCAAGCTCCATGGTTCGGATGTTTCTATCAAGATGGGCGATTATAGATTTCTGGCTAAACCAATTGTCCTTGGTGACTCGGACATTGATCTTATTCTCGGAATGGGTGGCTTTATCGGCACAAAGCTTCAGCTTGATTGTGCTGCCGGAAATTCAATTGACTCACTCTTCTAATGATGTGATCATCTATGCGCTTCGTGATGAAACCATTCGGTTGTTTTCTCTCAATGAGAAGGCGAATTGGATGCTATCTCTCGATTCGATCGTTTGTGAGTACCAAGATGTCTTTCGGAAGAGCTTCGGGTATGCCTCCTCATCGGCCGATTGAGTTCGTTATCGATCTTGAGCACTATTTGAACCCGTTTGCAAGCGTCCATACAAGCTTGGACTGATGAGCTGAAGGAATTGAAGAAGCAGCTCGATGAACAAGAGCGTCTGGGTTTGATCAGACCGAGTTCATCTCCTTGGGGTTGTGGTGTTCTTTTTGTCCGGAAGAAGGATGGCACGGACCGACTTTGCGTCGATTACCGTCCATTGAATAAGAAGACAATCAAGAACAAGTATCCACTTCCCAACATCAATGAGCTTTTCGAGCAACTCAAAGGTGCTAAAGTGTTCTCCAAGCTTGACCTTTGTATGGGGTATCATCAGATTCGCATTCGTGAACAAGATATTCCCAAGACAGCATTCAGAACAAGCTTTGGTTCTTATGAATATACTGTCATGTCTTTCGGCCTTGTCAATGCTCCTCCAACATTCTCTCGGATGATGAACTTCATCTTCAACCCCTACACCAATGAATTCGTCTTGGTCTATCTTGATGATATTTTGGTCTTCTCCAAGAATAAGAAGGATCATGCCAAACATTTGCGATTGGTACTAGACAAGCTCGAGAGCATCAATTCTATGCTAAGTTCTCCAAATGTGAATTTTGGCTTGATGAAGTGCTTTATCTTGGTCATATCATCTCCGCCAAGGGCATCGCTGTTAATCCAGAAGGTGTCGCAATTGTGAATTGGGAACCTCCTCGGAATGTCAAGCAGCTCCGATTTTCTTGGTCTTGCAAGCTATTGCGAAGATTCGTTGAGAACTTCTCCAAGATTGCAAAGCCTCTTTCCAACCTCCTCGAAAGCATGTAAGTATATACGGTCTCTGAGTGTGGCGTTGCTTTCAATACCCTCAAAGAGAAACTCGTCACAGCTCTGTCTTGACTCCTCTGATGAATCCAAGCCATTTGAAGTTTTACGTGATGCTTCTCTTCAAGGTCTCGGTGCTGTGTTAATGCAAGAGAAGAGTTGTGGCTTATACCTCTACTTGATTGAAGCCCAGCGAAAGAACTACCCCTCACGATCTTGAGTTGGCGGCGTTGTCCATGCATTGATAACGTGGAGACATCTCTTGTTGGGAAGGAAAGTGGACATTTTCACCGATCACAAGAGTCTCAAGTACATCTTCACTCAACCCAACCTCAACCTCGGGCAGACTCGATGGGTGAAATGATTCAAGAGTACAACCCAAGTATTGAATATACTCGGGCAAGGCCAATGTCATTGCAGATGCTTTGAGCGGGAAAGCTTCTTTGCAGCATCTAATCCTCAAGCCCTTTCGGCGGATCTCGTGAAGCTTTCCATAAGCTGAATCTTCAAGTTGTTCCTCAAGGCTTTCTTGCCAACCTCATAGTCTCTCCTACTTTGGAAGATCAGATTCGTGAGGCTCAACTTCGGATACCATGGTGAAAAAGGTGAAGCGTGGTATCGACAAGGGCATTTCAAGTACAAGTGCTTCCACATTGATGACAAAGACACTCTTTTCTTTGAGGACGGATTGTGGTTCCTAAGGGTGATCGAGAAAAGTCATTATGAGCGAGGCTCACAATTCGCTTCTATCCATTCATCACGGAAATCGAAGATGTACCATGACCTCAAGCAGTCATATTGGTGGACTCGAATGAGCGAGAAATTGCTCAATTCGTGAATGAGTGTGATGTCTGCGAGAAGAGTGAAAGCAGAACACCAAAGACCAGCTGGTCTCCTCCAACCTCTTGCTATTCGAATGGAAGTTTGATCATATTGAAATGGACTTATTGACTGGTTTCCAAAGTCCAAGCGTGGAAATGATGCTATCTTCGTTGTCATTGACAAGCTTACTAAAGTGGCTCATTTTCTTCCTATCAAAGAATCTATCACAGCAGCTCGGTTGGCGAGCTATACACCTCGAGGATTGTCTCCTTGCAAGGCATTCCACAAGTGATCTCTTGAGACCGTGGCAGCATCTTTACCTCCAAGTTTTGGGATTCTTTTGAAGGCCATGGGCACCAACATTCGTTTCAGCACAGCTTTCCATCCTCAAACAAGTGGCCAAGTTGGCGAGTAAATCAAATCCTTGAAGATATGCTCGGGGCTTGTGTCATTTCTTTCGGTATGAAGTGGGAAGATTGTCTTCCATATGCGAGTTCTCCTACAACAACAGCTTCCAAGCGAGTTGGGCAAGGCCCCATTCGAAATTCTCTATGGCGAAAGTGTCGTACTCCTCTCAATTGAGTGCAGAGCGGTGAGCGCCAACTTCTTGGCAATGACTTGATCACGAAGCGGAAGAAATGTGCCAAGTCATTCGTGAGAATCTCAAAGCAGCATAATCGCGCGGAAAACTATTATGATGATAAGCACCGTGATGTGGCTTTTGAAATCGGAGACCATGTCTACCTCGCGTCTCTCAATGAAAGGCACTCGTCGCCCGGTATCAAAGGAAGCTTGCCCCTAGATCGTGGGTCCTTTCAAGATCATTGGCAAAAGCGATCTAGCCTATCAACGAGCTTCCATCCAACTTTGCAAATGTGCACGATGTGTTTCACGTGTCACAACCGCCAAGTGCTTCAAGACTCTGAGCGCACTATCAACTTGAAGAGATTGACCTTCAAGAAGATCTCTCTTATCATGAGCACCCGTTGCTATTCTTGAAGAAACCGGCGCAAGACTACGCAACAAGTCAATCAAATTCCTGAAAGTGAAGTGGTCACACCATTCCGACCGAGAAGCTACTTGGGGCGCGAGGATCACCTCCGTTCGAATATCCGGAGTTCTTTCAGTCCTAGATCTCGGGGCGAGATCCTCTTGTAGTGGTGGAGTGTTGTAACACCCGAGTAACTTTCCATATTTGTAACTCCAACTCTTGCCATTTTCGGCATTGTGATATGATATTCCCTCCGTGGTTGGGTTTTCTTCTTTTGCATTTTGTCCATGTCATGCATTTTATATCATGTCATCATGTGCATCGCATTTGCATACGTGTTAGTCTCATGATTCGAGCATTTTTCCGTTGTCCGTTTTGCAATCCGGCACTCCTATCTCCCCGTGGCCCTTTTACGTTTTTCCGTGTGCGGGTATTAAACCTTCTCGAAATGGACCGAGGTTTGTCTAGTGGCCTTGGTATACCACCGTAGACCACGGTCAAGTTTGGTCATTTGGAGCTCGTTTGGTACTCAGCGGTTAACGCTCTCGCAAAGGCCTCTTTTAAGTTGCAGCCCAACACCCTCAAAACAGCCCAATAACCCATCTAAGTCACTTCCATGCTCTCCGTCGTTCGATCACGATCGTGTGGTAAAACTACACCTCATTTGGACTCTCCTAGCTCCTCTATGCCTATTTAAGCAACCCCTCCAAATCCGGATCATTCCTCCCGAAACCCTAAAATCCGTCCCGCGCGCGCGGGCGTGTCCGCCGCCGCCGGACAAAATCGCCGCCACCCCTCGCCCAGTCGCGGCTGCCACGTCTTTGCGCCGCCCTTATGCGCCATGAGCCCGCGAGCCAAGCGCGACCCGCCCGCGACCCGCCCGCCCGCCCGCCCGCCCCGCGCGCCCGCCCGCGCCGCCCCCGCCGCCGCCTCCGCCGGCCCGCCCGCCGCCGCGCCACCAACCGGCTCCGCTCCGCCGCCTCGCCCCGCGCCGCCACCCGGCTGCCCGCCCCGCCGCCCGCCTCCCTCGCGGCCCGGCGCTCCGCCTCGCCCACTGACGCCCGGCGGCCCCGACCCGACCGCCTCCTCCGGCGCCCCGCCTGCGCCGTCCCGCCGCCCTCGTCGATCCGGCGGATCCGATCTCGGGTCGAGCTCCCGGTTGACTTTCTCTCTCCCCTCTACTTTTCTCTAAGTTTTTCATATCTATGAATTTTGTTGCATTTTCAGCGGGTGTATCTTTGCATCTGTAGGTCCATTTTGCGTATATAATATGTCAAAATGTTCACCTCGAAGAGTAGATCATTTCATCTCATTGCATCATTTTCATTTGAGCTCATCTTGATGCCCGAAATGCTGTTGGAAGAGTGCTATGTGATGTTAGTTTCTGTTTCTTAACAGAACTTGCACTTTATTATTTTGCCATGATTGATGTGTGCACCCTATGAATTTGAGTCCTACATGTGTTTTGTAATATGCCATGCCATCTTTCCAGGGGTGTATGCCATGTATTTTTGTGATCTATGTGGTGACTAGCACAAGCATGCAAAGTAGGTGTCCTGGTGTTGCTGATTTCAGCTCTGTTTTGCTGATTTTTGATGCCATGTTAACTTGATGCTACCGAGAGATCTATGCATATTTTGAGATACTTAAGTAAGGATGTTTTGTAAAACATGTCTTGCTCTATCCATCCATGCCTTTTTTTGCAATTATGGAGTGCCATAGCTTGAGTCAATCGAGCTCTACTTTTACTATCAAATGTTTCCTGGCAGATTGCTTACATGTTATTCAATTTTGCCTAGGTTGTTGTGGTCGATCCATGTATGCTATGTTATTGTTCTTGCCATGTATGTCTTCTATGTCATGTCTTCTTGATGTATGTATGCTTAGTTTATCATATAAGGCTCTGTAGTGAGTGCATTGAGCTTGTAAACATGCCTACTTGTTATCAGTTTTTGACATGCCATGTTGCTGAATCTGTTATGAAACTTTCAATATTGACATGGGTGTTACTATATTTTCTGATCCTTTTGGCTTATGGTCAGTAAGGGACTTTTGTTCTATGCTTTGAGTAGATTCATGCCATGCCATGTTTTGCTATTTTAAGTTCCTGTAGCATGTAGTTTTGTTGCTCTGAACATTGCAACCTGATGCTGTTTTGCCATGTCCAGCCTGATATTTTGTGCACTTTTGCCATGCTTGTTTGAACCTGTTATGATGTGAACTAGCCGTAGCTCAGTGCTCATCTTTTGTCAAGCATCTTGTGTAGATCACTGCCATGTGCTTTGTTGATACGTTTGGGTGCAGTAGCTTAATTAATTGTTGCTTGCTAAGTGGCATCATGCTGTTAATGGCAGATTTGTGCCATTCTTGTTTTGCTTGTCATTTCAAACCGTGCATCCGATTCGGTGATCTTTATATCGATTTCAACGAAATCATCTCATCTTTCAGTGGCATACTTGGTTTGCCAAGTTGATGCCTGGTTCATCATTTACCTTCGGGCCTTTTATCGCATTGCATATCACATCCCGCATATCATGTCATGTTTTGCATCATGTTGATTGTGCATTGCACCGTGATTTATTGTGGTTCCTTTGTTTGTGTTCTTGCTTTGGGTAGAGCCGGGAGGCGAATCGTGAGCGAGGAACCTGTTGAGAACAGCTTCGAGGATCAAGCTTTCGACAACTCTGAGAACATTGCGAGCAAGATGACCATACCCTCGAAATCACTTCTATCTTTGCTATGCTAGTTGCTCGCTCTTTTGCTATGCCTATGCTGCGATGCCTACCACTTGCTATATCATGCCACCCATATTGCCATGTCAGCCCTAACCATCCTTTTCCTAGCAAACCGTTGTTTGGCTATGTTACCGCTTTGCTCAGCCCTCTTATAGCGTTGCTAGTTGCGGTGAAGCTGAAGTTTGTTCCTTGTTGGAACATGGAGATGTTGTTCCTTGTTGGAACATGTTTACTTGTTGGGGATATCACAATATATATCTGCTATAATTAATACATCTATATACTTGGTAAAGGGTGGAAGGCTCGGCCTTATGCAGTGTTTTGTTCCTCTTGCCACCCTAGTTTCCGTCATACGGTGTTATGTTCCTTGATTTCGCGTTCCTTACGGTTGGGTGATTTATGGGACCCCTTGACAGTTCGCTTTGAATAAGACTCGTCCGGCAAGGCCCAACTTTGGTTTTACCATTTGCCACCTAAGCCTTTTCCCCGGGTTTCGCGAGCCGAGGGTCATCTTTATTTTAACCCGGGCCAGTTCTCCTTGAGTGCTGGTCCAACAGCGATGTCCGGCGCCCTTGGGCAATCAGGGTTTATGCCAACCCGACGTCTGGCTCATCCGGTGTGCCACGAGCGAGATATGTGCAGCTCCTATCGGGTTTGTCGGCACATTCGGTGGCTTTGCTGGTCTTGTTTTATTCTGTCGAAATGTCTTGTAGTCCGGGATTCGAGATTGATCGGGTCTTCGGTAGAAGAATATCCTTCGTTGACCGTGAGAGCTTATAATGGGCTAAGTTGGGACACCCTGCGGGTAATATCTTTGAAAGCCGTGCCCGCGGTTATGAGGCGGATGGGAATTTGTTAATGTCGGTTGTAGAAAACCGAAGTTGACCTCAAATAAAATACACATCAACGCGTGTATAACGTGATGGTCTCTTCTCGTGTAGTCCGGGAAGTGAACACGGTGTTGGAGTTATGTCGGCGTAAGTAGTTCAGGATCACTTCTTGATGCTATTAGCTTCACGACCGTGCTTTGCTCCTCTTCTCGCTCTCTTTTGCGATGTAGCCACCATATATGCTAGTAAACTTGCTGCAGCTCCACTTTACTACCTGTCCTTCCTATAAGCTTAAATAGTCTTGATCTCGCGGGTGTGAGATTGTTGAGTCCCGTGACTCACAGATACTTCAAAACAGTTGCGAGTTCCGATGATGCGGTCAGGTGACTCAACCGAGCTCAAGTGGGAGTTCGACGAGGCGTGGTCATTACTATGTGTCTTTCACGATGATCAGTAGTGGTGCCCAGTTGGGACGATTCGGGATCATGTAGCATTTGGGGTATCTTCTTTTATTTTGGTTCCGTGGTCGGACCTTGAGTGTACTCTGAATGATGGATGTTTATTTATGTCTTGTGTGAAGTGGCGTTGTAAGCCAACTATGTATCTCTTTCCCTTATTTATTACATGGGTTGTGTGAAGATTACCTCACTTGCGACATTGCTTTCAATGCGGTTATGCCTCTAAGTCGTGCCTCGACACGTGGGAGATATAGCCGCATCGAGGGCGTTACACTTGCAACTATGGTAGCGGTGCAAGGCTTGCTGGTAGCACGCTGCTCTCACAGCCGCCCGAAGACGATTTTCCTCGAGGAGCATTGCGTCATCTTGCCACAATTGCTCTTGCTCAAACTCGTCATAAGCGAGCACTCGAGGTGACCCGTATGTGAGTTCCGTGGGGAGAACTGCTTACGCCCGTATACAGGCAAAGGATGTCGGCGGTTGGCTCGATTTGGTGTCGTTCGATTGACCAAGAACCGCCAAGACAACTCATCAATCAGCGCCTTCGCTCTTGTGCGGTTTGTCAAAAGTATTTGTTCTCGGCCTCGCATGATGCTTCAGCATTTTCCCTCTCTGCTGGCCGTTGCTCTGTGGGTGTGCCACGGAAGCAAAACGGACCTTGCTACCGAGGTCTGGATGTATTGCATGAAGGTGTGGCTTGTGAACTGCGTGCCGTTATCGGTGATGACTCTGTTTGGCACACCAAAATGGCGAGACTAGCCCTTGAAGAACTTGTGGTGATGTCTTGTCACCTTCCTCCTTGTCTCCACCTCTGGCCACTTTGTGCACTTGTCAATTGCAACGTACAAGTACTCAAAGCCCCCGACAGCGCGGGGGGAAGGGCCAAGTATGTCGAGCCCCCAGACCGAAAATGGCTAGGACAGAGAATTGTTTGAAGGGCTTGAGCTAGTTGATGAAGCTTCTTGAATGGGCCTGCACGCTTCACACACAGTTACTAGTGCCGTTGCACCTGGGAGGCGATGGGCGGAAGAAACCTTGTCGGAATGCCTTCTTTGGTTAGGGCCCTCAATCCTATGTAGAACCACATATGCCTCCACGTATCTCTGCCAATAGCTCCAGTCCTTCCTCCCGGGAATGCACTTCAATTTCACACATTCGGTCTTTTTACATGCAGGGCGTGCGTCGACGAACTGATACATAGCGAACCGACGGCTACTTTCTCCGCTTCTTCTGCTCCTCGGGAAGTTCCCTTGTCTGGAGGAATCGGATGATGCTTTGTGCCCATGCGGAGCACAGGGCTCGGCGGCAAGGACTAAAGGCATTTCCTCCGCCATGGGAGAGGTTGTCTCTACGGCCAGGGCTTGACGCCCTGCCGGAGTCGGTTGCCCAATGGCAGGCTCAGTGTCCACGGCAGCATCCTTGCGGCGGCTCACAGGAGCTCAGCGGAAAAATACTTGTCGGGCCTGATTTCCTCCGCTTGATACCTTTCTGTTGATGGTTCAACACATGGCCGAGTTAACGAAGCACAAAAGTACACAGTTCCACGGTAGTTTGAAGCAGCGCCCTTGACGAGTGTCGGCGGTGTCGTTCTCCGGCAGGGGAGCGATGCTGCCTTGTATACCGTCAGCGCTCTTCCAGCTTCCTCACCTCATCTACATAGGCCTCCATCAACGAGCTCACGATAATCTTTGTTGACTTGGTAGCGACAAGCTGTGAATTACCCCTGACAATGAGCTTCTTAACCCCGAGGTCTGCTGCGATCCTGGGACCGGGAAGCAACCCCTCATATTCAGCAGTGTTGTTTGTGGACATCTCCCTGGGAAAGTGCATCTGGATTACATACTTGAGGTGCTCTCCGGTGGGTGCGACGAGCAGCACACTAGCACCGGCTCCTTGCTGCGAGAAAACACAGTCAAAGTACATGATCCAGTTGCGACTTGCTTCCTTGCCGGGGAGAGTGGTCTCCTGGATTTCTTCGTCATGCGTTGAAGTCCATTCCGCAATGAACTCCGCCAAGACTCTGCTCTGGATCGTCGAAGTACTTTCAAACTTCAAACCAAAGCTCGACAGCTCCAAGGCCCACTCCACAATCCTCCCGGTTGCGTATGGGTTATGCAATATCCTTTACAGCAGGGAGGCGGTGAACTGACAGTGATCTCGTATGCTTGGAAGTAACCACAGCTTCCTCAAGGCCATAAGGAGGCGAAGAGCAATTTATACCTGCTGGGTACCTTGACCTAGCCCCACAAGAGGGAGCCGAAGATAAACCGGTGCTGCATCATTTTCTTCTTTTGCACCACTTCATTTGGTTCTGCAGGCCCCGTCGATGGCGTCGAGCTCTCTGAGGGCCTTGCCTTGCCGACACCAGGCCTGCGCCGAGGCTGGCTGGCCACCTGCCGATCTGTCGTTGCCCTGCCTCTTCATCGACCTCCCTCCGTGCCACTAGCGCGGCGCTGACCACTTGATTCATTGCCGCTGGTACAACAACAATGGCTCTTGTGGTTTAGGCGCAACTAATATCAACATAGAGGAGAGGTATTTCTTCAAATCCGGTAGTGCTGCTTCGACCTCCGGGGTCCATTCCATTGGGCCGCCTTTTCAAGATTTTGAAAAAGGAAGGGCGCTCTCAGCCGGACTGGGAGATGAATCTGCTCTTGGCGCAACGCAGCCGTGAGCAGCCGACGACATCCTTGATCTGCTTGGGCGCGGCAATTTGCTCGATAGCCTTGATCTTGTCTGGGTTTGCCTCGATCCCACGCTGTGACACAAAGAACCCGAGAAGTTTGTCGGACGGAATGCCGAAGACACACTTCTCAGTGTTCAACTTGAGGTTGCTCTTGCGTAGGTTTGCAGACGTCTCCTCTAAGTCTTGTACAAGTGTTGCCTTGTCCTTGGTTTTGACCACTATGTCATCCATATATGCTTCCATATTTCTATGTAGCTGGGGCTCAAAACCAATTTGGACTGCTCTTACAAGCGTTGAGCCAACACTCTTCAACCCGAAAGGCATCCGTAAAAAGCAATACGTACCACATGGGGTGATGAATGATGTTGAGGGAGTCCTGGATTAGGGGGTGTCCAGATAGCTGGACTACCATCATCAGCCGAACTATCATCAGCTGGACTATCATCATCGACCGGACTCCAAGACTATGAAGATGCAAGATTGAAGACTTCTCCCCGTGTCCGGATGGGACTTTCCTTGGCGTGGAAGGCAAGCTTGGCGATATGGATATGTAGATCTCCTACCATTGTAACCGACTCTATGTAACCCTAGCCCTCTCCGTGTCTATATAAACGGATGGATATAGTCCGTGGACACAACATCAACAACCCTTACAATCATACCATAGGCTAGCTTCTAGGGTTTAGCCTCCTTGATCTCGTGGTAGATCCACTCTTGTAAACATCCACAATATCAATATCAATCGAGTAGGGCGTGGGTTTTACCTCCATCAAGGGGCCGAACACAGGTAAAACATCGTGTCCTTGTGTCCTGTTACCATCCGCCTAGGCGCGATTCGGGACCCCCTACCGAGATCCGCGGTTTTGACACCGACATTGGTGCTTTCATTGAGAGTTCCTGCAGTGTCGTCACCGATAAAGCTTGATGGCCTCTTCAATCGACAACGACGCAGTCTGGGTGAGCTTTTCTCCCGGACAGATCTTCAGTTCGGGCGGCTTGCATCATGGGCAACTCACTTGGCCATCTGGAGCAGATCGAAAGCTACGCCCCTGGCCGTCGGGTCAGGTTTGAAACCTAAACTTCACGGCCGATATCGCGGAGACTTGATCTTGATGGATCGCGAGCCACACCCGGCGTGCCCGCTGCTGTCACGATGGGCATGACCTAACTGCGCGGCGGCCGGACAGCACCTTGGAGGCTGCACACGAGTCCGCTTCGACCCATAGTCCGGAGCCGATCGCTCGGACCGAGGATGGATGGCTGGACACCGCCTTGGGAGCTGCAACTCCTACGGCGATGGAGCCGAACACTTACCTTGTCCCGCATAAGGCTCATGACTCCGAGGTGCGGACTCCTGCGGACTCGAACCTCTTGCGCCCTGCCAACGAATCCGATTGGCGCGCCGATCATGGAATTCACCTGCCAGTGGACATCTTTCAAAGACTTCGCCCTTGACGATATCATAAATTCACTCAAGCATCTCTCGCTATCTCGAGAGCCCTGCCGAACCACGCCAGGATGGTTGGGACGCAGACGACGAAGAAATTCAAAGCCCACCCACCACCCACTTCAGCCCAGCCACCGTCGGCGATTTAACCGCCATACTCGATTACGACTCCAAGACATCGACGGTATGGACGACGATGCCGAGACTACCAAGAACCAGCGCCTCACAGACACCGAAGACCACCTCACATACGACATATACATGGTGGACACCCCAAAAGATGGGGGGACGGCGAAGAAGTAGCGGAGGCCGATTCCTTAAAGAAACAGCCCAAGCGCCTACGCCGTGACGCCATTTAAATCCCGCCACGGCAAGAATGGAGATTCCGGCATGAGATAATAACACCCCAGAAAGTGCCGAAGATAACCTCCCAAAGACGATCCAGCGCAGGAGGAGGCGTACAAGCCCTCACGAGAGGCGGCAGACGAAGGTCGAGGATGACAATTACTTACCTCCCTCCCGAGACGCAGGCAAGCCTCAACGGCATTTAATCTGTTCGCTCCCGAGGATCCCGGGTCGAACAAGAGCGCTTTCAGAGCAGGCTAATGGCCAAGGCAAACAGCCTAAAGAAAAAGCAAAGAACAGCTTCAAGCTGATCAAGACTCCATCGGGCCGTCAGATGGACCGAGGTCCCGGCGGCGAAGAGTATGAACTCAAACGCCTCCAAAGTTACCCAAAGCGCAACTTGCTCCCCGATTAGAGGAGGAAGCGTATAAACCTGCATCACCAAATACATTAATCCTCGCAGATCGACCACCTCGTGGCGCATGAGAGAGGCGTGCAAGTCCTTCACCAAAACCGCACCAAAGATCGCCAAAAAAGCATGAAGCCACGGGGAACGCGCTACGGACTTGCGGGATATATTGGAGGACAAGGCAAGAAAATCCAGATCTATCTATGGATCACGCGAGCGCCTCTAAGACCCACGACGAACACCGCCGCTACGGATAAAATACTCGGCCGGGCCAAACATAGCGCATAACGCTCTCTCGAGCTACGTCGCGATATCGCCAATACTGAGGCGCGACACCCACTATGCTTCACCGATGAAGTAATGGATCATCAAATCCTCAAGGGTTTAAACCCGTTAATATCGAATCTCTACGATGGCACAACAGACCCGCGGTTTGATTGAGGATTATCTCTCCATATACATGGGCCCGCGGTGACGATCTTCACGCCATCAAATATCTCCGCTCAGCTCAGGACCAGCTCGGCATTGGCTTAACAGCCTGCCCTGCAGAGTCAATTGATGTTGAAGACTCGGAAGCCGCATTCTCGACAACTTCCGGGGTACGTACGCGTACTCACCAGACGCAGATGACCTAAGCCACATAATCCAGCAGCCGACGAATCGCCGTGCAATTCTAGACACGGCCTAACAAAGAAAATCAAATCGCCGATCGTTCGGATGCGAGGCACTTGCCGCCTTCAAACATAACATCCGTGGACGGAGTGGCTGGCCCGCACCCAGGACGAGAGAAGAATAAATCCATGGCAGCCCTCACATCACTCATGACCCGCTTCGCGGCGGAGAGGATAGCTAGCTGGTCGCAGCAACAACCTCAAAGAAAACGCCTGGCAATTGGATACCAAGGACCGCAACGCAGGTTGCGTCGAAACAAAACAAACGCCACATTAACGGGCGGCAAAGAATGAGGATACGACAATCAACGCCGGATTCCGAGGCTCCAAACCCGTCAACGGAAGAAGCCATTCAAAAGAACCACTCTGTGCCCGCCCAATTTGGACCAATACTCGACCGCCTGTCAAATACATGGAACCTCAAAAGCTAGCTAACCACACCAACAGAGATTGTTGGGTATTCAAGCAAGAGTGCAAATTAATCGCAAAACAGTGACAAGGGGCTACACAGCGATGACGAGGAAGAGACCCGGCCAACCGAACAACAGAGGACAAAAGGATTCCCCCTCAAGTTCGGACGGTAAACATGATATCACATAGCGCATATTCCCAAGAGGGAGCAGAAGCGTGCACTAAAGGGGCGTATCGCCGATGGAGCGGTCGCCCAAAATTCAACCCATGGTCCTCTTTGCCCGATCACTTTTGATCGAAGAGACCATCCGACCAGTATCGCCATGGCGGATTCGCCGCGATTGGTTTTAGACCCAATCGCCGATGGATTTCACCTCGTGAGAGTCCCGATGGATGCCGGTAGTAGCTGAACACTGCTTTATCGGGAATACAAGTCGCCAAGATGGGCATAGACCCTTCAAGGATTAAACCTACAAAGACAACCTTCAAAGGCGTCATACCAGGTGTCGAGGCCAATTGTACTGTGCTCAATTACACCGGAAGTGGTCTTGGATCCCCTGATAATTTCCGAGTGAGGAGTTAATCTTCGACATAGTCCCGTTCAGTGGCGGCTATCATGCTCGCTCGGGACGAACCACGTTCGCAAAATTCAGCGTGGTGCCGATTATGCATACCTTAAGCTCAAGATGCCGAGCCCTCGTGGAGTCATCACGGTCACCGGAAACACGGGCGCTCCCTCCGAGCGGAGGAACATGGCATGCTCTCACGGCAGAAATACAGGCAGCCTTTTAAGGCAATTTTGAGTCCGGCCGTTAACGATCGACGGACCATTAAGCGGCTCCGGAGCAACATCAACCAAGACCACCTGGCACGTTCCGAAAGCAGCAGTAGCATGTTGGTGAGATAACCCGATAGCCCGATCTTGGGCGAGTGCGGGAGTATTGCCATGACTTGTATAACGGATGTTTTTGAAGGTCGAGGTACCACGATTTCGAGGATTTCTTGGTTATGTGTTGTGGATGGATCTGGTGGATCTAGGTATTGTTAGTTTGGGTGATATATTTTGTGTCCCTGTATCCCCAACACAGATTGCATAACGAGAAAGTTTGGGAGTTTATAGGTGGAATTCTAGTAGCTTACGGGATATTCTTTCCGACGGATGTATGATTTGAGATTGGGGTTCAACGTCTAGTGGTCCGCCCATTCACGGTCGATTCTGATGGTGTGAGGCGTCTTAAAGAATCCTTGGCTATGCTGATTCGGGGCGTCTTGTTTGTCATTCGTGGCGTCCGCTATCGTCGTGTCCATGTGGGCCCACCACGAACACTTTGGTGAAATCTCTATCATGTGTTTGTTCGGCTCATTCTAGAAGCCAATCTTTTGTTTTGAGTTGTGATATTGATTTGTTTCTAAGACAGATGTTGTTTCCATATCTTTATCTAAGTGGCTTCTCACCTTAATGGGCGTGTGATGATTAACTTTGGAATTCATTCGTTCATTCTTGTTGAATGTTTATTGTGAAGACTATATGTTGCAATTTCTATCCGTTGATTCTACTTATCTTTTGTCTATCAAAGGACTAACGGATGTCACCCTCTTGGGATGGCTCCGTGTAGCGTCGAATCCGGATCGCAATGATGGGGATCGGTCGAACCCTCCACCTCCACCTCCGCCTCCGGAGGCACGGCAAGCTATCATGGCAGCCACCAATGCCAATGCTCGGATGATTTTGCAGCTCTTGCAAGAAGCGTACTCGAGGGCAAGGCAATCAAGGAAATCAAGGTCAAGGCAACAACCAGCCGCACTTTGCTACTCTCGATCGGTTCCTCGCTAATCAGCGAAGTCTTTCGGTTTACGTGCGAGGCCACGGGCATGCTGACGATTGGTTAGTGGACATCTGCAAGCATTTTGAATGTAGCAATGTCGGACACGAGGACTTTGTCAAGTTTGCATCGTTTCAACTCAAGGATCAAGCTGCTGAGTGGTACCGACAATACAAAGATTCGAGAGGAGGTCGTGTCATTACAGGATGAGTTCGCGAGATTTGAGCTCACCACATTCGAAAAGTGTTGTTGAGAGCAAGCGTGAGGAGTTCCGCAATCTCAAGCAGGGCAACATGTCATCTATCAATACAATATCCAGTTCGAAGCTCGCTTTCGTTTTGCTAAGCAAGATGTACCTAATGAAAAGAGTATGATCTATCAATTCGGAGGTGGTGCGAGAGAAGATCTGCAATTAGCTCTTGTGCTTTTGAGCGGATAAGTATGATGAATTCTACAACATGGCACTGAAGCAAAGCTGCCCAGCTCAAATGTGAGGCTTCTAAGAAGAGAATCGGGGATGCAGATTCAGTCTTCTTCTTCCTCTCAAGTGGCAGCTAAGCAGCGAAGTTCTACCTTCCTCCTCCTCCGTTCCGTCGGCCTTATCAGCGAGAAGAACTCAGGTGGCGTGGATCTTCCACCCACCCAACCCAAGCTATCGAGAACAAGTCTAATTCTCAAGCTCCAAGGTCAAGTGCTCCTTACCGTCCGCTCTACGAGGTGACTTGCAACAAATGTCGTGAGAAAGGTCACTATCACGAACAAGTGCTTCAACCAAAGCGCCTTCGCCTCCTCCTCTGTGAAATCTTCCAGCAATGCGGTGGTCAAGCATAATCCCAAGTCTGCAAAGGTGAATATGATGAATGCAGCTCAAGCGGAGAATCTTGATGTGATAATGGGTAATCTTCGATTAATGATATTCTTGCAAAAGTCTTATTTGATCTTTGGTGCATCGCATTCTTTCATTCAAGACCTTTTGCATCTAAGCATGAGTTGGTTTTCAAGATTTTCCTAAACCATTATCGGTTGTCTCTCGGGTAAATTCATGCATGCAAGCTCCATGGTTCGGATGTTTCTATCAAGATGGGCGATTATAGATTTCTGGCTAAACCAATTGTCCTTGGTGACTCGGATATTGATCTTATTCTCGGAATGGGTGGCTTTATCGGCACAAAGTTCAGCTTGATTGTGCTGCGGGGAAATTCAATTGACTCACTCTTCTAATGATGTGATCATCTATGCGCTCGTGATGAAACCATTGGTTGTTTTCTCTCAATGAGAAGGCGAATTGGATGCTATCTCTCGATTCGATCGTTTGTGAGTACCAAGATGTCTTTCGAGAAGAGCTTCGGGTATGCCTCCTCATCGGCCGATTGAGTTTGTTATCGATCTTGAGCACGGCCTTGAACCCGTTTGCAAGCGTCCATACAAGCTTGGACTGATGAGCTGAAGGAATTGAAGAAGCAGCTTCGATGAACAAGAGCGTCTGGGTTTGATCGGACCGAGTTCATCTCCTTGGGGTTGTGGTGTTCTTTTTGTCCAGAAGAAGGATGGCACGGACCGACTTTGCGTCGATTACCGTCCATTGAATAAGAAGACAATCAAGAACAAGTATCCACTTCCCAACATCAATGAGCTATTCGAGCAACTCAAAGGTGCTAAAGTGTTCTCAAGCTTGACCTTTGTATGGGGTATCATCAGATTAGCATTCGTGAACAAGATATTCCCAAGACAGCATTGAGAACAAGCTTTGGTTCTTATGAATATCTTGTCATGTCTTTCGGCCTTGTCAATGCTCCTCCAACATTCTCTCGGATGATGAACTTCATCTTCAACCCCTACACCAATGAATTCGTCTTGGTCTATCTTGATGATATTTTGGTCTTCTCCAAGAATAAGAAGGATCATGCCAAACATTTGCGATTGGTGCTAGACAAGCTCGAGAGCATCAATTCTATGCTAAGTTCTCCAAATGTGAATTTTGGCTTGATGAAGTGCTTTATCTTGGTCATATCATCTCCGCCAAGGGCATCGCTGTTAATCCAGAAGGTGTCGCAATTGTGAATTGGGAACCTCCTCGGAATGTCAAGCAGCTCCATGATTTTCTTGGTCTTGCAAGCTATTGCGAAGATTAGTTGAGAACTTCTCCAAGATTGCAAAGCCTCTTTCCAACCTTCTCGAAGCATGTAAGTATATACGGTCTCCACAGTGTGGCGTTGCTTTCAATACCCTCAAAGAAACTCGTCACAGCTCTGTCTTGACTCCTCTGATGAATCCAAGCCATTTGAAGTTTTCGTGATGCTTCTCTTCAAGGTCTCGGTGCTGTGTTAATGCAAGAGAAGAGTTGTGGCTTATACCTCTCGCTTGATTGAAGCCCAGAAGAAGAACTACCCCTCACGATCTTGAGTTGGCGGCGATTGTCCATGCATTGATAACGTGGAGACATCTCTTGTTGGGAAGGAAAGTGGACATTTTCACCGATCACAAGAGTCTCAAGTACATCTTCCTCAACCCAACCTCAACCTCGAGGCGAGACTCGATGGGTGAAATGATTCAAGTACAACCCAAGTATTGAATATACTCAAGGCAAGGCCAATGTCATTGCAGATGCTTTGAGCGGGAAAGCTTCTTTGCAGTCTAATCCTCAAGCCCTTTCGGCGGATCTCTGTGAAGCTTTCCATAAGCTGAATCTTCAAGTTGTTCCTCAAGGCTTTCTTGCCAACCTCATAGTCTCTCCTACTTTGGAAGATCAGATTCGTGAGGCTCAACTTCGGATACCATGGTGAAAAAGGTGAAGCGTGGTATCGACAAGGGCATTTCAAGTACAAGTGCTTCCACGTTGATGACAAAGACACTCTTTTCTTTGAGGACGGATTGTGGTTCCAAAGGGTGATCTGAGAAAAGTCATTATGAGCGAGGCTCACAATTAGCTTCTATCCATTCATCACGGAAATCGAAGATGTACCATGATCTCAAGCAGTCATATTGGTGGACTCGAATGAAGCGAAATTGCTCAATTCGTGAATGAATGTGATGTCTGCGGAAGAGTGAAGCGAGAACACCAAAGACCAGCTGGTCTCCTCCAACCTCTTGCTATTCGAATGGAAGTTTGATCATATTGAAATGGACTTACGTGACTGGTTTTCCTAAGTCCAAGCGTGGAAATGATGCTATCTTCGTTGTCATTGACAAGCTTACTAAAGTGGCTCATTTTCTTCCTATCAAAGAATCTATCACAGCAGCTCGGTTGGCGAGCTATACACCTCGAGATTGTCTCCTTGCAAGGCATTCCACAAGTGATCTCTTGGACCGTGGCAGCATCTTTACCTCCAAGTTTTGGGATTCTTTTGAAGGCCATGGGCACCAACATTCGTTTGAGCACAGCTTTCCATCCTCAAACAAGTGGCCAAGTTGGCGAGTTAATCAAATCCTTGAAGATATGCTCGGGGCTTGTGTCATTTCTTTGGTATGAAGTGGGAAGATTGTCTTCCATATGCGAGTTCTCCTACAACAACAGCTTCCAAGCGAGTTGGGCAAGGCCCATTGAAATTCTCTATGGCGAAAGTGTCGTACTCCTCTCAATTGAGTGCGAGGCGGTGAGCGCCAACTTCTTGGCAATGACTTGATCCTGAAGCGGAAGAAATGTGCCAAGTCATTCGTGAGAATCTCAAAGCAGCATAATCGCGCGGAAAACTATTATGATGATAAGCACCGTGATGTGGCTTTTGAAATCGGAGACCATGTCTACCTCGCGTCTCTCAATGAAAGGCACTCGTAAACCCGGTATCAAAGGAAGCTTGCCCCTAGATCGTGGGTCCTTTCAAGATCATTGGCAAAAGCGATCTAGCCTATCAACGAGCTTCCATCCAACTTTGCAAATGTGCGATGTGTTTCACGTGTCACAACCGCAAGTGCTTCAAGACTCTGAGCACACTATCAACGAAGAGATTGACCTTCAAGAAGATCTCTCTTATCATGAGCACCCGTTGCTATTCTTGAAGAAACCGGCGCAAGACTGCAACAAGTCAATCAAATTCCTGAAAGTGAAGTGGTCACACCATTCCGACCGAGAAGCTACTTGGGGCCGAGGATCACCTCCGTTCGAATATCCGGAGTTCTTTCAGTCCTAGATCTCGGGGCGAGATCCTCTTGTAGTGGTGGAGTGTTGTAACACCCGGAGTAACTTTCCATATTTGTAACTCCAACTCTTGCCATTTTCGGCATTGTGATATGATATTCCCTCCGTGGTTGGGTTTTCTTCTTTTGCATTTTTTCCATGTCATGCATTTTATATCATGTCATCATGTGCATCGCATTTGCATACGTGTTAGTCTCATGATTCGAGCATTTTCCGTTGTCCGTTTTGCAATCCGGCACTCCTATCTCCCCGGCGGCCCTTTTGCGTTTTTCCGTGTGCGGGTATTAAACCTTCTCGAAATGGACGAGGTTTGTCTAGTGGCCTTGGTATACCACCCGTAGACCACGGTCAAGTTTGGTCATTTGGAGCTCGTTTGGTACTCAGCGGTTAACGCACTCTCGCAAAGGCCTCTTTTAAGTTGCAGCCCAACACCCTCAAAACAGCCCAATAACCCATCTAAGTCACTTCCATGCTCTCCGTCGTTCGATCACGATCGTGTGGTAAAACTACACCTCATTTGGACTCTCCTAGCTCCTCTATGCCTATTTAAGCAACCCCCTCAAATCCGGATCATTCCTCCCCGAAACCCTAAAATCCGTCCCGCCTTGCGCGGGCGTGTCCGCCCGCCGGACAAAATCGCCGCCACCCTCGCCCAGTCGCGCTGCCCGCGTGCCGCGCCGCCCGCGCCATCGCCAGCAGGGCGCGAGCCCAACAGCCCGCCCAGGCAGCAGCGCCGCCCGGCGCCGCGCGCCCTCGCCCGCGCCGGCAGCGCCGCCACCTCCTCCGCCTCGCGAATCCGGCCCGCCCGCCGCCGCCCCACCGGCAGGCTCCGCTCTACCGCCACCTCGCGCCGCGCCGCCACCCAGCTGCCCGGCCCTCGCCATGCCGACCTCCCTCGCCGTGGGCCGGCCCCCGCCGCAACCCCGGCCCCCTCGGCGGCCCCGACCCAGCCGCCTCCTCCGGCGCCCGCCTCGCCGTGCGCCGCCGCCCTCGTCGATCCCGGCGGATCCGGCCTCGGGTCGCAGCGCGCCGTTGACCTCTCTCCCTCACTTTTCTCTAAGTTTTTTCATATCTATGAATTTTGTTGCATTTTCAGCGGAGTGTATCTTTGCATCTGTAGGTCCATTTTGCGCGTATAATATGTCAAAATGTTCACCTCGAAGTAGATCATTTCATCTCATTGCATCATTTTCATTTGAGCTCATCTTGATGCCCGAAATGCTGTTGGAAGAGTGCTATGTGATGTTAGTTTCTGTTTCTTAACAGAACTTGCACTTTATTATTTTGCCATGATTATTGTGTGCACCCTATGAATTTGAGTCCTACATGTGTTTTGTAATATGCCATGCCATCTTTCCAGGGTGTATGCCATGTATTTTTGTGATCTATGTGGTGACTAGCACAAGCATGCAAAGTAGGTGTCCTGATGTTGCTGATTTCAGCCCTGTTTAGCTGATTTTGATGCCATGTTAACTTGATGCTACCGAGAGATCCATGCATATTTTGAGATACTTCAGTAAGGATGTTTTGTAAAACATGTCTTGCTCTATCCATCCATGCCTTTGTTTGCAATTATGCAGTGCCATAGCTTGAGTCAATCGAGCTCTACTTTTGCTATCAAATGTTTCCTGGCAGATTGTTTACGTGTTATTCAATTTTGCCAAGGTTGTTGTGGTTGATCCATGTATGCTATGTTATTGTTCTTGCCATGTATGTCTTCTATGCCATGTCTTCTTGATGTATGTATGCTTAGTTTATCATTTAAGGCTCTGTAGTAGTGCATTGAGCTTGTAAACATGCCTACTTGTTATCAGTTTTTGACATGCCATGTTGCTGAATCTGTTAGCGAAACTTTCAATATTGACATGGGTGTTACTATATTTTCTGATCCTTTTTGGCTTATGGTCAGTAAGGGACTTTTGTTCTATGCTTTGAGTAGATTCATGCCATGCCATGTTTTGCTATTTTAAGTTCCTGTAGCATGTAGTTTTGTTGCTCTGAACATTGCAACCTGATGCTGTTTTGCCATGTCCAGCCTGATATTTTGTGCACTTTTGCCATGCTTGTTTGAACTTGTTATGATGTGAACTAGCCGTAGCTCAGTGATCATCTTTTGTCAAGCATCTTGTGTAGATCACTGCCATGTGCTTTGTTGATACGTTTGGGTGCAGTAGCAATTAATTGTTGCTTGCTAAGTGGCATCATGCTGTTAATGGCAGATTGTGCCATTCTTGTTTTGCTTGTCATTTCAAACCGTGCATCCGATTCGGTGATCTTTATATCGATTTCAACGAAATCATCTCATCTTTCAGTGGCATACTTGGTTTGCCAAGTTGATGCCTGGTTCATCATTACCTTCGGGCCTTTATCGCATTGCATATCACATCCGCATATCATGTCATGTTTTGCATCATGTTGATTGTGCATTGCACCGTGATTTATTGTGGTTCCTTTGTTTGTGTTCTTGCTTTGGGTAGAGCGGGAGGCGAGTGCGTGTCGAGGAACCTGTTGAAGCAGCTTCGAGGATCAAGCTTTCGACAACTCGAGAACATTGCGAGCAAGATGACCATACCCTCGAAATCACTTCTATCTTTGCTATGCTAGTTGCTCGCTCTTTTGCTATGCCTATGCTGCGATGCCTACCACTTGCTATATCATGCCACCCATATTGCCATGTCAGCCCTAACCATCCTTTTCCTAGCAAACCGTTGTTTGGCTATGTTACCGCTTTGCTCACCCCTCTTATAGCGTTGCTAGTTGCGGTGAAGCTGAAGTTTGTTCCTTGTTGGAACATGGAGATGTTGTTCCTTGTTGGAACATGTTTACTTGTTGGGGATATCACAATATATATCTGCTATAATTAATACATCTATATACTTGGTAAAGGGTGGAAGGCTCGGCCTTATGCAGTGTTTTGTTCCTCTTGCCACCTAGTTTCCGTCATACGGTGTTATGTTCCTTGATTTAGCGTTCCTTACGGTTGGGTGATTTATGGGACCCCCTTGACAGTTCGCTTTGAATAAGACTCGTCAGCAAGGCCCAACTTTGGTTTTACCATTTGCCACCTAAGCCTTTTCCCGGGTTTTCGCGAGCCGAGGTCATCTTTATTTAACCCGGGCCAGTTCTCCTTGAGTGCTGGTCCAACAGCGATGTCCGGCGCCCTTGGGCAATCGGGGTTTATGCCAACTGCGTCGGCTCATCCGGTGTGCCACGAGCGAGATATGTGCAGCTCCTATCGGGTTGTCGGCACATTCGGTGGCTTTGCTGGTCTTGTTTTATTGCTGTCGAAATGTCTTGTAGTCCGGGATTCGAGATTGATCGGGTCTTCGGTGAAGAATATCCTTCGTTGACCGTGAGAGCTTATAATGGGCTAAGTTGGGACACCCTGCGGGTAATATCTTTCGAAAGTCGTGCCCGCGGTTATGAGGCGGATGGGAATTTGTTAATGTCGGTTGTAGAAAACCGAAGTTGACCTCAAATAAAATACACATCAACGCGTGTGTAACGTGATGGTCTCTTCTCGGCGGTCCGGGAAGTGAACACGATGTTGGAGTTATGTCGGCGTAAGTAGTTCAGGATCACTTCTTGATCGCTATTAGTTTCACGTCGTGCTTTGCTCCTCTTCTCGCTCTCTTTTGCTATGTAGCCACCATATCGCTGAGTAAACTTGCTGCAGCTCCACTTTACTACCTGTCCTTCCTATAAGCTTAAATAGTCTTGATCTCGCGGGTGTGAGATTGTTGAGTCCCGTGACTCACAGATACTTCAAAACAGTTGCGAGTTCCGATGATGCGGTGCGGGTGACTCAACCGAGCTCAAGTGGGAGTTCGACGAGGCGTGGTCATTACTATGTGTCTTTTCACGATGATCGGTAGTGGTGCCCGGTTGGGACGATTAGGGATCTGTGTAGCATTTGGGGTATCTTCTTTTATTTTGGTTCCGTGGTCGGACCTTGAGTGTACTACGAATGATGGATGTTTATTTATGTCTTGTGTGAAGTGGCGTTGTAAGCCAACTATGTATCTCTTTCCCTTATTTATTACATGGGTTGTGTGAAGATTACCTCACTTGCGACATTGCTTTCAATGCGGTTATGCCTCTAAGTCGTGCCTCGACACGTGGGAGATATAACCGCATCGAGGCGTTACACTTGCAACTATGGTAGCGGTGCAAGGCTTGCTGGTATGCGCTGCTCTCACGGCCGCCCGAAGGCGATTTTCCTCGAGGAGCATTCGTCATCTTGCCACAATTGCTCTTGCTCAAACTTCGTCATAGCGAGCACTCGAGGTGACCCGTATGTGAGTTCCGTGGGGAGAACTGCTTACCCGTATACAGGCAAAGGATGTCGGCGGTGGCTCGATTTGGTGTCGTTACGATTGACCAAAGAACGCCCGACAACTCATCAATCCAGCGCCTTCGCTCTTGTGCAGTTTGTCAAAAGTATTTGTTCTCGGGCCTCGCGATGCTTCAGCATTTTCCCTCTCTGCTGGCGTTGCTTTCGTGGGTGTGCCACGGAAGCAAAGCGGACCTTGCTACCGAGGTCCTGGATGTATTGCATGAAGGTGTGGCTTGTGAACTGCGTGCCGTTGTCGGTGATGACTCTGTTTGGCACACCAAAATGGCGAGACTAGCCCCTTGAAGAACTTGGCGGTGGTATGTCTTTGTCACCTTCCTCCTTGTCTCCACCTCTGGCCACTTTGTGCACTTGTCGATTACAGCGTACAAGTACTCAAAGCCCCGACAGCCTGAGGGAAGGGCCCGATATGTGAAACCCAGGACCCGAAAATGGCTAGGACGGAGGAATTGTTTGAAGGGCTTGAGCTAGTTGATGAAGCTTCTTGAATGGGCCCATGCACGCTTCACACACAGGTTACTAGTGCCGTTGCACCACGGAGGCGATGGGCCAGAAGAAACCTTGTCGGAATGCCTTCTTGGTTAGGGCCCTCAATCCTATGTAGAACCACATATGCCTCCACGTATCTCGCCAATAGCTCCAGTCCTTCCTCCCGGGAATGCACTTCAATTTCCACACAGATTCGGTCTTTTTACATGCGGGCGTGCGTCGACGAAGCGATACATGGCGAACCAAGCGGGCTACTTTCTCCGCTTCTTCCTGCTCCTCGGAAGTTCCCTTATCTGGAGGAATCGGATGATGCTGCTGTGCCCATGCGGGAGCACAGGGCTCGGCGGCAAGACTAAAGCATTTCCTCCGCCATGGGAGAGGTTGTCTCTGGCGAGGCTTGGCGCCCTGGGAGTCCCAGTTAGCCCAATGGCAGGCTCGGTGTCCACGGCAGCATCCTTGCAGCGGCTCACAGGAGCTCAGCGGAAAAGTACTTGTCGGGGCCTGATTTCCTCCGCTTGTTACCTTTCTGTTGATGGTTCAACACATGGTGAGTTAACGAAGCACAAAAGTACACAGTTCCACGAGTAGTTTGAAGCAGCGCCCTTGACGAATGTCGGCGGTGTCGTTCTCCGGCAGGGGAGCGTGCTCTGCCTTGTATACCGTCAGCGCTCTTCGACTTCCTCACCTCATCTACATAGGCCTCCATCAGCGAGCTACGATAATCTTTGTTGACTTGGTGACGACAAGCTGTGAATTACCCCTGACAATGAGCTTCTTAACCCCGAGGTCTGCTGCGATCCTGGGACCGGGAAGCAACCCCTCATATTCAGCAGTGTTGTTTGTGGACATCTCCCTGGGAAAGTGCATCTGGATTACATACTTGAGGTGCTCTCCGGTGGAGTGCGACGAGCAGCACACTAGCACGGCTCCTTGCTGCGAGAAAACACGGTCAAAGTACATGATCCGATTCGCGACTTGCTTCCTTGCGGGGAGAGTGGTCTCTGGATTTCTTCGTCATGCGTTGAAGTCCATTCCGCAATGAACTCCGCCAAGACTACTGCTACGGATCGTGAAGTACTTTCAAACTTCAAACCAAAGCTCGGCGGCTCAAGGCCCTCCACAATCCTCCCGGTTGCGTATGGGTTATGCAATATCCTTTACAGCAGGGGCCGGGTAACAACAGTGATCTCGTATGCTTGGAAGTAATGACACAGCTTCCTCAAGGCCATAAGGAGGCGAAGAGCAATTTATACTGGAGTACCTTGACCTAGCCCCACAAGAGGGGGCGGCAAGTAAACGGGTGCTGCATCATTTCTTCTTTTGCACCACTTCATTTGGTTCTGTGCGAGCCCGTCGATGGCGTCGAGCTCTGTAGGGGCCTTGCCTTCTGACACCGAGCCTGCCGGTGAGAGGGGGCTGGCTGCGCCACCTGCCGATCTGTCGTTGCCCTTTGCCTCTTCGCCGACCTCCCTCCGTGCCACTGGCGCTGACCACTTGATTCATTGCCGCTGGTACAACAACAATGGCTCTTGTGGTTTAGGCGCAACTAATATCAACATAGAGGAGAGTATTTCTTCAAATCGGTAGTCTTGCTTGACCTCCGGGGTCCATTCCATTGGGCCGCCTTTTCAAGATTTTGAAAAAGGGAAGGGCGCTCTCGGCGAGACTTGGAGATGAATCTGCTCATGGCGGCAGCGCGGCCCGGTGAGCAGCACATCCTTGATCTGCTTGGGCGCGGCAATTTGCTCGATAGCCTTGATCTTATGCAGGTTTGCCTCGATCCTGTTGTGACACAAGAACCGAGAAGTTTGTCCGGACGGAATGCGAAGACACACTTCTCGGTGTTCAACAGGGTTGCTCTTGCGTGGGTTTGCGAGCGTCTCCTCTAAGTCTTGTACAAGTGTTGCCTTGTCCTTGGTTTTGACCACTATGTCATCCATATATGCTTCCATATTTCTATGTAGGCTGGGGCTCAAAACCAATTTGGACTGCTCTTACAAGCGTTGAGCCAACACTCTTCAACCGAAGGCATCCGTAAAAGCAATCGTACCACATGGGGTGATGAATGATGTTGAGGGAGTCCTGGATTAGGGGGTGTCCAGATAGCTGGACTACCATCATCAGCCGAACTATCATCAGCTGGACTATCATCATCGACCGGACTCCAAGACTATGAAGATGCAAGATTGAAGACTTCTCCCCGTGTCCGGATGGGACTTTCCTTGGCGTGGAAGGCAAGCTTGGCGATATGGATATGTAGATCTCCTACCATTGTAACCGACTCTATGTAACCCTAGCCCTCTCCGGTGTCTATATAAACCGGATGGATATAGTCCGTAGGACACAACATCAACAACCCTTACAATCATACCATAGGCTAGCTTCTAGGGTTTAGCCTCCTTGATCTCGTGGTAGATCCACTCTTGTAAACATCCACAATATCAATATCAATCGAGTAGGGCGTGGGGTTTTACCTCCATCAAGAGGCCCGAACACTGGGTAAAACATCGTGTCCCTTGTGTCCTGTTACCATCCGCCTAGGCGCTTGATTCGGGACCCCCTACCGAGATCCGCGGTTTGACACCGACATTGGTGCTTTCATTGAGTTCCTGCGTATGCGTCACCGATGAAGCGATGGCCTCTTCAATCGACAACAGCGCGATCTGGGTGAGCTTTTCTCCCGGACAGATCTTCGTATTGGCGGCCGCGCTGCGGGCAACTCACTTAGCCATCTGGAGCAGATCGAAAGCTTCGCCCCTGGCGTCGAGTCAGGTTTGGAAACCTAAACTTCACGGCCGATATCGCGGAGACTTGATCTTGATGGATCGAGCCACAACCGGCGTGCTTGCAGCTGTCACGATGGGCATGACCTAACTCTGCGCGGACAGCACCTTGGAGGCTGCTGCGAGTCGCTTGACCCATAGTCGGGCCGATCGCTCGGACCGAGATGGATGGCTGGACACCGCCTTGGGGCTGCAACTCCTCGGCGATGGAGCGAACACTTACCTTGTCCGCATAAGGCTCATGACTCCGGTGCGGACTCCTGCGGACTCGAACCTCTTGCGCCCTGCGGTCGAATCCGATTAGGCGCCGATCATGGAATTCACCGCTGTGGACATCTTTCGGCACTTCGCCCTTGGCGATATCATAAATTCACTGAAGCATCTCTACGCTATCCGGAGAGCCACTGGCGAACTACGGCCAGGATGGTTAGAACAGCAGACGACGAAGAAATTCAAAGCCCACCACCACCCGCCGTAGCCACCGTCGGCGATTTAACGCCATACTCGACTACGACTCCGAAGACATCGGCGGTATGGACGGCGATGCGGAGACTACCAGAACCAGCGCCTACGGACCTTTGGAAGACCACCTCGTCATCGACATATACATGGTGGACACCCCAAAAGATGGGGAATGGCGAAGAAGTAGCGGAGGCGATTCATAAAGAAACAGCCCAAGCGCCTCGTCGTGGCGCCGCTCTAAATCCGCCACGGCAAGAATGGAGATTCC
The DNA here is from genome assembly GCA_021605205.1 of Aegilops longissima. Lineage (NCBI taxonomy): Eukaryota > Viridiplantae > Streptophyta > Magnoliopsida > Poales > Poaceae > Aegilops > Aegilops longissima. The sequence continues at coordinate 302,084,640 of CM038677.1, forward strand.
GGCACGGAGATAATAACACCCGAAAGTGCGAAGACAACTCCCTCCGGCCGATCCAGCGCGGGAGGAGGCGAAGCAAGCCCTCACGAGAGGCGGCGGAGCGAAGAGGTCGAGGATGACAATTACTTACCTCCCTCCGGAGCGAGGCAAGCCTCGGCGGCAGCAGTCGTCGTTCTGAGGATCCCGTCGAACAAGGCGTTTGAGGCAGGGCTAATGGCCAAGGCAAACAGCCTAAAGAAAAGCAAACAACTTCAAGCTGATCAAGACCTCTTGGCAGCCGGATGGACGAGGTCCTCGCGGCGAAAATATGAACTCAAGCGCCCCTCAAAAGTTACCCAAAGCGCAACTTGCTCCCCGATTAGAGGAGAAGCGTACAAACCTGCATCACCAGCGCTGTCGGCGGACCCGACCACCTCGTGGCGCGGCGAGAGGCGTGCAAGCCCTTCACCAAAACCGTACCCGGCATCGCTCAAAAGCATGAAGCCACGGGGAGCAGCGCGGACTTCGCGGGATATATTGGAGGACAAGGCAAGAAAATCCAGATCTATCTATGGATCACGGCGCCCAAGACCCACACGAACACCGTCGCGCGGATAAATACTCGGCGGGCCAAACCTGGCGAACAACGCTCTCTCGAGCTACGTCGCGATATCGCTCAATCTGAGCGCCGCACACCACTATGCTTCAGCGATGAAGTAATGGATCATCAAATCCACGAAGGTTTAAACCCGTTAATATCGAATCCTCTGATGGCTAGCAGACCCGCGGTTTGGATTGAGGATTATCTCCTCCATATACATATGGCCCGCGGTGGCGATCTTCACGCCATCAAATATCTCGCTCAAGCTCAAAGGACCAGCTCGGCATTGGCTTAACAGCCTGCCCGAGAGTCAATTGGATCTTTGGGAAGACACGGAAGCCGCATTCCTCGACAACTTCCGGAGCGCGTCGTGCGACCACGAGCCTTGAGATGACCTAAGCCACATAATCCAGCAGCCAGACGAATCGGCGGGCAATTCTAGACCACGGTTCTTAACAAAGAAAAATCAAATCGTCGGTTATGCGGATGCGGAGGCACTCGCTGCCTTCAAACATAACATCCGTGACGAGTGGCTGGCCCGGCACCTAGGACGGGAGAAGCGAAATCCATGGCAGCCCTCATCACTCATGACCGCTTACGTGCGGGAGAGGATAGCTAGCTGGCTTCGCAGCAACAACCTCGGCAAAAGCGGGGCGGTCCGGATACCAAGGACCGCAGCGGCGAGGTTGCGTCGAAACAAAACAAAGCGCCACATTAGCGGCGACAGCAATGAGGATCTGACAATCAGCGCGGATTCGAGGCTCAAACCAGTCAGCGGAAGAAGCCATTCAAAGAACCACTCGGGCCCGTCAATTTGGACCGAATACTCGACCGCTCTGTCAAATACATGGAACCCCGAAAAGCCAGCTAACCACACCAGAGAGATTGTTGGGTATTCAAGCGAGCGAGCAAATTAATCGCCAAAAGCAGTGACAAGGGGCTACAGCGATGGCGAGGAAGAGACCCGGCCGCCCGAACAACGAAGGACAAAGGATTCCCCCTCAAGTTGGACGGTAAACATGATATCATAGCGCATATTCCCAAGAGGGCGAGCGTGCACTAAAGGGCGTATCTGTGATGGAGCGATCGCCCCAAAATTCAACCCATGGTCCTCTTGCCCGATCACTTTTGATCGAAGAGACCATCCGACCGATATCCGCCATGGCGGATTCGCGCGATGGTTTTAGACCCAATCGTCGATGGATTTCACCTCGTGAGAGTCCGATGGGCCGGCGGTAGTGCTGAACCTGCTTTATCGGGATCGGTCGCCAAGATGGGCATAGACCCTTCAAGGATTAAACCTACAAAGACAACCTTCAAAGCGTCATACCGGTGTCGAGGCCAATTATGCGAGCTCAATTACTGGAAGTGGTCTTGGATCCCGGATAATTTCGAAGTGAGGTTAATCTTGACATAGTCCCGTTCGTGGCGGCTATCATGCTCTGCTCGGACGAACCACGTTCGCAAAATTCAGCGTGGTGCCGCATATGCATACCTTAAGCTCAAGATGCGAGGCCCTCGTGGAGTCATCACGGTCACTGGAAACAGGCGCTCCCTCGAGCGGAGGAACATCAGCGGCTCTCCTGGCGAAATCTGAGCAGCCTTTTAAGGCAATTTTGAGTCCGGCCGTTAAGCGACCGGACCGCGACCAAGCAGCGCCGGAGCAACATCAACCAAGACCACAGCACGTTCGAGAACGCAGCGTAGCAATGAGGCCTCAACCCAGCCCTCGCATAATTGTAAGACAAACTCTCGCGTACATAATTGCATACGGAGATACCATGGGCATAGGGGAAAGCACAACCACAACAGACCAGTGCGGTTCGACCACACGGGGGCTCCCAAGTGTGTCGCTCTTTTTCTTTTATTTCTCTCTTTTTATCTGAACTACGTCCGTGGCGAACCTGCCGAACTCATGATGCAACAGCGAGGGAAGGACAAAGGCGCGGCGAACACTCAGTGGTCTCCATACGAGCATTAAATTTTTAAATGCAACATTCCATGACCTACCCACAGAGGAGAGCGCCTTTAATTCGTCAATCCCTTCCTTTCCGCACTATTTGTATCATTCCGCACTCATAGCATATCTTCTCGAATAAAATGCAGCACTTCTTTGCCTATAATTGCATTACCTTATACATATATATGTTCATTTACGACATGTTGCATCCATTACATTTTAGTGCGGCCAAGTACCGAGGGCTTATGTTCTCCGCATTATGGTGTGATAAAGTCCGCACACTTTCACAAGTCGGCACCCGAACTTATAGCATTATATGAATCGGCTCGAATCATGTCTTGGGTCAATAGTTGGGTTTGCCCGGCTCCCATGTTTGGCACCTTACGTTCCGTTCTATCGGCTAAGGTAGCCTTTGGGAGAACCACTGCGATTGCGCCCTGGTTGAGCAGGTTAACGCCTCGATGGAAAAGCTAAAACTGGCTTTGTCATGATAAGGCGAGGCTGGTGGCTGTTAGAGAGGTCCTTCGGGTCCTAAAGACCTCGCCGCTTGACGAAGTTCGGACAATGTCCGAAAGGCGTGGATAAGCGCCCCAATTGGTCCTCGAATACTAGGGGCTTGCGAAATTTAAAATTATAGAATTCTATGGCTAAGTGAGAGTGTTCAAGCACTATAAGTCCGGTTGCCTTGTTCGTTGTGTTGGCGCCTCCTAGATGGACCCAAAAATGGGAACAAGAGTGCTCAAGTTTATCCGAACACCCGACCTTTGTGGCATGGGGGCTGAAGCCGACGACTTGCCATCTCTCAGATTTAATAAGCGGTGCCTGAAGGTAATATTTTAAATTAACAAGCGTTGCTTAGCATATGAACAAAGTTTTTAGCGCGCAGGATAACACATTCGAATTTACTCAATAATTACATCCACAGGGCACTCATCGCAATCTTGCGGGCACCCTTGAGGATAGCCTTATAGTACATTTGGGCGTCGATATTCCTTGCCCGCTGGTGCAGCGTCGATGATTAGCTTCTCGCATCCAGCTTGCCCCAATGCACCTTTGCGGGGCAAGGGCCGGCGAGCACCTTCAATACGGGGGGTAACGATAACCTCCACCGAGGGCGCGCATCCATCAACCGTCGCCGCGAGGCCGATGTAGCTCCAGGCATGGCCTCTCCGAGGCCATAGCCGGACTATGAGGCCCTTCATGGCCTGCTTTCGGCCGCCTTGTGGAGCTCGACCAGCTGCTTGGCTGGTCGCTAAAAACACCGGATGGCGGCCTCGACATCTTGAGACCAGAAGACCTTCTCCGTTGAGCTCCCTCCTCGGCTCGGTAGAATCGGCTGACATCGGACACCGCTGCGAGGCAGATCTGCAAGCATACAGAGAGCTCGAATCGGGTAAGTAACACGTAATTTACATTCACATGCTTGCTTTGCATGAAAAATGCCTTACCGCGCTCTCTTCCTCATCAACTCAATCTCTGAAGGACTTATGGGCATCGGCCTTGGCAGTTTAGCACTTTCGAGGCGAGGCAAGCTCGGACTCTCGAGTCTTTGAGTCACGCTCAAACTCTCATGCTTTTCCATGAGCACGGAGCTCTTGCTGAACCACCGCCACCGCCTCCTGCTTTTCTCGCTCTGCCCGTTCCGTGGCGCATTGCGTTCGGCTGCGAGCTTGGCCTCCTTGAAGTGCCACCTCGTTCGTGGCCCTACGGTACCCATGTTATCCTTGTTATTTTTGTTGCAACCTAAATCCTTTTACATAAGGTACATGTTCAAAGTGGTGTTACTCACCTTCTTTGTCCTGGAGCTGCTTCTGGCCTTGCGGCGAGCTCTTGCTCGGACCGCTCGACTCTGCTTCAAGCACCGACCTCCATGATCGGTCTTGGCCGAGAGGTCAGCAGCGCAACTGCAACCCATATTGACATAATTTTTAGCAACCACATGTATATCTTTTTTAAGATCCTCGGTCCGGCTTTTCTTTCGAACACGAACCGAGCATCGGGGGCTCTGTCTATCTTGGTATTACATTGCATATTTTAACTTCTTACCTCAAAGCACGATAGAAGGCTCTGCGAGCCGGACAGCCCGCTCTTGGCGAGCTGCACCTTCGAATCACCGCACTCATAATAGTGCGGTGTTCTTCCCCTCGTTAGGCGCTCTGCAGCGCCTCAACAAATTGCCGGCGCCTCGGTTGGGCCGGAAGCCGCCCGGCGTCCGCAGTCTTGCCCTTAGTTCGAAGGGCGCCCGGCGGACCGGAACCACTGCTGGTTCTGATTTGGAGTCGGCGCAAAGTCGGGAGGGCGCCTTGCAGCGCCTCGGAGCCTCCCACGATGGGTCCCTTCTTGGGATCCCACCTCGGTGTCCTCGGTGTCGCCTTGAGGTGGGCGGTCGGCATGGAGTCTACATCCGGCCAGACCAGCGACCCGCTTTCGATGAAGCGGGGAGATCATCACTAAGCGGACTACGAGGCGCGTGCGTATCACGCCCAAGATGCGACCCTATCCAAAAGGAACTGAAGGTCCCACCAGGATAGAGCGCATCTTGAAGCGCTTTACAAGGTGGATATCATTACATCAACATTACATAATAGGTAGGGATACATACACAAGGCACAAATGCCACAGAATACATCAACATCATATACAAGAGATCAACATCCGACTACGGATGAAACATAAACAAAACTCAAGCGACATCCACCACCTTTAGCCCGGGCTGCCGACTGGAACCTATCCCTGATCAAAGAAGAAGCGGAAGAAGAACTCCAACACAAGCAAACATCGCTCTCGCGTCATGATCATCACAAAACCTGTACCTACAACTGTTGTTGTAGTAATCGTGAGCCACGAGGACTCAGCAATCCCATTACCATGGGTATCAAGACTAGCAAAGCAATGGGAAAGGAAGGGGTAAAGTGGTGAGGTTGCGGCAGCGACTAAGCATATATGGTGGCTAACATACATAAATGAGGCGAGAAGAGAAACAAAGGCGAGTCGTCAAATAGTAATGATCAAGTGATCACGAACTCCTACCTCGTCAGACATAACCCAAGAAACCGTGTTCTCCTCTCGATCAACCCGAAAAGAGGCACTCACGGTTACACACACGGTTGGTGTATTTTAGAAGAGTTTACTTCAAGTTTACTACAACGGATATTAACAAATTCCCATCGCCACATAATCGCAGACACGGCTCTCGAAAGTTTATACCTGCGGGGTGTCCCAACAACCCATGATAAGCTCTCGCGATCAACGAAGGATATTCCTTCTCCCGGGAAGACCGATCAGTCTCGGAATCCGGCTACAAGACATTCGACAGCAATAAAACAAGACCAGCAAGACCTCCGTCTGCCGACATCCCGATAGTAGCAGCGTGTATCTCGTCTCGAGCCACGACCGGATGAGCGATGCGTCTGACAACCGGCGATACCCCAATTTGCCTAGGCGGCACATAAGTGGCTCTAGTTTGGACCAACACTTAGACAAGCATTGGCCGGGGGCTAAAATAAAGATGACCCTTGAGGCGCGACTCCCAAGGGAAAAAGGGCTAGGTGAGGCAAATGGTAAAACCAATGTTGGGCCTTCTTTGGAGGAGTCTTATTCAAAGCGAACTGTCAAGGGGTCCCATAAATCACCCGTCCGCGTTAGGAGCATAAAATCTGGGAACATAATACCGATATGATGGAAACTAGAGGCGGCAAGAGTGGAACAAAACACCGGGCATAAGGCGAGCCTTCCACCCTTTACCAAGTATATAGATGCATTAATTAAATAATAGATATTGTGATATCCCAACAAGTAAGCATGTTCCAACCAAGGAACAACATCTCCATGTTCAACAAGGAACAAACTTCATCTTCACCTGCAACTAACAACGCTATAAGAGGGCTGAGCAAAGCGGTAACATAGCCAAACAACGGTTTGCTAGGAAGGGTGACAAAGGTTAGAGGTTCATGGCAATTTGGGATGGCTTGAAAAGCAGGTAATAGGTAGCGCAGCATAGCGATAGAAACGAAGCAACTAGCATAGCAATGATAGTAGTGAGATCCAGGGTAGCGGTCATCTTGCCTAAAATCCATAAGGAAGAAGAAGCGAGTCCATGAAGAAGATGAGCGGATGAAGCCGAGCCAAGCGTGAGCGAGCGAATCCTCACGATCATAGCGAAACATGGACTAAAAAGAAGAAGCACACAACATGGTAAACACACCACACATGAACAAGGCATGATGCACAACAAGCATGATGCATGACAAAGCTAGATGAGGCTACTCATGGCAAGAGATGATGCAAACAAGAGCAACACATCAAGGCAAGTTTAAATGAGGCGGAAACAACATATAACAATTCGGTAAGTCCTCATATGCAAATTTCGAAATTGGTCCAGATCTGAATAAACCTTATGTTCAAGTTGTTAAACAGCAAGTTAAAATGCACCAAGATGATCTACATGAAATTCTAGTCAAGTTACATATAAAGTTCATTAGATTGAGACTCTGACCTAGAAGATATGAGCAAAACAAGTTAAACATGGCATTGATGCAAAATGCATACAAACATCAAGCAAACACCTCAAAACAAGGATGCAACATGATAATATGAAACTACATGCAAAATCAAGCAAGTTTCATATAGAGCACACTCAAAAGCAGACAGCGGTTCAACACATACACCTATACAAGTTTAAAGGACAAGCTGTCCAAAACAGCAACTAGGCATATTGCAAGCATCAAAACAACATGCTACAGAATCTCAACATGAAAACAAAAGGAATGGAAATGAAGTAAAGGTAAAGCATGACAAAACATGAACACTGAGCTATCTCCATAAATCACTAGAACATGCTCAAAGGACAGCATAAGATTGCAAATAATAACGATTTAGGGCATTGGCGGAAATAACATCAGGTTGCAATGTTTAGAGCTATCAAACAACATGTTACAGGAACTTATCATGGCAAACAAAGGCATGGCATGAATATACTAATTGCATAGAACAAAAGTACCTTACTGACCATGAGCCAAAAAGGATCAGAAGATATGATGGCACCCATGTAAACATGGCAAGTTATATTACAGATTTAAACATGGCAGGAACAACAATAAGTAGGCATGTTGGTGAGCTTGAATCACTCACCACAGAGCAATACACGGCATGGCAAGGCAACTCACAGCAAGAAGACATGGCATAGAAGCTATACATGGCAAGAACAACATCATAGCATACGGATCAACTACAACAACCTTGGCAAAATTGAATAACATGTAAACAACACTGAGGAAACATTTTATAGCAAAAGTAGAGCTCGATTGACTCAAGCTATGGCACTCCATAATTGCAAACAAGGGAATGGATGGATAGAGAATAACCATATGTTCAAAACATCCTTACGGAAGTATCTCAAAATAAGCATGGATCTCTCTGTAGCATCAAGTTTACATGGCATAAAAATATCAGCAGAACAAGGGCTGAAATCAGCAACATCATGAAGCCTAGTATGCATGCTTGTGCTAGTCACAACATAGATCACAAAAATACATGGCATACACCCCTGTAAAGATGGCATGGCATATTACAAAACACATGTAGGACTCAAGTTCATAGGATGCACACATCAATCATGGCAAAAATGACAAAAGTGCATGTTCTGATAAGAATCTGAAACTAACATCACATAGCCCTCTACCAACAGCATTTCGGGCATCAAGATGAGCTCAAATGAATATGATGCAATGGAATGTAATGATGTACTCGTCGAAGCGAACAATTTGACATATTACGCACAAAGCAGACAGCGGATGCGAGTTATGGCATGATGAATATGGCATGATAATGTGCAAATTTCGGGGACGGAAAAAAACAACCTCTCGAAAGTCAGCGGGGCGAGGATATCCGGACGGAGGATCCGAGGCGAGCGTTGGATCTTCTCCGGTGGATCTGGTCGAGCAGGATGGATCCGGCGGAGTGGAACTCCGTGAGCCACTCCGACGGCGGCAACGGCAATGAGGGCGGCGAAGCGGCGGCGGAGGAGGCGGCAAAGGCGGCGTGGGAGAGCGAGGAGGCATGGGATAAGCGCAGCCACGAAGGCGGCGGCGGCAATGGCTGCGCTTGGCGGCGACAGCGAGAAATCAGCGGTAGCCGCTTGTGGCCGGCGCCCGGCCGAGGCGGAGATAACGCGGCAGCAGCCGCCTCCTCCAGGCCGGCGAGGCTCGGCGCCCATGGGAATCTGTGGCGAGGAGCCTAAACAGCGGCAGCGGAAGATAAGCGATGGCGGCGCGCAGCCAGGCGAAGCGAGCAGCGGCGCCTGCGATCCCGGCGGCAGCAGGCGGCGGGCTCCTCGGGCAGGGAGGGCAGCGGGCGAGGCCAGCGGGCCCGTGGCGGCAGTGTGATGAAACGGCGGCGGCGAGGACACGTGGCAAGCCACGATTGGCTCTGGCGCGGCGCGAGCGTGTCCGGCATGGGGCGGGCGCGTCCGGTGGCGGCGGGCGAGATCTAGGGTTTGGGGTGATTCATCGCGAAAAAATGGAGGAGGACATATTTATAGGTAGAGGAGCTAGGAGAGTCAAATGAGGTGCGGTTTTCGGCCATGCGATCGTGATCGAGCGACCAAAGCATGGAGGGATTTAGGTGGGTTTGGGCCATTTTGGAAGGGTGTTGGGCTGCACACAAAGAGGCTTTTGTGGTTACCGGTTAACCGTTGGAGTACCAAACGACCTCCAAATGGCCGAAACTTGATAGGCGGTCTACGGTGCTATACCAAGGCCGCTTGGCAAACCTCGGGCCATTCGAAGCGTTTAACACCGCTCTGGCGAGAGACAAAAAGGGGGACGCCGGAGGGCATAGGAGTGCCGGATCGCGAAACGGACAACGGGGAAAATGCTCGGATGCATGAGACAACACGTATGAAAAATGAAATGCACATGATGGCATGATAAAATGCAACATGCAAGCAAATGACATGGCAATGACAGCGAATAACTGGCAGACACCTGGCGCATCGAATCCGGGGCGTTACAGTGCGGCATCAGAATGACACTATGTGACGCAGAAAAAGAAATTATAAATCATTCAGGAATCCGGATACTTACGATCTCGTCGAAGGCCTGGCCCTTGAAGGCCATTCTTCCTCGCCAACGTTGATGTTGGCGGAGCTGTCGAGGAATAGTCCTTCCCTCTTGGACCCTTGGCCTCCTGATGGGAAGCCTTCCTCTTCATCTCTCCTCCTGCAGGAAGAGTCCTCTTCTCCTCCTCATTTTGGGAGGAGTCCGCCCCAGTCGTCGGACACCTGGCGGGCACTCTTCGAGCACCGTGGCATCCTTCTTGGCCTTCTTCTCGGCACCGTGCGGTGCGGAACCAGCAACCCGCTAGGCAGGCGTCTCTTTGGATTTTACGGCATAGGGCGGACGGATAATCTGTTCCGCCTTCCTCATCGAGTCTGTCAAAGGAAAGAAATTAAAACCGCATAGAGTCAAACTATGAAAAGCAAGTGTCCGTAAAGGGTAGAATCACTTACCTCGTTGGCTTGGCGCTGCGGCGAACTCCGCGATCTTGATCGCGGATCGCGAAACCGGCACCCTTGAACAGCACCCTCCGAGCGCCGTGCGTCGTGTCGAAGAGCTTGCTCGGCGCTGGTGCTGTTCGGATCGAACTCCACAGATTGAATGCCGCTCTTGGCATGGGAGAATCCGGCGAGACGAGCATGACTTGGACCACGTTAACCAGCTGAGCTTCTTCACCAGCTTACGGACCGCAGGCTTGGAGTCCGTCGGCTCCTCGAACTACCCACAGCAAGCCCTTCTCTTTCCGGGAGGTGAGCTGCGTGGGAATACCAGATCTGAACTTCGGGGCGCCGCCCATGCAAGTCGTGCGGCTCGGTGATGTAGAACCACCCGGCCCACCCCTTGGCGGATTCCACGAAGGCCCTTAGAACCAAAGGACATTGGGCATCTTGCCCAACATGGCACCTCCGCACTCCGGCAGAGTGCCCTTCACTACCTTGACTTGACATTGAAGGTCTTGAGCCACAAGCGATGTGGGGCGGATCAGGAGAGGAAGGCCTCGCTGCGACGATAAGCGCCGAGATGTTGAGGATGAAGTTGGCGCGGATCATAAATCCAGGCCGTAGTAGAACATGAGACCCGGACAAAGGGTGAAGTGGAAAGCCAGTCCACGGAGGAAGTGGGAAGAAAGGCGACCCTCTCATGGGGCACAGGGGTGGGGATGAGCTGCCCCTCGTCGGGCGGCCGGTCTGTGATGTCGCGGAGAGGTATCCGGCGCGCGCGGTTTAGCGATGTGCTCCTCCTTAGCGGTGGAGGCCAACCATTTACCTCCGCTCCGGACATGGTCGGAGAAGGTTGAGAGCGAGATCTTGTGAACTTGGGCGCTGGAGCTCAGTCTTGTGAGAGATGGATAAGCAAAGGAGGAAGAAGGCGTGGGTGAGAAGGTGAATCCTTATCCCTTATATAGGCGGATGAAGTCTGTCGTCCCCAACCTGGTAAAACTTCGCTTATCCCCAAGCGTCACCATCAATGGCGCGGTTGGGTTACCCGTCCGTATTGATGAGAATCCGGATTAAGGAAACACGATCTCTGCCCGACAAGGCGTGCCAAGAAACCGCCTCGCTAAATCTTGAGGTGGTAAAGTAAAAACAATTCAAGTAATGGCTTGGTAGTGGTGTGGCGTCATGCATAAAAGCGTCGTGATTGAACTTGTGTATATATTATTATTCTCTCTGACGGTGGAATGTGGAATTTATTTTGCGAGCGGACACTATCTGGTGTTCACAATCTTCTATCATTCGGAGGAGAACCCACCTTGCAATGCCATGCAATATCTGGCGCGGACTTATCGTCATTGAAGCCTGGTTCAGGGAGCTCTTGAGGGTCTGGATTAGGGGTGTCGGATAGCGGACTACCATCATCAGCCGAACTATCATCAATGGGACTATCATCATCGACGGACTCCAAGACTATGAAGATGCAAGATTGAAGACTTCTCCCCATGTCGGATGGGACTTTCCTTGGCGTGGAAGGCAAGCTTGGCGTCTGGATATGTAGATCTCCTACCATTGTAACCGACTCTATGTAACCCTAGCCCTCTCCGGTGTCTATATAAACGGATGGCTCTAGTCCGTGGGACACAACATCAACAACCCTTACAATCATACCATAGGCTAGCTTCTAGGGTTTAGCCTCCTTGATCTCGTGGTAGATCCACTCTTGTAAACATCCACAATATCAATATCAATCGAGCAAGGCGTGGGGTTTTACCTCCATCAAGAGGGCCCGAACACAGGTAAAACATCGTGTCCCTTGTCTCTGTTACCATCCGCCTAGGCCTTGATTCGGGACCCCCTACCCGAGATCCGCCGGTTTTGACACCGACAGCTGTCTTTTCTTTGTCTTCTCTTGTCATGAAGGTCTGGTGGTATCCTGAGTAGGCGTCAAGGAATAATAACAGATCACACCCGGCCGTGGATTCAACAATCTGGTCGATGCGCGGCAACAGAAAAGGGTCCTTGGGACAAGCCTTATTGATATCTGTGTAGTCAATACACAGCCTCCACTTCCCATTTTCCTTGCGCACCATCACCGGATTGGCCAACCATGTCGGATGGAGTACTCCTCTCACCAAGGTTGCCGCTTCCAACTTCCTGATCTCCTCTATGATGAACTCTTGCCTTTCCAAAGCCTGCTTCCTGACCTTCTGCTTGACGGGCCACACATAAGGATAGACAACAAGGTGGCGCTCAATCACCTCCCTGGGAACGCCGGGGATGTTGGATGCTTGCCACGCAAACACATCGACATTCGCCCGCAGGAAGGTGGCGAGCGCGCCTTCCTATTTGCTGTCGAGGGTGGATCTTATGGTGAAAGCCCATCCCATGCCATCCTCCTTGACAGACACCTTCTTGGTCTCTGGCGGTGCAACTCTGGATTTCTTGCTCTTGTCGGTGGAGCTCTCTGGCATGTCCTCGACGGGAGCACAACACTCCGAAGAGGTGCGCTTGCCGGAGTTGGTCGAGAGGTCTTGCAGGTCTTCTTCTTCCCTCCAGACTTGGTGGCGGGAGCAAGTGCCTTAGAAGCGATCGTTGCAACTGCTTCCCGATGAGTTGGTCGTAGCGGATCAGCGCATCCTTTTTGTCGCAGGGGACAGTTATGATGGTCATCGGCTCAGGCATCTTCAGCGTGTTGTAGGCGTAATGCGCCGCCGCCATGAACTTGGCTAGTGCTGGGCAGCCGAGGATCCCGTTGTAAGGCAAGGCGATCTCGGCTACGTCAAAGACAATCCTCTCCATATTGTAGTTCAACTCACCTCCGAACGTCACAGGCAGCATGACATTACCCTTTGGTTGACTTATTCCTCGGTTGACCCCTTGAAACATGCCCATCTCCTCGAGGTCTCCATCAGGAATCTGCAGCCTTTTGATCACAACGGGTGAGATCAAGTTCAGACCAGCCCCGCAAAATGGGTGAGATCAAGTTCAGTCCTCGGTCGGTATCAAAATTGGTGCTTTCATTGAGAGTTCCTCTGTGTCATCATATTTAGGCTCGATGGCTCCTCCGATCATCAATAACGATGCGCTCCAGGGTGCGACTTTTCTCCCCGGTCAGATCTTCGTATTTGGCGGCTTTGCCTTTGCTGGCCAATTAAGCTCGGCCATCTGGAGCAGATTAAGCTCGCCCCAGGCCATCAGGTCAGATTGGAAGATTTGAACTACGGTGGCGTCGCGGAGACTTGATCTTGACGGGTTCGAGCCACAATAGCCAAAGCGCGCGCTTGTCACGAGGGCATGATGTAGCTCTGCCGCGAGCGATGTCTGGAGGCCGCACAGTGCCGCTCGACCTTTAGCTCGAAGCCTTACGCACCGTCGAGGGCGGGTGGCTGGACACCGCCTCGGGGCTGCAATCTCTCACGGAGATTGAGCCGTACACTACCCGTCGCTGCGGCTTCGTGACTCAAGGTGCGGACTCCTCTCCGGACTCCGAGCCTTCGCGCCCCGCTAATGGAATCCGATTGGGCGCCCGATCATGGAATTCAACGCGCGGACATCTTTCAGCACTTTCGCCCTTTGGCAACATCCACGAATTCAATAAAGTCTCTCTCTTTATCGGAGAGCCTGGCGGATTATGGTCGGGAAGGTTGGGATCTGGACGGCGAAGAAATTCAAAGCCCACCCACCACCCGCCCGTAGCCACTGTCGATGATTTAACCGACATGCTCGACTTCGACTCCGAAGACATCGGCGGTATGGATAGCGATGTAGAGGAGGAGCATGAACCAGCGCCTATAGGGCGGAGAACCACCTCATCTCACGATGTATACATGGTGGACACACCTAAAGGCGGCGACGAGGAACAACGGGGCGCTTCTGAAGGATCGCTCCTCGGCAGTCAAAAGCGGCGACGTGGCGCGCTCAAAATCCCACCTCGACAAAGACAACAGCCATACAGACCCAGCTATAGGCAGGGTGAACCGGGGGCAGCGAACATGCTATCGAGCAACCGTCCGAACAGGACAATCGGATAAATAACCCTTCGGCGAAGATAACAGTCAGGACGATCTCACGCCGGACAAGTTCTGGGGCGAAAGAACCTCCACAAAGGCTCGTCGCCCTGACATGTAGCCTGAAAAAGCGAAGCGAAGCTCAAAAGCAGTGGAAGATGCACTCGAGAATCAGATGGAGCAAAGTACTCAACACATGAGACAAATACATGAGTGCGCCGAACAAAAGAGCTACCCAAAGCAAAAACTACTGCCCGAATTTGATGAGGAGGCCGTAGAAACCCCACAATCAAAAAACAAGGAGGCCACCGGTGGGATGGGCGACCCTATAGCAAGCAGAGAGCGACAAGCGGCACACACACAAGCCGACACGTGATCCGCTGAAGATTCACATCAAAAGATGGCCCGATTAGATCTATCTACGGGCCAAGAAAACAAGCTCTAGTAAGCAAGAAACACATCAAGTATCCGGACATCATGGTACACCTAAATAGAGGTGCGCACACCCCTATGTTTCACCGATGAGTCTTTGGATCATGAATTCCCAGCGAGTTCAAGCCCGTAAACATAGAGGCATCTGACGGAATAACGAGACCACAGGTGCGGATTGAGGATTACATCCTCCATATACACATGGCTAGAGGAGATGATCTCACGCCATAAAATACTTACCCTCAAGCTCAAAGGGCCAGCCCGACATTGGCTTAAAAGCCTTCCGAAAACAGCATTGGAAGTTGGGAGGAGCTCGAGGATGCTTTTGGGAAAATTTTCACGGACCTATGTCCGACCTCCGGATCTTGACGATTTAAGTCACATAGCTCAACAACCGGAGAGTCAGCCCAGAATTTTGGAACAGATTCCTTACTAAAAAGAACAGAATAATCATTGTCGGACGCCAAAGCCTTAGTAGCTTTCAAACTAGCGTCCAAAGCGAATGGCTCGCGGACACCTCGGCCAAGAAAAGCCAAGAACAATGGCCGCATTAACAAGCCTCATGACCCGCTTTGCGTGGGAGAGGATAGCTGGCTAGCAAGATGCAGCACCAGCGACCCAAGTACATCGAAGTCGGGGATGGAAGCGGAAACCACGGCGCAGCAAGGACCAGCGTCGGACCAAGGAAACAACCGAAGAAACACGACGATCAACGCAGGATTCAAAAGCTCTCGGCAGAATCATAAAAAGCTGCCCCTCAAGGATAACGAGGACGAGCTATCTAGCAAACAAAATCTTGCACAAGATATGCCAAATCCACGGTACTCCGGGAAGCACGCAAACCACACCCACGAGAGATTGTTGGGTCTTCAAGCAGTCCGGCAAACTCAACGCCCGAACACAAGGGGCTCGACACACCAAGCGAGGGCGATGGCGAACCCCAAAAGCAGAGCAAGTAAAACAAAAGAATTTCCCACAAGAAATCAAAAGCAGTGAACTCACTTCACGTGAAAAAAGGGAAAAATAAGCGGGGCCCATAGAAATTTTGCCATACGGCCTATCCGTAAGAGTCCCACTGCTGGTTGTTAAAACCAATCACCTTCGACCATCGGGATTACTCTAGAAGTATCTGGAGCAGGTTGGACTGCCTTGATATTAGATCCGATAATTGGCGGACTCCAATTTTCACAAGTCTTAATGGGCGGCGGCGGTGATCTAAACCTGCTATACCATGACACAATCCATAAAATGGGGATAGACCCAACCAAATTTTGCCATAGCAACACTTCCTTTCAAGGGGTAATGCGAGGCCCATATGCCCATTAGCGGGCTCTCTCTTTATTAGAATTTGTGTTGGCTCACCCGACAACTTCCGCCGCGAAAAGTTAACCTTCCACCTCGCCCCATTTACAAGTAGCTAGCAAGCACTATTGGGACGCGAAGCTTTCGCCCGCTTTAACACAATACCGCATTATTTATCTCTTACACTTAAAATGTCCGGTCCACGCGACATCATCTCATTAAAGGGAAACATCGAGGGTTCCTCGAGTCCGGAAAATTGTGCGGATGCCTTGACAGCCCCACAATAAACCGGCTTCACCAATACAAGCACTTAGACAGGTTGTCCAGACCCCGGACACGGCTGGAAGAGTCCGGTGTAAACACACAAGGGCTCGCTAGACGCATACCCCCATACAGGGGGCTCCGCGCATCCACAACAAGAGACAATAAAGCTCAATTTTGTTCATTCTTCGAATTGTACTTTGTTTATTTAGTATAACGTACATTTTCGCACGATCTTTTTCAACTAAGTTCCTCTCTTTTACAGATGAACACGTGCTACACCCGTCCGAGGATCACGGCACAACAAAGACACGAGCCTGAGACTACGGTAGGGACTGTCGCGAAGATTCTTTTCAGATTAAGACCCTCGTAAACCTTTTCCTTGTCTCTTGTTGATACACATCCCCGGTTTCTTGTTATAACCGAGGAGGAGGCTGGCGTTTTGGCATAGGCCCGTCGAATTTCACGCGTACACAGACACGGGGGCTTTTACCAAGGGCGATTGTTTGACCCGTTTTCATAAAGACCGAATACCTTAGGGAGTGTTCGGCATCTCGAGTTAGGCCTTATATGCATCAGCTCCGAATCATGTCTTTGGTCAAATGTTGGGTTTGCCCGGCTCCTGTGTTTTGCTGCCTTACGTTTCGCTCTATCGGCTAATGCGGCACCAGGAGAACTACTGCGATTGTGCCCCCGGTTCGGACAGGGGAGCACCTCAGTAGAGAAAGCTGAAAACTGACTGTCATGATATAGCGTGAGACTGGTCAACCACTCGATGACCTGCTGGAATCTTTAGAATTCCTCCGCATTGACGAAGGGCGTTTCGGCCGAGCACATCTGGCGCCCAATTGGTGGCGCGGTGCCCTAGGGGCTATATAGTAGCCCTCTTGTCGAACTCCTATGGCTAAGTGAAAGTGATAAAGCATTATAGTCCGGTTGCCTAGTTTGCTGAGCTATCACCTCCTTTGTAGGACCAAGGCGTTGGATCAAGTGTGAAAATCGTTTTACGCAAACACCCCGCATTATATGCATGAAATGAAGCCAAAGACTGCCATCTTTGGGGTTATATACACATATACATTAACGGCCGCACATGAGGTATTTTTAATTCTTGAAGGCACAAGTATAAAAAGCTTTTATATTCCATGAAACATTGTTTCACAATAATACATGTTATTGAACATAATATCCTTGAGCACTGCGTCTCTATTAAGCAGAGTGCCTGCGAGAACTTCACGAAAATAGTGCTCGGCGGTACTGGCTTCCGTTCGAATCTTGGGATGCAACATCGGTGACCTTCATCTCCGCCCGGTATGTCTTGACACGGGCAAGAGCCATCCGCGCACCCTCTATGCATGCTGACCGCCTCATTGCCTTGGTATGCGGCACCGCACCAAGAACTGCTGCACCAAGCCAAAATAACTCTTCGGCTCGGGCCTTTTCGGCCACAAATGAGTCACGACATTCTTCATGGCAAGTCCGGACAACCTGTTCAGCTCCGCCCATTCGGCAAACGATCGGTTAATGGAAGTGGGCGCTTTCGGACTCTGAGCTGCGACCAAAAAGCTCTTCCATCTTGTGATCTTTTTATCTCCGAAGTGTTAGTCGCGTCCGCGGCACTCGCCGCCAAGTCCAGATAAGCATCCTCACTACTCCAAAGCGGTCCAAGCTGAGCATATTTAGGATCCGTGAACTTCCTCCATGGCGAAAAGGCTTTCCACCCGTGATATCTCGGCTGGCGTAGCTCCTCCGTCATAGCTCTCATGGCAGAGCGAGCATCCTTGGCCTCGGTGGTGGCCTTATTCAGGTCCTCTTGCTCCGCTCGACCTTCTTTTTTAAGAAGCTCACAGTGGTCGGTAGCATTCTTCAACTTCACGGCCAGTTTGGCCATTTCCTTTTTGCTTCGGCAATGAGCAGCATGTTCAGCTTTTAGCTCTTTGCCCGCCTTTAAGGCAGCCGCATCACTTTTCTGGCCTGCTCCTTGGCTCGGGCAAGCTCCGCCCGAAGATTCTCCATGGTAGCGGCACCATCTGCATCAAGCATACATGTTGTAAGGCACGGGCATCAAGCTCCCTTACTAGGTGTCCGCGGAGAAACTGCATACCTTGTGACTCGTCCATCCGCTTATTGACAAGCGCGATGTCGGCATCCGCCACGTCAAGTTGCCGCTTTAGTTTGGAAAATTCATCAGTCTAGCTAGCCACCGGACGGTCCGCCACCTACATAGGAAGGGCGGCATATTATAGCTGGGATTATGATCCTCGGCACACCATCATTTTTGACAACGCACCGAGTCTCAGGGGCTACTATCTACACAGGGCGCATCTTATATATGCGGAACCGTCAAAAGGTACATCATTGCCGTACCTCAAAACCCGTCGATAAACTCCACGGAGGCCTCGTACAACCCGCTTTCGCGGACGAAATCTTTTCAATCACCGTACCCATCAATGCGGTGATCCTCTGAGATAGACACTCGCCCGAGCACCCTTCAACTCCTCGGACCGTGCAGCAGGAGGTGCAGACTCATCGATGGCCTTTTTGAAGGCGGACACGGAGGCTCTGGGGCCCCTCGACCGCCCTCCACCCCTGCGGATTCGGGAAACCCTCGCGATGACACCTCAGGATCGTCCGCCTCGCTAGGCGTACGGCGGGGGCGTTCCGCTCTCCATCATCTCCGGACCGAAGATCCCGAAGACGAGCTCTGCTGAGAAGGGCTGAGATCCGAACTACAAGGTAAAATTTGGTCATCTTGAGAGATAAAACAGGATGTCTCTTCTTTTAGGAAAAACTCCCTCTCTACTTACGGCTCATTGGAGGCTGATCTCCTTGGGGAAATAATGCGGCGGGGCATCTTCGGCGCAGGACCCTCTGGCGAGGATTTCTTCCAGCTTTGAGGCCTTGGTCTCCGGATCTTGAGGCGGTCCTCTTCTCCCCTTGGATGGAGGTTCTCGATCCCTCCTTGTATCTAACCTCCTTCTTCACGGAGACAGTAGCTTCCTTGTTCCCCCCTTCACCTTCTTCTAAAGGTGCAGCCTCCAGCATCTTGGTTAACACGGGATCCGGCATGGTCTCAGGGAGGGGGGCCGGACACCTGATCAGTTTTGCTTTCGCTATCCACTCCTGTTTAGAGGACAACTCTTTTAAGGGCAAGTTTATGATAAATATACTGGGATGGCGTGTCAAGATGCAGGACTACTTACTTGAGCATCCGGGCGAATGCAGCTCAGACCTGCGTCCTCGGTCAAGTCCGAACACATTTCTTGTGATCCAAAGAACAGTTTGTACATCTCCGCGGGCGTTGCGCCCATAAAATGTTGAAGAGCTCGCGGTCCCTCCGGATTGAACTCCCACAGGCGGACGGGGCGTCGTTTGCAGGGCAGAATGCGACGAATCAGCATGACTTGCGCTACTACGACTAGATTGATCTCTCTCTCTTGGAGGTCTCGAATACGGCCCTGCAACAAGGGCACTATCACGCCCAATATGCGACCCTATCCAAAAGGAACTCGACGGTCCCACCAAGGATAGACCCGCATATTGGAACGCTTTTTCAAGGTGGATATCATTACATCAACATTACATAATAGTGGGATACATCCAATACATATAATGTCACATGAATACAACAATACAACATACAAGATCAACATCCGACTACGGATGAATCATAAATGAAACTCAAACAATATCCACCTGCTATCCCGGGCTGCCGACACCGAACCTATCCCCGATCGAAGAAGCGGAAGAAGAACTCCAAACAAGCAAACATCGCTCTCGCGTCATGATCATCGCAAACCTGTACCTACAACTGGTGGTGTAGTAATCATGAGAGCCACGAGGACTCAGCAATCCCATTACCATGGGTATCAAGACTAGCAAAGCTTAATGGGAAAGGAAGGGGTAAGGTGGTGAGTTTGCAGCAGCGACTAAGCATATATGGTGGCTAACATACGCAAATGAGGCGAGAAGAGAAACAAAGGCGGTCGTCAACTAGTAATGATCAAGAAGTGATCCGAAC
The DNA here is from genome assembly GCA_021605205.1 of Aegilops longissima. Classification (NCBI taxonomy): domain Eukaryota; kingdom Viridiplantae; phylum Streptophyta; class Magnoliopsida; order Poales; family Poaceae; genus Aegilops; species Aegilops longissima. The sequence continues at coordinate 302,104,692 of CM038677.1, forward strand.
TCCTACTTACGTCGACACATAACCCGAAACCGTGTTCTCCTCTCGATCAACCCGAAAAGAGACACTCACGATTACGCTTTACGGTTGGTGTATTTTAGAAGAGTTTGCTTCAAGTTTACTACAACGGATATTAACAAATTCCCATCTGCCACATAACCGGGCATGGCTCTCGAAAGTTTATACCCTGCGCAGGGTGTCCCAACTTAGCCCATGATAAGCTCTCGCGATCAACGAAGGATATTCCTTCTCCCGGAAGACCCGATCAGTCTCGGAATCCGGCTACAAGACATTCGACAGCAATAAAACAAGACCAGCAAGACCTCCGGCGTCCGACACCACGATAGTAGCTGCACATATCTCGTCTCGAGCCACGACGGATGAACACTACGTCGACAACCCATGATACCCCAAGTTGCCTAGGCGGCACCGCAAGTGGCTCTAGTTTGGACCAACACTTAGACAAGCATTGGCCGGGGGCTAAATAAAGATGACCCTTGGGTTAATTACTCCCAAGGGAAATGTAGGTGGTGGTGAGGCAAATGGTAAAACCAATGTTGGGCCTTCTTGGAGGAGTCTTATTCAAAGCGAACTGTCAAGGGGTCCCATAAATCACCCGACCAGCGTTAGGGACGCAAAATCCGGGAACATAATACCGATATAGCGGAAACTAGGGCGGCAAGAGTGGAACAAAACACCAGGCATAAGGCCGAGCCTTCCACCCTTTACCAAGTATATAGATGCATTAATAAAATAAGATATATTGTGATATCCCAACAAGTAAACATGTTCAACAAGGAACAACATCTCCATGTTCAACAAGGAACAAACTTCATCTTCACCTCCAACTAACAACGCTATAAGAGGGCTGAGCAAAGCGGTAACATAGCCAAACAACGGTTTGCTAGGAAGGGTGCAAAAGGTTAGAGGCTGACATGGCAATTTGGGAGGCTTGAGGAACAAGTAATAGGTAGCGCAGCATAGCGATAGAACGAAGCAACTAGCATATAAATGATAGTAATGAGATCCAGGTAGCGATCATCTTGCCTGAAATCCATAAGGAAGAAGAACGAGTCCATGAAGAAGATGAGCGAATGAAGCGAACCAAGCGTGAGCGAGCGAATCCTCACGATCATAGCAAGCAGGAACTAACAAGAAGAAGCACACAACATAGTAAACACACCACACATGAACATGACAAGATGCACAACAAACATGATGCATGACAAATCTAGATGAGGCTACTCATGGCAAGAGATGATGCAAACAAGAACAACACATCAAAGCAAGTTTAAATGAGGCCGGGAACAACATAGAACAATTCCGGTAAGTCCTCATATGCAAATTTCGAAATTGGTCCAGATCTGAATAAACATTATGTTCAAGTTGTTAAACAGCAAGTTAAGATGCACCACGATGATCTACACAAAATTATAGTCAAGTTACATATAAAGTTCATTAGATTCGGAGCTACGGCCTAGAAGATATGAGCAAAACAAGTTAATCATAGCCTTGATGCAAAATGCATACAAACATCAATAACACACCTCAAATCATGGATGCAACATGATAATATTAAACTACATGCAAAATCAAGCAAGTTTCATATAGAGCACACTCAAAAGCGAACAGCGGTTCAACACATACACTCTATACAAGTCATGACAACAATCATCCAAAACAGCAACTAGGCATATTGCAAGCATCAAAACAACATGCTACACGACCTCAACAAGAAAACAAAAGGCATGGGCATGATGTACAGGTAAAGCATGACAAAACATGAACACTGAGCTATCTCCAGAAATCACTAGAACATGCTCAAACACACATGGCAAGATTGCAAATAATAACAGTTTCAGACTTATCAGGAAATAACATCAGGTTGCAATGTTTAGAGCTATCAAACAACATGCTACAGGAACTTATCATGGCAAACAAAGCCATGGCATGAATCTACTAAATGCATAGATCAAATGTCCTTTAGTGACCATGAGCCAAAAAGGACCATAAGATATGATGGCACCCATGTAAACATGGCAAATTATATTACAGATTCATACATGGCAGGAACAACAATAAGTAGGCATGTTGGTGAGCTTGAACCACTCACTACAGAGCAATACATGGCATGGCAAGGCAACCAACAGTAAGAATACATGGCATAGAAGCTATACATGGCAAGAACAACATCATAGAATACACGGATCAACTACAACAACCTTGGCAAAATTGAATAACAAGTAAACAACCTGCCAGGAAACATTTTATAGCAAAAGTAGACCTCGATTGACTCAAGCTATGGCACTCCATAATTGCAAACAAGGGCATGGATGGATAGAGAATAACCATATGTTCAAAACATCCTTACTGAAGTATCTCAAAATAAGCATGGATCTCTCGGTAGCATCAAGTTTACATGGCATAAAAATATCAGCAAAACAGGGGCTGAAATCAGCAACATCATGAAGCCTAGTTTGCATGCTTGTGCTAGTCACCACAGAGATCACAAAAATACATGGCATACACCCCTGTAAAGATGGCATGGCATATTACAAAACACATATAGGACTCAAGTTCATAGGGTGCACACATCAATCATGGCAAAAATGACAAAAGTGCATGTTCTGATAAGAATCTGAAACTAACATCACATAGCCCTCTTCTAACAGCATTTCGGGCATCAATATGAGCTCAAATGTAAATGATGCAATGAGATGAAATGATGTACTCGTCGATACGAACAAATTGACATATTACACGCACGAAACGGAGCTACGGATGCAGAGTTATGATGCGATGAAAATGCATGATTATGACAAAAACTTGGGGACTTGGCGAGAAAGCAGGCGGGGAAAGTCAACCTGCGGGCACGGATTCGAGGCAGGCGGATCTCGCCGGAGACGCGGGGCGGCGGCCGAATGAGGAGGAGGGGCCGGAGCCGCAGGGACGGCCGGATCCGGTCGGCCCGACGGATCAGCAGCGGCAACGAGCGGGCGTCGGCGAGGGCGAGAGGCGGGCGGCGTGGAGGCGCGCGGGCGGGACGGCGGGCGAGGTCGCTCGCGGCGGCAAAGCGGCTCAAGGGCGGAAACTCCAGGCAGCGCGGCGCCGGGAGGCGCCCGGCGGGCGGCGCGAAGCGGAGCCGCCGGAGCCAGGCGGAGCTTCGCCGGAGGAAAGCGAGCGGCGGCAACACAGGCATGGCAGGGCGGCTGGGCGCCTTGGCGCCCAGCGGGCAGCGGCGGATCCGGGCCCATGAACTGGCCTCGGGCCTCGCGCGGAGCGGGCGGCGGCGGGCGGACAGTGGCGTCGCCCGATTAGCGGAGGGCGGCGGAGGCGGACACGTCCGTGGGTGATCGGACATGTCCGTGCAGCGGGAAGGAGGACGAAGCTAGGGTTAGGGGGGATTCATCCGAATTTGGGGAGGTGCATATTTATAGGTAGAGGAGCTAGGAGAGTCCAAATGAGGTGCGGTTTTCGACCACGCGATCGTGATCGAGCGACCGAGAGCATGGAGGGAGTTGCTGGGTTTTGGGCCACTTTGAAAGGGTGTTGGGCTGCAACACAAAAGAGGCTTTTACGGTTACCGGTTAACGTTGGAGTATAAACGACCTCCAAATGGCACGAAACTTGACAGGCGGTCTACGGTGCTATACCAAGGCAGCTTGACAAACCTCGGTCCATTCCGAGAACGTTTAACACCCTACACGAAAAGAGGTAAAAGGCGGCAGGAGACATAGGAGTGCGGATTGCAAAGCGGACAACGGGAAAATGCTCGGATGCATGAGGCGAACACGTATGCAAAATGAAATGCACATGATGACATGATATGAAATGCAGATGATGACATGGCAAAGTGCAACACGCAAGCATATGACATGGCAAGGACGACGAATAACTGGCAGGCACCTGGCGCATCGAATCCGGGGCGTTACAGGCACGTCCTTGGATGGCCCACAGTCAAGCCCTTTATTGACCCATGATGCCAGCCGTGGTGGACGACCCAAGCGAAAGGCAGGTGGCGCCACCCATTTGGTGCCCCTGGGAGCTATGATATAAAACCACTCTTGTTGCCATAGGCTGAGCTCCTCTTGAAAAGAGCCCTCGGGCCATGGGCGTCGGCATTCTTGCTTATAACAGCCCCTCACTTTTCTGCTGTTGCCCCTTGATCATCTTGGCTCCACCTTGAAGGTCTTGAGCCATAATCCGAAGTGAGGGTAATGCGGAGGAAGGCTTCACACGACGATGAGCGATGAGATGTGGAGGATGGACTCGGATCCAAGTCGTAAAATTCCAGCCCGTAATAAAACATGAGCCCCCTCACGAAGGGGTCCGTCGGGAAACTTAGCCCCCGAAGGAAGTGAGACGCAAACACCACACTTTCACCGGGCTTGGGAGTGGGAATAACCTTCCCTTGAGCAGGCAGCCTATGTGAGATTTCGCCGGTTAGATACCTGGCATCTCTTAGCTTTAGGACGTCTTCTTCCGTGATGGAGGAAGGCATCCAACGGCCTTGGAGGTCGGAATCGGACATCATCGAAGGTCTGAAGCGCCTGAATCTGGAGCTTTGGGTGTTGGAACTCGAAGCGAAGGGCGGATTCGATGGACATTGAGAAAAAGGAGCGGGGCCTTGGTCTCTTTATAAAGAGATTGAATACCAGGAGCCCTCCCCGTGACCATTCGGGACTCGCCTTCGACAGAGGAGGCGTGCCAACGGGCACGATTGGGTTACCCACACCCGTATTGATGAGAATCCCGGAATAAGGGGACATGATCTCTGCTTTGACAAGACGTGCCAAGGAAACCGCCTCGGTAAACGCGCTGAGGTGGGACAGTGAAAACGATTCGAATAAAGGCTTGGTCGTGGTGTGGTGTCACGCCGCGGAATACGTCAGCAGATTGAACTTGTGTAAATATTATTCTCTCTACGATGGTATGTGGAACTTATTTTGCGAGCGGACACTATCCTTGTGTTCAAAATCTTCTATGAAGTATTCGGAAGAGAACCCGCCTTGCAATGTCGAAGACAATATGCGCGCGCGGACTCGTCGTCATTGAAGCCTGGTTCGAGGGACTCTGAGGGAGTCTGGATTAGGGGTGTCCGGATAGCGGACTATAGCCTTTGGCGAGACTCTGGACTATGAAGATACAAGATTGAAGACTTCGTCCGTGTCCGGATGGGACTTTCCTTGGCGTGGAAGGCAAGCTTGGCGTCTGGATATGTAGATCTGCTACCATTGTAACCGACTACGTGTAACCTAACCCTATTCGGTGTCTATATAAACGAGAGGGTTTTAGTCCGTGGGATGAAAAACAATCATACCATAAGCTAGCTTCTAGGGTTTAGCCTCTCTGATCTTGTGGTAGATCTACTCTTGTACTACCCATATCATCAATATTAATCAAGCGAGAGTAGGGTTTTACCTCCATCGAGAGGGCCCGTGCACAGGTAAAACATTGTGTCCCTTGTCTCCTGTTACCATCCTCCTAGACGCACAGTTCGGGACCCCCTACCCGAGATCCGCCGGTTTTGACACCGACACCCGCCCTCAACTAGCATCTTTGTCACCTTGAGGTTGCGTATCGTTGGTGAAACCAACACCAGCAAACACCCGACTGCAGCGGCTTCTGAGCGTCGAACGACGGCTCCGTTGCTGTGATCTCACGCGCCCACTGCTTGAGCTAGCGGTGAGATGCAAAGAGGTGCCACCATCGACGCACATGGCCTCCGTAGCCTTCTGGAACTCATGCTCGCCGGACTCGTCGTCCTCGTCATGATCGTCGTGTTCCTGCTTCTTGTCGTGGCCTCAAGCGGGCCTCTCTTGCTGGTTATCCTTGCCGCGGCGGCCTCCTTAGCCGCCATGCTTCTTGACGGATCCTTCGGCACCATCCTCACCCTTCTCCTTGTCCCACCTCTCGTACTCGCCTTTTTGCTTTTCAGCAAGAAGCTCAACTTGTTGGCAGTTCTGGAGGTTGTGGCCCTTGGTGCGGTGGATCTTGCAATACTGCTTGTCGGAGCCCCGTAGCTTGTCGGTAGCCGCCAAGGCCCGGCAAGCGGCGCACCAGGCAATCTCCTTGCCGGGGTCGTCTGCCTTGGCCTTCTTGGAGGCGCCGGTGTTGTCGGATCCCTCGACGGCAAGCACGGCCTTGCCCTTACGCTTCCTGTTGCGGCGCCGACCCTTTTTCGACGGGGCGGCGGTGTCTTCGCCCATAGAGTCTGTTTCCGCGCCGGCATCCTTCAGCTCGGGCGCATCTATCAGCCAGAACATAAAGTTCGGCCACATCTTTAACCTTGTTCATCGCCAGCTCTTCACGCATCTTGCGGTTGCGCACATTTTGATGGAATGTGCTGATCACGGTGGCGGCTTGAACATATGGTATGTTATATTGCACCCGACTGAACCTATGTATGTACTAGCGCATGTTTTCACCTTCCTTCTAGGGAATGATATGCGAATCGCTGGCCTGGCCATGAGCTTGGTGGCCTCCTGTGAAGACACCAATGAACTCATACACAGATACGACCAAGAAGAAATGGAATCCGCCGGCAAGTGCATCCACCAAGACATGACATTGGGTTTCAGTGCCAACGGGAAGTAATTGGCTAGCACCTTGTCGTCGCGAGCTCCAGCGGCTTGCGTCGCGATGGTGTAGATGCTGAGGAACTCCGACGGGTGGGTCTTGCAATTGTACTTCTCGTCGACGTCGGGCTTGAACGTGCGGTGGGACAGCCACTGGAACTACCGCAGCTCACGGGTAAAGGCTGGGCAACCCACCTCGTAGGGTAGGCCACCGGAGCCTCCCGGCGCTGGGTGGTCCATAGTGGGCCCTAACCGCCTATCTGACTGGTGGAGCGCATCGCGCTGGCGCTCAATGGTGGTTCGAGCGTCTTCATGGGCTCGCTTTCGAAGAACTTGGCGCTGATCGCAGTGCGTCCGTGGGTCGGACGACGCTATGGAAATGTTATCACAAGCGTCATTACGACGGACCGGCACCCGCGACAACTGGCGTGGGGGAGGAGAGTGCACCGTGGCTGCAGCACCTCCGGTCCTTCCACCGCTGGTACGTGGTGGCTCGATGGAGCGTCGGTCCTGCTGGTCGCGGTTCATCTTTGTTGGCGACGCCGACGAGGCTCCGGATGGTGGCTCTCCACTCGTTGAGCTTTTCCGCGGCAGGAGGGAAGTCAAGGAGCAGCTGCGCGCGCGCCAAAGCTTCTGCTGGCGTGGGTGGCAGCGAAAGCTGTGTGGACCATGATGCACTCCGACTTCTAACCACGTTAGAAGGAGCTCTATCACGGCCTGGCGGCTGCGCACCATTTTCTCCAGGACTTCGGCGGGCATGATGCCCTCCTTCGTCCCGTGAATGATGCACATGACTCTTCCCACGACGGCGTCCGGGGTCACCAGCGTGGTGACGCTGCTCGTCGCGCACACCCTAGGAAGAGCGCGTTGTGGGCGCCGGCGTAGGCGTCTTGGAGGTTGCTGCGCCGCCCGTAGGTGGCACGGCGCCACCCCGGGAGGGCCCCGCGCCACCTGCGTGGGGCCCAGCTCCGTCCTTGGGTTTGGTGACGTGCAGCCCGTCGTCTTGCGCATGAACGACGCCGCTCGCCAGGCTCCGACTGCCAGAGCGATGTTGGTGCTCGCGGGCTGCGCCTCGGGTTCTGTCCTCGACCGGCCCACTGCTCGCCCGCACCGGTACGGGCCGTCCGGCTCCAGATGAACCGACCACCGTGGTCATCTTCTTCTTGGGAGCCATGGCGATGAGGAACTTCTAGGCTAACCGCTAGACCGGATTTCCACAACTGCGCCCCCTAGCTGGCACGCCAAAGATGTCGGTGGAAATGACACCTATGGGACCACTGGAATCCCTTCTACGGTTGGCGGGCACGGGGTTGTGCAAAGAGCGGGTCTGGTGGTCAGCACAAGGATCGTTTACCCAGGTTCGGGCCACGAGGATGCGTAAAACCCTAGTCCTGCTTTGGTGTATGTATTTGAGTGTTCTTGAGTTCTTGAACTAGCTATGGTGTCTCCCTAGTCCAAAATATCCAAATCCTTTTCCTGGTCGCCTTGGGCCTCCTTTTATAGACAAAAGGGGTCGCCATAGTGGCACACAGGAGGTGGAAAGGTGTACAGTGGATGCGTCTATCCTCTGGCACCGTTGGACAGACGCATTTAATGCGCTGCCGACGTGCCCCTCTTGCTTTATCGGGGATGGCAAGGAAGCTCGTCCCAGCTGGTTGAGCTGGCAGCTGCATGGGGACGGCGGTGGAGCCTTGGCAGACGCGGGCCCTGCTGCGGCCCCGTAGGTGTCTTCGGCAAGGGCCTTGCCGGGGCCCCGACAAGGGTGTTGCCGTGGAATCATTGTCTTCCCAGGTAAGCATCTTGCCGGGGGTCTCGTGGATTTCCTCGGCTAGGATCCCGCCGAGGATCGTCGTCTTCTGGTCCTCATCTGATCTCGTGTGTTTATGATCTTGACGAAGATCTGCATGCTACCACGGAAGTGCCTGCCGAGCCCTGGTCCCAATGTGGTTGTCGGAAACCCTTGGACTCAAGGGTGGCGCGTGCCGCTGGCATTGGGCAAGGTGCCCCGGCAAGGCTCTTGCCGGGGCCATGGAGGCCACCCAGCACGAGTCCGCCTCGCCCCTTTGCTCTTTGCGGTCTCTGGTCTTGGCGTTTCTTTGATCGCCTTGTGCCCCGGCTTCCTTTTCCTGCCCAGCCCAGTGTGGCCGCGGGCACGGCTCTGACTGCCCGTGCACAAGTAAAGGGGTCAAAAGGAGAGTCCCTACTTTTGTACACCGACACACCGACATGGATGAAGATGCCGATGGCCCTACATAAGACAGCTCATCCCTGGTAAACACCGGTAGGTGGACGGCTACATCTATTTATGATGTCTACAAGGTGGACACACCCAATACCCCTCCAAGACGTCGACAAAGACGCAGAAGAGGCAACAATGGAGAACCCAGCGGCAACAACGCACATGCCGATAATGGCGATGTAAAGGCCGGTGTTGCCAACAACCCCGAGGGAGACCATCAAGCTTCCCTAGTGCGAAACAGCATACCTGAAGGACATCTTGAGGACCTGAATCCCGACGACCTCTTTCAAGGGTCCGATGGCAACTACATGCCGAAAAATGAGGATGATGAAAGCCTCGGTACCGAGGACTATGTCATCCCCGAGGACCCTTTCGAACAAGAGAGCTTCCGGAGACACCTCATTGCTACGACTCAGAACATGAAACGCAAGTAGCAGCTGCTGCAAGCCAACACCGACGCACTAAATGAAAAGTGGGTCGAAGTGCTCTCCGCTAAATAAGACATGGAAGACTGGCGCCTATCACACCCTGATTTTCATGCCACAGCACTTAAGCTAATAAATCATGATAAAATTTGGTTTGACAAAAACTTTGGAGTGTTTTGTATTTGCTTTGATTGAATGTTTGACTGTTGTTTGCAAGTGCTCTAAAAATCAAATAAATTCTCCAACTCTTATACTCCTTTTCCTTGATCCAAAAACCTTTCCCAATGATCATGCCATGTGTATATGACATAAAAATAATTTCTTACAAAGCTAATTTGGTCAAATAGTATTTTCAAAAATTAGTTTTCCAAAAACCCCTGAATTGAGATTTGCACTGCAAGTACTTAATTAAGGGCAGTAAAAATCTTCCCAAAATATATTTGACTCCTATTAGATATAGGACACCCAGAAACTACAAAAATATAATTTTAAAAGTTATTTTCCTATTTTATTTAAAGCCTTTTTCTTAAGTCCAGAAATGGTCTTTAATAGGTTAAAATTATTATAATGCTTTAAAAATATTTGGGAAAAACCTAGGGAAACTCAGTGGACATATATTGTCCATATATAAGAGTTTCAACACATGGTCATGTTCAAAATATTGGTCAAATCTCTCAAAACCCCTTTCTGGATATTTCAAGCTTTTGAAATATTTACAAAGGAAATATTCCCCAAAAATTCCAAGAAAATTCTAGCATGTCACATATGACATGTTTGATGATCTTGCCAAGTCTCATGTCATGGAGAACAGTATAACCCCATGAAACCCTCTCAAAACCACTTATGTCCTTTTTCAAGTTTGAACAACTTTGCACTGTCAAATATGTCCAAATGCTCTCACACTTGGTGCACATGCTCAAATGGTGTAATAATGCATCTAGACCAAGTGGCACAAGTTGGAGAACAAGTTAACTTGATCAAAGAGCCCCAAAACCCTTCATGTCCAGAACCAAAATTGAACAACTCTACATTGGCAAATGTCGGCGTTCTGGGAACGGGGGTACCTAGACTTGCCTGCCTGCGGCCTGCAGCATGGCTCAAGGGGTGGCCCAGCACGGCCCATCTTCGTCAGCACAAGCTCAAGACCCTCGAGAGGGCCAAGCCTCATGGGCGGATGACAGAAGCTTCCTCGCACGGCCTCGTCAGTGGCTCGTGAGGAGGCGGAGAGATCAAGGCGGGTACCGCACGAGGTGCCCATGACACAAGCCATGACGACTAAGGGCGCCAAGGGAGCCAGCCAGCCAGCAGTGTCCTCCTTTCCTCTTTGGTGCTAAGGGGCAAGCGCGGCAGAGCATCAAGCAAAGGCATCTGTTTTGGTGCAACAAGACCAAGACCGTCGCAACGGCAGGAAGGAAGTCATCGTGGAGCCCAAGCCGGCGTCACCACCAGAGCCTTTGACAAAGAGGACCAACTTTAGTCGAGGATAAGTGTACTAGATGTTCCCTTCAAAATGGCCAATTGTTGGCGCCTTCCCGCTCAATATTTGGGAAGAGGCTCGGGGCCTCTGCCTATAAATAGGACTAGCCACCCATGGGGTAGAGTCGACTTGATCCGGAGCGAGCTAGAGATCAAGAAATCTAGAGAGAGAGAGAGAGCGACCAACTCCCCTAGCGATTCATCGCACCAGCCAAGAACAGACCCTCATGAGGCTGTTCTTTCTTGTATTGTTCTTCACAGCCTGAGGCAATCCACCACACCACACACTGGAGTAGGGTGTTACACCACAATGGTGGCCCGAACCAGTATAAACCTTGTGTCTCTTGTGTTGTTCCTTTAGTAGCTTAGATCCCAGCGAGGCGGCGAGGTGCAGGCAGGTGGAGGGCGAGATCTCCGCGCGCGCCCTAGTGTTCGAACCTAGAGGGTCTGCCGGAACCCGAAATCCGACATTTGGCGCGCCAGGTAGGGGTGCGCCGGAGCTTTCCCTTCCGCCGACCCGCTCTCAGCCGACACCGCGACTCGCCCTACGATGAGCAGCGCGCCGCCCGCTCCGGCCGCCGGCACCAGCGTGGGGGCCAGGGGGCTCCGAGCCTTGGCCCCAGCCTTGCGACAGGTGCCGTGGCCGAACAAGTTCAAGCCGGAGATGCCACCGCGCTACAACGACACGACCGATCCACTGGCCTTCCTGCTGGCGTACGAGGAGGCCGTCCTCGAAGCAGGAGGCGATGACAAGGTCATCGCCAACTGGCTTCCAATGGCCCTCACCGACGCCCCGCGCATGTGGCTGCTCCACCTGCCAGCAGCTTCCGTGGCCTCTTGGGAAGAGCTGCGCAACCTCTTCCTTGCCCAGCACACTGCGCCGACGCCCCCGGTTGTTGCGGCTCTCCTGGGCGGCTCGCAGGCGCCACCTACAGGCCGCCACGTCAAGCCATTCGTCCGCCAAGTCGCCGCTGCCTCCGCGCGGGAGGGGGCTCCCCCAGGTCGGCCGGCGTCCAAGGTCGATCTGGCCTTCAGCTCGGAGGACCACCCCTCCAACTCAACCTGCTCGGGCGCGCTCCCAATGCTGTGCACTCCCACCATTTGCCAGGTGGCCGTCACCAGGACCCTCATCGACGGCGGCGCGGGCCCAGTGTGCTCTCGGTTGAAGCCTTCAGCCTCCTCTACATACTGCCGGAGCGGCTTCGGCCTAGCGGGCCCTTCTTGGGCATCGGGGGCGGTTTGGCCGGCTCCCTGGGGCAGATCCGTCTACCGGTGACCTTCGGCACCTATGACAACTTCCGCACCGAGCTCATCGACTTCGACATCGCCCCCATCGGCCTCCCATACAACGCCATCCTCGGCTACCCAGCGCTGGCCAGATTCATGGCTGCGACTCACCCAGCGTACAACCTCATGAAGATGCCCGGGAGCAACGGCGTCCTCACCGTGTCCGGAGACACCGAGGATGCATTGCAAGTACTCAAGCTCGCCTTCAAGACTGCGGTGGCGGCCCAGCCCGCCGGCTCAGACGCCCCTGAGCCCAAGGGGGCTGCGCCGGCCAAGAAGAAGCAGTTGTTCACCCAGGACAAGGCAGAAACCAAGGAGATACTAGTCAACGAGGACGGATCCACCAACGCCACCTTCACCATAGGCGCCAACCTCGAACCCGAGCAGGAGGAGGCCCTGGTCAAGTTCCTGCGCGCAAACAAGAAGTTGTTCGCCTGGGAGCCTGATCAGCTGGCGGAGATCCCTAGAGGTGTAATCGAGCATCACCTCAACGTGTGCCCCAACGTATGCCCCGTGAAGTAGAAAGCGAGACGACAGTCCACTGAAAAGCATGCTTTCATCGTCCAAGAGACCCGCAAACTGGAAGCTGCAGGGGTCATTCGCGAGGTCCGATATCCAGATTGGCTGGCCAACCCTGTTGTTGTGCCGAAGAAAGGGGGGAAGGAACGCATGTGTGTCGACTTCACCAACCTCAACAAAGCCTGCCCGCAGGATCCATTCCCGCTTCCCCGTATCGATCAGATCGTCGATTCCACCGCCGAGTGCGACCTGTTATGCTTCCTGGATGCCTTCTCTGGCTATCACCAGATCAAGATGGCGGTAGAAGACATGGAAAAGACGGCCTTCTTGACCCCATGTGGAGTGTACTGCTACACATGCATGCCGTTCAGACTCACATAGCGCAGGGCGACCTTCGGGGGTGATGCACACCATCTTGGGCCCGCAGCTCGGGAAGAATGTTGAGGCTTACGTCGATGACATTGTGGTGAAGTCTCGTGAGGCCAAAACCCTGATACAAGACCTGGAGGAAACCTTCGCGAGCCTCAACGCAGTGAACCTGCGGCTCAACCCGGAGAAGTGTGTGTTTGGGGTCCCCTCGGGCAAGCTCTTGGGCTTCCTCGTGTCCCACCGAGGCATCGAGGCTAACCCAGAAAAGGTCAAGGCGGTCGAGGACATGAGCCCACCAAAGACCCTCAAAGAAATGCAGAAGCTCAATGGGCGCGTGACCGCACTAGGACGCTTCATCTCCAAGTTGGGGGAGCGAGCGCTGCCTTTCTTCCAGCTGATGACGAAAAAGGGGCCCTTTGAATGGACTGAAGAGGCCAACACGGCATTCCAAGATCTCAAGAGGTACCTAACCAGCCCTCTGGTAATGGTGGCCCCGCACCCTCAAGAACCCCTGGTGCTCTACCTTGCAGCCACTCCCTACTCTGCCAGCGCAGCCCAGGTGGCGGTTAGGGAGGAGCGTCGGACCAAAACCGCAGCAGCTACCCGGGTCAAGGCGAAGCAGGATCAAGGAAGACCCACAGAGACCACTACCACAGCCGAGAAGGATCAGCCGCTGCAGGGAAACGCACTCGGGACAGAAGAGACCACTCCCCCTGGCGACCAGCCTCTGGAGGCTCCACTTTCTCAGGAGGCGCCATGGTCTCTGGAGGGCGCCAACGACACCAGCACCCCAACCTCGTTGAACACCCTGTGTACTTTGTTAGCACAGTGTTGCGGGACGCGAGGGCACGGTACCCCATGCTTCAGAAACTCCTCCTCGCGCTATTGGTGGCCTCGTGCAAGCTGCGGCATTATTTTCAGGGCCACCCCATCAAGGTTGTCTCAGCATACCCCTTGGAAAGGGTGCTCAGGAGCCCCAACTCAGCTGGAAGAGTCGCTGAGTGGAACATCGAACTGCAAGCGTTTCAGCTCGAGTTCAGCATAACCAGAGTCATCAAGGGGGGCGCATTGGCGGATTTCGTGGCAGAATGGACGGAGGCGCCAGGCCTCAAGGCTGATGAGGATCGATCCCTCTCCCCGGGAAGCGAGGCGCCGGACGGTTGGGTCATGTACTTCGATGGGGCATTCTCCGGGCATGGCGCGGGGGCTGGAGCAGTGCTTATATCTCCTACTCAAGACAAGCTCTACTACGCCGTGCAGCTCTGTTTCCAGCACGGAGAAAAGGTCTCCAACAACATAGCAGAATATGAAGGCCTGATAGCAGGCCTGAAGGCCGCAGCTGCCCTAGGAGTAAAGCGCCTTACCATCAAGGGTGATTCACAACTCCTCTTCAACTTCTCCAACAAGGTATACGAGCCGAGGGATGAGCACATGGAAGCCTACCTCGCAGAGGTCCGAGGATGGAGAAGTAGTTACAGGGGCTGGAGTTGCGCATGTGCCCGTGGCACCAATCAAGAGGCCGACGACATGCCAAGCGGGCATCCAGGCGGCTACCTCGGGGCTGGCGTCTTGAGGCGGCTCTTCAAGCCCTCGGCCACGCCATCGCTGTCAAGCACGGTGCAGCCTCGGGAGGAGCTCCCCTAGCCACCAGCCTCAGGAGCCCTAGTCTGTGGCCCGGCCTCAGGAGCACGCCTGCTCTTGACGCTGGAGCCTCAGGAGGGGTGCTGGATCACGGAGCTCCAGAGCTACCTGACGCAAGGGACCTTGCTAGAGAAGGAGGAGGAAGCGGAGCGTGTGGCGCGGCAAGCCACAGCATACTGCATTAGGGACGGAGAGCTCTACCGGAAGCGACCAAATGATGTGTCCCTACGCTGCATCTCCAGTGAGCAAGGGAAGGAACTGCTGCCAGATATACACGGTGGAGACTGTGGGCATCATTCATCATCGCGGACCCTCGTTGGCAAGGCGTTCAGCAGCGGGTTCTATTGGCCCACTGCGCTCAACGACGCCGTCGAACTGGTGAAGGCTTGCGAGGCCTGCCAATTCCATGCCAAGCAAATCCATCAGCCGGCGGGAGGTCTGCAAACTATACCCTCTCGTGGCCATTCGCGATGCAGGGGCTGGATATCACAGGCCCGTTCCTCGGGCGCCGAGGGCTATCGCTACCTCTCGTCGCCATGGACAAGTTCACCAAGTGGGATGAAGTGGAAGCCGTCCGCACCATCCCCGCAGGTTCTGCGGTCAAGTTCGTCAAGGGCATCGTGAGCCGGTTCGGGGTGCCGAACCACATCATCACCGACAACGGTTCGCAGTTCACCAGTAATCTCTTCAAAACATAATGTGCTAACCTTGGGACGCAGATATGCTACGCCTCGGTAGCCCACCCGCGGAGCAACGGTCAGGCCGAGCGAGCCAATGCGGAGGTCCTGAGGGGCCTCAAAACCAGGACATTCAAGAAGAAGCTGGAGGCCTGTGGCAGAGGTTGGTACGACGAGCTTCAGTCCGTGTTGTGGTCCATTCGCACGACCGCGACCAAGCCAACTGGCGATACCCCGTTCTTCTTGGTCTATGGAGCTGAACCGGTCCTCCCTCACGAGGTCAGACGTTGTTCCGCACGGGTCCTGGCGTTCGACGAGGCGCAACAGGACGCCATGCGGGGGATGGACCTCGTGCTGGGGGAGGAGCATCGTCGAGAAGCCACGTTACGAGCGGCGAAGTACCAACAAGCACTGCGACGATACCACTGCCGCCACATCCGCCCCAGACTCTTGAGGTAGGGGACCTCGTGCTCAGGCGGGTTCTCTCCAGGGAGGGACTACATAAGCTCTCTCCCATGTGGGAGGGCCCGTTCAAGGTTGTTCATGTTTCCAGGCCCGGCTCCGCGCGCTTGGAGACTCAGGAGGGGGTGCCCGTCCAGAACGCATGGAACATCCAGCACCTCCGGAGGTTTTACCCCTAAAAAGGCCCAGAGCCTGTGAAGAAGGCGAATGCCTGTGAAGCGCTGCATTTTGGAAAAGGCCCAGAGCCTGTGAAGAAGGCGAATGCCTGTGAAGCGCTGTGTTTTGGAAAAGGCCCAGAGCCTGTGAAGAAGGCAAACGCCTATGAAGTTTATCTTTCTGGAAAAGGCCCGGTGCCTGTGAAGAAGGCAAACGCCTGTGAAGTTTATCTTTCTTGAAAAGGCCCGGTGCCTGTGAAGAAGGCAAACGCCTGTGAAGTTTATCTTTCTGGAAAAGGCCCGGTGCCTGTGAAGAAGGCAAACGCTTGTGAAGTTTATCTTTCCGAAAAGGCCCGGTGCCTGTGAAGAAGGCAAACGCTTGTGAAGAAGGCCAATGCCTGTGAAGCTCGCCGCCCGTGACACTCTCAAGTAATAATGAGTTGGGGCTGTACACGCCCGGAGTCTCGAGGCGCCGGCCTTAGGCCCAGGGCTCCCTCCACGCCCAGTGGCAGCACTTAGCTCAGCTACCGGTGAGAAGACGTCGAAGACTAGATTAGGTGCCGGACGCGGTTTTTCTCATTTGCTCTCTGCAGTTGGCTTGTTCATTCCCATTCAAGGTTTTATTGAAGTCGTTTCCGTCTTTGGCTTGTGACTCTTTGCCTTTTCGCTCTCCTGCTTCGATTTCTCGCGCGCAAGTCTCGCGAGGGAGCAGCGCGAGAACCCTCGTGAGTGTTTTCTGCCCTTATCGTTTGAGGCTTCCCTACCCGGGTCCACTACAGGAGCACCCATCCAGTCCGTGCCCCACGGGCACCGCGACACGAACATAGGACCTGGGTCGGTCGCCTCCATAGCTGAGGCCGGGAGCTACCTCTCCAGACTAACCTTCGCAGGACATGAAGCGTTCGACGAGGCCTCGACCTCGGGAAGAAAAGGCCACGACAGGCGCCCCTGAGCTAAGTAATTTCTACGCGCAGGCGTGTGGCACAAAGGCATAATACCGAAATAGCGGAAACAATACAATAATTAACAGCAATAGTCCAAGCACGCCCCCGCGGGGCCCTATACTACTGTCTCTTTGCGCAGGAAAAGGAAAAAGAACAAAACAGGCGCGACTCGCCTGACACCAACTCGCGGGGGAGACTCGAACTACCTCCGGAGCTCAGGTGAACTCTCTCTCGTGCTTCATCGAGGCGCGATGGCGGGCAGACCCGCTACCTCCCTCCAGGCGGGCGCGGCGGCGTGGAGGCTAGTCGCGGCCACCGCTGGAGGAGCCGCTGCCCGAAGAAGAGTCGTCAAAGCTCGATGAACCCCGAGCGCCGCCAACCACGCGCGCGCTGTCGTCTTCATCATCGTTGGGGCTGGGCCCACGGACGCGGTCGTCGTTCTCAGGGCAGCACCCAGCGCGGCGACCGTCTTCCCCGAACACCCTCACGTAGAGGGTGGCATCGCCATCGAACTTGAAGTGCAGGGTGCACCGCAGGCTCGGACCACGCGCGCGGGCAAACGTTTGCCAGCCGCGGGTCAGGGTCATGCTCCCGGCTGCAGAGACCTCCAGCGAAGCCCAGGAGGCCCGGCTGCAGCAACCATCCGCCTGAAGCCAGAGGCCGCCCGGGGCACCGGCCGGAAGCTCACCTAGGAGGAAGCGAGGAAGCTGGAGCCGGGTGCCGGTCGGCTCCGCCGACCACACAACGAACTCCGGCAGCACCTCTGCCGAGTGGAAGCGCGGCCTAGGGGGTCACGCGGACATAGTGCGCCCCCCATCAACAGCCTGCCGCCCGTCACCACGCGGGAGATCACCTCCACGGCCGCGAGGAGCCACTATGGGAGCCACTGGGTGCTTGCGAGGACGGCCTCGGCCACGCTTGGGCGGGGGTGAGTCAGGCTCCACCTGGCAAGCATTTCCCTTCTCCGCGGCCGAGAACCTCTTTGGCAGAGCCATGAAGAAGAAGGAGAAGCAAGAGGGGATGGACTAGAAGGGCAGGCGCCGTCCCGTACTTATAGCCGGGGAAGGCCAATCGCCGGCCTCCACGATCGCAGGTAATCATGACCCGCTTTGCATGCAGGGACTTGTTAATTCGTGCAGTTGCCGAGGCGTCATGGGGGAGCGGAGCCGCCCACATCCAATCAACCGCCACGCGACGCCCAAGGCCACAGGCTGTTAGGGCCTGCGGCGCTTCGCACTTGCCCCTTCGCTTCTCTGCTCAGCCAAGTTCAGACGCGCCTTGGGCCCGGGGGCTACGGTCGGCGTTCTGGGAACGGGGGTACCCAGACTTGCCTGCCTGCGGCCTGCGGCGTGGCTCAAGGGGTGGCCCAGCACGACCCATCTTCGTTAGCACAAGCTCAAGACCCTCGCGAGGCGGATGACAGGAAGCTTCCCCAGGCACGGCCTTGTCAGGCTGGCTCGCGTGGAGGCGGAGAGATCAAGGCGGGGTATCTCACAAGGTGCCCATGACGCAAGCCATGACGACCAAGGGCGCCAGGCGGGTGCCAGCCCGCACAGTGTCCTCCTTTCCTATTTGGTGCAAAGGGCGCAAGCGCAGGCGAGAGCATCAAGCAAAGGCATCCGTTTCGGTGCAACAAGACCAAGACCGTTGCAACGGCAGGAAGGAAGTCACCGTGGAGCCCAAGCCGGCGTCACCACCAGAGCCTTTGACAGGCGAGGACCAACTTTAGTCAGGATAAGTGTACTAGATGTTCCCCTTCAAAATGGCCAATTGTTGGCGCCCTTCCCGCTCAATATTTGGGAAGAGGCCCAGGGCCTCTGCCTATAAATAGGACTAGCCACCCACAGGGTAGAGGCAGCTTGATTCGGAACAGAGCTAGAGATCAAGCAATCTAGAGAGAGAGAGAGATAGCAACCGAACTCCCCTAGCAGTTCATCGCACCAGCCAAGAATAGACCCTCGTGAGGCTGTTCTTCCTTGTATTGTTCATCATCAGCCCAGAGGCAATCCACCACACCACACACTAGAGTAGGGTGTTACACCACAATGGTGGCCCGAGCCAGTATAAACCTTGTGTCTCTTGTGTTGTTCCTTTAGTAGCTTAGATCCCAGCGAGGCAGCGAGGTGCAGGCAGGTGGAGGGCGAGATCTCCGCGCGCGCCCCAGTGTTCGAACCTAGAGGGTCTGCCGGAACCCAAAATCCGACAACAACTTTCTCATTTTGACTCCAACTTTTGTGGACATGTTTAGAGCCTCAAATGATGACACTACACTAAGTGGTGCATCAAGGAGAATAGATTTGCATGACTAAATCTTGGAAAGTCCATTTCTGTTGATTTCTAGGGTTTACAAAAGTTGCATTGGCAACTTTGCCCAATTAAACTCAATCTTGGTGGAACCCACTATTTTCTCATTCCATTTGACCCCGTAAAGCCTCATGTCAAGTGGGATCCATTTGCTTGACCAAACTACCATCAAACACCTTCTGCCATAATTTTGTGATCAACATTTGGGGCACCAAATGGATTCTCCTTGAGCCACAATTCTTACCACATCATGTCCTAGAACCCCTCTACCACTGGCATAAGTTGAATGGCTTCAGCTAAATTATTTGGGGGGCGAGAACCTCATTTTTCATCTTTGTCCAGCAACTTTCCCTCTCTTTCTTCTCTCCCTCTCTCTTTCTTTGACTTTGCTAGCTCGCCAACGTCATCCCAGGCTTTAGGCTATCACCCAGCACACTCCAGAAGCAAGTGGACACGGCAGATCGTGCAAAACGCGCTCATGCCGGCCAAAACCTGCTCTGGAGCACGCTACAGTGGCGGCTGAGCCTTGCTGCCGCACTCCCGTCCACCTCGGGCCACCCAAGCACGCCAGTCAACGCGCCTCGGCGTCCGCGACATGCCACTGCCTAGTCCCCCTCCTCCTTCTCCCTCCTGCTGCACCCTCGCACGCGTGCTAGAGCCGCCCGAGAGCCCCAAAGCGCGATCCTACACAGAGCCTCCCCCGCTCTCTCTCTCCTTCTCTCTCGACTTGGACCACGCCCACGGGCGCCACAGACAGCCCCGAGCCTCCTCCCGTGGCCACTGCGGCCATTTCCGCGGGTGCCCATAGGCCACGTCCACGGTGAGCCACGGCATCGCAATATAAGGCCGCCCGAGGCCTCTCTCTGGCCTCCTTTCGCTCCCTCTCCCTCCTGTGCATCACCACGACCGGCTTACCCCTTTCCCCGCGACCTCCTTACACCTCTATGGCCGGAACCGAGCCGCCGGCCTCCTCCAAAATTCCCATGAACCAGGGCTCCTTCCCCCCTCCTTTCTCCATCGGGAAAACCCCCAGGCCATGGTGGAACCTTCCCCCTCTTCTTCCTCTACTCCGGTACCCCATAGCGACGATGCCACCATCACCTTCGGCCTCGTCCGCCGTGACCAACGCCCTGCTCGACCACGTACTCCTCGGAGACCGTGCCACCCGCGGATGGATGTGTCTTGCCTCCCTGAGTATGCCGGTGGGCCAAGCACCGTGGGAGGTGGTCGGGGTCACCAGCAATCATCGCCGGAGTCGCCGACCGCGCCAGCCGCTCGAGGTTGAAGACGACCGCGGCAGCCTGTGGGCGGGCCCTACACGTCAGCGAGTCAGCGCCCGGACCCGTGGGGTTTAAGTGGAAACGGCTTCGCAGAATCCGCCATCGACGTCACCGCTATCGCCCGTGCGGCCAAGCCGCTGGGCCGGCCCAGTGGCGCCCTGCTGCTAAACCTCGCCCAGTGCGCGCCGCCGCCGCCCAGATCCGGCCCGTTTCGGTAAATCCTTTATCTTTTTCTTTTTCAGTAAACTTCAGAAATGCATAAACAATTCAAATAGTGTCCAAAATTGACGATTCAAATTTCTAGTGACTCCATAAATCATGCTCTACCTGTTGTTGCAACATGCACATTTTTCCAGAAAACCTTCCTTCACACAAATTAAATAAAATCCCATTTTCCATTTCTGTGATGAACTTTAGAAAATCATAGAGAGCTCATTTTTTATCCAAATTCCATGATTCAAAATCCTAGATGTCTATAAGTTCAAAACTTAGTTTTGGAACATTTTTACTAATACTTTCTGTATCACCTCAAATAATGGTCTATTTCTTCATGTATAGCCAACTTTGCAAATTCATAGGAAATCATTTGAACTCCAAATTCAGTGAAACCAGCTCCTAGGTTCTTATAAAATCATTCCTTGTGAAATGGGTGCCTTTTCTCAATTTTCAAAATAATTCTTCTGTACACTTCTTGCAAATCCACAAACCCCTTGATTCCATCATATTGAAATGTTCAGAAATACCCATTGATCCAACCCCAATGAAACCACTCTGGTTATTTTTCATATAACCAGAGATGTCCTAGAAAAGTCAAATTAATATTTTTAGAGCACTTTTATTTCCTGCCTTGTTGTGTTGCTTACTATGATTGTTTCCGACGTTAGTTGACGAAGTAGACGAAATACATGGAGATGGACCAGAAGATTTGAAGACTCTGATGCACCATGCAAGCAGCCCTTTGACCATGATGAACCATTTTACATCATAATAGCATTTTCGTTGCTTCACTGAGTGCATGATATACCTTGAATGGCAACCTTGCTAGGCTTGCCTCCGTTGCATACTCCATTGATACTTGCATTGTTCATGACTCTACCCTTGCTTAGAGTTGTGTTGGTGGGTTGTAGAAATATGCTATAGTAAATGGCTATGCAAAGTGGGTCAGGATTATGCATGGAAAGAAACAAGTGTGGTTTGACATACTTGCAAACAGCCCAGTGGGTGCCACTAATGCCCTTGGGTGATGATGATGAACTAGGTCACTACTCGGTGGAGAAGTAGTGTACCGAGGCTCGATAAATGTGTTGTTTACAGAGACAGATTAGATTTAAGATTTGTTGACCGTCCCAACCAAACATGCGCGACCACTCTACCCTTATATGGGAAAGGGCATTATTGATTACCTAGGTCGATACTAGCTTGGAGCCCGCATTACTAGTGACGGGAGAGTCGTTGTTGCACTCTCTCGGGACAGAGTCGTGCCAGGTAGGGCGGCCTAGAACATTTTTATGGGGCACCGGACACACCGTTGGTACCCCGTGCCAGTGGTATGTGATGAATATGGGAGCGAGGCTCCACAATTTTAAGTTTTGAAATGTTGGGCACGGGGGTTACTACCAATCGAGTGGACTCTATGTTAGTGTCGTCTAGGGAAAGATAGTGATCGGGTGCTTACCCCGGGTACTTGAGGTACCGCGGGTCGTGGATGACATGGAAGTTCCCCGGATCTTGTGGGTAAAGTGCGCAACCTCTGCAGAGTGTAAAACTATTCGAATAGTCGTGTCCACGGTCAAGGACAGTTGGGCGGTGCTTCTTAGAGTATGTCCGTATGTTTCTAGAAAACAACACGGTGTGGTAAATCTGTTAACGTGATTCATGAGGAAGTCACGATGAGCTTGAACATGAGTTGTTCATAACACTTTCCCGATGTTAATGTCTGTAACCTCCTGATACTTGTTGCAGATGCATTCATATCCTTGATAAATGTTGATCATACTTGCATGAGAAAAACTAGCTTTCCGCAAAACTGCTAATTTAGCAGTAGAATCTTGCTTAATTATTCTGTTATCACTCTTGGGTTGCTTGCGAGTACATTCAAAGTACTCATTGGCTTGCCACTTGTTATTTTATTGGCCAGGCATGAAAGAACAAGATATGATGAAGAATACTTCGGTGACGAACATGCGAGCTAGGACGCTTCCCAGTCAGAATTCCTGTAGGGTTAAGGCAGATGGCATGGGTCCAAGTTATCGATGAAGATTTCCGCTGTGAAGTTATACTCAAGACTTGACCATAATGGTCCTACTTGTGTAATATGGTATGTATGGATGTAAGACTCTTGTTATTCATCTTCTGTGTGTTCAGTGAGCATTATCTCTGGGATCACTGTACACGTGCATTCGGTGATCACGACTTATGAGTCGGGGTCCCCACAGCGTTGTAGCATGCAAAAATCATACCCACGCAGGCGTCTCCTATCACAGTTTGATGAAGAGCTCGCCGACGACTATGACCGACCCCCTAGAGGCCGGGATAGGCCAAGGCGGGAAAACATCAATGACGGGCCACCTCCACACTGTGATGGTAAGGACCCCATGGAATCTAGATACTCGCGATGTTCAGTGTCACATTGAGGCAAATAGGGAACCTCCTCGGTCCATCTACAAATCAAGAGGACGCGCGCCCGCCGGGCTTGATGGCTATGATGCCTGGATGGACAAGAACGGCTGTGCCCAAGACCAGGCCTACTCATGGCTCTCTCTCGACCTCCGACGAGATGCTCCCTGGATCCAAGGTCCAGCCCACCTGATCTGTTTCATAGACAGGGTAATGGAACATCAATTCCCTGAAGGATTTAAGCCCATCAATATAGAATCATACGATGGCACCATTAACCCAGCAGCATGGATCGAGGACTTCATTCTCCACATACACATGGCCAATAGAGATGATCTCCACGCTATTAAATATCTGTCGCTCAAGCTAAAGGGGCTGGCGAGGCATGGGCTTAACAACCTGTCTCCTCATTCTATTGGCAGCTGGGAGGCCCTAGAGGATGCTTTTCGAGCAAACTTCCAGGGCATGTGCGTCCGACCTCCGGACACTAACAACCTCAGCCGTGTCACCCAGCAGCTAGGCGAATCAGCTCGGAAATTCTGGAACATGTTCCTCATGAAGAAAAACCAGATTATAGCCTGCTCCGAAGCCGAGGCCTTCGCCGCATTCAAGAACAACATCCGAGATGAATGGTTGGCCCACCAGCTCGGCCAAGATAAGCCAAGGACTATGACATCCCTCACCTTGCTGATGACTCGGTTCTGTGCAGGAGAGGATAGTTGGCTCGCCTGCAGTACTCACAACGGCGAGGCAGGCACCTCGGCAACACGCGACGCCAATGGAAAATCCAAGCGCAATAAAAATAAGCGCATGTATAAAATTGGCGGAAGCGATAGAGAAGACGCTGCGGTCAACGCAAGGTTGACCGGACCCAAATCCGGATAGAAAAGGAAGCCCTTTAAAGGGAACAAATATGGACCTAGCTAGCTCGATTGAATTCTAGACCGGCCGTGCCAAATCCACGACACCAAGGACAAACTAGCAACCCATACGAACATTAATTGCTAGGTCTTTAAAAAAGCTGGAAAGGTAGCGACAGAGGGTCAAAATAAAACCCAAAATCATAGCGAAGACGAGGATAAACCTCGGTGGCCCAACAATGGAGGCCAAAATAAGTTTCCAAATGATGTAACGAGGTCATATGATCTACGTTACTCACATCCCCAAAAGAGAAGGAAGCATGTACTTTGGGATGTCTACCGTTGGACCCAGTCGCCCCAAAAGTTTAACCCCTAGTCGGCTTACCCGACCACATTCGATAAGCATGACCATCCGACTAGCATCAAGCATGGCGGGTCGGCGGCGCTTGTCCTGGACCCAATTGTCAATGGTTACCATCTGACATGCGTCCTCATGGATGGAGGAAGCATCCTCAACCTCATTTACGAGGACATGGTTAGGAAGATGGGCATCAACTCATCCGGGATCATGCCGAGCACCACCAACTTTAAAGGTGTCATTCCAGGTGTTGAAGCTCACTACACCGGAATGGTCACTCTGGAAGTAGTCTTCGGCTCACCTCAGAACTTCATAAGCGAGGAGTTAATCTTCGACATCGTCCCCTTCTGGAGCGGTTACCACGTGCTCTTAGGACGCACAACCTTCGCAAGCTTCAACGCAGTCCCGCATTATGCTTATCTCAAGCTCAAAATGCTGGGACCCAATGGTGTTATAACAATCAATGGTAACACTAAGCGCTCACTCCGGACCGAGGAGCAGACCGCGGCTTTTGCACCAGAGGTACATCGTCCGAGGAGGTAGCCCGCGTCGATAAATGCGCCACTAGCTCCTCGAAGCGAACACGGGCTATGCAAATCGACCTTGGCCACATACCCCCATACCCTAAATAGGGATATGGGCTCCTGGCGTGCCCTCTTTGGATGGGGCACTACATCCCCAGGGTGCATAATTTCGGACTCAAGATTCCCTGGGCCGCCAAGGAGCTACAATTCATTGAAACAGCAGAATGGCTCAACCAAGGAGCGACATGGCTTCGAGCCCTCACACCAGCAGGTCTCTGCCAAAGATCTGGCAAGTATGACCCCATCAACGTGGCCTAAACCACACAACAAACTCGTGCAAGGCCTCCTTCAAGGGGCTCGGTCAATAAACGCCTGAAGTGCATAAAGGGCCAAAACTGCACTAGTTCTACTCAATCCCCACCATTCATGACGGCAAACAGCTTGGAAGCACAAACGTGCGGCGGGACGCAGCCCGGGCTACTAAAACCCGATGTCAATATCCACCCTGTTCTTTCTTCCTCCCTTACGTACTATTTTACATTGTATTCTTTTTAGTTTCTCTGGTAGTAAGCTCGGTAAGTACAAGCTTGCAGTTATAAAATAGGGTTTTCTATTTCTGTGCCCCTGATTGCTTATTTGTGCTCAGTTTTGCCCAAGGAGTCTAAATTTCTTCACTTTTGGCCTCCCCCACTCACCCCACTCTCACAAAAGCCCAAACAGAGCCATGCCGCCGAGTTAACGCAGTAGATCGTTACCTCAGTTACTAACGCATGGGGCCGGCGAGGTATGTGGGCCGCTGATACGTCTCCAACGTATCTAGAATTTTTTATTGTTCCATGCTATTAAAGTATCATTCTTGGATGTTTTATACTCATTTACTAGAAACTTTCTATCATTTTTTGGGACTAACCTATTGACATAGTGCCCATTGCTAGTTGTTGTTTTTTGCTTGTTTTTTACTTCACAGAAAATGCCACGAAACTTTTTGGAGATTTTTTTCTGCCCAGAAGACACCCAGGAGGCCAAGGACCGTGGGGCCCACTAGGCACCAGGGCGTGCCAGAGGCCCCTGGCGTGCCCTGGTGGGTAGTGGGGCCCACGGGAGGCTTTTCCACCGACCTTCAGCTCTATAAATACTCTGAAATCCCAGAAACCCTAGGGAAGTCGACAAAACACAATTCCAGCCACTGCAAGTTCCAGAACCACGAGATCCAATCTAGAGGCCTTTTCCGGCACTCTGTCGGAGGGGGCAACGATCACGGAAGGGTTCATCATCATCACCCTTGCGCCTCCAATGATGCGTGAGTAGTTGACCACAAACCTACGGGTCCATAGGTAGTAGCTAGATGGCTTCTTCTCTCTTTTTGATCTTCAATACAATGTTCTCCTTGATGTTCTTGGAGATCTATTTGATGTAATAGCTTTTTGCGGTGTGTTTGTTGGGATCCGATGAATTGTGCATTTATGATCAGATCTATCCATGAATATTATTTGAGTCTTTGTTGAACTCTTTTATGCATGATCTTTATAGCCTTGTATTTCTTCTCCGAAACTTTGGTTTGGTTTGGCCAACTAGATTGATTTTTCTTGCAATGGGAAGAGGTGCTTTGTGATGGGTTCAATCTTGCGGTGCTCAATCTTAGTGACAGAAAGATACATGACACGCATGTATTGTTTCTGTACGATTGAAAATAGTTCTAGAGGGGAGTGATTAGACTACTTGACAAAATAAAAATCTAGCCTTTTCCCAATTTTAATTGTTGGCAGATTTTAGCAACTTAGCACAAGTCAAGCAGTGAACCTACACATGCAATTCTAAGAGTGTAGCAGCGGAAAGTAACACATTGTGTATGAAGGTAAAGGGAAGGGTTTGGAGAAGGCAAACACAATGTAGACGTTGATGGAGACTGATACGTCTCCAACGTATCTATAATTTTTGATTGCTCCATGCTACTTTATCTACTGTTTTGGACTATAATGGGCTTTATTTTCCACTTTTATATTATTTTTGGGGCTAACCTATTAACCAGAGGCCCATCCAAGAATTGCTATTTTTTTGCCTTTTTCAGTATTTCGAAGAAACAGAATATCAAACGGAGTCCAAACGGAATGAAACCTTTGGAAACGTGATTTTCTCACCGAACGTGATCCAGGAGACTTGGACCCTACTCCAAGAAGTAAAAGAGGCGGTCACGAGGGTGGGGGCGCCCCCCCCCCCCAGGGCGCGCCCCCCTGCCTCGTCGGACCCCTGTTGCTCCACCGACGTACTCCTTCCTCCTATATATACCTACGTACCCCCAAACGATCAGAACAGGAGCCAAAAACCTAATTCCACCGCCGCAACTTCCTGTATCCACGAGATCCCATCTTGGGGCCTTTTCCGGAGCTCCGCCGGAGGGGCATCCACCACGGAGGCCTTCTACATCAACACCATAGCCTCTCCGATGAAGTGTGAGTAGTTTACTTCAGACCTTCGGGTCCATAGCTAGTAGCTAGATGGCTTCTTCTCTCTTTTTGGATCTCAATACAATGTTCTCCCCCTCTCTCGTGGAGATCTATTCAATGTAATCTTCTTTTTGCGGTGTGTTTGTTGAGACCGATGAATTGTGGGTTTATGATCCACCTTATCTATGAATAAATTTGAATCTTCTCTGAATTCTTTTATGTATGATTGAGTTATCTTTGCGAGTCTCTTCGAATTATCCGTTTGGTTTGGCCAACTAGATTGGTAGTTCTTGCAATGGGAGAAGTGCATGGCTTTGGGTTCAATCTTGCGGTGTCCTTACCCAGTGACAGAAAGGGTTGCAGGGCACGTATTGTATTTTTGCCATCGAGGATAACAAGATGGGGTATTTATCATATTGCATGAATTTATTCCTCTACATCATGTCATCTTGCTTAAGGCATTACTCTGTTTTTAACTTAATAATCTAGATGCATGCTGGATAGCGGTCGATGAGTGGAGTAATAGTAGTAGATGTAGAATCGTTTCGATCTACTTGTCTCGGAAGTGATGCCTATATACATGATCATACCTACATAACCTCATAACTATGCTCAATTCTGTCAATTGCTCAACAGTAATTTGTTCACCCACCGTAGAATAATTATGCTCTTGAGAGAAGCCACTAGTGAAACCTATGGCCCCAGGGTCTATTCTCATCATATCAATCTCCATCACTTTTATACTTGCTTTGTTTTTACTTTACTTTTTACTTTTTGCTTTGCATCTTTATACCAAAAATACCAAAAATATTATCTCTATCAGATCTCACTCTCGTAAGTGACCGTGAAGGGATTGACAACCCCTAATCGCGTTGGTTGCGAGTAGCTATCGTTTTGTGCAGGTATGAGGGACTTGTGCGTGGCCTCCTACTGGATTGATACCTTGGTTCTCAAAAACTGAGGGAAATACTTACGCTACTGTGTTGCATCATCCTCTCCTCTTCGGGGAAAACCAACGCAAGCTCAAGACGTAGCAAGAAGGATTTCTAGCGCCGTTGCTGGGGAGTCTACGCAAAAGTCAACATACCAAGTACCCATCACAATCCCTATCTCTCGCATTACATTATTTGCCATTTGCCTCTCGTTTTCCTCCCCACTTCACCCTTGCCATTTTATTCGCTCTCTCTTTCCCAATCTCCTCCTCTCTTTCCGTTGCCTTTTCCTCGTCCGCTTGTTTGCTCGTGCGTTAGTTTGCTTGTTTGTCGCGATGGCTCAAGATGCTACCAAATTGTGTGACTTCACCAATACCAATAATAATGATTTCCTTAGCACTCGATTGCTCCTCTTGCCAATACTGAATCTTGTAAATCAATACTGCTTTGTTGAATCTTGTTATGAAAGATCAATTCGCGGCCTTCCTAGTGAAGATGCCGCTACTCATCTGAATAGCTTCATTGATTTATGTGATATGCAAAAGAAAAAGATGTCGATAATGATGTCGTTAAGTTGAAGCTATTTCCTTTTTAAGCTTAGAGATCGTGCTAAAGCGTGGTTTTCATCTTTGCCTAAAAATAGTATTGATTCTTGGAACAAGTGCAAAGATGCTTTTATCTCTAAGTATTTTCCTCCGCTAAGATTATCTCTCTTAGGAACGATATTATGAATTTTAAGCAACTTGATCATGAACATGTTACACAAGCTTGGGAGATAATTAAATTAATGATACATAATTGTCCTACTCATGGTTTGAACTTGTGGATGATTATACAAAAAATTTATGCCGGATTGAATTTTGCTTCTAGAAATCTCTTAGATTCGGCCGCAGGAGGCACTTTTATGGAAATCACTTTAGGAGATGCTACTAAACTCCTAGATAATATTATGGTTAATTATTCTCAATGGCACACCGAAAGATCTACTAATAAAAAAGTGCATGCTATAGAAGAAATCAATGTTTTGAGTGGAAAGATGGATGGACTTATGAAATTATTTGCTAATAAGAGTGTTTCTTCTGATCCTAATGATATGCCTTTGTCTACTTTGATTGAGAATAATAATGAATCTATGGATGTGAATATTGTTGGTAGGAATAATTCTGGTAACAATGCGTATAGAGGGAATTTTAATCCTAGGCCTTATCCTAGTAATCCTTCTAATAATTATGGAAATTCCTACAACAACTCTTATGCAAATTTTCATAAGATGCCCTCTGAATTTGAGAGTAGTGTTAAAGATTTTATGAATTCACAAAAGAATTTTAATGCTTTGCTTGAAGAGAAATTGCTTAAAGTTGATGATTTGGCTAGGAACGTTGATAGAATTTCTCTTGAGGTTGATTCTTTAAAGCTTATATCTATTCCTACCAAGCATGATATCAATGAGTCTCTCAAAGCTATGAGAATTTCCATTGATGAGTGCAAAGAAATAACTGCTAGGATGCGTGCTTCCAAAGATGCCTTTATTAAAGCGTGTTCTTCCAATTCCTATGATAATCAAGATGAAGATCTAAAAGTTATTGATGTGTCCCCTATTAAATCTTTGTTTTGCAATATGAATCTTGATGAAACTGAATATGATCTTCCGTTACCTAGAAGGTGTTCTAAGAATTCGGAGTTTTTAGATCTTGATGATGAAATTGATAAAAGTGGGATTGAAAGAAATAAAAATCTAGATGTTGCTAAACCCACTATATTGGATCTCAAGGAATTTAATTATGAAAATTTCTCTTTAATTGATTGTATTTCCTTGTTGCAAACCATGCTAAATTCTCCTCATGCTTATAGTCAAAATAAGGCCTTTACCGAACACATTATTGATGCCTTGATGCAATCTTATGAAGAAAAACTTGAGTTGAAAGTCTCTATCCCTAGAAAACTCTATGATGAGTGGGAACCAACTATTAAAATTAAAATTAAAGATCATGAGTTTAATACCTTGTGTGATTTGGGTGCTAGCATCTCTACTATTCCCAAAACTTTGTGTGATTTGCTAGATTTCCGTGACTTTGATTATTGCTCCGTAAACTTGCATCTTGTGGATTCCACTATTAAAAATCCTATGGGAAGAATTAATGATGTTCTTATTGTTGCAAATAGGAATTATGTGCCCGTAGATTTTATCGTTCTTGATATAGATTGCAATACTTCATGTCCTATTATTCTTGGTAGACCTTTCCTTAGAACGATTGGTGCAATTATTGATATGAAGGAAGGAAATATTAGATTCCAATTTCCCTTAAAGAAAGGCATGGAACACTTTCCTTGAAAGAAAATAAAATTACCATATGAATCTATTATGATAGCTACTTGTGGATTGCCTACCAAAGATGGCAATACCTAGATCTATCCTTGCTTTTATGCCTAGCTAGGGGCGTTAAACGATAGCGCTTGTTGGGAGGCAACCCAATTTTATTTTTTAGTTTTTTGTTTTTTCTTGTGTTTAGGAATAAATAATCCATCTAGACTCTGTTTAGATGTGGTTTTATCTTTTAATTAGTGCTTGTGCCAAGTTAAACCTCTTGGATCTTCTTGGATGATAGTTATTTGATCTTGCTGTAATTTCCAGAAACTTTGTGCTCAGTGCCCGAATTGTTACAAATCACCAGAACATGATAAAATACTGATTCGAATTGCTGATGATCAATAAACAAATTGTGCAGGTCTTCAAATTTTGTTAGAATTGTTTGAGTTCCAGAAGTTTGTGTTAGTTACAGATTACTACAGACTGTTCTATTTTTGACAGATTCTGTTTTGCGTGTGTTGTTTGCTTATTTTGATGAATCTATGGCTAGTAAAATAGTTTATGATCCATAGAGAAGTTGGAATACAGTAGGTTTAACACCAATATAAGTAAAGAATGAGTTCATTAAAGTAACTTAAAGTAGTCTTTTGATTTCTTTCTCTAACGGAGCTCACGAGATTTCTATTGAGTTTTGTGTTGTGAAGTTTTCAAGTTTTGGGTGAATTCTTTTGATGGATTATGGAACAAGGAGTGGCAAGATACTAAGCTTGGGGATGCCCATGGCACCCCCAAGATAATCCAAGGACACCAAAAATTCAAAGCTTGGGGATGCCCCGGAAGGCATCCCCTCTTTCGTCCACATCCATTGGTAATTTACTTGGAGCTATATTTTTATTCACCACATGATAAGTGTTTTGCTTGGAGCGTCTTGTATTATTTGCGTATTTGCTTGTTAGTTTACCACAATCATCCTTGCTTTACACACCCTTTGAGAGAGCCATATATGAATTGAAATTTGATAGAATACTCTATGTGCTTCACTTATATCTTTTGAGCTTGATAGTTTTGCTCATAGTGCTTCACTTATAGCTTTTGAGCGTGATAATTTTTGCTCTAGTGCTTCACTTATATCTTTTAGAGCACGGTGGTGGATTCGTTTTAAAGAAACTTGATCTCTCATGCTTCACTTAGATTATTTTGAGAGTCGTTAATAGCATGGTAATTTGGTTAATGTTAATATACTTGGTATTCAAGATATGTGAAACTTTCTTTTGAGTGCGTTGAATACTAAAATAAGTTTGATGCTTGATAATTGTTTTGAGATATGAAGATGGTGATATTAGAGTCATGCTAGTTGAGTAGTTGTGAATTTAAAGAATACTTGTGTTGAAGTTTGTGATTCCCGTAGCATGCACGTATGGTGAACCGTTATGTGATGAACTCGGAGCATGATTTATTTATTGATTGTCTTCCTTATGAGTGGCGGTCGGGGACGAGCGATGGTCTTTTCCTACCAATCTATCCCCCTAGGAGCATGCGCGTAATACTTTACTTTGATAACTTCTAGATTTTTGCAATAAGCATATGAGTTCTTTATGACTAATGTTGAGTCCATGGATTATACGCACATTTTCCCATCCTTCCACCATTGCTAGCCTCTCTAATACCACGCACCTTTCGCCGGTATCATACACCCACCATATATCTTCCTCAAAACAGCCAACATACCTACCTATTATGGCATTTCCATAGCCATTCCGAGATATATTGCCATGCAACTTTCCACCATTCCGTTTATTATGACACGCTCCGTCATTGTCATATTGCTAGCATGATCATGTAGTTGACATCGTATTTGTGGCAAAGCCACCGTTCATAATTCTTTCATACATGTCACTCATGAATCATTGCATATCCCGGTACACCGCCAGAGGCATTCATATAGAGTCATATTTTGTGAGTTGCAATTATGGACTTGTAAGAAAAATAAAAGTGTGATGATCATCATTATTAGAGCATTGTCCCAAGTGAGGAAAGGATGATGGAGACTATGATTCCCCCACAAGTCAGGATGAGACTCCGGACGTAAAATAAAAAAAAAAGAGAAAGAAAAGAGGCCATAAAAAAGAGAGAAAAGGCCCAAATAAAAAAATGAGAGAAAAAGAGAGAAGGGACAATGTTACTATCCTTTGACCACACTTGTGCTTCAAAGTAGCACCATGATCTTCATGATAGAGAGTCTCTCATTTTGTCACTTTCATATATTCCAATGATGGGCTTCCTCAAATGCCCTAGATCTTCATGAGCAAGCGAGTTGGATGCACACCCACTTAGTTTCTTTTGTTGAGCTTTCATATGCTTATAGCTCTAGTGCATCCGTTGCATGGCAATCCCTACTCACTCACATTGATATCTATTGATGGGCATCTCCATAGCCCGTTGATACGCCTAGTTGATGTGAGACTATCTTCCCTCTTTTTGTCTTCTCCACAACCACCATTCTATTCCACATATAGTGCTATATCCATGGCTCACGCTCATGTATTGCGTGAAGATTGAAAAAGTTTTGAAAATGTTAAAGTATGAAACAATTGCTTGGCTTGTCATCGGGGTTGTGCATGATTTAAGTACTTTGTGTGGGGAAGATGGAGCATAGCCAGACTATATGATTTTGTAGGGATAACTTTCTTTGGCCATGTTATTTTGATAAGACATAATTGCTTATTTAGTATGCTTGAAGTATTATTATTTTTATGTCAATATGAATTTTTTTCTTGAATCTTTCGGATCTGAATATTCATACCATCATTAAGAAGATTTACATTGAAATTATGCCAAAGTATCACTCCGCATCAAAAATTCTCTTTTTATCATTTACCTACTCGAGGACGAGCAGGAATTAAGCTTGGGGATGCCTGATACGTCTCCAACGTATCTATAATTTTTGATTGCTCCATGCTACTTTATCT
Source organism: Aegilops longissima (assembly GCA_021605205.1). Lineage (NCBI taxonomy): Eukaryota > Viridiplantae > Streptophyta > Magnoliopsida > Poales > Poaceae > Aegilops > Aegilops longissima. The sequence goes on from CM038677.1 coordinate 302,138,056, forward strand.
ACTGTTTTGGACTATAATGGGCTTTATTTTCCACTTTTATATTATTTTGGGACTAACCTATTAACCGGAGGCCCAGCCTGAAATTGTTGTTTTTGCCTTTTTCAGATTTCAAGAAACAGAATATCAAACGGAGTCCAAACGGAATGAAACCTTCGGAAACGTGATTTTCTCACCGAACGTGATCCAGGAGACTTGGACCCTACTACAAGAAGTAACAGAGGCGGTCACGAGGGTGGGGGGCGCCCCCCCCCCTAGGGCGCCCCCCCTAGGGCGCGCCCCTGCCTCGTGGGACCCCTGTTGCTCCACCGACGTACTCCTTCCTCCTATATATACCTACGTACCCCCAAACGATCAGAACAGGAGCCAAAAACCTAACTCCACCGCCGCAACTTCCTGTATCCACGAGATCCCATCTTGGGTCCTTTTCCGGAGCTCCGCCGGAGGGGGCATCCACCACGGAGGCCTTCTACATCAACACCATAGCCTCTCCGATGAAGTGTGAGTAGTTTACTTCAGACCTTCGGGTCCATAGCTAGTAGCTAGATGGCTTCTTCTCTCTTTTTGGATCTCAATACAATGTTCTCCCCCTCTCTCGTGGAGATCTATTCAATGTAATCTTATTTTTACGGTGTGTTTGTTGAGACCGATGAATTGTGGGTTTATGATCCAGCTTATCTATGAATAAATTTGAATCTTCTCTGAATTCTTTTATGTATGATTGAGTTATCTTTGTGAGTCTCTTCGAATTATCCGTTTGGTTTTGCTAACTAGATTGGTAGTTCTTGCAATGGGAGAAGTGCATGGCTTTGGGTTCAATCTTGCGGTGTCCTTACCCAGTTACAGAAAGGGTTGCAAGGCACGTATTGTATTTTTGCCATCGAGGATAACAAGATGGGGTATTTATCATATTGCATGAATTTATTCCTCTACATCATGTCATCTTGCTTAAGGCGTGTTTTCAACTTAATACTCTAGATGCATGCTGAATAGCGGTCGATGAGTGGAGTAATAGTAGTAGATGCAGAATCGTTTCGATCTACTTGTCTCGGACGTGATGCCTATATACATGATCATACCTAGATAACCTCATAACTATGCTCAATTCTGTCAATTGCTCAACAGTAATTTGTTCACCCACCGTAGAATAATTATGCTCTTGAGAGAAGCCACTAGTGAAACCTATGGCCCCCGGGTCTATTCTCATCATATCAATCTCCATCACTTTTATACTTGCTTTGTTTTTACTTTGCTTTTTACTTTTTGCTTTGCATCTTTATACCAAAAATACCAAAAATATTATCTCTATCAGATCTCATTCTCGTAAGTGACCGTGAAGGGATTGACAACCCCTAATCGCGTTGGTTGCGAGTAGCTATCGCTTTGTGCAGTACGAGGGACTTGTGCGTGGCCTCCTCCTGGATTGATACCTTGGTTCTCAAAAACTGAGGGAAATACTTAAACTAATGTGCTGCATCATCCTCTCCTCTTCGGGGAAAACCAACGCAAGCTCAAGACGTAGCAGAGACTTCAACCCACGAAGGGTAATAGTTGTGAGATTCCACGGAGGGCTCCACCCATGAAGGGTACACAAAGAAGCAAACTTGTCTATCCCACCATGGCCATCGCCCACGAAGGACTTGTCTCACTCGGGTTGATCTTCACGATGTAGGCGATCTCCTTGCCCTTACAAACTCCTTGGTTCAACTCTGATGACCCACAAGTATAGGGGATGTATCGTAGTCCTTTTGATAAGTAAGAGTGTCGAACCCAACGAGGAGCAGAAGGAAACGATAAGCGGTTTTCAGTAAGGTATTCTCTGCAAGCACTGAAATTATCGGTGACAGATAGTTTTGTGATAAAGTAATTTGTAACGCATAACAAGTAATGAAAGTAACTAAGGTGCAGCAAGATGGATCAATCCTTTTTGCAGCAAAGTACAAGCCTGGACAAACTCTTATATAGAGAAAAGCGCTCCTGAGGAAACATGGGAATTATCGTCAAGCTAGTTTTCATCACGCTCATCTAATTCACGTTCGTTACTTTGATAATTTGGTATGTGTGTGGACCAGTGCTTGGGTACTGTCCTTTCTTGGACAAGCATCCCACTTATGATTAACCCCTATTGCAAGCATCCGCAACTACAAGAGAAGTATTAAGCTAAACCTAACCATAGCATGAAACATATGGATCCAAATCAGCCCCTTACGAAGCAACTCATAAACTAGGGTTTAAGCTTCTGTCACTCTAGCAACCCATCATCTACTTATTACTTCCCTATGTCTTCCTCTAGGCCCAAATAATGGTGAAGTGTCATGTAGTCGACGTTCACATAACACCACTAGAGGAGAGACAACATACATCTCATCAAAATATCGAACGAATACCAAATTCACATGACTACTATAGCAAGACTTCTCCCATGTCCTTAGGAACAAACGTAACTACTCACAAATCATATTCATGTCCATAATCAGAGGGGTATTAATATGCATAAAGGATCTGAACATATGATCTTCCATCTAGTAAACCAACTAGCATCAACTACAAGGAGTAATCAACACTACTAGCAACCCATAGGTACTAATCTGAGGCTTTGGGACAAAGATTGGATAAAAGAGATGAACTAGGGTTTGAGAGGAGATGGTGATGGTGAAGATGTTGATGGAGATTGACCCCCTCCTGATGAGAGGATCGTTGATGATGACGATGGCGATGATTTCCCCCTCCCGGAGGGAAGTTTCCCCGGCAGAACAGCTTTGCCGGAGCCCTAGATTGGTTCCGCCAAGGTTCCGCCTTGTGGCGGCGGAGTTTCTTCCCGAAAGCTTGCTTATGATTTTTTCCAGGGTAAAAGACTTCATATACCAGAAGATTGTCACCAGAGGCCTGCCAGGGGGCCCATGAGGCAGGGGGCGCGCCTCCCACCCTCGTGGCCAGGGTGTGGGCCACCTCTGGTGGATTCTTTTGCCAGTATTTTTTATTAATTCCAAAAATAACTTCCGTGAAGTTTCAGGACTTTTGGATTTGTGTAGAATAGGTCTCTAATATTTGCTCCTTTTCCATCCCAGAATTCGAGCTGCCAGCATTCTCCCTCTTTATGTAAACCTTGTAAAATAAGAGAGAATAGGCATAAGTATTGTGACATAATGCAATAAATATCGATATAAAAGCATGATGCAAAATGGACGTATCAACTCCCCCAAGCTTAGACCTCGCTTGTCCTCAAGCGGAAGCCGATAACGATAAATATGTCCACATGTTTGGAGATAGAGGTGTCGATAAAATAGAATACAGACATGAGGGCATCATGGTCATTCTTATAACAGCAACATATATATTGTCATATGATTTCTTATGCTCAAGTAATAATATATTCACAATGTCAAGTATGAATCAGAAATTCATTGAGAACTAACAAACTATGATCTCAGGCATTGAAGCAATTGCAATTTATCATAACATCGAAAGAGTCAATATAAGAGCTTTTCAGCAAGTCCACATACTCAACTATCATATAGTCTTTCACAATTGCTAACACTCTTACGGGTATGGAGTTTTAATCGGACACAGAGAAAGATAGGGGCTTATAGTGTTGCGTCCCAAGCTTTTACCTCAAGGGTAATGTCAACAATAATATTTCATGCTAACTTACATCCAATTGGATATATATATCAGGATCTTTCCAACACAAGGTGCTTGCCAAACGATAAAATGTAAAAAGGAAAGGTGAAGATCACCATAAATCTTGCATAAAGTGTAAGAAAAAGGTGAAAGATAGGCCCTTCATAGAGGGAAGCAAAGGTTGTCATGTGCTTTTATGGTTGGATGCATGGAATCTTAATTCAAAAGAACATCACTTTATATTGCCACTTGTGATATGGACATTTATTATGGAGTCCATCACTTTTATTGCTTCCACATCACAAGATCATATAAAACTTATTTTCTCCACACTAATAAATCATACATATTTAGAGAGCAATTTTTATTGCATGCAGCGATGACAACTTACTTGAAGGATCTTACTCAATCCATAGGTAGATATGGTGGACTCTCATGGCAAAATTGGGTTTAAGGATATTTGGAAGCACAAGTAGTATCTCTACTTGGTGCAAAGAATTTGGCTAGCATGAGAGGGAAAGGCAAGCTCAACATGTTGGATGATCCATGACAATATACTTTATTTCAGATATAAGAAAACATAAACCATTACGTTGTCTTCCTTGTCCAACATCAACTCTTTAGCATGTCATACTTTAATGAGTGCTCACAATCATAAAGGATGTCCAAGATAGTATATTTATATGTGAAAATCTCTCTTTCTTTATTACTTCCTATTAATTGCAACGATGACCAAAACTATGATTGTCAACTCTCAACAACTTTTATTCATCATACTCTTTATATGTGAAGTCATTACTCTCCATAAGATCAATATGATCCCTTTGTTTCTTTTTATGATTTCTCTTTTCTTTTTTTTCTCATGATCATAGTAAGATAACCAAGCCCTTGACTCAGCACTAATCTTTATTATATATAGCTCACGGACTCGATTACATAGAAGGATCATAAAGCAAAACTCAAAACTAAATCTTACTAAAACTTTATTCTACTAGATCAAGATATTACAAAAAGGATCGAACTAAGAAAAACCGGTAAAGATAGGAGTGTAATGGTGATACGATACCGGGGCACCTCCCCCAAGCTTGGAAGTTGCCAAGGGGAGTGCCCATACCCATGTGATTAAATCTCTTTCACTGGTGAAGGAGATGGAGTTGTTGATGATGTAGGCTTGTCGCCCCTCTTCCAAGGCATAGGCTCTCCATCATAGAAGGATGATCGAGTCTCCGGGATCCTTAAATCCGCAGCCAAACTCATCCTCTTGAATCTATATTCATACTCACAGTTTTGGTTTTGCAGGTCCTAGATCTGGGCTTGGAGGTGCTCGATTTTCTCATGAAGCTTGAAGATGGCCTCCCCAATGTCCTTGGCGTCCAGGTTGTGGTTGTTGGTGAAAACCGTGATCATTATGTGATTGATGTCGAGTCCACGCTCCACCATCTCCTGACACTTGAAAACTCGTTGCTCCATTGCTTCAAGCCTTGTCTCCACGCTTCTGGTCCTCCTTGGTCCCTATACATCATGGATGTGCAGCACCCCCTCATGCATCTTAATGGTTTGAGAATGTTGCAGCACTTCTGCGAGGTAGGGGTTGCTGACCTTCTCGAAGAACTTGTCCTTGGGGCCACTTGGAGACGTCATGGTGATCCAGATCTGTCAGAAAAACAGCTCGAAACAAAGACAGAGGATATTTGCGTGATACGGTGGTCAAAACCTTCGGGAGATTATAGAATGAATATTTACTGACCAAAAGAAGTATCGTGCAAGAAAACGGAGTCCGGAGAGCACTCGAGGTGCCCACGAGGCAGGGGGCGCGCCCAGGGGGCAGGGCACGCCCTCCACCATCATGGACGCCTCATGTCCTTCTCGGACTACTTCATATTTGTCTATTTTCTTAAATATTCCAAAACGGAGAAAAATTGCCATTAGAACTGTTTTGGAGTCGGTTTACCTACCGTACCACGTACCTATTCCTTTTCGGAGTCTGAAACATTCTGGAAAGTGTCCCTTATGTATTCCTCCGGGGTTACGGTTTCAGTAACATTAGTTTCAACATTTATAGGATTACCTGAGATAAAATGTTTGATTGTTTTCCCGTTCACCACCTTCGGATTTGTGCCTTTGAAGTTGTTGATTTTTATGAGACCGGAACGATAGACCTCCTCGATAACGTAAGGACCTTCCCATTTAGAGAGGAGTTTTCACGCAAAAAATCTTAAATGAGAGTTGTATAGCAAAACATAATCACCTACATTAAACTCACGCTTTTGTATCCTTTTGTCGTACCATCTTTTAACCTTTTCTTTAAACAGTTTGGCATTCTCATAGGCATGGGTTCTCCATTCATCAAGTGAGCTAATGTCAAATAGCCTCTTCTCACCGACAAGTTTGAAATCATAATTGAGCTCTTTAATGGCCCAATATGCCTTATGTTCTAGTTCGAGAGGTAAGTGACATGCTTTTCCATAAACCATTTTATATGGAGACATATCCATAGGATTTTTATATGCAGTTCTATAGGCCCATAATGCATCATCAAGTTTCTTGGACCAATTCTTTCTAGATCTATTGACAGTCTTTTGCAAAATTAATTTGAGCTCTCTATTGCTCAATTCTAATTGACCACTAGACTGCGGGTGATAAGGAGATGCAATTCTATGATTAACATCATACATAGCAAGCATTTTACGAAAAGCACCATGAATAAAATGTGAACCACCATCAGTCATTAAATATCTAGGGTCTCCAAACCTCGGAAAAATAACTTCTTTAAGCATCTTAATAGAGGTGTTATGATCAGCACTACTAGTTGGAATAGCTTCTACCCACTTAGTAACGCAATCAACAACAACTAAAATATGTGTATACCCATTAGAGGAAGGAAACGGTCCCATATAATCAAAGCCCCAAACATCAAATGGTTCAATAGCAAGTGAATAATTCATAGGCATTTCTTGACGTCTACTAATATTACCAATTCTTTGACATTCATCACAAGATAAGACAAACTTACGGGCATCTTTGAAGAGAGTAGGCCAAAAAAACCGGATTGCAATACCTTATGTGCAGTTCTATCTCCAGCGTGGTGTCCTCCATAGGCTTCGGAGTGACACTTGCGTAGGATCTGTTCCTATTCATGCTCAAGTATACAACGTCTAGTAACACCATCTACTCCTTTATAAAGGTGTGGGTCATCCCAAAAGTAAAGTCTTAAATCATAGAAAAACTTTTTCTTTTGCTGGTATGTGAAACTAGGTGGTATAAATTTAGCAACAATATAATTAGCATAACAGCATACCATGGAGCAGTACGAGAAGCATTTATGACAGCCAATTGTTCATCAGGAAAGCTATCATCAATAGGCAGTGGTGAGGGAGTCCTGGACTAAGGGGTCCTCGGGCATCCGACCTGTTATCTACTGGGCCGGATTGATGGGCTGTGAAGACATGAAGACCGAAGATTGCACCCGTTTCCGGATTGGACTCTACTTAGCGTGGAAGGCAAGCTCGGCGACCGACTATGTAGATTCCCGTTGATGTAACCGACTCCATGTAACCCTAGATCTCTCCGGAGCCTATATAAACCGGAGAGCATAGTCCGGATAGATACGGATTCATTACCATATACTCATAGGCTAGACTTCTAGGGTTTAGCCATTATGATCTCGTGGTAGATCAACTCTTGTAATACTCATATTCATCAAGATCAATCAAGCAGGAAGTAGGGTATTACCTCCATAGAGAGGGCCCGAACCTGGGTAAACATCGTGTCCGCCGTCTCCTGTTACCATCGACCCTAAACGCACAGTTCGGGACCCTCTACCCGAGATCCGCCGGTTTTGACGCCGAAATTGGTGCTTTCATTGAGAGTTCCACTGTGCCGTCGATGAAAGGTTTGATGGCTCCTTCAATCGTCAGCAATGACGTGGTCCAGGGAGAAACCTCCCTCCCCGGACAAATCTTTGTATTCGGCGGCTTCGTACTGCGGGCCAACTCGCTCGGCCATCTGGAGCAGATTGATAGCTACGCCCCTGGCCATCAGGTCAGATTTGGAAGCCTGAACTACGTCGCGGACATCCGTGGAGATTTGATCTTTGATGGATTCGAGACCACAGCAACCGATCCCTTTCGCCCCGATGAACATGGCTTAAACCTGTCATCGGGCCGCATCCAGGAGATAGCTCCTGTAACAACTCTGGCCTTAGATCCGGAATAGATCAAGTCGTGCGAAGATCGAAAACTCAACCCCAACCCCATCACCAGTCGCATGCAGATTCCACTTCGTACGATACTTGCATCAACGGAACCCTGGACTTGTCTCCGGTATCGAGTTCTGAACCCTGCGAGCCCGCGGATACCAAACTCGATCGGCTATCGATCTTCAAGTTCAGTGCCACGGATATCTTCCAACACTCTCCCATGGGCGACCTACTAAACTCACTAAAAAACCTATCCCTGGCAGACGGCTCGTCGCCGAACTATGTTCGGTTCGACCTTACGGCGGATGATGGAGAATTTTGCTTCCCACCCGCCACCCACTTCATAGCCACCGTCGAAGACCCAACCAACACACCTGACCCCTGCTCTGAAGACATCGATGGTTTGGACGACGATGAGGGGCAAGGCCAGAGCTTACTATCCGCTAGACGTGAGGCGACCACTTCCTGGTATGACGCGTGTATGGTAGACACACCCAACGACGATCTCGACGATGACAAGGAGGATCCAGTTGAGGATAAGCCTCCTGGTACACAGTTCAAACACCTGTGCCCCCGGCGCCACTCTCAGTCACGTAACTCAAGAGAAAACAATACTAGCACCGGAGGTGATAATACTCCGGATAACGAAGACCCTGTTGAGACAGGATCCGAACAGGAGGACCAGGAAAGCAGGCAAGATAGCCCTGATGAACAAGTCATATACGGAGACTCGGAGGATAGTAATTATCTCCCACTCTCCAAGGAAGAGGAGAGCCTCGGCAACGAGGAATTCATCATGCCTGAGGAACCTCTCGAGCAGGAACGCTTTAAACACCGGCTAATAGTCACGGCAAGGAATCTAAGAATAAAGCAGCTGCAGCTTCAAGCAAGCCAATATCTACTCAATGATAAATGGACCGAGGTCCTGGCCGCCGGAGAATACGGCCTTAGTGGCCCAGACAAAATCCACCACAACTGTAGTTGGCTCCCTCAATACGATGGCAAGGCGTTGGAGCCCACACCACCATCGAATAAGCCGGTAGGCCGACCACAGTTCGGCCCGGACAAAGCAGCAGCCCAAGCAGAGCACCATACCAACCCATCCGGCCGTCCAAGCAAGAATAAAGAAGCTCGGGGGAACACTCGCGACATCCAACAAGACCTGGAGGGTAGAATAGGACACACAAAATCGACACACAGATCGCGGAGACATGCCCCGACCAGTAATAACGGTTATCTATTCGGACACAACAGACCCGAGCACGCTCGGTCCAAAAACGGTAAGTGGAGTCCGCCGGAGGTGCTTCATAGTGTGGCCCAACATAGAGGATCCGCGCACCCTCTTTGCTTCACCGATGAGGTAATGGAGCACGAATTTCTAGACGGGTTTAAACCCATCAACATCGCATCATACCATGGAACAACAGATCCGGCAGTATGGATTGAGGATTACCTCCTCCATATCCACCTAGCTCGCGGAGACGACCTTCATGCCATTAAATACCTGCCTCTCAAGCTTAAGGGGCCAGCACGGTACTGGCTAAACAGTTTGCCAGAAAATTCTATTGGCAGCTGGGAAGATATGGAAGACGCCTTTCGTGACAACTTCCAAGGAACATATGTCCGGCCATCAGATGCCGATGACTTAAGTCATATTGTCCAACAGCCCGGCGAGTCAGCCAGGGAACTTTGGACTAGGTTCTTAGTCAAAAAGAACAAAATTGTCGACTGTCCAGACGCGGAAGCCCTTGCGGCCTTCAAATATAGCGTCTGGGATGAATGGCTAGCACGTCATCTCGGCCAGGAAGGACCTAAATCCATGACACCCTTACCGCTCGAATGACTCGCTTTTGTGCGGGAGGAGACAACTGGCTCGCTCGTAAAAGCAGCAATGCCAGCGACCCGGTCACTTCCGATATCCGAGACGGCAACGGCAAGCCACGACTAAACGAACACAACAGTCGCAGCAATAATGAAAGATTATGCGACACAGCGGTCAACGCCGAATTTCACAATCTGAAACCCAGTCAATGGAAGAAGCCATTCAAGGCAAACCAGGATGGACCATCCACCCTCGACAGGATATTGGACCGACCTTGTCAGATTCACGGTCACCCTGATAAGCCAGCTAATCACACCAACAGAAACTGTTGGGTCTTTAAGCAGGCAAGCAAGCTTAACGCTAAACACAATGGGAGGAGGCCACCAGGCGATAAAGACGATGGAGCAGCTCGCCAGCCGAACACCAGGGGCCAGAAACAGTTTCCCTCCGAAGTTCGACCACTCCCAGAATGGAAATAGCAGTTCGGCTTCCGCCACCCACCCGCTATACCGGCAAGATTCACACCACGCATACATCACTACGCGCTCAAGATACCATGGGCACCGGAGGAAGCACAATATGGGCAACCCTGCAAACATTCCCGTAACGTTTTTTATTTGTTTTCCATATCTTTCTTTATTATCTCTTAAAAACAGGTGACCATCAGGACAACATCTAATCGGACTCTATCGGAGTTCGGATCCGTACACTCACTTAAGGGGCCACTTCCGTTAAGGACTCCCCTCCCCGAGGACGGGCAGCGCAGATGTGCGACAGGAGGTCCTAAACAGCTTGTTGTAGACCGCACTCTTTATTTTGAGCCTGTACTATGCCTTTTCTCCTCCGTTCCCAACCCCGAGCATGTCAAATAGCCGGGTTGTGGTTTTTCCTTTTTATATATGAATTTATCATTGGCTTATTACTCCACTTCCAGTAAACTATATCCGAACCAATCTTCCATCCCACAATGAGTACGACCGTAACGGCTATGTCACAAGACGCACCTCGGCATAACCTGCCAGGGGCTCGGTATGGGAACAACACCAATAAAAGTCCGAACAGCTCTATAGCGTACTTCAGTGTCGCAAGTTTGGCCTTATATGCATCAGCTCCGAATCATTGTCTTTGGTCAATAGTTGGGTTGCCCGGCTCCTGTGATTGCTACCATACGTTCTGCTCTATCGGCTAGGGTAGTAAAGGGAGAACTACTGCGATTGTGCCCTGGCTTTGACCGGATGACAACCTCAGTAGAGAAAGCCGAAAACTGACTGTCATGATGCGGCGAGAGTTGGTCAACCACTTGACGACTTATTCGAATCTTTAGCGATTCTCCGTGTCACACGAAGGATCTTTTTTAGATCAAAACATGTAAAGGCACAAAAATTATAATACGCCGCATACATACCAGGGGCTATGTCGTAGCCCCGCCATAAAACTCCTATGGCTAAGTGAAAGTGTTAACGCCCTATAGTCCAATTGCCTGGTTCGCCGCATTATCACCTCCTTTATGGACCGAGATGTTGGATAAAGAGTGATTCAATGCTTTTCCGAACACCCCCGTATTTCTCACGAGGGGGCTGATGACGACGACTGGAAAACTTTGAAATTACACTAAAACGGACGCACAGGAGGAATACAAGCTTTCGAGCAAAAGATGAAAACAGATTAACCATAAAGTTGTCTGTTACAACACTTATACACATCACTCGAACATTATGTCTTTCGAGCACTGACCCTCTATCAAGCGGGCGGCCTCTAGGATGTCTTCAAAATAATACTCCGGTTCGGGATGGTCCTTGCCGTTGGGTGGACTCTTCGTCGCAACATCGATGGCCTTCATCTTCCCCCAGAATGTCTTGACTCGGGCGAAGGCCATCCGTGCACCTTCAATGCACGCCGACCGCTTCACAGCATCGATACACGCCACCGCATCAACAAGCCGCTGCACCAGGCCGAAGTAACTACTCGGAACAGGTTCAGTCGGCCAAAACCGGCATATGACGTTCTTCATGGCAGCGCCGGATATCCTATGCAGCTCGGCTCACTGGGACATCTGTTCATTCAGCAACAGAGGGCGCTTCGAGGCGTCAAATTGTGACCAGAAAAGCTTCTCCGTTGCATACCCCTGTTGCGCATGGTAAAACTGCGTCGCATCGGCAGAACTCTTCGGCAAGTCTAAAAAATTGTCCGGAGAACTCCACACTTGGTTAAGCTGAGCATAGTTCGGATCACCGAACTTAGCCTGTAGCAAAACGGGCTTGCCAGCCACAATCTCCCCAGCTTGCCGGATCTCCTCACGGGCTGCTCTGGATTCGGACCGCGCTTCTCTTGCCTCTCGTAAGGTCTTGTCCAGTTCAGCCGTTTTGGCTTCATTTTCCTTCTCAAGAAGTTTACAGCGGCTAGCCGCATTCTCTAACTCGTGTGCCATGGTGGACATCTTCTCCTCGTCTTGGCGCCGCGCAGCTTGTTCGGCTTTCAACTCAGCCGATGCCTTTTCGGCAGCCGCATCACTAAACCGGGCCTGCTCCTTGACCCGGGCCAGCTCTGCTCGAAGGGCTTCCACGGCGGCGGCACCATCTGCATTCATGCACATTTCATATAAAACTCTTTTTCAGAGCCAGGCTTAAATTACAAGCACATTGGTGTAAGAAATGCTTGAAATATATACCTTGCGAGTCGTCAAGACGCCTGTATCCCAAGTTAAATCAAGATTAGTACCTGAGCACATCTTTTTGATCCTCCGATTGCTTCCTTCGGAAGGCAACAATCTCAGGGGCTACTGCATACACAACAGGTGCATTCTATCAATATCATTCAATTGGCAACATTACATCACAAACCTCAAAACCTCTTAGAAGGCTCGTAAAGGCCTCGTTAAACCCGCTCTTCGCAGAGAGAACCTTTTCGACCACCGTAACCATTAAGGAATGGTGCTCTTCCGAAACGGACGCTCGTCGCAGCATGTCCGTCAGCGTCTCCGACATTCTTGGGTCTTCGGACACCGCCGCCGGAGCATGACATTCATTTGAAGGAATCCACTTACCCGCCTCCAGAATCGTCTCCGGCTTTACACCTGACAGTTCGGGGCCGTCATTCTTGACCCCGGAACCCTGAGGGACAGAGGCACCACCTTCGGATAACTCCTTCCTCGCTTCCTGCGCTACTTGCCAGACGGGAGGGGCCCTCCGAGACGACACCTCAGAATCATCCGCCCTGTTTGCCGGAACCCGAAATCCGACATTTGGCGCGCCAGGTAGGGGTGTGCCGAAATCCGCCTTCTGCCGCCTCGCGCCCCGTCGCATCGTCATCATCATGTCCGGCAACCCAACGGGCAACCCTGATCCCTGGGCGGCCTGGCCCTCCCACGCAGAGCCGCTTGCCCCGGGCGACCTCAACCCCGTGCCCCAGGCAGCCCGCGGTCCGCAGGGCGCTGCGGGCCGCGGGCAACGCGGTCAGACAACATAAGCTCTCACGCCACGGCAGATGCGGTCGGCAGCAAGGGCCTCGAACCACGCCGCGGCCACGGCACCGTACACCCGACGGGAGCAGGCGAACTCAAGGGCCGCGCTCACGGTGGCCCAAGAGCTATTGCAATGCAGGCTGCTGGAGGGCGGCCACGACGTGCTGCTGGAGCGGGTCGCAGAGCTCCTGGGCTTCGCCGCATCGGGGGCTCACCCCTTCTGCACCAAACTGCCACCTCAGGTCCAGGACGGGCCACGCGGAGGCCCCACGCGCGCCCGCACAGCTCCAAGCGGACTCCAAGGCCACTCCAACGCCAACCAGGCCGTCAGCACCGGGCTAACAGCGGTGTTGCCTTCGCCCCCGGCCAGCGAAGGAGGACTCACTACAGCCCATGATCCTAGTGGGCCGCCGCGCTACTACACCCAGGTTGGCGCCTCAAGCAGGGCTGCATGGCGCGCGGGGCACTACAGTGGAGCATTCAGGGTGGCGGCCCCAGAAGAGTATGTGCCCCACATGATGGATCAAGGGCACGCGCAGGAGGACGAACATGGCTCGCTCATTGGCCCAATCTGGGGGGACGAGACACCCGAAGCTATTCTCTTTCAGGAGCCCCGGGAAGGCCCCATCGACCGCGCTGGAGGCAGCGATTATCGGGTACCGCTAATTCCTCAGGAGCAGGCATACGCTAACCATGGGTCGCAGGAGGTACAGGTTGTCGCAGCGGGTGGCTGCCCCAATCCAGCAGCTTCCTACCCCACAGGAGGAGGGTGCCGGAGGCTGCAGGAGAGGGGCCAAGATCCGGCATCACCACCCCGGCGTTCGGAGCAAGGCGTCCTCAGGAGGTAGGCCCTCTGTTGGGGAGGCGCCTCAGGGCCTACCCCCGGCAGAGGACCCGTGGTCGTCGGGGGAACCGCTGGCGACCGCTCTACCCCATCGGCGGCGTCCTCGGTCTCCGGCCGTCGTCGATGGCACTAGAGTGTGGCGCAAGGCGGGGCCCTCGTCTGGCGATATGAAGCAAGGCCGGTACCTGTGAAGAAGGCCCAGTGCCTGTGAAGCTCGCCGCCCCTTGACACTCTCACGTAATAATGAGTGGGGTTGTACACGCCCCGGAGTCTCAGGAGCGCCGGCCTCACGCCCTGGGGCTCCCTCCCACGCCCAGTGGCAGCACTTAGCTCCGCGCTGGTGAGAAGACGTCCAAGACTAGACTAGGTGCCGGACGCGGCTTTTTCTGCTTTTCTTGCTTTTCCCCTTGGCAGTCGTTTTTTTCCCCCGTTTGGATTTAAGTTGGATTTGAGCTTGAGATTTGTGTGTGTTCGGGGAAGGGGTGTTTAGTCTCGTTCGAGCAATCTCTCGCATTCTGGTTACCACTTTGCCTCAGCTGCCTCCCCTCGTGAGCCCCTCGCAAGCCGGGCCAAGCCTAGCATGCATGCAGCCCGGACTGATGTCACCGCACCCTCTCAGCAGGTTCTCATTATAGGTTCAATGGGCTCGTTCAGGAAGCATTCAGGACACCACAGCCCTCCGCAGGCTATCTCGGGGCCCACGCGGGTCGAAGGTAAACAAGCCAGCCAGCTCTTCGCAAGGCCAGCCACTTGGCGCAGGCGTACGGGTGATATCGTATCTACTAATACGCTAACTGCAAGTTTTTACACGAGGGGCTCCCCCTCCCAAAATGCTCTTACAACCTTCAGGGCCAGGCCCGAACTCTATCTACGCAGGGTAGAAAGCAGGAACAACATGCGGACAATCGGATAAATCCCCCAATGCATCCTCAAGGGCACCTCCTGAATCGTCGCTGGCGTTGCTGGCCTCGCCATCACCCTCCGCATCGCCGTCGGCGGTGTCAGGGCCGTTCACCACGCCGCCTTCATCAGCAACCACGACCACGTCATCGTTGTCAGTAGTGAAGGCCCTGACGAGGGCATCCATGTTGTCTTCCACCCAATGCGCCAGGTTGTCCCAAATGGCCTGGGGTACCGGGGCGATGGCGGCATCAAAATCAAAGTGGGGATCCATGTTCTGAAGATGACTGAAGACGCGAGAAAAGGCACGCCCGAGCAGGGCACGACTCCTCTCCTCCACCAACCTGTTGGCTCTGCCCGACCACGCCTCCAGCTGCGTCACCACATCAGTGAAGAACTGGAGGTTACCAGCATAGTTAACCGCACGAGGCTCGCCAACGGCCGCCTCACAGATGTTGCCCAAGGCCGTGTTAGCTCTTTCCCGGAGCGTGTGGAGCATAGGGCCATGCTCGTGCTCCAGGACCTGCCGCTGGCGTATCTCGTCCTCGTTCCGCCGTGCAACGGCCTCAGCCGCGTCCACCCGTTGACGGAGAAGAAGCACCTCGGCGCCGGAGGAGGTCAGCTCCTCCTGTGCCGCGCCAAGGGCGGCTCGGGAAGCGTCAGCCCGCCGTGTCACTTCATCCAGCTTGGCCCTCAGGGCGGCGGTCCTGTCGTCCGCTTCGACCTTGATCAACTCCAGCCTCTCTCGAACTCGCGCTCGAGGCTCGAGCGGGCCGCCTCCACCCGGCGATCAACCTCTTCCTGGACACGGGCCTCCCGTGTAGCGACATCGTCCTCCACCTGCGCCACCAAGCGCTCCCTCATCTCCAGCTACTCAAGGTCACGGGCGCGCTCGGCAGCTTCCAGCGTCAGTGCCACCTCACGTCTCTGGAGCTCCGCCTGGTTGACCGAGGCCCCCTTCATCGACGCAAGGGCCGTCTCACGCAGCTCCACCTACTGCTCCAGGGAATTGCTCCAGGCCTGGAGCTCCCGCGCCCGCTCCTCTGCCGCCTCACGCCGTCGGTCAGCCTCCCGGGCCTCCTCGACGGCCCGGGAACGGGCCTCCTGAGAAGCCGCCAGTGACACCTCGGCCTTCTCATTGTCGAGGTCACGCTGGTGGCTTGCAAGGGCAACCGCCACCTTCAGCTTGCGCCTCTCTTCAGCTAGGCGCAGGCCCTCAGCTTCAAGGCGCGCGTCTTCGTCAGCGAGCTCTACACCAAGCTGGCTCACTGCGTCAGCCGCCCTCCGAAGAAACCCTTGGCGAAGGGCGCGGCGCTCACGGGCGCGCTCGAGCACATCTTCCGCGCCGTCCTCCGCCCCAGGTGTGCGCGGGGGACCATGAATAAGCACTCCCCCTCTGGGCAGGGGGCTGGGGGCTGGTGCCCTCGCGGTGGCCGGGCACGCCTCGCCAGGAGCCCGGCTTAGAGCCGGTTCATCCTCCAAGGAAGAGAGCAGGGCCAACCTCAGCCAGTCGCCATCCACGACCAACTCAAGAGCCCAAGGCAGGCTGGCTATACCCCGGGAAGGCTCGCGAAGAAGGGAGCGAGGTGCGCAGAACCATGATGCATCGCAGGATGGCACACCTCTCCAACCGGCCTCACCACGAGGGCAGTGCTTGAGCTCGAAGCGCTTGGGGACGGTGGAGAGGGCAGGCCTGGGGGGATGGCTCCTCAACCATCTCCGTGAGCTCGGCAGGAAGGGCCCTACAGAGCAAGGATCGGCCGAAGCAACGGGAAAATAAGGAACTAAGAAAGGGGAAGGCTTACTCATCAATGGCGAAATACTTCCTGTACTTCAGTAGGTGGCAAGGATAATCATCACCCAAGGCCTCCTTTCTCTTTCGGAGAGCCTCGAAGTCCACGCGGAAGCGGCCCAGGAGCTCGGCGCAGGGGTCAGCCTGCGACGAGGAAGAAGCGCCAAAGTGACCAGCGTCAGGGGCGTCGTCCTGGCGCACGCCGCCAGTCGCCTCACCAAGAAGGGTGGCCGGGGCCTCAGGGCCTCTACCACAGGAGCCGTGGGCCGCGGCTCAACGCCTTCAGCCACCGCAGGGCAGGGCACAGGAGCTGCCGCCCCAGGAGTGCCACCTGGCGTCGTCATCCCGGCGGAGGCCCCCTCAGCCCCCGGTGGCCCTTGCCTCCTTGCTCCACCACTCGAGGAAGGACCGCCGTGGGCAACCGGAAGGGCAACCACCACAACTGGGTTCTCGCGAGGTCCCATGAGGCCTGAGGGGCGCAGCCCCCATTCGTCGAAGCTGGGCATCTGCTTCACGAAATCACCCCTATTCGAGCAAAGGTATATCAGGGCACCCCCTTGCCGAATGCTGCCAGGGGAAGGGTCCGCAGTCAGGATCATGAGAACCTTCCTCAGCACTTCAGGCGTCAGGTCCTCCTCCTGGAGCCTCATGCGGTCTTCACGCCCGCCGAAGGCCCACATCCGGCGGGAATGGCGCTGGAGAGGGGCAATGCGGCATAGGAGGAACTCCTTCACCACCTTGGGCGCCGTCACGCCGAGCGCCCTCAAGTACGCGAAGCGATGCCATACAAAGACGAGCCGGGGGCTCGTGAGCGTCTCCTGGTCCCAGCCTGAATTGGGGATAGCGGGTAATGTTGGCTCCGAAGCAGGGGGCTGGGCACCCCGACATCCACATACAGCCACCGCTTGCGGAACCCAGGCGGGGAGGGAGGAAGGCTGAAATCAATTCCTGAAGCCGTTGTTTCTGGTGCGGCAATGAAGCTCACGCACCCCGAGCATTGGGTGGGGTCGCTGAGGCGCAAAGAGAAGAAGTGGCGAAGCAAGGCAACTGAAGGAGGAATGCCCATCAACGCCTCACAGACAAAAGCGAAAACGGAAAGAAGAGTAATGGATTCGGGACCCAAATGCATCATGTGGATCTGGTAATGGGAAAGCACAACGTTGAAGAAATTGGAAAACGGGGGAACCAGTCCTGCCTTACGTATGCGTCGGCGAAATCTGGGACCTCGGTGACTACTCACAATGGAGAAGTGAGGCGCGGGCCAGACCGTCGTCCTCCGCTTCGTTGAAGATGGTGGCGAGGCAGAACGACCTTGTCCAAGCCTTCTCGGTTGAGTATGATCGACGATTGATGATGGAGCCGTCGGCGGCAAGCGAAGCGAGCGAGGCACGAGCTTTTTCCTTTCCCTTCTTCGTCGGAGCCATGTCGACGGGAAGGGGGAGGATTCGATATTAAATTGGAAGCGGAGACTGGAGCTCGAGAGGAGGAAGAGCAGGAGACGCTCGAGCGGCGAGAAGAGGGATGACTGTGTGCAACCGCGGGTCCGCCTAGCCGGGCGCAAAATAAGGAGGCGTGGGGGAACAGGGACGCCCACGTCCAATCAATCGCCACACGATGCCCAAGGCCACAGGCTGTTAGGGCCCACGGCGCTTCGCACTTGCCCCTTCGCTTCTCTGCTAAGCCAAGTCCTGGCGCGCCTTGGGCCCGGGGGCTACTGTCGGCGTTCTGGGAACGGGGGTACCCAGACTTGCCTGCCTGCGGCCTGCGGCGTGGCTCAAGGGGTGGCCCAGTACGGCCCATCTTCATCAGCATAAGCTCAAGACCCTCGCGAGGGGCCAAGCCTCGCAGGGCAGACGACAGGAAGCTTCCTCACGCACGGCCTCGTCAGGCTGGTTCGCAAGGAGGCGGAGAGATCAAGGCGGGGTACCTCACGAGGTGCCCATGATGCAAGCCATGACGACGAAGGGCGCCAGGCGGGCGCCAGCCCGCGCAGTGTCCTCATTTCCTCTTTGGTGCAAAGGAGGCAAGCACAGGCGAGAGCATCAAGCAAAGGCAACCATTTCGGTGCAACAAGACCAAGACCAACACAACGGCCGGAAGGAGGTCATTGTGGAGCCCAAGCCGGCGTCACCGTTAGAGTTTTTGACAGGCGAGGACCGACTTTAGTCAGGATAAGTGTACTAGATGTTCCCCTTCAAAATGGCCAATTGTTGGCGCCCTTCCCGCTCATATTTGGGAAGAGGCCCAGGGCCTCTGCCGATAAATAGGACTAGTCACCCACAGGGTAGAGGCATCTAAAAAAGGAGAGAGAGAGAGAGAGAGAGAGAGAGAGAGAGAGAGAAGAAGCGACTGAACTCCCCCTAGCAGTTCATCACACTGGCCAAGAACAGACCCTCGCGAGGTTGTTCTTCCTTGTACTGTTCATCATCAGCCCCAGAGGCAATCCACCACACCACACACTGGAGTAGGGTATTACACCACAATGGTGGCCCGAACCAGTATAAACCCTGTGTCCCTTGTGTTGCTATTTGTGTAGTTTAGATCCCTACGAGGCGACGAGGTGTAGGTAGGTTGGAGGTGAGATCTCCGCGTGCACCCCAGAGTTCGAACCTAGAGGGTCTGCCGGAACCCGAAATCTGACACAACCCCTATGCATAGGTTCATGGGCGGAACCCGCAAGTTGATCACCAAAACATACATCAAGTGAATCAATAGAATAACCCATTGTCACCACGGTTATCCCACGCAAGACATACATCAAGTGTTCTCAAATCATTAAAGACTCAATCCGATAAGATAACTTCAAAGGGAAAACTCAATCCATTACAAGAGAGTAGAGGGGGAGAAACATCATAAGATCCAACTATAATAGCAAAGCTCGCGATACATCAAGATCGTATCACCTCAAGAACACGAGAGAGAGAGAGAGATCAAACACATAGCTCTTGGTACATACCCTCAGCCCGAGGGTGAACTACTCCTCCTCGTCATGGAGATCGCCTGGATGATGAAGATGGCCACGGTGAGGTTCCCCCCCCAGCAGGTGCTTTGGAACAGGGTCCCGATTGGTTTTGGTGGCTCTGAGAGGCTTGCGGCGACGGAACTCCCGATCTATTATGTTCCCCGAAGGTTTTAGGGTATATGGATATATATATAGGCGGAAGAAATACGTCAGGGGAGCCACGAGGGGCCCATGAGGGTGGAGGGCGCGCCCAGGGGGGTGGGTGCACCCCCCTGCCTTGTGCCCTCCTTGTTGATTCCCTGACGTGCACTCCAAGTCCCCTAGATTGCTTCCATTCCAAAAATAACTTTTCCAAAGGTTTCATTCCATTTGGACTCCATTTGATATTCCTTTTCTGCGAAACACTGAAACAAGGGAAAAAACAGAAACTGGCACTGGGCTCTGGGTTAATAGGTTAGTCCTAAAAATAATATAAAAGTGCATAGTAAAGCCCATTAAACATCCAAGATGGATAATATAATAGCATGAAACTTCATAAATTATAAATACGTTGGAGACGTATCATCCCCTGTCTCCTGTTACCATCGATCCTAGACGCGCAGTTCGGGACCCCCTACCCGAGATCTGACGGTTTTGGCACCGACAATGGTGGAAAGATGATTTGAGTGGAAAGCAACTTGAGGAAGGCTAAGATCAAGATTCTTGTGGTTGGATTGGAATGTCTTGGTCTCAACACATGAGTAGGTGGTTCTCTCTCAAAAATAAGTAGTGGAAGTGTAGGCACACTCTTATGGCTCTCTCACAAATGGAGAAGGAGGTGGAGGGGTTTATATAGCCTCCACACAAAATCCAACCGTTACACACATTTGACCCAACTCGGTCAGACCGAATAGATGAACTCGTTGAGACCGATTCAGTTCAAAATGTGAACGTTAGGGATCTTGATGGGACCAACACTACTAGGAAAAGGCATGCTAGTGGTGCACCAGTTTTGCCTTCTAATGGCGCACTACTGGTGCGCCACTAGCATCACGCCATTAGAATTTTTTTCTAATGGCGCACCTGTGGTGCGCCATTAGAATCTGGTATTCTAATGGCGCACCGCTGGTGCGCCATTAGTATAGCCCACAGTGCGCCATTAGTATCTGGTATACTAATGGTGCACCACATAGAAGTGCGCCATTAGTAACAAATTTTTGTAATTTTTTTCAGAATTTTTTAAATTTTTTTTTTCGAATTTTTTTTCGTTTTTTTCTTAATCTCAGGTCAAATCACACTCCGTGGTCAAACTTCCCGAAAGGTCACCCATCCTCACACTACTCCAGCCCAAGCACGCTTAACTTCAGAGTTCTATCCAACCCCAGCAATAGCTCACTTCACAAGCAATTGTTGATATATCTAGCATATCAATCCTATTATACCTTCTTGATGTCTAGGACTTTGTTCATGTTCATGACTATGATGAAATTTTGAAAAATATTTCAAACTTCCCGGTCATATTACGTATCATTTTTTGAAAAAAAATTCAAAAAAAAGTTTCAAAACCAATTTTTTTTCTGTTACTAGTGGCGCACCACATCCACGGTGCGCCACTAGTAAGTTTGATTTTTTTGAATTTTTTTGCCTCTAGATCTTGAAAGCCCCGTAACTTTCTTTCTGTTAGGTTTTTGGGGATTTTAAAAAAAAATTAACGGGGTTCCCTCGATTAAATTCGGATGTAACTTTTCGAGTAGATGATTTTTCATATAAAAAACTTTTTAATCCAAGTTCGTATGCAAAAGTTATGCCCATTTTACAAATTTCCAGAGAGATTTTGCAAATAAAGTCGAAATTCATATTTGTAAATTTTCCCAACAACTAGACCACATATCACATGGGAAACTTATTTTCTTTTTCTTTTTTTGACATTTCCATCATTTTCTTTTATTTTTTTAAAACTGAAAAGGCGGTCCATGGGGGGGGGGTGCATTCCGTGGAACTTTTGGGCCAAGTTAGTAATGGCGCACCGTGGGGTGGTGCGCCATTACTAGTTAAACTAGTAATGACGCACCACACCCACGGTTTGCCATTACTAGTTTTGAAAAAAATAAAAAAAATTGAATTTAAAAAAAAACTTAGTAATGGCGCACCTGTGGACAGTGCGCCATTACTAGTTAAAACTAGTAATGGCGCACTATCCACAGGTGCGCCATTACTGACAATTTTTTTTCCAAAACTACTAATGGCGCACGGTGGGTGTGGTGCGCCATTACTATGTCAACTAGTAATGGCGCACTATCCCATGGTGCACCATCAGTAACAATTTTTTTTTATTTTTTTTCAAAACTTCTAATGGTGCACCACACATGTGGTGCGCCATTAGTGTACATTTCATCTATAGCCGTTTTCCTAGTAGTGCAACATGATTAACTCGGTGGGACTGATGTGCTCGGGCTAGGGCAAAACCTCATCTCGGTGAGACCGATTGCATGAACTCAGTGAGATTGATTTCAGTAAAGATCAAACCGAGAGTTGGTCAAGCAAACTCGGTGGGACCGATTGCACATTTAGGTGAGACCGAAATAGTTACAACAGGCAATAGAGAGTTTGCAAGGCCATCTCGGTGAGACCGAGATCCATATCGGTGAGACCGAATTGTCTAGGGTTTTTGGCAGTGGATAGGTCAAATGAACTCGGTGGCGACGGATAGATCAAATCGATGGGGCCAAGTTTGACTTTGAGTTTTGGACAGATGTGGAAATGAGAAATATCACTAAGCACTTTGAGGAAGTAGATCATTAAGCAACACCTCATCCCCTTCTAATAGTATTGGCTTTCCTATGGACTCAATGTGATCTTGGATCACTAAAATAAAAATGAAGAGTCTTGAGCTTTTGCCTATCTTTGTCCTTAGCATTTTGAGGGATCCACACCTCTAGTCCATGCCAAGCCAATCGCTGAACTTTCTGAAATTTTAAACTTGAATGGACATTAGTTCAATGAGATATATGTTGTTATGAATTACCAAAACCACCCAGGGATTAGTTGCACTTTCAATCTCCCCCTTTTTGGTAATTGATTGCAACATATAGATCAAAGCTTCGACAAATGATAATATGAATTAAATAAATCATCGCTTTGAGAAGTATGTGATAAGAAGAGCTCCCCCTAAATTTGTACATTATTTAAAATTTGCTTTTGAATGCAAATGCACAATCGATTAGGATCATGGGTCACTCTTCCATGTCACATACATCTTGGTGGAGCACTCAAATTGATAAGAGTTAAACAACATGCACTCATCACACAGGGCAAATGATAACCCACAAATATAGGGGATCAATCATAGTCCTTTCGATAATTAAGAGTGTCAAACCCAACGAGGAGCAGAAGGAAATGACAAGTGGTTTTCAGCAAGGTATTTCCTGCAAGCACTAAAATTATCGATAACATGTAGTTTGATAGCAAGATAATTTGTAACGAGCAAGTAACGGTAATGGTAAGTAAAGTGCAACAAGGCAGCCCAATCCTTTTGTGGCAAAGGACATGCCAAAATGATTTCTTATAATAGGCAAAGCGTTCTCGAGGGTACACGGGAATTTCATCTGGTCACTTTCATCATGTTGGTTTGATTTGTGTTCGCTACTGTGATAACTTGATATGTGGGTGGACCGGTGCTTAGGTGTTGTTCTTACTTGAACAAACCTCCTACTTATGACCAGCCCCCTCGCAAGCATCCGCAACTACGAGAAAAGTATTACGATAAAATCTAACCATAGCATTATACATTTGTATCCAAATCGGTCCCTCACGAAGTAGCGCATAAACTAGGGTTTAAGCTTCTGTCACTCTAGCAACCCATCATCTAGTAACTACTCCACAATGCATTTCCTTAGGCACAAATATGGTGAAGTGCCATGTAGTCGACGTTCACATGACACCACTAAGGGAATCACAACATACATACCATCAAAATATCGAACACATATAAAATTCACATGATTACTCGCAACAAGATTTCTCCCGTGACCTCAAGAACAAAAGTAACTACTCAAAATTATAATCATGCTCAAGATCAGAGGGGTTTAAATTGCATAATGGATCTGAACATGTAATTTTCCACCAAGTAAACCATATAGTAATCAACTATAAGATGTACTCAACACTCTAGTCACCCACAAGTACCAATCTATAGTTCTGGTACAAAGATTGAACACAAGAGATGAACTAGAGTTTGAGAGGAGATGGGGCTGTTGAAGATGTTGATGGAGATTTCCCTCCCCAAGATGGGAGAGTTGTTGGTGATGATGATGACGATGATTTCCCCCTCCGGGAGGGAAGTTTCCCCAGCGGAATCGCTCCACTAGAGGGCAAAAATGCTCCTGACCAAGTTCCGCCTCGAGATGGCGGCGCTTCGTCCCGAAAGTCCTCCCCTTATTTTTTTCTAGGTAAAAAATGACTTATATACCAGAAGAGGGGCACCGGAGGTGGGCCGAGGAGGGCACAACACACCGAGGCGTGCACAGGCTCCTGGCGCGCCCAGGTGGGTTGTGCCCACCTGGTGGCCCCCCTCTGGTACTTATTTGCTCCATTATTTCTTATATATTCCATAAAATTTATCCGTCAAGTTTCAGCTGATTTGGAGTTGTGCAGAATAGGTAGCCTGATGTAGCTTTTTCAGGTCCAGAATTCCAGCTTCCGGTATTCTCCCTCTTTGTGTGAACCTTGCATATTATGAGAGAAAAGGCATTACAATTACTCCAAAAGGCATTATTATACATAAGAACATTATATATAGTAGTAGGAAAACATTATGCAAAGTGGACGTATCAACTGCCCCAAGCTTAGACCTCGCTTGTCCTCAAGCGAAAACCGAAATCGAAAAACATGTCCACATGCTTAGAGAGAGAGAGAGGTGTCGATAAAAACAAAATACAGACATAGAAGCATCATGTATATTATTATAATAGCAACAAACTTTAACATAAAACTTTTATCATAGACTTATCATGAATAAGTAGAAATTCATCACAACATCGAAGTATAAACCATAAACTCTATTGGAAACCAACAAACTATGTTCTTAGTCAACTTTGCAACTACAATTCATCATCTTTTGAGGAAGGGTCATGTATCGGAGCCTTTTTGGCAAGTCCACATACTCAACCATCATATAGTCTTCTATGATTGCTAACACTCACCACATACACATGAGAAAAACGTTTCAACCGGACACATAGAAAGATAGGGGACTATAGTTTCGCCTACCAACATATTCACCTCAAGGGTGATGTTGACAATAATAACTCATGCCACCCATATCCAACTGGATATATGTGCCTAGATCTTTCGTCGCCACATGATGCTTGCCAAAGGAGAAAATAAAAAGGAATGGAGAGAAAAACTTCTACTCTTACATAAAAGTAAATACATAAAAGTAAAAGATAGGCCCTTCGCAGAGGGAAGCAGAGGTTGCCATGCACTTTTTGTTTGTATGCTCAATCTCTTAGTGCAAAAGAACATCACGTTATATTGCCCCTTATGATAACAACCTTTATTATGCAGTCTGTCGCTCTTATTCTTTACCATCACAAGTTCGTACAATGCTCAATTTTCTCTTACACTAAATGATCTAACACTTTTAGAAGCAATTTTTATTGCCTTATTGCACCGATGACAACTTACTTCAAGGATCTTACTCAATCCATAGGTAGGTATGGTGGACTCTCAAAATAAGATTTGGGTTTAAGGGTTTTTGGATGCACTGTATCTCTACTTAGTGCGGAATTTTTGGCTAGCAAAGATAGGGACAAGCACCACATGGTAAAGGATCTATGACAATATAACTTCTATGTGAATATGAACAAGCATAAATCATTACGTTGTCTTCCTTGTCCAACGCCAACAATTTTGGCATATAATAATTTGATGGGGGCTCACAATCACAAAAGATGTCCAAGATAGTATATTTGTATGTGAATCTTCTCTTCCGTTATTAATTCTTTCATGAATTGCATCATTGACCAATGCTATGTTTTTAAATCTCCAATAAAATTTTCTACTTATACTCTTCCTTATGTGATGTCATTACTTGCCATAAGATTAGCATATGATCTTTTTCATTTATCTTCTTTCTTTTTATCGAAACATGAAATTAAAGGAAGCAAAATTTAAACTAAACTTTATTATATATCTCGCACACAATTACAAGGATAGATCACTAAGCAAACTCTCAAAAAGAAAGGATCAAACTAAACTTTTATGCATATAAAGCAAAAGATAACTATGGATCAAACTAAGAAAAGTAAAGGCAAAAGATAGTGGAGGTGATACGATACCCGGGCACCTCCCCCAAGCTTGGCACAAGCCTGCCCATACCCGATACTCTAGTTTCTTTTGGTGATGAAGAAGGAGGTGGTGGTGATGATGTAGCAATCTTATCCTCGGGCTTCCATGGAAGAGGCTCACCATCATAAGAGGAGGAGTGAGTCTCACGGGTCCTACAACCGGCAGCCGAACTCATACCTTTAAACCTCGCCTCATATTCAAAGACTTGGTTTTGGAGATCGTAGACCTGGCTTTGGAGGAAGTTTATTTGCTCGTTCAAGGTGAAGACGATGTCCTTCATGGACTTGCCATCCACCTTGAGATCACGGGTGTAGTCAGCGATCATGAGGTGATTGGCATTGAGTCCACGTTCCACCATCCCCTTGCACCTGAAGACCTCCTGCTCCATAGCTTCAAGCCTGGCTTCCAAGGTTCCCGTCCTTTTGGGACCTTGCACATCGCGGATGTGAAGCACCCCCTCATGCATCTGGATAGCCTGAGGGTGCTGCATCACCTCTCGTAAATATGGGTTGATGATGTTCTCGAAGAACTTGTCCTTGGAGGAGCTTGAAGTGGCCATGGTAGATGGGATCTTCAGAAAATAGCAAGGAAAAGAAAACAGGAGATTTCTCTATGATACGGTGGTCAATAGGTTCGGGGGGTATATAAAGATTTTTTTTCTTGGGAACAAGCAAACGGAAGAAAAACGGAGTCCAGAAGGTACCCGAGGTGGGCACAACCCACCTGGGCCAGGCGCGCCTTGGTGTCTTGTGCCCACCAGGGTCACCTTCCTGGTAGTTTCTTATTTTCCTAAAATTTTAAATATTCCAAAACTGACAAAAATATTTTTGCAGATTTTTCGGAGTCCGTTTACTTACCGTATCACGTACCTCCCCTTTTCACGATTATGGAGTATTACAGAAGGTTTCCTTTATGTGTTCTTCTGGCGTCATAGTTTGGATAATATTGCTTTCAACATTAATGGGCGTACCTGAGATATAATGTTTTATTCTTTGCCCATTGACGACCTTTGGGTTAGTACCTTCGGCATTATTTATTTTGACGGCTCCCGATCGATAAACGTCCTCGATAACATAGGGTCCTTCCCATTTGGAGAGGAGTTTTCCTGCAAAGAATCTGAAATGAGAGTTGTACAAAAGAACATATTCTCCAACTTTGAACTCACGCTTTTGGATTCTTTCATCATGCCATCTTTTAACTTTTTCTTTAAGTAACTTGGCATTTTCATAAGCTTGGGTTCTCCATTCATCTAGTGAGCTAATATCAAATAACCTCTTTTCACCGGCAAGTTTGAAATCATAGTAGAGTACTTTAATTTCCCAATATGCTTTATGTTCTAACTCAAGAGGCAAATAACAAGCTTTTCCATAAACCATTTTATAAGGAGACATACCCATAGGATTTTTATATGTTGTTCTATAAGACCAAAGTGCATCATCTAATTTCTTAGACCAATTCTTCCAGGACCTATTGATAGTCTTTTGTAAAATTAATTTTATTTCTCTATTGCTAAGTTCAACTTGACCACTACACTGAGGATGATAAGGTGATGCAATTCTATGGTTAACATCATACTTATCAAGCATTTTACGGAAAGCACCATGAATAAAATGTGAACCACCATCAGTCATTAAATATCTAGGGACTCCAAACCTTGGGAAAGTAACTTCCTTAAGAATTTTAATAGAGGTGTTGTGATCAACACTACTAGTTGGAATAGCTTCTACCCACTTAGTAACATAATCAACAGCAACCAAAATATGTGTATACCCATTAGAGGAAGGAAAAGGTCCCATATAATCAAAACCCCAAACATCAAATGGTTCAACAGCAAGAGAATAATCCATAGGCATTTCCTGACGCTTACCAATATTACCAACTCTTTGACATTCATCACAAGATAAAACAAACTTACGGGCATCCTTGAAGAGAGTAGGCCAATAAAATACGGATTGCAATACCTTGTGAGCAGTTCTGTCTCCCGCATGATACCCTCCGTAAGCTTCGGAGTGACATTTCCGTATGATTTGTCCCTGTTCATGCTCAGGTACACAACGTCTAATAATACCATCTACTCCTTCGTTCTAAAGATGTGGGTCATCCCAAAAGTAATGTCTTAAATCATAGAAGAACTTTTTCTTTTGTTGGTATGTTAAACTAGGTGCTATATATTAAGCAACAATGTAATTAGCACCAGCATACCAAGGAGTGTTATAGGATAACATTTATTGCAGCTAATTGGTCATCAAGAATATTCTCAAGCCTAGACAAGTTATCAGCCATGGGGTTCTCAGCTCCTTTTCTATCAGTGATATGTAACTCAAATTCTTGTAGCAACAGAACCCACCTCATGAGTATAGGTTTAGCATCTTTGTTTTCCTTAAGATATTTTATAGCAGCATGGTCGGTGTGAACAGTTGCCTCGGAATCAACAATGTAAGATCTAAATTTATCACAAGCAAACACCACTGCTAATTAAGAATTCTATTTCAGTAGTAGCATAATTTCTGTGAGCACTGTCCACAGTTTGACTAGAATAATGAATAACATTTAATTTCTTATCAACTCTTTGTCCTAGAACAACACCAACTGCATAGTCACTAGCATCACACATAATTTCAAAAGGCAAGTTCCAATCATGTTGTTGAACAATAGGTGCGGAAATCAAGGCTTTCTTAAGTTTTTCAAAGGCTTCTACACAATCATCATAAAAAACAAATGGAACATCCTTTTGTAAAAGATTTATAAGAGGCCTAGAATTTTTAGAGAAGTATTTAATAAACCTCCTATAGAAACCAGCATGACCAAGGAAACTACGAATACCTTTAATATCTTTAGGACAAGGCATTTTCTCAATTGCATGAACTTTAGCTTTATCCACCTCAATACCTCGTCCAGAAATATTATGTCCCAACACAATACCTTCATTAACCATAAAGTGGCACTTCTCGCAATTTAAGACAAGATTAGTTTGCTCGCATCTCTGCAAAACTCGATCAAGGTTCCTTAAGAAATCATCAAAAGAAGTTCTGTAAACAAAGAAATCATCCATGAAAACCTCAACAATCTTTTCACAAAAATCATAGAATATAGCAGTCATACATCTTTGAAAGGTAGCAGGTGCATTACATAAACCAAAAGGCACACGTCTATAAGCATAAGTTCCAAAAGGACAAGTAAAGGTGGTTTTCTCTTGATCAGGTGTTGAAACAGGTATTTGAGAAAAACCTGAATATCCATCAAGGAAGCAAAAGTGGTGTGCTTTGATAATCTTTCTAGCATTTGATCAATAAAAGGCAGAGGGGTAATGATTTTTTATAGTAGCTTTATTTAATTTTCTAAAATCAATTACCATTCTATAGCCAGTGACAATTCTTTGTGGAATAAGTTCATTCTTATCATTAGGAATAGCAGTAATACCTCCCTTCTTAGGGACACAATGAACTGGACTTACCCATCTACTGTCAGCTATATGATAGATTATACCTGCTTCCAAAAGCTTTAGTATTTCAGTTCTTACCACTTCTTTCATCTTAGGATTTAAACATCGTTGGTGATCAACAACGGGTTTAGCATCAGGTTCCATATTAATTTTGTGCTGACAGAGAGTGGGACTAATGCCCTTTAAATCATCAATAGTATACCTAATAGCAGCTCGGTGCTTCTTCAGAACCTTTAATAATCTTTCTTCTTCATGTTCTGAAAGGTTAACACTAATAATAACATGATATGTCTTTTTCTCATCAAGATAAGCATATTTCAAAGTGTCTGGCAATTGTTTTAATTCATACATAGGATCACCTTTAGGTGGAGGAGGACCTCTAGAGTTTCAATAGGCAAATTGTGTTTAAGCAGAGGACGTTGTTCAAAGAAAATCTTATCTATTTCATTTCTTTCATGGATATGCATATCATTCTCATGGTCTAGTAAATACTGTTCTAGTGGATCAGTAGGAGGTACATCAATAGAAGCAATACCAATTATTTCATCCTTACTAGGTAATCCTTCCTTATGATGCTTTCTACTAAACTTAGAAAAATTAAACTCATGAGACTCATCACCAAAACTAACACCGCCGGTTTGTTTCTCACAATCTATTTTAGCATTAACGGTGTTCAAGAAAGGTCTACCAAAGATAATGGGACAAAAGTTATCTTTTGGGGAACCAAAAACAAGAAAATCAGTAGGGTATTTCATTTTCCCACACAAGACTTCGACATCTCTAACAATCCCATGTGGTGTGATGGTGTCTCTATTAGCAAGTTTAATAGTAACATCTATGTCATTCATAATTTCTTGATATAAGGTAAAAGGAATAGCACTCACGCTAGCACCTAAATCACATAAACCATGATAACAGTGATATCCTATTTTAACTGAGACAACAGGCATGCCAACTACAGGTCTATGTTTATCTTTTTCATCGGGTTTGGCAATTCTAGCAGCTTCATCACACAAGTAAATAACATGCACATCTATATTTTCAACAAGGAGATCCTTAACCATAGCAACACTAGGTTCTACTTTGATTTGTTCAGCTGGTTTAGGTGTTCTAATATAGCTTTTATTGACCGTAGTTTAAACTTTGGCATGTTCATTTATCCTAACAGGAAAAGGTGGTTTTTCAATATAAGCGGTAGGAACAAATGGATCAACATTATAAATAATAGTTTCAACTTTAGCTATTACCGGTTCTTTAATTTCTTATTTAATAGGTGGGTGATATTTAAACCACTTCTCCTTAGGGAGATCAACATGAGTAGCAAATGATTCACAGTAGGAGGCTACTATCTCAGAGTCAAGTCCATATTTAGTGCTAAACTTTTGAAAAGCATCGGTATTCATAAAAGATTTAACACAATCATACTTAATCTTAATACGTGACTCTTTACCTTCATCGAGTTCCCAATCTTCAAAGTTGCATTTAATTCTTTCTAAAAGATCCCACAGG
Organism: Aegilops longissima; assembly: GCA_021605205.1. NCBI lineage: Eukaryota > Viridiplantae > Streptophyta > Magnoliopsida > Poales > Poaceae > Aegilops > Aegilops longissima. Next base: position 302,168,930 of record CM038677.1, read on the forward strand.
AAATCAATAGTATTCTTCATAAAGGAACCAGTACAAGAAGTATCAAGCATGGATCGATCATCATGAGAAAGCCGAGCATAAAAATTCTGAATGATAATTTCTCTTGAGAGCTCATGATTGGGGCATGAATATAACATTGACTTAAGCCTCCCCACTAGAGCGGTACTTTCTCCTTCATGAGGAAAAAAATTATATATATAATTCCGATCAAGATCAACTAGATGCATAGGATTTTTTTGGTGAAACTCCCATTTCAGTCGATTCCAATTCCAAGATCTAATATCATCGCATAGCCTATACCATGCCAATGCTTTTCCCTTCAAAGATAAACGGAAAACATTCTTCTTAGCTTCATATCCGGGTAAACTTGCAAGCTTAAATAATCCACAAATTTGTTCCACATATATCAAGTGCATATCAGGATGTTCGGTTCCATCTCCTGCATAAGGAATAGCTAGCAGTTATTCTATCATACCCGAAGGAATTTCATAACCAATATTTTTAGTAGGTGCAGTAGGTTGAGGGGTGACTAACTGTGGTTACGGTTGAGGTGAAGATACCCCGAACAAACCCCTCAAAGGATTGTTTTCCATAGTAACAAGTGACAATAAATTTCAGCATGTAGTAATAATTATTCCTTACCAATTTCCACTTACGAGCGCTTCACTCGCCGGCAACAGCGCCAGAAAAGAGCCTTGATAACCACAAGTATAGGGGATCAATCATAGTCCTTTCGATAAGTAAGAGTGTCGAACCCAAGGAGGACCAAAAGGAAATGACAAGTGGTTTTCAGCAAGGTATTCTCTGCAAGCACTGAAATTGTAAGTAACGAGTAGTTTGATAGCAAGATAATTTGTAATGAGCAAGTAACAATAGTAGTAACAAAAGTGCAGCAAGGTAGCCCAATCCTTTTGAGGCAAAGGACAGGCTAAAACAGTCTCTTATGACAAGCAAAGCGTTCTTGAGGGTACATGGGAATTTCATCTAGACACTTTCATCATGTTGGTTTGATTGTGTTCACTACTTTGATAATTTGATATGTGGGTGGACCGGTGCTTAGGTGATGTTCTTACTTGAACAAACATCCTACTTATGATTAACCCCCTCGCAAGCATCCGTGACACGTCTCCAACGTATCTATAATTTATGAAGTATTCATGCCATGTTTACAACAATTTTATATGGTTTTGGTATGATTTGCATGGAACTAACCCGGGCTGATGTTGTTTTCAGCAGAAATACCGTGGTGCTGTTTTTTGTGCAGAAATGAAAGTTCTCCAAATGAGTTGAAACTCTTTGACAATTTTTTTGGAACAAAAGGGACCGCCGAAGCTTCGTGGAAGGACCAAAAGATGAAGGAGTAGGGAACAAGACACCGGGGCGCGCCTGGGCCGTTGCCCGTGCCCCGGTGGGTTGTGCTGACCTCGAGGCCCATCTTAGCGTGAAACCAACGCCAAAAAATCCTATAAATAGAGAAACCATCAGGGGTTACCCTAGATCAGAAGTTCCGCTGCCGCAGGCCTCTGTAGCCACCGAAAACCAATCTAGACCCCGTTCCGGCACCCTACCGGAGGGGGGAATCATCTCCAGTGGCCATCTTCATCATCCCAGCGGCCACCACGATGAGATGGGAGTAGTCCACCCTTGGGGCTGAGGGTTTGTACCAGTAGCTACGTGTTTAATCTCTCTCTCTCTCTCTCTCTCTCTCTCTCTCTCTCTCTCTCTCTCTCGTGTTCTTGAGATGTCACGATCTTGATGTATCGCGGGCTTTGTTAATATAGTCAGATCATGTGGTGTTTTCCCCTCTCTATCTTGTTATGAATTGAGTTTTCCCCTTTGAGATTTCGTTGTTATCGGATTGAATACTTTTATGGATTTGAGAACACTTGATACATGTCTTGCAATTCAGTACTCGCGTGACAATGGGGTATCATATTGATTCACTTGATATATGTTTTGGCACTCAACTCGCGGATTCTTGAGGTCACATTGGGGTAATCTATGCATAGGGGTTGATGCACGTTCTTGTCTTTGTTTCTCCAGTAGAAATCTTGGGGCAATCTTTGAAGTTCTTTGTGTTGGATTGAGTATTATGAATATGAATTAGCTTTGGTATTATTTTAGTACGAACTCTAGGATAGATCAAACGGAAAGAATAGCTTTGTGTTATTTTAGTACGAGCCCTTGAATAGATCGAATGAAAAGAATAGCTTTGAGGTGGTTTCGTACCCTATAAACAATTTATTCTTATGTTCTCCACTAGATAGGAACTTTGGAGTGATTCTTCATCGCACTTTGAGGGATGGTTATATGATCCAATTATATTAGCATTGTTGAGAGATTGCACTAGTGAAAGTACGGACCCTAGGCCTCATTTTCAAGCATTGCAATACCGTTTTGTGCCAGTTTACTATTTGTTACCTTGCTGTTTTTATTTATTCAGATTATAAAAATATATTTCTACCATCCATATTACACTTTTATCACCATCTCTTCGCCGAACTAGTGCACCTATACAATTTGCCATTGTATTGGGTTTGTTGGGGACACAAGAGGTTTCTTTTATTTGGTTGCAAGGTCGTTTGAGAGAGACCATCTTCATCCTACACCTCTCACGGATTGATAAACCTTAGGTCATCCACTTTAGGGAAAATTGCTACTGTCCTACAAAACTCTGCGCTTGGAGGCCCAACATGTGTCTACAAGAAGAAAGTTGCGTAGTAGACATCAAGCTCTTTTCTGGTGCCATTGCCGGGTAGGATCAAGTCAAGCTAGACTCCCGTCAACTAGTATTTTCTGGCGCCGTTGCCGGGGAGGTGAGTTGTAACATCCCAAATTTCCTATTTGGAATGTTTTACAATTATAGCTAAGCATCTATGCATTCTGTTTGATTTTGAGTGGCATTTGAAGTTTCAGAAGATTTTGAGTTTTGAATTTGAATTCAAACTTTGGCAAGTGGGAATCATTTCAAAAACCATGCCTGATAAATACTTGAGCAAAAGTATGAGAGGAGTAAACATGACACTCCAAAAATATCAGAGGAAAACATTGCCAAAAGTTTGAAATTCAAATTTGAGTTTTATTTGAATTTTGGAAAAAATGATTTTTTGTAAAGTTTGGATTTTTGCCTTTGGAAAAATGTTCAAATGATAGGGAATATTCCCCTGATCATTTTGATATATATATGTCTTATATAATTATTTATATTTCTCTCTGTTTTTATTTTTTTAAAAAAAGAAAAGGGAAAACCCTCAGGCGCCAGCCAAGCCAATTTAGCCAGCCAGTAGCCGAGGCAACCCACACACCGCCCACCAGCGGCCCAATGAGCCAGCCCAGTGAGCCAGCCGACAGCCCGCACCCCCTCGCGCCCGAATCGCTTGGACCGATCGCCCGACCGCGCCGCACCCTCTCTCTCGGCGGTGGACCCCCCACCTCCTTCAACCCCCCCCACGCTTCGCTCGCGCCGCGCATCGGGATCGAAGGATCCGGGATTCGATCCGCGCCCCGATTCATCCCCCGCCCAAGGTGAGGCCCCCGCCTATAAGTACCCCTCCCCCGCACCCCATTCCCCCCCTCGCCCCCTCGCCGGAACCTCTCCTCCCTCCTCACGCGCTCGCCGGACTTGCCGAACCTCGCCGCCGCCATTTGCCTCGCCGCCGTCGCCCTAGCCCACCCCGAGCTCCACCGACTCCACCAGAACCCCCCTCGTCGCCCCGCACCCGCCGGACCACTCCGCCGACGCCCCCGACCACCGGAGACGTCGGGACACTCGCCGCCCGAGCCGCCGCCGCCGTCGAACTCCGGTAAGCCACCGGAGCTTCTCTCCCCCGTCCGATTCGTTCTCAACGGCTAGGATTAGAACACCCCCGAAGGGGTATGTCCTTTTAATTAAAACCCGGTTCGGCCCGGTTCGTTACGGTTTAGTTTAGTTAGGTTTTTTTTTATTTAGTACCGGCCCGACTCGTTTAACCCTAGGGCCCGTTTAGTTATATTACGCTCAGTGCGTAGGTTAGGCCCATTAGGCCATTTTTCTTTTATTTTCGTTTTCTGTTTTAACAGAATAGTTCCAGATTTGAAAAATTCATAACTTTTGTTTTACTTAATATTTTTAAGTGATTCTTTTTTTGTTGGTTTGCAAATTTCTTATAGTTTCTGTAGAAAATATAATTAGCTATGTTAAAATTATTTAGAATTGCTTTATTTTAATTTTAGTCAGAATAGTAAATCTGTTATAAAATGAGTTAGGAAAATTATTTTATATGATTCTTTTGTCCCAACTTTGTTTTAACATTGCCTAACCGTAGGATTTAATTTGGGCATTTTAGGATTAATAAAAAATAGTTTCTAGCAGAATCATGTTATTCTTAATTAATTAACTAGCTACTGTTTTCCTATTAATTTAATTAGCAAATAAATTTATTTTTCATTTGTGATAGATTATTCTAGGTTAGTTTCTGTCACTTTAGAGCATGAACTTTTATTTATAATAAATAAAATTTTATTTTAATTTTCTTAATAGAAATTGAATTAGGCCTAATAGGAGTTTTATAATAGCTTTTAAATTGATTCTTTTTGCTCCTAGTTGCTTAATGCATTCTTTTCTGTTAAGTTAACATAAACTCATGATTAGGTTATGTTAAGAAAATTTTTGTTTTGTAAAACTATTTTTAGTTGTTGCTTGAAGTAGGAAAAACTTTGAGTTGGATTTTCTTGAGTTTTTCCTTTGGGTTTTGATTCGTTTGTTTTTGTGTGTTATGTTACTATGATGTTATGTTAAGTGATCATATGCTATATGCTTATTGTAATTATTGTTTGTCTCGGTAGAATTTCCGGTCTGAAGCTTGCTACTCTGAGTCCTTAGCTTACGAAGATCGTCAAGAAGGCAAGTCTTTGATCATGTTATTTTCAATACCTATGATTTTGTGCATTAGAAATTATACCACCCCACCATGCATGCAGTAGTTGAAATTTTGAAGTTATGTTCTTGAGTAGTATCATGTGGTAGGATGAACCAATCCCCTTGTTACCATGACCCCGGGACGGAGTAGTTTATTTTGCTATGCTCGTAGACGGGTTTGGTTGAGTGAAATTTATAAGAAAGATATGAGAGTCAATGATGATGACAACCCCATGAACTTCAATGCTCAAGATGGACTTGAATTCACTCTTGGGTGGAGGGCGGTTGTGGGCACCTGGAGAACCCAGTGGTTGGCGGGATGCATGGAGAAGTGCCATGACATCTTGCGGAAAGCTTCACCCAGCCACGAAGAGACGGATGGATGCCCCATTGACCGGAAGCTTACCTGTGCAGCCGCAAGCCATTATGGGCTCTGGCTGGGTCAACCCTAGGAGTGGCGCTAGCTGGGCGGTACTACGAGATGTAGAAGAACGGTAGGATTGGATGGGTACCGGCAGTAGCTGAAGAACTCTTCGAAGACCTGTTTCATTCATCCGTCTTCAAACACCATGAAGTGCGAAGACTTAAAAGGAGGGAATGATTCTTGCGGGTAAAGTCGCAAACCTCTGCAGAGTTAAACATCTAATCGATTAGCCGTGTCCCGATTCACGGACAATTTGAGCCTCTGGAACTTGGAAGTATTCGAAATCTCAACACTAAAACTAATAAATTAATTTGAGGGGTTATGACTTAATAATTTGGGAATGAGACATTGGTTGGCGGAACCATCTCAATAACTACCAACAATTTTGTAGTATTTGCAAGCAAGTCCTTTGTAGTAGGGAAAAAGCGGCTTTTCGCAAAATGATGAAACTTAGAGCCCCACAGCCAAAATGCATATAGTGTTAGTAATTTTATTATTGTTATTCTCTTCATGACTTGCCACTTATTCAAAAGCTGACCTACACGGCTGCAACGTCTTATGTTGCGAGATTTATTCCGATCAGGAGTGAGGCTACGCTCCGCGCTTGGCGATTGCCCTTTGGAGTCGGATGGACTCGCTATTTCGTCTACACTTCCGCAGCATTAGTAGTTTATTTCTCATGAGTTGGCCTTGGCCGAATTTATTCTATTGTAATAAAGACTCTATATGAGAACCGTGTAATAAATTCAGGTGTGATTGAACTTTGATTATTTCATCGATGTCTTGTGAGTACCAAAGATGATCTTGGGATGGTACAGAACACGTAGATTTGACCGATTTTGGGTCAGGTCGCTCTGAGATGGTATCAGAGCACACGCTGACCGTAGGATCGTAACCCCTAGGATCGGAAAGCCATAGGAAGAGACCATTTACTTTATATCCTTATCATTCCGTAATTCTCCCCTGTTCATTTCTAACTTCTCTCCGATTTTCAACATTCTAGATGGCCGTCGAGTTCACCCCAGTTTTGCTCGCGGAGTTTTGCCAGCCCGATGAGACGATGCCCTTCGGTAGGAAGCTGGTCCAGATGGTGAAGAAGCTGAAGATTGCTCTGCCCTCGATCACCGGGAAGCCAACCAATGCACTTCCGACGGATACTTGCTACAGGATCGAGGTGCACATTCTAGGGAGAACCTTCGGAGGGCATACAGAGCCTATTGACTTTGAGTTCACCGACTTCAACTGGATCATCGGAAGGGACATGGCGATCTATCGTGCACTTGGACATCTCCGAGAAGAGTACAGGGCCGAGCTCGCTCCATCAGACCTCGCCATGGTTTCACGCAGAGCAAGGAATGGAGATATCATCCATACCGTAGAGGACGACTCCATTCTCTCTTATGTCCAGGACTTGGAGTGTCTCCTCAGGAAATGGGAGATTCAGACTCGCTGTAACTCGAAGGTACACAGGAGGCTGTTGTTCCGTGAACTGGAACTGGAGGAGAAGTCACACGCAGACTTCCTTGGCCATGAGGAAGAAATCGCGGACTTCATGGAGAGAGTCGACGACCTGAAGGAAGCTTGTCGCAATAGAGGAAAAGATGGACTTGGGAGAGGACCTTTTTCCGAGTGGAGATGACGGACCTCTCGTGAGCAACGATCAGGATTATGAAGGGAGTTCCACTGGAGGGAGCCGCAAGAGGAGGCGCCACAACAGAGGACACCACACCGGAGGACATCGCACCAGAGGACGCAAGGATTATTGATGAAGACATTTAGTCGACCACCATGTTATTTTACTTTTTCATCGATCAGTTAGGCCGATATTTTCGATTAGTCATGAGCTTTTGTATCAAGATTGAACCATGTTTGAGTGGAATGAATAAATGATTGGTGTGTTTATGATTGTGCATTCATATGGGTAGTGATATTTCTCATTAGACCATTGTTCTATTCTAATTTTCTCATCCACTCCAAAACACCAGATGCCTCCGAGACGTGACACCGGCTTTCCGCCAGAGCTCACCCAGCTACTTCAGCAGCAGAATGCACTCATGCAGATACTCATCCAGAATCAGAACAACAACAACAACAATCCACCGCCACCACCCCCTGTTGACAACTTGACTCGATTCCTAAGGTTGAATCCGCCAGTGTTCTCTAGCAGCACTGAGCCGATTGTGGCCGATGATTGGCTCTGCAAGGTCGGAAGAGAGCTAATCACTGTTGGATGCACCGATGCAGAGAAGGTGCGCTTTGCCGCACATCAACTTGATGGACCTGCAGCTTCTTGGTGGGAGAACTACACCGCCACTTATCCCATCGGCACCATCACATGGGATCAGTTCCAACAGGCCTTCCGCACCGCTCATGTTTCAGCTGGAGCCATGAGTCTGAAGAAGCGTGAGTTCCGCAACTTACGCCAGGGGAACTGTACTGTGGCGCAGTACGTGGATGAGTTCAGCAAGCTAGCTCGCTATGCCCCGGATGATGTGGCCACAGATGCCGCAAAGCAGGAGAAGTTCCTCGAGGGACTCAATGATGAACTGGGCATGCAGCTTATGGTGGCTACTTTCACCAACTACCAGGAGCTGGTAGACAAGGCCGTCATACTTGAAGGCAAGCAGCAGCAGATTGAAAGCCGCAAGCGGAAGTACAGCCAGGGGAAGCACAACTCAGGAGCTCAGCAGAAGCCCCGTTATGCACCATATTCAGGAGGGCATACCCATCACAACCATGTAGGCCATAACCATGGAGGAAATGGGAACAACCGCAACCAGGACAGTAAGTCAGGCAATGGCAATGGAAATGGCAATCAGCATCGTCCTGCCCCGGCTCCGAAGGATCTGAGTCACATCACCTGCTTCAAGTGCCAGAAGACAGGGCACTATGCCACCGACTGCCCAGAGGCCAAGCAGAGGAATGGAAACGGCAATGGAAGCTCAGCGAAGAAGCCCAACCCTTTTCCTCGTGCTCAGGTGAACCACATTGACGTGGAGGACGTCTATGATCAGCCACACACTGTGGTTGGTAAGTTTTTATTGAATTCACGTTCAGTATTGGTACTCTTTGATTCTGGTGCAACGTATTCATTCATATCAAGGGTAGTTGTGGAAAAGTACGGGTTGCCCACTAAAACCCTTAGAAGCCCCCTTCGCGTCAGTTCCGCAGGAGGAGAAATGATGGTAGGCTTAGGCTGTCATGCAACCCTCAACATCGGAAACCATAAATTTCCCGCAGACCTCATAGTGTTGGAAACCCAGACCTTGGATGTAATCCTAGGCATGGATTGGTTGACGAAGTTCGAAGGAAATATAGACTGTGCCCGCAAGTCTATTCTGCTCACCACCCCGGAGCAGAAGCGGATCAAGTATGTATCCAGACATAGCCAGATGAAGAATCAGGTGCATTCCCTCACGGGAGTTGTTCAGGAGGAAGTGCCAGTAGTGCAAGATTTTCCCGATGTGTTTCCGGAGGAATTACCAGGAATGCCATCAGACAGAGACATTGAATTTCTGATTGAGTTATTGCCAGACACAGCCCCAATATCCAAGAGACCTTATTGGATGCCCCCGAATGAGTTGAAAGAGATCAAGGATCAAATTAATGAGTTATTGGAGAAAGGATATATTCGGCCAAGCTCATCACCTTGGGGAGCCCCAGTTCTTTTGGTAGAGAAGAAGGATGGAACCTTGAGGATGATTGTGGATTATCGTGCGTTGAATGAAGTGACCATCAAGAACAAGTACCCTCTGCCGATGATTAATGATCTATTTGATCAGCTAGTTGGAGCAAAGGTATTCTCCAAGATCGATCTTCGATCAGGGTATCATCAGTTGAAGATCCGTGAAAAGGATATACCCAAAACAGCATTCACCACCAGGTATGGTTTATATGAGTATACCGTCATGTCATTTGGATTGACTAATGCTCCTGCATACTTCATGAATTTGATGAACAAGGTATTTATGGAATATCTGGACAAGTTTGTCGTGGTGTTTATCGATGATATACTGACTTTCTCCAAGAGCGAGGAAGAGCATAAGGAACATTTGCGTCTAGTTCTGGAGAAACTTCGAGAACATCAGTTGTATGCCAAGTTCAGCAAATGTGAATTTTGGCTGAAGGAAGTCGGATTCCTCGGACATGTTATTTCAGGAGAAGGAATAGCAGTTGATCCCGCCAAGGTTGAATCAGTCACCGATTGGCAGTCGCCCACCTCAGTCAAGGAGATCCGTAGTTTTCTTGGACTCGCAGGATATTATCGGAGGTTTATTGAGAACTTCTCGAAGATTGCCAAGCCCATGACTGAGCTGTTGAAGAAGGAAGCCAAGTATATTTGGACCGAGGATTGTGAAGCCAGTTTTCAGGAATTGAAGAAACGTTTGGTCACAGCCCCAGTGCTGATTTTGCCGGACATACACAAGGAATACCAGGTTTATTGTGACGCTTCTCGTCAGGGACTCGGAGGAGTACTCATGCAGGAAGGAAAAGTTGTAGCTTATGCCTCCAGACAGCTACGACCTCACGAGATGAATTATGCCACACATGATTTGGAGTTAGCAGCCGTAGTGCATGCACTCAAGACCTGGAGGCATTTGCTCATCGGAAACCGTTCTGATGTTTACACAGATCACAAGAGCTTGAAGTATATTTTCACGCAGAAAGAGTTGAACCTCAGGCAGAGGAGATGGCTAGAGTTGATAAAGGACTATGACATGAGATTGCATTACCACCCAGGTAAGGCTAATGTTGTAGCCGATGCTTTGAGCCGTAAGAGTTATGTGAATACTCTGACAGCAGGAGGATTACCTCAGGAGTTAGTCGATGACCTCAGAGATCTCCGACTGGAGATAGTTCCGAGAGGATATGTTGCAACTCTGGAAGTTCAGTCCACTTTGGCCGAAAGGATTCGTGAAGCCCAGAAGTCGGACAAGGAAATTGATGAGATAAAGCAGAAGATGAATGAAGGAAAAGCTAAAGGATTTCGTAAGGATGAACACGGAACTATATGGTTCGAGGATCATATTTATGTACCCAATGATCCCGAACTCAGGAAGCTAATTCTTCAGAGGCTCATGATTCACCATACTCGATTCACCCGGCAACACCAAGATGTACCGGATTTGAAGGAAAGTTTCTAGTGGACGGTATGAAGAAGGATATTGCCGAGTGCGTAGCGATATGCGATGTTTGTCAACGAGTAAAGGCGAAACATCGAAGCCAGCAGGGTTACTTCAACCTTTGCCGATTCGATTGGAAATTGGAGAAACTTGGAATGGATTTCATCACAGGATTACCCAGGACCCGTTCAGGTTATGATTCTATCTGGGTAGTGGTTGATCGTTTGACCAAGGTAGCTCACTTCATTCCCGTGAAGACTACCTATACCAGTGCTAAGTTGGCCAAGATATACATGACCAGGATCGTATGTCTGCATGGAGTTCCGAGGAGTATCGTGTTAGATAGAGGAACACAGTTTACCTCAAAGTTTTGGAATCAGTTGCATGAAACTTTGGGTACGAGGCTGGAGTTCAGTACAACTTTTCATCCGCAGACAGATGGACAGACCGAGAGAGTCAACCAGATTCTGGAGGACATGTTGAGAGCTTGTGTGCTAGACTATGGGTCTAGCTGGGATGATAATTTGCCATACGCAGAGTTCTCATACAATAACAGTTATCAATCCAGTCTGAAGATGGCCCCTTTCGAAGCTCTATACGGAAGGAGGTGCAGAACACCATTGCTGTGGGATAGTGTTGGAGATCGATCACTTTTCGGTTCGATCTTATCGAGATTCGAAGAGAAAGTCAAGCTGATTCGAGACAGACTCAAGATAGCTCGATCGAGACGTAAGAGTTATGCCGACGATAACGCAAGGAAGTAACATACTGAGCGGAGACCAAGCATATCTTCGTGTGTCTCACTTCGTGGAATCAAGAGGTTTGGTGTCAAAGCAAAGTTAGCACCCGATTCATTGGCCCCTACAAAATCCTCGAGCGTCGTGGAGAAGTTGCTTACAAGTTGGAATTGCGGAAGGATTGTCCGGAGTTCATGATGTCTTCTATGTTTCTCACCGAAGAAGTGTCATGCCGACATGGCCGATATTCCGTTGAGAGACACAGTGCCCCTAGAGGCCATACAGCTCGACAGTGATCTGACTTATAAGGAGAAATGCGTCCGAATTCTCGAGACTGCGAGCAGAGTCACCCGCAGCAAGGTCATCAAGTTTTGCAAGGTCTTTGTGGAGTCATCACTCAGGAAGAAGCCACACAGGGCGCCAAGAAGACCTTCTTCGAGACCATCCGCACCTATTTGCTAGCCAACCCGAATCTCGAGGGCGAGATTCATCTTAAGGTGGGTAGGTTTGTAACATCCCAAATTTCCTATTTGGAATGTTTTACAATTATAGCTAAGCATCTATGCATTCTGTTTGATTTTGAGTGGCATTTGAAGTTTTAGAAGATTTTGAGTTTTGAATTTGAATTCAAACTTTGGCAAGTGGGAATCATTTCAAAAACCATGCCTGATAAATACTTGAGCAAAAGTATGAGAGGAGTAAACATGACACTCCAAAAATATCAGAGGAAAACATTGCCAAAAGTTTGAAATTCAAATTTGAGTTTTATTTGAATTTTGGAAAAAATGATTTTTTATAAAGTTTGGATTTTGCCTTTGGAAAAATGTTCAAATGATAGGGAATATTCCCCTGATCATTTTGATATATATATATATATATGTCTTATATAATTATTTATATTTCTCTCTGTTTTATTTTTCAAAAAAAAAATAGAAAAGGAAAACCCTCAGCGCCACCAAAACCACATCGCCCACCAAATAGCCGAGGCAACCCACCAGACCGCCCACCAGGCGGCCCAATGAGCCACCGACAGCCCGCGCCCCTCGCGCCCGAATCGCTTCGGACCGGTCGCCCGACCGCGCCGCACACCCCTCTATCTCTCTGACGGTGGACCCCCCACCTCCTTCAACCCCCCGCCCACGCCAACTCGCCGCGCCGCCGCTCGCCGGATCCCGAAGGATCCGGGATTCGATCCGCGCCCCGATTCATCCCCCGCCCAAGGTGAGGCCCCCGCCTATAAGTACCCCTCCCCCGCACCCCATTCCCCCTCGCCCCTCTTGAACCTCTCCTCCCTCATCACGCACTTCGCGGACTTGCGAACCTCGCCCGCCATTTGCCTCGCCGCTTCTAGCCCACCCCGAGCTCCACCGACTCCACGAACCCCCCGCGTCGCCCCCACCGGACCACTCCGCGCGCCCCGACCACCGGAGACGTCAGGACACTCGCCGCCCGAGCCGCCGCCGCCGTCGAACTCCGGTAAGCCACCGGAGCTTCTCTCCCCCGTCCGATTCGTTCTCGACGGCTAGGATTAGAACACCCCCGAAGGGGTATGTCCTTTTAATTAAAACCCGGTTCGGCCCGGTTCGTTCTGGTTTAGTTTAGTTAGGTTTTTTTATTTAGTACCGGCCCGACTCGTTTAACCCTAGGGCCCGTTTAGTTATATTACGCTCAGTGCGTAGGTTAGGCCCATTAGGCCATTTTTCTTTTATTTTCGTTTTCTGTTTTAACAGAATAGTTCCAGATTTGAAAAATTCATAACTTTTGTTTTACTTAATATTTTTAAGTGATTCTTTTTTTGTTGGTTTGCAAATTTCTTATAGTTTCTGTAGAAAATATAATTAGCTATGTTAAAATTATTTAGAATTGCTTTATTTTAATTTTAGTCAGAATAGTAAATCTGTTATAAAATGATTTAGGAAAATTATTTTTATATGATTCTTTTTGTCCCAACTTTGTTTTAACATTGCCTAACCGTAGGATTTAATTTGGGCATTTTAGGATTAATAAAAGCAGAATCATGTTATTCTTAATTAATTAACTAGCTACTGTTTTCCTATTAATTTAATTAGCAAATAAATTTATTTTTCATTTGTGATAGATTATTCTAGGTTAGTTTCTGTCACTTTAGAGCATGAACTTTTATTTATAATAAATAAAATTTTATTTTAATTTTCTTAATAGAAATTGAATTAGGCCTAATAGGAGTTTTATAATAGCTTTTAAATTGATTCTTTTTGCTCCTAGTTGCTTAATGCATTCTTTTCTGTTAAGTTAACATAAACTCATGATTAGGTTATGTTAAGAAAATTTTTGTTTTGTAAAACTATTTTTAGTGGTTGCTTGAAGTAGGAAAAACTTTGAGTTGGATTTTCTTGAGTTTTTCCTTTGGGTTTTGATTCGTTTGTTTTGGTGTGTTATGTTACTATGATGTTATGTTAAGTGATCATATGCTATATGCTTATTGTGATTATTGTTTGTCTCGGTAGAATTTCCGAGTTGGAAGCTTGCTACTACGAGTCCTTAGCTTACGGAAAATCGTCAACAAGGCAAGTCTTTGATCATGTTATTTTCAATACCTATGATTTTGTGCATTAGAAATTATACCACCCCACCATGCATGCAGTAGTTGAAATTTTGAAGTTATGTTCTTGAGTAGTATCATGTGGTAGGATGAACCAATCCCCTTGTTACCATGACCCCGGGACGGAGTAGTTTATTTTGCTATGCTCGTAGACGGGTTTGGTTGAGTGAAATTCATAAGAAAGATATGAGAGTCAATGATGATGACAACCCCATGAACTTCAATGCTCAAGATGGACTTCGGAATTCACTACTGGGTGGAGGACGGTTGACGGGCACCCTGGAGAACCCAGTGGTTGGCCGGGATGCATGGAGAAGTGCCATGACATCTTGCGGAAAGCTTCACCCAGCCACGAAGAGATGGATGGATGCCCCATTGACCGGAAGCTTACCAGCAGCCGCAAGCCATTATGGGCTCTGGCTGGGTCAACCCTAGTAGTGACGTGGCGGGGCGGTACTATGAGATGTAGAAGAGCGGTAGGATTGGATGGGTACCGGCGGTAGCGAAGAACTCTTCGAAGACCTGTTTCATTCATCCGTCTTCAAACACCATGAAGTGCGAAGACTTAAAAGGAGGAATGATTCTTGCGGGTAAAGTCATAAACCTCTGCAGAGTTAAAGATCTAATCGATTAGCCGTGTCCCGATTACGGACAATTTGAGCCTCTGGAACTTGGAAGTATTCGAAATCTCAACACTAAAACTAATAAATTAATTTGAGGGGTTATGACTTAATAATTTGGGAATGAGACATTGGTTGGCGGAACCATCTCAATAACTACCAACAATTTTGTAGTATTTGCAAGCAAGTCCACCGTAGTAGGGAAAAAGCGGCTTTTCGCAAAATGATGAAACTTAGAGCCCCACACCAAAATGCATATAGTGTTAGTAATTTTATTATTGTTATTCTCTTCATGACTTGCCAGCTTATTCAAAAAGCTGACCTACACGGCTGCAACGTCTTATGTTGCGAGATTTATTCGATCGGAGTGAGGCTACGCTCCGCTTGGCGATTGCCCTTGGAGTCGGATGGACTCGCTATTTCGCTCACGCTTCGCAGCATTAGTAGTTTATTTCTCATGAGTTGGCCTTTGGCGAATTTATTCTATTGTAATAAAGACTCTATATGAGAACCGTGTAATAAATTCAGGTGTGATTGAACTTTGATTATTTCATCGATGTCTTGTGAGTACCAAAGATGATCTTGGGATGGTATGCAACCACGTAGATTTGACCGATTTTGGGTCAGGTCGCTACATGAGTGCATGAAGGTATATCTTTAGATCTTGCAATTGAATCTTTTAGTTTCTTGTTTTATCAGTAGTTTGTTTTATAAAATAAAACTACATAAAAAATGGAATGAGGTTGCATCATATTATTGATCATCTTTACAATATCTTTCTTGAAAATGATTGTTTGGTAAATTGTGCTCAATTGTTAGAAGAAGAAGTCAATAAAATGTTTGGCACAAAATATTTGAATGAGGAGCATGATTGCAATGTTGTTAGTATGAGTTCTTTGAATATCCATGATGCTAATGATATGCAAAGTTACAAGCTTGGGGATGCTTTATTTGATGAAGATGATATTTTTACTCCCCCAAGTTTTGATGAGAAAATTTATTATGATGAAAGCATGCCTCCTATTTATGAGGATTATATTTATGAAAGTGGGTTTGGAAGAGTGTCAACTCTAGGTACTAATGATCCCACTGTTTTTGAGGGTGTTGAATCTTATTGTAATAATTATGAAAGTGGATTTCGAGAGGTCATGACTTTATTTAGTCATGAATCCACTATTTTGGAAGAGGTTTCACTTGATTATTATGAGAACAAGGTTGCTATCTATGATGATTATGGTGATGACATGTATGCTATAAAGAGTAATGATAACCATGAAACTTGTCATCATGATTTTAATTTTCACTCTCATGATAGTTTTTTTGTTGAATTTGCTCCCACTACTATTGATGAGAAGAAATTTGCATATGTGGAGAGTAATAAAATCTCTATTATTGTGGATCATGAAAATAATGCTTTATGTGATAGATATATTGTTAAATTCATTCATGATGCTATTGAAAATTATTATGAGGGAGGAACATATTCTTGTAGGAATTGCAATAATATCAAGTTTCCTCTCTATGTGTTGAAAATCTTGAAGTTCTGTTTGTTTTGCCTTCCTATGCTAGATGATTATTGTTCCCATGAATTATTTGCTCACAAAATCCATATGCATAGGAAGTGGGTTAGGCTTAAATGTGCTAGTCATATGCTTCATGATGCCCTCTTTGTGTTTCAATTCTTATCTTTTATGTGAGTATCATTGAAATCATCATGCCTAGCTAAAAGGTATTAAAGAAAAGCGCTTGTTGGGAGACAACCCAACACTTTTACCTACTGTTTTTGTGTGTTAAAATGATTAATCTACTGTAGTAATCATGTTTTATTGCTTTTGTTTTAGTAAAGTGCCAAGTAAAGCCTTTGGGATCATGCTGGATGATAGTTGATTTGATCTTGCTAAAAAACAGAAACGTTTGCGCTCAGTAAAACTTTTCTAATTTTTAACAGAAGCGTGATAAAATGCTGATTCTTTTTGCAGAAGATTAATAGACAAATTTACAAGGGTTTCCTATTTTTTCAGAATTTTTGGAGTAGTATAAATATGGTTGGAGTACAGATTACTACAGACTGTTCTGTTTTTTGCCAGATTCTGTTTTCAATGCATAGTTTGCTTGTTTCCTAGTTTCTATGGCTTATATTGCTCAATATAAATTGTGGAAATGATATGCTACAGTAGGAATTGTGTGGAAACAATTATGAATCTTATCTTTGACAGTACCAAAGTGAAATGGTTTTCTCTTTATCATACTAACCTATCTTACGAAGTTCCGTTAAGTTTTGTGTGATTGAAGTTTTCAAGTTTTGTGTGAGATGTCGATATGAGGAGAATAAGGAGTGAGAAGACCCTAAGCTTGGGGATGCACAAGGCACCCCAAGTTAATATCCAAGGAAGATCCAAGCAACTAAGCTTGGGGATGCCCCGGAAGGCATCCCCTCTTTCGTCTCCAACATTATCGGTAACCTCAGTTGGAGCTATGTTTTCATTCGTCACATGATATGTGTTTTGCTTGGAGCGTCAATTTATTTTGTTAGGATTTGCTTTATGTTATTTAGAATAACTTTTTGCATCTTTTATTTCAATAAAAGTGGCAATGATAACCTTTACTATGCTTATTTTGCATGCCTACATGTTGCTGTTTGAAAACAGAAAGTTTGCCGCTGTTGCAAAAATTCCCTAGAAAAGTCAGAATGTGATAAAATATTGAATTTTTTTTCAAAATAATCCCTGATAAATTTTCTACAGGGTGGTAACTTTTCATAATCTTTGGAGTTTAAGAAGTATTGATACTCTTGCATTCTTTACAGACTATACTGTTTTGGCAGATTGCTGTTATGATTGCATTGTTTGCATATGTTTGCTTGTTTAATGATTCTATTTGAGGATAGGAGTATTAAATATGTAGAGGCATTTAGTATGCAATGTTGAATAATAATTTTAGTGCTTTGCTACAGTAGAGAATGATAAGGTTTTGCATTGATTTATACTAACGTATCTCACGAGTTCTTGTTGATTTTCGTGTGGATGAAGCTTTTGATATTTAGGAAAACCGTGATATGAGAGGAATTAAGGAGACGCAAAAGCTCAAGCTTGGGGATGCCCAAGGCACCCCAAGATAATATTTCAAGAAATGTCAAGCATCTAAGCTTGGGGAAGCCCCGGTAGGTTTCCCACCTTTCTTCTTCAACAATTATCGGTTAGTATCGGTTGAGCCTAAGTTTTTGTTTCTTCACATGATGTGTGCTATTCTTGGAATTGCATTTTGTTTTGTTTTTGCTTGCTGTTTTAATAAAATACTTAGATCTGAAAGTTTTTAAATAAAATAGAGTCCTCAAATATTTGCCAGGGAGGCTAAGTAAGCGGCACTCAAATCCCGTCAACGAAGCTCTTTTCTTTGGAATTGCTCTAGTGCTTCACTTATATCTTTTTGAGCACGGTGCTCTTTAGTATTTTTGAAGAAATTCTCTCTTTCTTCACTTAAATTAATTTGAGAGAAAGAAATATTATGCTCATGATCTTCACTTATATTTGTTTGAGCTTATCAAAAGCAATACATGAGAATTAGTTCCAAAGTGATAGATATCCAAGAAGGATATAATAAAAACTTTCAAGAAGATCATTGGACAAAATAAACTTGATTCCTTGTAATAGTTTTGAGATATGATGATGTGATATGTGAGTCATGTTGATGAGTAATTATGCTTTAATAAAAATATTGGTGTTAAGGTTTGTGATTCCCTATGCAAGCACGAAAGTCAATAGTTATGCAATGCAATTACATCCTAGTTGTCGTGCATTATTCAGTGTTAATTATGCTCAATGCTCGCTTATGATATTATTCGTTTCTTGGTTGGTCGCTTCTCAGTCTTTTGCTAGCCCTCATTTTGCACTAAGTATGATCACTACTTGTGCATCCAAAATCCTTTAAACCAGTTTTGCCACATGAGTCCACTATACCTACCTATATGCAGTATTCTTTTGCCGTTCTAAGAAAATTTGTATGTGCCATCTCTAATTCTCAAAATAAATTTCTCTTATGTGTGCTCGTACCGCTTGCGAGGCGGTGAGGGGTGGCCAATATTTTCCATGCTATATGTGTTACTCTCACGATGAGTGTTTATTCACTTGTCTTTGCACGAGAGTAAGGCAAAGGTATTAGGGATGCCCAGTCCCGAAATGAAAAATGAATTTACTTTATGTTGTCAAATAATAAATTCCTTGGAAAGTGTTGGTATGGAGGGCACCCGTGGATACGGTTAGCCATGGAAAGTGAAAGTATGGTGGAAAAAGGAATAAAATTTATTTTCTGTTTGGGAACCGCCTATGATATATCTAGCATGGAAAGTGGTGGGAGCTCTAAGTCGTTTTCGTTGGTGGGAAAAGTATGCCTCTCAAAATGTTTTTATCTCTCAATTTTCGCTTTGAGCTCTGGCACCTGTACAAATCCCTACTTCCCTCAGCGAAGGGCCTTTCTTTTACTTTATGCAATTTTTATTTTTAATTGAGTCTCCATATTCTCTTATAAAGCACCCACTAGGAGGCACTATGATCGTACTTGAGCATTGGGTGTAGCTAATATGCGAATGTGTTTCATGAATGGATCAATGATTGAGCATGATGGGCTAGGGATAACTTATTTTAGAGTTGATATTTTGAAAGAAATGGTTGCTAGTTGGTATGCTTGAGTATTAAAGTCCTAATGTCAAAACTAGACTATTGCTTTGAACCATACAGAAGTCCAAATGTCCATGCTACAAAATAAAAGAGTTTATGATGAATATGATAGGTAGCATTCCACAACAAAAATTCCATTTTAAATTGCTAATTTATCATGATAATTTTTATGAGAAAGAGTTGTTGTTATGATGCTAGGAAAAGTGATTAAAATTATCATTGATCAACTTATGCACTTTGCTAGCATTCACACTTCACAAATTATTTCTTTTATCGTTTACCTACTCGAGGACGAGTAGGAATTAAGCTTGGGGATGTTGATACGTCTCCAACGTATCTATAATTAATGAAGTATTCATGCCATGTTTACAACAATTTTATATGGTTTTGATATCATTTGCATGGAACTAACCCGGACTGATGCTGATTTCAGCAGAACTACCGTGGTGTTGTTTTTGGTGCAGAAATGAAAGTTCTCCAAATGAGTTGAAACTTTTTGACGATTTTTTTGGAACAAAAGGGACCCCTGAAGCTTCGTGGAAGGACCAAAAGATGAAGGAGTAGGGCACAAGACACCGGGGTGCGCCTGGGCCGTTGCCCGTGCCCCGGTGGGTTGTGCTCACCTCGAGGCCCATCTTAGCGTGAAACCAACGCCAAAAAATCCTATAAATAGAGAAACCATCAGGGGTTACCCTAGATAATAAGTTCCGCCGCCGCGGGCCTCTATGGCCACCGAATACCAATCTAGACCCCATTCCGGCACCCTGCCGGAGGGGGGGAGTCATCTCCGGTGGCCATCTTCATCATCCTTGCGGCCACCACGATGAGGTGGCAGTATTCCACCCTTGGGGCTGAGGGTTTGTACCAGTAGCTATGTGTTTAATCTCTCTCTCTCTCTATATATATATATATATATATCTCTCTCTCGTGTTCTTGAGATGTCATGATCTTAAAGTATCGCGGGCTTTGTTAATACAGTCGGATCATATGGTGTTTTCCCCTCTCTATCTTGTGATGAATTGAGTTTTCCCCTTTGAGATTTCGGTGTTATCGGATTGGATACTTTTATGGATTCGAGAACACTCGATATATGTCTTGCAATTGAATACTTATGGTGACAATGGGTATCGTATTGATACACTTGATATATGTATTGGCACTCAACTCGCGGATTCCCGAGGTGACATTGGGGTAATCTATGCATAGGGGTTGATGCACGTTCTTGTCTTTGTTTCTCCGGTAGAAATCTTGGGGCATTCTTTGAGTTTTTTTGTGTTGGATTGAGTATTATGAATATGAATTAGCTTTGGTGTTATTTTAGTATGAACTCTAGGATAGATCGAATGGAAAGAATACATTTGTGTTATTTTAGTACGAACTCTTGAATAAATCGAACAGAAAGAATAGATTTGAGGTGGTTTCGTACCCTACAAACAATTTATTCTTATGTTCTCCGCTAGATAGGAACTTTGGAGTGATTCTTCCTTGCACTTTGGGGGATGGTTATATGATCCAATTATATTAGCATTGTTGAGAGATTGCATTAGCGAAAGTACGGACTCTAGGCCTCATTTTCAAGCATTGCAATACCGTTTTTGTACCCGTTTACTATTTGTTACCTTGCTGTTTTTATTTATTCAGATTATACAAATATATTTCTACCATCCATATTACACTTTTATCACCATCTCTTCGCCGAACTAGTGCACCTATACAATTTGCCATTGATTGGGTGTGTTGGGGACACTGTCGGATTTCGGGTTCCGGCAAAACCCTTGAGGTTCGAACACTGGGGTGCGCACGAAGATTTCCCCCTACCTAAGCACACCCTCAGCCTCGTTGCGATCTCAAAGCCTAGCTCGACGAACCCGCAACACAAGAGACACGAGATTTATACTGGTTCGGGCCACCGTTGCGGTGTAATACCCTTCTCTAGTGTGGTGTGGTGGATTGCCTCTTGGGCAGAGGATGAACAGTACAAGGGGAAGAACAACCTCCTGAGGAGAGGTGTTCTTGTGCTTGGTGGGTGTGAGGATGATCTGAATCTATTCTCTCCTACTGTGCTCGCTAGTTCTATTTATAGAGGCCATGGTCCTCTCCCCAAATATTGAGCGGGAAGGGAGCCAACAACGACCAAATTTGAAGGGAGACAACTAGTACGAGTTATCCTGACTAAAGG
Source organism: Aegilops longissima (assembly GCA_021605205.1). Classification (NCBI taxonomy): domain Eukaryota; kingdom Viridiplantae; phylum Streptophyta; class Magnoliopsida; order Poales; family Poaceae; genus Aegilops; species Aegilops longissima. Next base: position 302,190,164 of record CM038677.1, read on the forward strand.
TGGTCTTCGCTTGCCAAAGGCTCTGGTGGTGACGCCGTCTTGGGCTCCACAGTGACCTCCGTCCCGCCGTCCTTCTGGTCTTGGTCTCGTTGCACCGATATGGAAACCTTTGCTTGATTCCTCGGTACTCCTCGCCTGCGCTTGCCTCCTTAGCACCAAAGAGGAAACGAGGACACTGTGCGTGCTGGCGCCCGCCTGGTCTTGGTCGTCATGGCTTACGTCATTGGAACCTCGCGAGGTTCGCCTTGCCTTGATCTCTCCGCCCCTCGCGAGCCAGCCTGGTGAGGCTGCTCCCGAGGAGGTCTTGTGTCGTCTGCCTCGCGAGGTTGGCCCCTCGCGAGGGTCTTGAGCGTTTGCTGGTGAAGACGAGCCGTACTGGGCCGCGAGTGGAGCCACGTCATGGGCCGCAGGCAGGCAAGTCTGGAGACCCCTGTTCCCAGAACACTGACAGTAGCACCCGGGCCCAAGGCGCGCTCGGACTTGGCTTTGAGGTGAAGCCAAAGGGAAAATGCAGAGCGCCGCGGGCCACAACAGCCTGCGGCCTTGGTCGACGCGTGGTGATTGATTGGACGTGAACGTCTCCGCTTCCCCATGCTGCCTTGGCAACTGCCTGACGTGACGAGTCCCTGCTGCATGCACAGAAATATCATCATTACCTATGATCGTGGGGATCGCCACTTGGCCTTCTCCTACTATAAATGAGGAGGGCGGCAGAGCGCCCGTCGCCCATCTCTTCCTATTGTGCTTGCTTCTCCTCCCTTGCTCCATTGCCAGTAGCGACTCCCATGGCGCCTGCGAAGAGGTTTTCAGCCGCAGAGAAGGGGAAGGCTCGCCAGGAGGAGCCCGGCTCTCCGCCACCCAAGCGTGGACGCGGCCGTCCTCGCAAGCACTCTGCGACCCCCGCCGTGGCCCCTCGCGGCCGCGGCGGTGGCCCTTCGTGTGGTGGGAGCCGCCCATGTCGAGGCAGCCCCGTCGATGAAGGTGGGCGCACCATCGTCGCGCGACCTCCCCGGCCGTGCTTCCACTCGGCGGAGGTGCTGCCGGAGTTCGTGGTGTGGTCGGAGAACCCTGCCGGTAACTGGCTTCAGCTCCCGCGCTTCTTCGCTGATGAGCTGCCGGCCGCAGGTCTAGGCGGGCTCTGGCTGCAGGCGGACGGCTGCTGTAACAAAGCTTCCTGGGTTGTGGTCGAGGCCTCTGTTGCGGGCAACGCTGCCCTGGCCCGTGGCTGGCGGACATTTGCCCGCGCACGCAGCCTGGGCAGGCGGTGCACCCTCCACTTCAAGTACGACGGCAACGCGATCCTCTACGTGAGGATGTTCGGGGAAGATGGCCGCCATGTCGGGTGCTGCCCTGAGGACAACGACGGCGACGAGGTGCTTGGTCTTGGCGACGGTCGTGATAAGGACGAATGCAGACCCGCTCTCAGTGCCGACCGCGGCTTGTCAAGCTACGGTGGCTCTTCCTCCGGTGATAGCTCCACCAGCGGCGGCGGCTATGACCGCGGCTTGTCAAGCTACAGTGGCTCTTCCTCCGGCGGATCGTCTCGTTGTCGCGCTCCGGTGAAGCGCGAGGTGGGTCTGGCTGAGCCCAGGAGGGCGTCATGGATCCCTCCTCGCGAACTGCTGCAAAGCATGCGCCGCTTTTGTTTCCTTCTTCTTTTCCTTCCTGCATTGAGAGAGTCAAGTATGGGGCCCCGCGGGGGCACGTAACAAACTATGCTTTCCAAGTTGTTATGTTGTGTTTATCGTTCCTGTGCCACGTCGCAATATAAATGTTTTATATAGGCACATAGGAATAACTTAGCTTGACGCACTTGAAGTAGTTTCCGCCTCACGAGGCACGCGTTTCTCAGTACCTGGCGAGGAGGAACTACAAAAAATTGTTAGGAGATCCGAGCCCCGGTCGCAGGCACCTCTGGCCACGACCCAGCTCCTCGTATCGCGGTACCCGAGGGGCACGGATTGAGAGAGGTGCGCCAGCATGCAACTCGAACGAGGGTGCCTCGCGAAAAACAGACAAGACGCTCACGAGGGCACCTGTCTAGCCCCCTCGCGAGGGACATGAGAGAGGGTACATGTCAAACAAACAACCGAAGGCAGAAAACAGAGGCAGAAGTCGATGGAACAAGATCAGCAAGCAACACCAGAAAGCAAATTTTGATTAAAGAGGGGCAAGCCAACTACGGAAAGCAAATGAAAAGCCGCGTCCGGCACCTAGTCTAGTCTTCTTGTCTTCTCACCAGCGCGGAGCTAAGTGCTGCCACTAGGACGTGGGAGGGAGCCCCAGAGGCCCGAGGGCAACACTCCTGAGACTCCTGGGCGTGTACAGCCTCACTCATTATTACGTGAGAGTCTCACGAGTGGAGACCTTCACAGGCACGGGGCCTTCTTCACAGGCGCTGGGACTTTCTTCATGGGTAGAACTTCGGAGTCTTTGGATGTTCCAGCGCTTACGGATGGGTACCCGTCCTGCGTCTCGTCGGGACCCGATTCTGAGTCACATCGACCTGGCGGTAACACCTCATATCACTTTGCGGCCTCACGCACGGTATTCCCACGGGTGTCGCCTTACCATGGCCCGGGACCGTTTGCGCCTTTTGGCTCACGTATATGATAGTGTCGATAGCATCCACATGACAGAGAACCCGGGCCAACATGGCTAGTCGTGAACCCAAAGCGGCACTAACCCATGGGGACAGGCATACATGAATCACATCGAGCATGTCAGTCATCAACATATGAATCCGGGCTATAGCACTGGGCTAACAGGACTCCGGTAACCCAGGCTGTAGCAGGCTAGGCAGGACTCCGGATGTCACCGCGTGACATTTCCCCGAAGGGACAAACACAGGAACGAAGTGAAACACATGTCGGCCAGTCAAGTGTCCAGAGCAGTAGTGTTGGGCTAGCAGGACTCCGGTGAACCGGGCTGTAGCGGACTACTATCGCTCAGGAAGCACTAGACTACATTTCCCCATATGAGAGGCTGCCAAGGATAAACAACTAGATTGTCGGATCCCACTCATACCAAGCATTTCAATCATACACACAATATGCCCGATATGAGTACATACAACATGGCATCACAACAAAACTCTACAACTCAAAGTACTTTATTTAAAAGGCTCCGAGGAGCCATACATAACATGTTCATACAGATAGGGGTCACATGACTCGACACTCAAGTCATACAAACATACAAGCACATGCGGAAGCAAACTAGTCTGAGTACAGACACTCAAAAGCAAGAAAGCTTGAAGAAGCCCTTCTATCTACATCGGCCCTTCACAAGCCTTGGATCACCACCTGGGTGGCTAGTCACTCGTCGACGTCAAGGTCTACATAGAACCCATCGGAGGGGGCGGTGTTGTCGTCTGAAAACATTGATTAAGCAAACATGAGTACGGAGGTACTCAAAGAAGTCTTACAATGAATCCTACTATACATGCACATTCTCAAGAAGGTAGTGGAGTTATTGCAGCAAGCCAGCTTTGACTCTTGGCTAAGCTATCCTACGTGACATCACTCGGAAAGCATTTGTCGCACACGAGTCCACTAATCACCAACACAATACTCCACCGTGTATCTTCTCTCGTCAACCCACGAGAGGGCCAACCGCGGTACTCACACTTATCTTGAGGCTTTTAGTAGTATCTATTTACTTGTCTATGAACTGTATAGGTGACCAAGTAGTCCTTTACCGCGGACGCGACTATTCGAATAGTTTCATACCCTGCAGGGGTGTACTTCTTCACACACGCTCTCACCACTTATCGCCGTTACACAACGTGTACTCGACAACCTTCAAGAGGAAGCCCAGCGAGGGTGTCGGCCACGACCTGACTAAACACACGAGTCCCTAGTCCAGGTTTATCGCCTATTCGGGTTCCATCCGCAGGGAGTCCGGCCGAGGTTTCCACTAACGGCCCAGAACGATGTGTGCAGGGTTCCCGAGACACCAAACGGGCGAATCGGTACACCGTGCCACGTACCTACCGCAACACAGCCCACCTCTAAGGTCAGCGCTGCGTGCGGCCCCCAGCATGCTACAAACACCAGAAACTACTTTGCAACTCCCGGACAGATGACAAGAGTGGTTAATAAGTCGAGAGGGTCCATTGGTTTCGGGCCCAATGCGTGGTAGTAGCTGAATCTTAAATCACACACACAGATCTCAGTTCTTAAGGACGGCTTCAATGAAACAACCCACCATGTACTCCTACATGGCCTCTCATCGATACCTTTACCAAATCGTGTACAACACTTCACTCTCGTTACCAACACAACCTTCCACTCTAGTTCATCAGCCCGATGAGCCAGACCTGACACAACTCTAAGCATAGCAAGCACAGCATGGTAGGAACACAAATATGGCTCAATCAACTCCTACACATACTAGTGGGTTTCATCTAGTTACTGTGCCAATGACAGGTCATGCAAAGGAAGTGGGTTCAACTACCGCAACACACAACAGTTTGAATCACGTTGTCTTAATGCAGTAAACAAGAGCAGAAGCGAGATCATGGGTTTGTATCCGAATGATCAATGGGCTGCTTGCCTGATGTAGTGGTAGTAGGGTACTGCCCTTCAGATGGATATTCGGGGTTATCCTCGGAGACAGAACCTACCACGAAAGACACACCGAACATAATCAACACATGACGATATGCAACAATATGATGCATGCTATGGCATGGCAATATGAATGTGTCTTGGCCTAATGCAAGCTAGAACATAATGGGATGAACTCATTTGAATCAAAGATTCAAATGTTAGCTCATTTAACATAGCCATATTATTGCATTATCTTATTCTGCTTAAACAACAAGGTTAACTTGTTCTGTCATGCATGAAACCATTACCAATGGATAGATTGAATTTTTCTGATCAAAATTCATATATAAATTTTGCATTTGGAGTTACAGATTAATTTCTATGAATTTTTGAAGTTTGCAACAATTTCTGGAATTTCCTGAATACAAATAAATCCAGAAATTAGTTATTGCTTTAGCAATCGCGTCGAGGTGACGTCGATGGTCAAAGGGGCGCCCAGTCAACCGCACCAATGGGTCCCGCATGTCGATGAGTTAATTAAACTAGTTAAAATTAGTTAAAACTAATCTGGATAATTAGTAGAGGGGGGGCCCCACTTGTCATCGACTCAGGGAAGTCAACCTGGGCCCACCCTAGTCAAAGTCAAGGTCAACACGCCGGCGTTTAGCCGCCGGCGAGGCCAGACGCGGCGGTGAGAGTGCATTTGTGCATTCCAGCGACCAAATGGGCGGCGGAGGCCATCTACGTGTAGCTGGGAACGAGCCGCATCGTTTGGTGGTGGTGGTTGAGCTCGGGGTGGCCGGAAACGTCGCCGGCGACAACCGTGGTGGTCGCCGGAGTCGGGTGAACATGGAATCATGGATACGGGGCACGACGAGGTGCGTGGTGAGGTGCGTTGGGCTCCACGCGACGTGGTGAGTATGTTAGACACCGTGGTGTGGCCGGTGGTTGGCCGGAGACACGTCGGCGACGAGCTCGGCGGTGGCGCGTGCGGTGAAGCTCCATGGGGTCGCTGCGGTGTTCGGGAGCGACAACAAGAAGGGGGAGGAGGTAGCTGAGCTCATGGCGGTCACGATGGTGTAGTCGACGCGGTCGGGGACGAGCTGGTGCGGCGGCGACGGCAAAAGGGATCTCCGACGGTGGCGGTGTCGGGCGAGGTCGGTGCAGCGGCTCCGAGGCAAGTGAGCGCTCGGGGCTCGGCTTGCTCGAAGGAGAGGAGGGCGGCGAAGCGTCTGGACACGGTGGCGCGGCGCAAGGACGACGGAGAGCGCGGGTTTCACGGTGGCGCGGGCGCGGCAGCGTCGGCCATGGTGCGGGCGAGCGAGGGAGAGGAGCTGGGGAGGAGAGAGCGTGTCTGCGAGCTCGGGGGAGGAGTGGGCGACCAACCCAGGGCGGCAGAACGGTGAGAGGAGGAGGCAGGGCGGCGAGCAGCTGCGTGGCGCGCGCTGGTGCCGCCATCGAACACCTGGTTGCCTGCCTAGCCAAGCCAAGCAGCTCGCTGGAGCGGTGGCTGGGCTGGGCCGGCAGGTGGGCGCCAGGTAAGCCTCTGCTTTCTAGTTTTTCCTTTTTTCTATTATTCTGTAAGTTTGTGGACTTATTAAAAATAGTTAGGCACTTCTAAAAATCCTGAAAATAATCAGAGGATCTGTTTAGAAAATCTCCAACAGCCCACACTTATTTCCAGAATTATTTGAGCATTCAAAATATTTACTAGCATTTAAATGCCCAAATGCAAGTTACATATGATTTAATTCAATGACTTTCTGTTGACCTAGAAAATTGTGCACCAATTTTTCCAGAGATTCTAACCCAAGAAAAAGAGGGTGAACTTTTTAGAAGGGCAATTCAGGTTCATTGAAAATATTTTTAGTAAACCCTAGTTGAATTCAGAGGGGTTCTGGGGGTTCTGTCCTCCCCAATTCAAGTTTCTGATGAAAGGTAGACATGCTGCAACACTCTAATGCATGGACTAGCTAGGATGTGACAACTCACCCCCACTCAAAAGAATCTCGTCCCGAGATTTTGGATCCGTCGGAAAGAAGGTGGGGTACTCAATTCGAAGACGATCCTCCCTTTCCCAAGTAGCTTCTTGCTCGGAATGGTTTGACCATTGAACCTTGAGAAACTTGATATTCTGGCGTCGAGTGGTACGCTCGGCTTGATCAAGGATAAGAACAGGATATTCTCGATAGGTGAGATTATCTTGGAGATCAAGCGTTTCGTGGTCCACTCCACGGATAGGAGCCGAGAAGCAACGCATGAGTTGAGAAACGTGGAAGACATCATGAACTTTGGAAAGATGCGGAGGTAGTTCCAATTGGTAGGCAACTTCTCCTCGTTTGGCAAGAATGCGAAAGGGTCCAATGTAAGGAGGAGCCAATTTGCCTTTGATACCGAATCGATGGGTTCCCTTCAAAGGAGTAACCCGAAGGTAAGCCTTCTCGCCAACTTCATAAGACATAGGCTTATTGTTGAGGATATAGCTACTAAGTATCAACCGGCCAGGAGGACCCGGTTCACCTTAGACTGTGCTGAAGCCCATGAAGGTCTTGAAGATGGCGTTTCAGCTAGTAAAGCTTGGAAGCCCACGGCCCAAAGGCGGATTAGGGCCCGTAGTGGTAAACCGCCATGATTATGTAAACTTGTAATATAAGTTAGAAAGGAGAGAGACCGAGCCGGACACTTTGTATAGGTCGGCTCGGGACTCTGTAGACTGGCCGGGCGTCAACCTGCGTATATAAAGGGACGACCCGGCGGTGGTTCAGGGGAGAGAACAACAACTCGAGGCCTAGGCGAAGCTTATTTGCTCCCTAGTCATCGAAATCACATCAATCCCATCACAACTAGACGCAGGCTTTTACCTTCATCGAAGGGGCCGAACTAGTATAAACTCTTTTGTCTTTGCGTCCGCTTTAACCCCTTCAAGTTAACCCGTAGCGATGGCTCCACGACTAACTCCTTTCACGAGGACATCTGCCGTGACAAAACCACGACAGTTGGCGCCCACCGTGGGGCTATCGCACGATGGTTTGATGATCTTGGAGGAAAGTTCAAGGACTCGAAGGCTATCTTTGTGGGCCGGATGACCAAGAGTCGCCACGGCAAGCTCTACATCGACGATGCAGGCTGGGGCCCGAGGCGGCTCGATTGAGTACGGGTACCGGGTCCCTTTGGTGGCATACACGCCTCCATTGGCAAGATCGGTGAACCGGGCCCTGAGTTGGACACCTGCACCGACCTCGTCGAGACAGCTCAGTGTGCATGATCTGCCCAGGTCAAACTGGCCGTGAAGCGTGCCTTTGTGGGAGTCATCCACGCAGGAAGTTATGAGGACGGATCAGAATCTGATAGCGAGACCATCGTCTACTCTGGCGACGAGTCGTCAACCGGAGAAACTGAATCTCTATATCAGCTACAAGATGGCCGCATTGGGGGCTGTTCCGATGGTGACAGTATTCCGGACCCCTCCGATCTGCCCAACCGGGTTGGAATATTCATGGCCGGTACACAAGCAGTGCTTCACTCTTCGACTGCTGCGGCAATGATCGCCGGTTCAACAGCGACGACGGCTGCCGGGGCAGGAGGCCCTGTGCGCCCGCCGGCTCAAGTTTTATCAGATCTGTTCGATACGTTAGCTGTGCTCATGGCAGAGGCTAACCCGGCGGATCAGGATGCTCATAACGCGGAGATTGCGAAGGTGAAGGAACAAATCACTCAGGCTAAAGCGCATCTAGCAGCTGCAAACGCCAGGATGACGGAAGAGCGGGCCGCTTTAGATGCGCAGGCTTATAGGCTCATGTTGGATCAGAACGCGTCACATGAAGTCATGAAGAGGAAATACAGATCCCGTTTACCTTCGGTTTTCGAAGGCAGAGACCTCTTCAACACCCCCAGAGCAGGAACCAGTAATCCGCCGGTGGTAAACCGGGCGGAAGCACCTGGGACGGGCGCGCCGGTCCAGCCCCGCTTAATAGATCTACCTCGCCAAAACGCCAGTGTGCCTCAGGGTGTGCAAACACCTCCGGGTCACTACTCCAACCCGATGGATAACCTTGTTGCAGCTGCGGCACGGCTGGAGGCTATTCCAATTGAAGGTGATTCGCCACAGGCGGTAGAGACGCGCCGGGTCAAGGAGCTCCTTAGGACAGCCTTGGTCCAACAGAAGCGATTCATGCAGCGCGACCGATCCACTCTACCCCCCGCCCAAGCCGCAGCTATAGCAGGCACGTGATTGAACCGGCCGTATCAAGTAATGCACGGCGTGGTGCGCCCCGTGGCAACAACCCGGCAGGTGGTGTCGATAACGCCCATGAGGTGGTGGACCGGGCTCGAGCGCGCAGGGAGGCCGAATTAGCAGCACAGCATCAGGCTCATCAGCTTACGCCGGTTCGTCCGACCATCTCGGTCGAGCCTTGGGTTACCTCTAGCTCTTTGGGGGTGCCTTGCCTCGTCCCCGCTTTACGCAATGTGCGCTTGCCCAAAGACTTCAAGGGTCCGCGCAAGGTGCCAAATTACACTACCGATTTATCTCTAGAAGCATGGATAGAAAGCTATGAGATGGCCATGGAGATGCTGGATGTGGATGAGGCTGCGTGTGCAAAGTACTTCACCATGATGCTTGAAGGCACGGCCCGTACTTGGTTGAAGAGCTTGCCGCCCAATTCTATCAATTCATGGGCTTAGTTGCGGACCCGGTTTATCCAGAATTTCAAAGATACATGTAAGCAGCCCATGTCCGTAGTGGACTTGGCGGCTTGTGTCCAGGGGGGAGGAGAGTCAACAACCCATTGGGTACGCCGCGTTTCGGAAATCTTGCACTCGTCAGACCGGATCAACGCTGACTCTGCAATATTAACCCTGGAGGGCAACTGCCGGTTTCAGCCTCTGAAGTTAAAGTTGGGGTGCATGAAGCGATTTTGTAATGACATGGGAACTCTCATGGGCGCTTTAGTGAAGTATGCTGATTCTGATAGTACCAAGGATCCCGAGTCTGACGATGACAAGACAGGGAAGGGAAGGAAGAACAGCAACTCCAAGGGCCAGCAACATCACTCAGCAGGTAATGGCAAGCGTAAAGCAGATGGCAGCATGGACTTTGTGGCTAATACTAATGCGCAGGACAAGGGTCAGCGACGCAGAGGTAAAGCGGCGAACCGTGGTGGGGCTCCGAATCCTAACCCGGATCGCTTAAATTATTTATTGAATCAGCCCTGTCCAAAGCACGGGACGAAGGAGATGCCGGCCAACCACCTTTGGAAGGACTGCTACATTATGCAGGAGTTCAAGAGTTCTAATGTTTTCCGGTATGATCACGGCTCTAGCGGCGGTTCAGGATCCGGGCCGGGTTACGGTGGAGGAAATTCCGGTTCAGGATTTAATGGTAATCCGGGCGGACATAACAACCAGAACAATCAGAATAGCCAAGGTGGTTACAACCAGCAACAGCAGCAGTCGGGTTATCAGAGCAACCCAAAGCGGTTGAATAGTGGGCAGTACCATGTCTTCACAAACCAGCTTAGACAAGCGAGACCGGAAGGTTCAGAAGCGGGCAGTCAACGCTGTTGAACCGGCCGTACCCCATTACCTACGCTGGTCGGAGCATCCCATTATATGGAGTAGAGAGGATCATCCTCCCCGGGTCCACAATCCGGGTCAGCTAGCCCTGGTGGTGGCACCTCAAGTGGGAGGTTATAAGTTCACCAAGGTACTCATGGATGGAGGGAGCAGCATTAACATCCTGTACTATGAGACCTTTCGTCGTAGGGGCCTAACGGATAAACATCTCAAACCGTCCAATACAAAGGTTCCATGGTGTGGTACCGCAAGTCAAGATATCCTGTTGGTAAAATAGCTCGGAAGTGGCCTTTGGTGATGAATATGACTCGGATCGGAAACATTGACGTTTGAAGTGGTGAAAATCCAAAGTCCATATCATGCCCTGTTCGGGCGACCGGCTTATGCCAAGTTCATGGCACGGCCTTGTTATATCTATTTGCAGCTCCAGATGCCGGGTCACAAGGGGACAATAACGGTTCATGGGAGCCGCAAAATCACTTTGGAATGTGAGGAAGGTGATGCGGCTTACGTAGAGTCGGTTTGTGCCACCGAGGAGCTGAAGTACTATAAGGACAATGTTGATCCGGCGGACATGACTCCGTTGAAGAAGCCAACTACAGAGCATGATCTGGCCCTGAAATTCAAATCGGCAGCTGAGACTAAGCTTGTTGACTTCGTGCCTAGCGATTCGTCCAAGCAGTTCAGCATCGCGCCAACTTGATCCGAAATAGGAAAGCGCGCCATCGAAGTTCATCCGTGAGAATCGGGACATTTTGCATGGAAGCCTTCGACATGCCGTGTACCGAGGCAACTCGCGAGCACACTCTTAATGTTTATCCCAAGTACAAACCGGTGAAGCAGTTTCTCCGCGGTTTAACGAAGAAAGGCGCAAGGCCATTGAGAGGAGGTGGCGGGCTCTTAGCAGCTGGTTTTATCGTTGAAGTCTTCCATCCGAGTGGCTTGCTAATCCGGTGCTGGTTCTTAAGAAAAATGGCACTTGGCGCATGTGTGTGGATTACACAGATCTTAACAAGGCTTGTCCAGCAGATCCTTTTGCCCTCCCCCGCATTGACCCGATTATTGATGCTACTGCGGGTTGTGAGCGTTTGAGCTTTTTGGATGCGTATTCTGGGTATCATCAGATCAAGATGGCAGTTAAGGACTAGGAGAAAACAACATTTGTCACTCCCTTTGGAGCCTTCTGCTATGTATCTATGCCTTTTGGGCTCAAGAGCCCAAGCAACTTATCAACGCTGTATGCGAATTGCTCGCATAAACAGATCGGCCGTAATGTGCACGCCTATGTTGATGATATTGTGGTCAAGTCAAGGGAGAAGGAGACACTGATTGACGATTTGAAGGAAACCTTTGACAACCTGCGGGTTTACAAGATGATGCTCAACCCGACCAAATGTGTCTTTGGTGTTCCGGCGAGCAAGTTATTGGGTTTTCGTGTCCAACAGGGAATTGAAGCTAATCCGGAGAAGATTACGGCTATTACCTCCTGGCTAAACCGGTGTATTAACGATGTCCAGCGTTTGGCAGGCGGATTGCCGCTGAGCCGTTTTATCGGCCGCCTCGAGAGAAGGCCATCCCTTTGTACCAGATGCTGAAAAAGAAAGATCAATTTGTCTGGAGTCCAGCCGCCCATGAAGCGTTGGAGGACTTAAAGCGGCAATTGGCCAACCCGCCTGTGCTCGCCGCTCCCATTGACAAGGAGCCGCTTCTGCTATATGTTGCTGCTAACGCCAGGGTGGTCAGCGTGGCCATTGTGGTGGAGCGGAAGGAGGCAGGGACGGAGCATCCGGTTCAGCGTCCGGTTTACTATATTAGCGAGGTACTTATTGAATCTAAGAAAAGGTATCCGCATTGGCAGAAGCTAGTATATGGAGTTTTTATGGCAAGCCGGAAGCTGAAGCAGTATTTCCAAGGGCACCCTATCACGGTGGTCGATTCGCTCCTTTAGGCGATATCATACGTAACCGGAAGCGATCGGCGGATTGCCAAGTGGGCTATAGAGCTTGGGCGCCGCGGTTCAAGTACGTGCCTCGGACGGCAAAGTGAAGTCTCAAGCACTTGTGGATTTCATTAATGATTGGACGGAGTTGCAAGCACCAAGAAAAACCGATCACATATTGGACCATCCATTTTGACGGATCCGAGCAATTGGAGGCTCGGGGCTGGAGTCGATTAACTTCCCCATGAGGTGACAAGTTACATTACGTTCTCGCTTAATGTTCCCTTGTACTAACAATGCAGCTGAGTATGAAGCCTTGCTCCATGGTCTCCGGATGGCTAAGCGAGATGAATCTAAGCGGGTTAAGTGCTTGATGACTCGGACCTAGTGGCTCAACAGCGTCGGCACTTGGGATTCAAAGGACCCACTCATGGCTGCATATCGTGCGTGAGGTGGATATTGTTGCAGGTCATTTCAAGGGCTACGTGGACCACATGGACCGTCGGAAGAATGAAGCGGCGGACGCTTTAAGCCGGTTGGGCTCTCAACGTAAACCGTCCCGCCTAATGTTTTTCTCGGCGTCTGCACAACCCGTCGGTCAAGCTCCCTGGTGAAGCGGATTTGGCTATTCCTGATCCGGAGGCTCAATTGGTGGCAGCTCTTCACGTCACTCCGGATTGGACGCTTCCTTATCTTGCGTACATGAACCGGGGGGAGTTACCAGAAGATGAGACATTGGCCCGGCAGATAATCCAGTGATCCAAGTCTATGACCATTGTTAATGGCAAATTGCATCATTGCAGCGTGTCAGGGGCGTTTCAACGTTGTGTGTCCCCTGAGGAAGGCTGTGAAATATTGCGTGAGATCCACGAATGAGATTGTGGTCACCACGCCGGTTCAAAATCCTTGGTGGATAAAGCGTTCGCCACGGTTTCTATTGGTTGACCGCTCATCTTGATGCGGAAGATCTGGTCGACGATGTGATGGTTGCCAAAAGTTCTCGGACGTGCTCATGTACCGCCCAAGAATTGAGGATGATTCCAATTACTTGGCCGTTTGCAACCTGGGGGCTGGATATGGTTGGACCTTTCAAAAGGTCCAAGGACAAGAAGACCCACCTCCTGGTGGCGGTTGACAAGTTTACAAAGTGGGTAGAGGTAGAACACATTAGCAAGTGTGGCGCGCCACGGCGGTTCAGTTCATCAAAAGGTGATTTTCGGTTTGACTTTCCACACAAGTATCATCACGATAATGGTACCAATTTGTCCAAAGGTGCCATGAAAGAGTTCTGCGACGTGAACATATCCGCAGCGTTTCTTGATAGCCACCCACAGTCCAATGGTCAAGCGGAAAGGGCTAATCAAGAGATCTTGAGAGGCATCAAGCCCGGCTTATGGTCCCTTTGCGAGAGGACACGGGTTGTTGGGTAGAAGAGCTACCATCGTGTTATGGAGTATCAACACTACGCCCAACAGATCCACAGGATACACACCGCTTTTTATGGTCTATGGGCGGGCGGTTCTCCCGATGACATCCTTCATGACTCACCTCGTGTGCCAGCTTATGTTGAAGCGGACAACGAGGCGGCACGGCAAGGCGCTTTGGACCGTTGGATGAGGGCGTGATATAGCAGCTGCCCGATCGGCGATTTACCAACAGGATCTTCGTCGTTACCATAGTCGCCGGGTCAGAACCAGAACTTTTCAAGAAGGAGATTTGGTGCTTCGGCTCATCCAAGACCAGAATGATATGCACAAGTTATCCCCACCTTGGGAGGGACCTTTCGTGGTCAGCAAGAATCTGCACAACGGGTCGTACTATCTGATCGATATTCGAGAGCATAAAGACTCACGCACGTCAGAGGAGGAGACCAATAGGCCGTGGAACATAGCTCATCTTCGGCCTTATTATACCTGAGCCATCGGCTCTACTTATGTACATATTATGACAGTGTATATATTATGAATAAAGTAATAAACCGGAGCCTCAGCTAAAGCGGGGTATCTGTTTTGTTGCGTCATGCGTGGTTACATGGAGTTGTTCTGTCTTAAAGCGGCCTCCGGTTTACCCCCTGAGTTTGCTTTTCAAAAGCTTTATGATATCACTTGGGGGCTTGGTCGTGTCCGAACCAATGCAACACCTTTTGATAGGCGAAATCCACCAGATCACTTGGGGACATGGTCAAGTCTGAACCGATCCGCCTCTTGATCGGCCTAAGGCCATAGAGTCACTTGGGGCTTGGTCGAACCCGAACCATTGCCACGCCACTTGATCGGCATAATACCACGGTTTCAGTTGGGGACCGGCTGACTTGAACCATGGCTACACCTTATAGGGAGCTTGGTCGTGTCCACCATGGTAACACCATCGATCGGCTCGATAAAAGCCTCTTTTTGCAAACGGTTTATCATTGCCTTTGCTTCCATGTTTTTTTTCATAACTGTTATTTGATTTTTGTTGCGTTTTTTAGACCGATAACATTTTTTAAACCGGTTTAAACTGTCAATTGACGGAACTCGGTCCATTTTTAATCCGGAGATAATTTTTCCGGTTCGACATTTTCTGTTAACATCCCATTATGGAGTAACAGGGGGCTTGTCATGACCCGGCACGGTTTACATGGTAAACCGGCATTATAAGCACAGGAGCTGTTTTCTCCTTTGACGGTAATGGTTTATACAACCTCTGCTTCAAGATTGGCTAAGCCAACTTCATGCCCAGCGATGGCAGGTATTTTGTATCACAAATTTTGATCATATACCTCAATATTTCATTGCATATATATATGAGCGTCACAAGCCGGTGGCGGCACAAACCGCCGTGGCGGTTTAAGATTTTGCTGCGGTAATAGCTTATCATTGGCAAATCAAGCGGAGGCATAAATTGCAAAACGCATGCACGAAGGCATATTAAAGGGCAAAAGTGTTGGCTATCCTATTACAAGGCATTGAGAGGCCCAAAATTTGGAATTGCTTCATAACGTGCAGTTTACGGCGTAGCAACCGACTTGACGGATTAAGCTTCATTGCGGGTTGACATGAAGTAGATGGGTCGTCGGCGTCGGTTCAACTTCTTCCTCCTCACCATCCAATGGCGGAAGTCATTGGTGGTCCACCAATCGGGTTAAAGCCTGAAAGACAGCCTCTTCACTTATAAGCTCAGTCGGATCAACGTTAGGGGCGTAAGTGTGCTTACGGGTTGGTGGAACAAGGTTTTGCACTTCCAGAATAACAGCTTCAACCCGTTTGTTGTTTGCGTCATAGAAGGAGCGGTGAACCGTCAGGTTGGCCTCTTCTGCCAGTTGACTCGCCAGAGGACGCATCTCCCTTGTTACCCGTTTGAGAGCATCATTATCAAATATTTCACCGTTTTCTTGAGCACTGGGGAAGCCCTTGGCTATGTCAGCCGGGTCAAGGTCAGCTATCCATGCTTTGGCGCGAGTTAGTGCCAATAAGGTGCCAGCCCGGGCAGCGGATCGTTTCAATTCTTCTATCTGTCTGGTATCATAGATAGCGGTCCAATGTGTCCTTGATCGATGTCGAGCTGCATTATCATAAGAAGTGGCGCAAATAACTCGCTGGGTGCCGGTATATAGCTGTTCAATTAGCGTATACGCGGCCTTGAGTTTCTTCCGCATGTCAGAGCCCAGATGAGTAATGCGCCTACCTATACCGGTTTAAGAAAGTTCAGGTTAAACCGGAGGAAATTTCAAAGCGGAATATTCATCACAACCTTGGCAAAACGTTGCTTACCAAATATTGCAGAGGTCATGGCATTGATTTGGCACTTTAATCCAGTGATATCTTCCGTCACCGGTTTAAGAGCTGCTTCAGCATCTTCCGCCCGTTTTAGCAAGCCCGCCTTTTCAGTATCCCAGCCGGCCCGCTCAGACTTGAACCACTCCTTGAGCTGCTCCATGGTAGTCAAGGCGGTTTTCAGCTCATCCTTGGCCTTGGAAGTTTCTGCTTGTTGAGATTTCAGATTTTCTTGAAGATCATTGATTTGTGAGGCTTGTTGGCGTATCTCACTCTGCAACAAAAAGGGAGCATGTTAATATCTTCATAAGAAGTCCCAAGCGCATAACCAGTCATACACTTGGCACTTGGGGGCTAATGCGGATCATTTTTTATACTGATTATTGAAGTCCCATGGATTAATACAAGTGTTAATCATGGCACTTGGGGGCTAATGTGTGTTTGATCAGAAATATATAAGACAAAGTACTATGGATTATGCAAAGTCCCGGTTTGACTTTCTGGGGACAAACCGGCCCTTGGGGGCTACTATGCAATGAAGGTACAAGAGAAAGGCATAACTGTTTACCTCATAGCGCTCCTTCATAAGATTTACTAAACCGGCTTCAAAATCACGGCTTGTGTAGAGCCGATTCAGAAGCAGTGAAGGTCTTAGGCGGAGAAATTGTTATAAGTCGACAGATCAGTTTTCTCCTTCCCTTTGCTCATGGCAGTAAATTCTTCCTTGGCACTGTGCTTTGATAGAGCAACGGATTGCGAGGCGGTATATGCGGTGCCGTAACTCACGACATCATCATCTTTGGTCGGGCTGGCGGATTAGCATTTTCAAGCTGGGCTTGGCGCTTTCATACCGGGCTTGGCGGATCAGCGTTGAGTCCGTTGTTCTCTGCAGGACTCGGAGGAGCAGGAGGATGTGAAGTCTCAACTTGGACATCGGTTCAACCTCTGGCGGATTAGCATTGACATCTTGATTTTCCCAGCGAGTTGTCTTTAGCAACCGGGATTTTCACCATGATGCTCTGAGTCTTCTCCGGATCAACATCCTGATGAGGGTCGAGGGTCTTGGCCTTTTTACTAAGTCGAGCCTTGGTGCTACAACATCAAGGGTTAGAATATGATAAACCGACAAATACAAGGAACAAATTAAGGAGTAATGTACTTACCCGAAGCAACTTTGAGAGGAGGCAGGTGAGTGGTTGATGAACCGCCAGACGAGTTGGAAGAAGCACAGTAATTGGGTCGAGCGGATAGAGAGGGCATCGGAAGAAACCTTTCAAGGATAACGCTTTTCGGAGAACAAGTCACCTCACGGGCTGACGTTTCCGGGTTGGTGTGTCACCTAAACCGGACGACGTAATTTGTTGACCGCTATGCGGGTCGTGCGGTGTTCTTCAGTTTGTGTGTCTTCAAAGAAAGTTTTGGATTCAAATGAGCATAAGAGTGAGATTGTTTCACTTTCCGGACTGTCGCGGCGAATTCTTTTAACGGTACAAGATCGTAATCAAGAAGAAAGAAGGATTACCTCAACAGTTCTCGCATGGTGGCCTCGGCGTCATCACAGGAATTATAACTGTCAATAAAATGAATGAAAAAGCAACCAAGTGAGTCAAGATCTACCTCGACATCGATTCTTCATCTTCCGGCGGTTCGAAAGACTCGGCGGTTTTCCTCTTGCCGTTTTCTTGGTGGTCTTGGTCTTTGCACGAGGAACCCGGCGGTTTAGTTCGTTTCAAAAGGAGCTGTTAGCCTGAAAATTAATCTGAGAGGATTAATACAATCAATATGGAATCAAAGTAGAGTAATGAGAGGAACCTTACCTCGGGCGGTTTGTTGGAGATGCGAACGGAGCCAACCCGGTTTGGCTCCATGCGGAGATCGGTTCATCGAGCATTTTCTTCCTTTGTTTGGTAACTTCAAGCTCAGTTCTTGATAATTCGTGATGTCGTTGAGGATCTTTAGCGTCACCAAGATATTCGATGCATCAATCCGGGCGGCGGCTTAATGACAAGATGCCCCAAGAAACCCAACAGCGGCAAGGTCAATACCGTTAAACCGTTGGCCATCGAGCCGGAGCTTGGTAATTTGAGGTGCAAAATTCTTCCGTCTCTGCGGCGGTCAAGCGACGGCAATGGGTGGCTGTTGCTAAGCGGTGAGGCGATAACCCGGCAAGGGATTTTCTCCGTTAGGAGCAGTGTTCGACAATAGATCCAGGTTTGATTCCAATCTTTAGGATGGCTATGATGTTTGGCGTGAGGAAGTCCACTTCCTTCCTTTTCGGGATTGAAACGCCGCCAAGTTCTGTGTTAGGACCGTCAGAGAATTCTGTCGGCGGTTCAAATGAAAGAAATCTCGAAATAACTCCACGGTTGGTTCTTCTTGAAGATAGACTTGCAGAATACTTGAAAGTTGCATATATTGGACACGAGTTTGGACCAATATCTTGTGGATGGAGTTGGAAGCTTGCGAGGACATCCGAATTTTTTGATCCGGCGGGCTGAATCCCGGTCTAGGTGTTGCATAAAACAATTACCTCTCCTTCTTGAGGTTCGGTGGACATTCGATTTGGAGCTCGCTTGATGGAGAACATTTTTGGGGCTAAAACACCAGTGGTGGCGTAGCCGTTGAGTTCTGTTTCCACGATCCGGGCGGAACCCAATTACAAGCGATAAATTGTTTAGCCATTCCGAAGGGGGAGCTGAAAGAAAATTAAGCAGTGTCGGTTTCTTGTCTACGGTTTGTAAGTGAAAAATTCAGTGTTAAACCGGTGAAACTACAATGCAAGGTACAGTTGGCGGTTTAAGAGAGGGCTAATGACATGGCGGATTGGCTATCAAGGATTAAACCGCCCATAGGCAGAAAGGCCCAGATTCAAAATTTCTGCTAAGTGTTGACAGAAACAGGTTTCACACAATGTTCAAATCTATTTGGATCTACCGCACATCTATAAAGCAGTTTTTACTGCGTTCTTTAAAAGGCGTTCAAGTAAAACAGAGAAGGATGCATACTCTACCAGAAGAAAAGGAAGGGCTGCTAGTATTAAAAACAGATGCGGAATGAATACTGCAGGAGATCTATACCGTTTTTGGATTAAAACTACCACGGCAGAAGGTAGGAAGAAGAGGAAAAATGGAGAACTGTGCAGATGAGCATGCAAAAACTTAATGCAGATCTAAGGACAAAGAACAGAAGAAGTTTACCTCTGCAGATTACAGCGGAGGGGGGCGATGAGCCTCTGATCTAACTCAGGTTGATGCAGCGGCCTTGGTTGGTGCAGTTCTCGAAGGTCGCGGACGGCGGCGGAGCTTCAGAGCTGAGGGCGTCGCGAGGAAGAAGAAGATGCAGAAGAGGAAGAAAAAAGGGGGGCCTCGGGCTTTATTTATAAGGGAAAGAGTAAAAGGCAGGCGCGAGAATCAAGGCGTCCGAAGCGGCCGAGTGGGTGCGCCTGTCGCCTCGATTTTCGAGATAATCATTAATGAGAAGGGAATCTTTTTAATCCTTTTTATGCAGAGATGATGGCATGACGAACCGTTGCGGTGCTCCGAAGGTGACGTCACGGCAGTTTACAAAAACTCACAGGAGAAGTCAATATGGCGGTTTACGAAAAACAAGAGGATGTTTACAAGATATTTTCAGTGTTGAAGATTGACATGAATAAATTCAAATCAATCCGGGGCCTAATGTTGAGGATATAGCTACTAAGTATAAACCGGCCAGAGGGCCAGTTCACCTAAACATCTTTGAAGCCCATGAAGGTCTTGAAGATGGCGTTTCAACTAGTAAAGCTTGAAGCCCACGTCCCAAAGGCGGATTAGGGCCCGTAGTGGTAAACCGCCATGATTATGTAAACTTGTAATATAAGTTAGAAAGGAGAGAGACCGAGCCGGACACTTTGTATAGGTCGGCTTGGGACTCTGTAGACCGGCCGGGCGTCAACCTGCGTATATAAAGGGACGACCCGGCGGCGGTTCAGGGGAGAGAACAACAACTCGAGGCCTAGGCGAAGCTTATTTGCTCCCTAGTCATCGAAACCACATCAATCCCATCACAACTAGACGTAGGCTTTTACCTTCATCGAAGGGGCCGAACTAGTATAAACTCTTGTGTCTTTGCGTCCACTTTAACCCCTTCAAGTTAACCCATAGCGATGGCTCCATGACTAAGTCCTTTCACGAGGACATCTGCCGTGACAAAACCACGACACTTATGCTTGCGGTCATAATGGCTCTTTTGACGAGATTGGGCTGTTTGCAATTTCTCACGAATAACGCGAACCTGCTCTTGTGCTTCCTGGATCATATCCGGGCCAAAGAGTTGTCTTTCCCCGATTCCTGACCAGTTAAGAGGCGTTCGACATTTTCGTCCATAGAGAACTTCGAAAGGAGCTTTGCCCAAGCTAGCTTGATAACTATTGTTATAAGCGAACTCGGCGAATGGAAGGCATTTCTCCCAATTCATACCGAAAGAGATGACAGAAGTTCGAAGGATATCCTCCATAATTTGATTGACTCGTTCTACTTGACCACTTGATTGAGGATGAAAGGCGGTGCTAAAGGAGAGACGAGTTCCCATAGCATTTTGGAGACTTTCCCAAAATCGAGAGGTGAAGAGACTTCCACGGTCTGAGTTAATCTCCAATGGAACACCATGAAGAGACACTATTCGGGAGATGTACAAATCAGCTAGCTGGCTAGCGGTTATACTCTCACGAACGGGTAGGAAGTGGGCTACTTTGTAAAGACGACCGACAACAACGAATATAGCATTATTCCCTCTCTTGGTCCTGGGAAACCCGGTAATGAAATCCATACCAATTTTATCCCATTTCCATTCAGGAATTGCCAAAGGTTGAAGGGTGCTAGCAGGACGTTGATGCTCTGCTTTAACTCGATGACAGACATCGCAATTAGCAATGTATTGAGCGATTTATCTCTTCATCCTAGTCCACCAAAACCTCTGGCGTAGGTCTTGATACATTTAAGTACTACCGGGATGAATGGTGAGAGGGGATTCATGAGCTTCCTTAAGGATCAATCGCCTCAGGTTGCGTAACTTGGGAACCACTAGATGGTCTCCAAAGAACACGACACCTTGTTCATCAATGGAGAAACAATCTGCGACTCCTTTCTTGATGTTTCTCTTGATACGGGAGATTCCCGGATCTACTTTCTGTGCCTTGATGATCTGATCCATAAGGGTAGGTTTCGCCACCAGGGTGGAAAGGAATCCTCGAGGAACAATGTGAAGGTTAAGCTTACGAAATTCCTCGTGGAGAAGTGGTTGACTTTGTTGTAACATCAGGTTGTTACAATTAGATTTACGACTTAGTGCATCAGCCATGACATTGGCTTTGCCTGGGGTGTAAGATATTCCTAAGTCGTAATCCGTAATCAACTCGACCCAACGTCTTTGCCTGAGATTCAAATCTGGTTGGGTGAAGATGTATTTCAGACTTTGGTGATCAATGTAGATTTCGCAACGATTACCAAGAAGGTAATGTCGCCATGTTTTAAGTGCATGGACCACTGCTGCAAGCTCTAGATCATGTGTGGGATAGTTATCCTCATGTGGACACAACTGTCGAGAAGCGTAGGCAATCACATGACGATCTTGCATGAGTATGCAACCTAGTCCTTGTCGCGAGGCGTCGCAATAGATAATAAAGTCCTTAGAAAAATCTGGTGGAACAAGTACGGGAGCAGATGTCAGGCGCCTTTTCAGCTCCTGAAAGCTGCACTCGCACTGTGGGGTCCACTCAAACTTTTTATCTTTCTTGAGGAGTTCAGTTAGAGGCTTAGCAACTTTGGAGAAATTCTCGACGAAGCGGCGGCAATAGCTCGCTAAACCGAGGAAACTCCGAACTTGCTTGACCGATTCAGGTGGAGTCCATCAGGGCGGCTTGAACTTCGCTCGGGATTGATAGATATGCCCTTACCAGAGATTACATGGCCTAGCTAGGTCACTTCTGGCAACCAAAACTCACACTTAGAGAATTTGGCATAAAGGCGATGCTCTCGAAGTTTCATCAATACTAGCCTTAGATGTTCGGCATGTTCTTCCTCATTCTTGGAGTAGATGAGTATATCATCGAGGTAAACCACGACGAATTTATCCAAATACTCCATGAAGATCGAGTTCATTAACCGAGAGAAGGTGGCTGGAGCATTGGTTAAACTGAAGGACATGACGGTGTACTCGTATTGGCCATAACGAGTAACAAAGGTCGTTTTAGGAATGTCCCCGTTCTTGATTTTGATTTGATGGTAGCCCAACCTCAAATCCATTTTGGAAAAGATTGAGGATCCAGCGAACTGATCATACAGGTCATTGATCCTGGGGAGCGGATACTTGTTCTTGATAGTGACCAAATTGACAGGTCGGTAATCCACAACCATCCGATCAGTTCCATCCTTCTTGACGAAGAGGACGGGGCAAGCCCATGGAGAAAAACTAGGACGGATGAAACCCTTTTGCAAGGACTCATCGAGTTGTTTCTTAAGCTCGGCTAGTTCTAGGGGTGCCATCTTATAAGGTCTTCTAGAGATTGGGACGGTTCCTGGAACAAGGTCATTCACGAACTCGACATCTCTGTCAGGTGGAACACCTGGCAGTTCCTCTGGAAAGACATCCGGGAAGTCACGGACTACCAGAATATCTTCAAGGTCTGGAAGGGGATTGGCATTTAAAGAGTAGAGCGGCCTTTCGACACTCGGGTCAAAATATTGGTGTCTTGCCCGAAGGGTGGGTGAGTTGAACAGTTCTAGTAGAGCAATCAATCTTAGCATGATGGGCTGACATCCAGTCCATACCCAAGATGATGTTTATGTCCAAGGACTTGAGAGCTATTAGTGAGGCAAGGAAGACTAATCTATCGACAAGGATATTATTTCCATGGCTGATTCTAGAGGTTTGCCACTTGGATCCAGGAGTTTGAATTACCATGGAGGTGTGCATGTCACAAAATGAGGTGTTGTGCAATCGAGCATAGCTCTCAGAAATAAATGAATGAGATGCTCCAGTATCAAAGAGAACAGTTGTCGGATGGCAATTAACAAGGAGCGTGCCGAGAACGACGTTGGGATCCTCATGGGTCTCCTCAACTGAGACGTAGTTGACATGGCCACGAGCAGTGGCGGCTGGTTTGGCGTAGAGCACCTTTCCTACTGGCTTACCACGGCCAACAGACTTTCCAATCTAGTTGGGGTTGTTCTGGGGACACTCACGGATGTAGTGACCCGTCTCCCCACACTTGAAACAGGTTATCTCATTGGGACATGGAGCAGCATTAGCAGCGGGGCCACCATAGGCCTTGGGCGGTGCATACTGCTGGTTGGGGCGAGGCGCCTCAAAGGATGGCCTCGGAGTGAATCTGGGTGGCAGAGCGGTGCTTGGAATCCACACCAGGCGCTTCTGAGATCCAGAGCCGGATGAAGAACCAAAATCACGGGAGTGCTTGCGTGAAGCTTCAAAGTCAGATTGTCCCATCTCAGCACTGATGGCCTTGTTGACTAACTTCTGGAAGGAGGTGCACTCGTGCAGACGAAGATCACAGTGAAGCTCGGGGCTAAGTCCCTTGCGGAACCTTGCCTGCTTCTTGGCATCGGTGGATACTTCTTGGGAGCATAACATGCTAGATTTCCAAACTCACGATCGTATGCATCCACAGGCAGTCTACCACAGGTGAAATGCAGAACTCTTCCCTCTTATGATCCATGAGACCTTCCGGATGTGATGCTCACGGAAAGCCGCCTTGAACTCAGCCCGGTAGTGATTTGGCCAACCGGGCACATAGCCTCAAAATTTTCCCACCAAAGGCTAGCGGGGCCTTGAGGTGATAGGCAGCAAAGGTAACCTTATCAACCGCCTCGTTCGCAGAACGTAGCTTGTGGTGATGCCGCTGGCCGATCATCCGCATCGAGAGGCTCGACGGAGTGTTTAAACTTCGGTGGATACAGCTTGACAAAGTCATTGATTGACACGAGGTCATTCCTCGGTGGCGTGCGATATTCGCTCAATCCGCTCCGACAGCGATTGGTCTCACGCTTGTTTTGTTCTGCCTCCATCATAACTTCGGCCAGAGAAGGCGGTTGAGGCAGATTAACATTCCTAGCTGCGCTGGCTTCACCCTGCTCCAGAACAGCAGGGTTGTTGCGGGTGTTGACCATCCTAGGAAACAAGACAACGGTTTAGACAAGGATGGCAAAATTCGGCAAGGAAGTGCGGAATGTAATGGATAACACGGAATGCAGAGGTGTTCATCCGTATGACATGGTAATATAGAAACCGCCATATATATACCAACGGTCATACACACCATTCATAGTTTAGTACAAGCCCGACTAGAGTACAACTATTGTGGAAAACACTACATCTCATCGGAAGCATTCCAAGCTCCTATACATTATTTTTCTACACTTCCGGAATTGATACACACTAAGTCATATTCCACAGGTCACGCAGGACGGTGGAAATACAACTATTACAATACTAGTGATACTACTACTAACTCAGACAGCTCCGTAGTAGTCCTCATAGAAGTCACCTCCATAGCACAGAAGCTCAACGTGATTATCTGGAAGCAGACGGTCTGAGGAGCTTGTGGACCATAGGGGCTAGGATGAGGTCTTGGACCAACAAGCGGTGGCTGCAGGGGACCACGGGGTGCGGTGATGCCTCCCACATCACGCCAATCCACCATGTCTGGAGAGCAATCTCACGGGATCTGATCCTCGTATCCATACATCCGGCTTGCACAGCCGGTGCAAACCGAGTCAAAGTGGCCCAATGATCGGCACGGGTGTTGAAAAGCTCCAGTCTCAAGGCCCGATTCTCTCGGTCCTTATCCTCGAGCATCTCAGCAGTGGTGCGGGTTAGTGAGTCCTCCTGAGTGGAATCAACATAGATAGCCTGGAGATACCCTTGCGCCCCCGGGAGTGAAGAAGGCATATAACGGAAGTCGGTGTTCCGAAGCAGGCCAGTCCTGACTCGCATGATGATCATCATAGAGTATGCAGCATCCTGCACAGCCATCTCGATAGTAACCCCGAGTCCATAGGAACAGTGAAGGGGCTCAGTCGATCCAGGATAAGAAGGAAATATCCTGACAGTGCAGAGGTATTGTCTTTGATTAAAGTTTCGGAATTGCTCTTCGATGGTGTATTCGGGATACCAACGGTAACCCGTCTCAATCATTACCTGGACTAACATAGCCATATGACCGGGTACATCGAGGCACCTGGTCAGGCGAACCACTTGGTTTTGAGCACGAGTGGCCATCTGAAAGCACAGTCACAATGCAAAGACATTAGAATTTCTAGAGAAAATCGGACAGCATAACAGCTGTAATTGCTCAGGAACAGATTTGAGACATTCATAATCAGATTGCACACCACTCAACAACATTATATCAAGGTTTTGGTTTAACTGATAACATACTAAAAGTAGTAGAAACTGAACTGAGGCTGGTAACCAACAATCCTATAAGTTACTACGGATTAGTAACACGTGAACCTGATAGAGAGAAGAGAGCCTAGTCCTTAACCCACGTAGAATGAGAAGAGAATGACACAGATCAGAGGGCATAAGGTAAAGGAGTAAAAAGAGCCTTACGTCCCTCCCACAATTCCCCTACATATAACTAAAGCATTTCTAGACTCGACATCGACCAGTTTGGCTTAGCGAACCTACAGGCAGTCCGGCTCTGATGCCAACGCTATCAGGACCCCGATTCCAAGTCACATCGACCTAGCTGGTAACACCTCATATCACTTTTTGCGGCCTCACGCACGGTATTCCCACGGGTGTCGCCTTACCATGGCCCGGGACCGTTTGCGCCTTTTGGCTCACGTATATGATAGTGTCGCTAGCATCCACATGATAGAGAACCCGGGCCAACATGGCTAGTCGTGAACCCAAAGCGGCATTAACCCATGGGGACAGGCATACATGAATCAACATTGAGCATGTCGGTCATCAGCGTATGAATCCGGGCTATAGCACTGGGCTAACAGGACTCCGGTAACCCGGGCTGTAGCAGGCTAGGCAGGACTCCGGATGTCACCGCGTGACATTTCGCCGAAGGACGAACCACGAACGAAGTGAAACATATGCCGGCCAGTCAAGTGTCCAGAGCAGTAGTGCTGGGCTAGAAGGACTCCGGTGAACCGGGTTGTAGCGGACTACTATCGCTCAGGAAGCACTAGACTACATTTCCCCATATGAGAGGCTGCCAACGAAAAACAACTAGATTGTCGGATCCAACTCATACCAAGCATTTCAATCATACACACAATATGCCCGATATGAGTACATACAACATGGCATCACAACAAAACTCTACAACTCAAAGTACTTTATTTAAAAGGCTCCGAGGAGCCATACATAACATGTTCATACAGATAGGGGTCACATAACTCGACACTCAAGTCATACGAACATACAAGAACATGCGGAAGCAAACTAGTCTGAGTACCGACAGTAAAAAGAAAGAAAGCTTGACGAAGCCCTTCTATCTACATCGGCCCTTCACAAGCCTTGGATCACCACCTGGGTGGCTAGTCACTCGTCGATGTCAAGGTCTACATAGAACCCATCGGAGGGGGCCGTGTTGTCGTCTGAAAACATTGATTAAGCAAACATGAGTACGGAGGTACTCAGCAAGTCTTACAACAGAATCCTACTATACATGCACATTCTCAAGAAGGTAGTGGAGTTATTGCAGCAAGCCAGCTTTGACTCTTGGCTAAAGCTATCCTACATGACATCACTTGGAAAGTATTTGTCGCACACGAGTCCACTAATCACCAACACAATACTCCACCGTGGATCCTCTCTCGTCAACCCACGAGAGGGCCATCTGCGGTACTCACACTTATCTTGAGGCTTTTAGTAGTATCCATTTACTTGTCTATGAACTGTATAGGTGATCAAGTAGTCCTTTACCGCGGATGTAGCTATTCGAATAGTTTCATACCCTGCAGGGGTGTACTTCTTCACACACGCTCTCACCACTTATCGCCGTTACATGACGTGTACCCGACAACCTTCAAGCGGAAGCCCAGCGAGGGTGTCGGCCACGACCTGACTAAACACACGAGTCCCTAGTCCAGGTCTATCGCCTATTCGGGTTCCATCCGCAGGGAGTCCGGCCTAGGTTTCCACTAACGGCCCCGAACGATGTGTGCAGGGTTCCCGAGACACCAAACGGGCGAATCGGTACACCGTGCCACGTGCCTACCGCAACATAGCCCACCCCTAAGGTCAGTGTTGCGTGCGGCCCCCAGCATGCTACAAACACCAGAAACTACTTTGCAACTCCCGGACAGAGGACAAGAGTAGTTTAAAAGTCGAGAGGGTCCATTGGTTTCGGGCCCAATGCGTGGTAGTAGCTGAATCTTAAATCACACACACAGATCTCAGTTCTTAAGGACGGCTTCAATGAAACAACCCACCATGTACTCCTACATGGCCTCTCATCGATACCTTTACCAAATCGTGTTCAACACTTCACTCTCGTTACCAACACAACCTTTCACTCCAGTTCATCATCCCGATGAGCCAGACCTGACACAACTCTAAGCATAGCAAGCATAGCATGGTAGGAACACAAATATGGCTCAATCAACTCCTACACATACTAGTGGGTTTCATCTAGTTGTTGTGGCAATGACAGGTCATGCAAAGGAAGTGGGTTCAACTACCGCAACACACAGCAGTTTGAATCGCGTTGTCTTAATGCAGTAAACAAGAGCAGAAGCGAGATCATGGGTTTGTATCGGAATGATCAATGGGTTGCTTGCCTGATGTAGTGGTAGTAGGGTACTGCCCTTCAGATGGATGTTCGGGGTTATCCTCGGAGACAGAACCTACCACGAAAGATACACCGAACATAATCAACACATGACGACATGCAACAATATGATGCATGCTATGACATGGCAATATGAATGTGTCTTGGCCTAATGCAAGCTAGAACATAATGGGATGAACTCATTTGAATCAAAGATTCAAATGTTAGCTCATTTAACATAGCCATATTAGTGCATTATCTTATTCTGCTTAAACAGCAAGGTTAACTTGTTCTGTCATGCATGAAACCATTACCAATGGATAGAATGAATTTTTCTGATCAAAATTCATATATAAATCTTTGCATTTGGAGTTACAGATTAATTTCTATGAATTTTTGAAGTTTGCAACAATTTCTGGAATTTTCTGAATACAAATAAATCCTGAAATTAGTTATTGCGTCAGCAGTGCGTCAGGGTGACGTAGTGGTCAATGGGGACGTCCAGGTCAACCTGACCAGTGGGTCCCGCATGTCAGTAGTTAATTAAACTAGTTCAAATTAGTTAAAACTAATCTGGATAATTAGTAGAGGGGGCCCCACTTGTCATAGACTCGTGGAAGTCAACCCGGCCCACCTAGTCAAAGTCAAGGTCAACACGCCGGCGTTTAGCCGCCAGCGAGGCCAGACGCGGCGGTGAGAGTGCATTTGTGCATTCCGGCGACCAAATGGGCGGCGGAGGCCATCTACGTGTAGCTGGGAACGAGCCGCAGCGTTTGGTGGCGGTGGTTGAGCTCGTGGTGGCTGGAAACGTCGCCGGCGACAACTGTGGTGGTCGCCGGAGTCGGGTGAAGATGGAATCGTGGCTATGGGGCACGACGAGGCGCGTGGTGAGGTGCGTTGGGCTCCACGCGACGTGGTGAGTATGTGAGACACCGTGGTGTGGTCGGTGGTTGGCCGGAGACACGTCGGCGACGAGCTCGGCGGTGGCGCGTGCGGTGAAGCTACATGGGGTTGCTGCGGTGTTCGGGAGCGAGAACGAGAAGGGGGAGGAGGTAGCTGAGCTCACGGTGGTCACGATGGTGTAGTCGACGCGGTTGGGGACGAGCTGTTGCGGCGGCGACGACAAAAGGGATCTCTGACGGTGGCGGTGTCGGGCGAGGTCGGTGCAGCGGCTCCAAGGCAGGCGAGTGCACGGGGCTCGGCTTGCTCGAAGGAGAGGAGGGCGGCGAAGCGTCTGGACACGGTGGCGCGGCGCAAGGACGACGGAGAGCGTGGGTTTCATGGTGGTGCGGGCGCGGCAGCGTCGGCCATGGTGCGGGCGAGCGAGGGAGAGGAGCTGGGGAGGAGAGAGCGTGTCTGCGAGCTCGGGGGAGGAGTGGGCGACCGACCCAGGGCGGCAGAACGATGAGAGGAGGAAGCAGGGCGGCGAGCAGCTGCGTGGCGCGCGCTGGTGCCGCCGTCGAGCACCTGGCTGGCTGCGTGGCCAAGCCAAGCAGCTCGCTGGAGCGGTGGCTGGGCTGGGCCGGCAGGTGGGCTTGCCAGATGGGCGCCAGGTAAGCCTCTGCTTTCTGGTTTTTCCTTTTTTCTATTATTCTGTAAGTTTGTGGACTTACTAAAAATAGTTAGGCACTTCTAAAAATCCTGAAAATAATCAGAGACTCTGTTTAGAAAATCTCCAACAGCCCACACTTAATTCCAGAATTATTTGAGCATTCAAAATATTTACTAGAATTTAAATGCCCAAATGCAAGTTACATATGATTTAATTCAATGACCTTCTGTTGACCTAGAAAATTGTGCACCAATTTTGCCAGAGGTTCTAACCCAAGACAAAGAGGGTGAACTTTTTAGAAGGGCAATTCAGGTTCATTGAAAATATTTTAGTAAACCCTAGTTGAATTGAGGAGGGTTACGGGGTTCTGTCCTCCCCAATTCAAGTTTCTGATGAAAGGTAGACATGATGCAACACTCTAATGCATGGACTAGCTAGGATGTGACAGTCTCTAGGTGCGCGGTGCCAGGCCTGGAGACGTGGCGACCCTAAACGGGCCCTCCCACATGGGTGAGAGCTTACGCAGCCCTTCCCTGGAGAGCACCCTCCTTAGGACTAGGTCACCCACCTCGAGCATCCTGGAGTGGACGCTGCAACAGTGGTACCGTCACAGCGATATCTTGCCGCCCGTAGCATGGCTTCACGGCGGCGTTCCTCCCCCAGCACGAGGTCCACCCCCCACATGGCATCCTGCTGCACCTCATCAAACGCCAGGACCCGAGCGAAGCAATGCCTGACCTCGTGAGGGAGAACCGCCACTGCTCCGTTGACGAGGAAGAATGGGGTCTCGCCCATTGGCTTGGTGGCGGTGGTGCGGATGGACCACAGTACGGACTAGAGCTCGTCGTGCCAGCCCCTGCCGCAGGTCTCGAGCTTCTTCTTGAAGGTCCTGGTCTTGAGGCCTCTCAGGACCTCTGCGTTGGCGCGTTCGGCCTGGCCATTGCTCCGAGGGTGCGCCATCGAAGCATAGCAGATCTGCGTTCCAAGGTTAGCACAATATGTCTTGAAGAGGTTGCTAGTGAACTGCGAGCCGTTGTCGGTGATGATGCGGTTGGGGACCCCAAACCAGCTCACTAGACCTTTGATGAACTTGACCGCGGAGCCGGCCGGGATGGCGCGGACGGCTTCTACCTCTGCCCACTTGGTGAACTTGTCGATGGTGACGTAGAGGTAGCGGTAGCCCCCAGGCGCTCGATGGAACGGTCCCAAGATATCCAACCCCCAGACCGCGAATGGCCACAAGAGTGGGATGGTCTAGAGGCCCTGAGCCGGCTGATGGATCTGCTTGGCGTGGAACTGGCAGGCCTCGCAGGACTTCACTAGCTCAGTCGCCTCGTTGAGTGCCGTAGGCCAGTAGAATCTGCTGCGAAACACCTTGCTGATGAGGGTCCATGACGACGAGTGGTGCCCGCAGTCCCCGCCGTGTATGTCGGCTAGCAGCTCTTTCCCCTGCTCCCTAGAGATGCAATGCAGGGAAACGTCATTTGGTCGTTTCCTGTATAACTCACCGTCCTAGACGCAATATGTCGTGGCCTGCCGGGCCACATGCTCCGTGTCCTCCTCCTTCTCTAGCAACATCCCTTGCATGAGGTATTCCTTGAATTCCCTGGTCCAGCACCCCTCCCGAGGCTCGAGCGCCAAGAGTAAGCATTCTCCCGAGGTCGGGCCACAGGCTGGGGCTCCCGAGGCTGGTGGTTGAGGGAGCTCCTCCCGAGGCAGCGCTGTTCTTGAAAGTGGCGGTGTTGCCGATGGCTTGAAGAGCCGCTCCTCGAAGACTCTAGGCTCTTGGGGTAGCCGCTTGGATGCTCTCCTGGCGATGTCGTTGGCTTCCTTGTTGGTGCCACGTGGCACATGCTGCAATTCCAGGCCCAAGAACTGCTTCTCCATCTTGCGCACCGCCACGAGGTACGCCTCCATGTGCTCGTCCTTCGGCTCGTACACCTTGTTGGAGAAGTTGACGAGGAGCTACGAGTCGCCCTTGATGGTGAGGCGCTTCACCCCCAAGGCCACCACAGCCTTGAGACCAGCTATGAGGCCTTCGTACTCTGCTATGTTGTTGGAGACCTTCTCGCCCTGCTGGAAGCAGAGCTGCACGCCGTAGTAAAGCTTGTCCTGAGTGGGTGAGATGAGCACTGCTCCAGCCCCCGCGTCCTGGCGCGCAAAGGCACCATCGAAATACATAACCCATCCGTCTGGCGCTTCACTCCCCGGCGAGAGGGACCGACCCTCGCCTTCTTCAAGCCCTGGGGCGTCCATCCATTCTGCCACGAAATCAGCGAGCGCGGCTCCTTGATCCAACTGGAATGCCTGTAGCTCGATGTTCCACTCAGCGACCCTCCCAGCGGAGTTGGGGCTCCTGAGCACCCTCTCCAACGGGTAGGCCGAGACGACCTTGATGGGGTGACCTTGGAAGTAGTGTCGCAGCTTGATTGAGGCCACCAATAGCGCCAGCAGGAGCTTCTGAGGTATGGGGTACCGCATCCTCGTGTCCCGCAACACCGTGCTGACAAAATACACAGGGTGCTCGATGAGGGCGGGTGCATTGACGAGGCCCGCAACTTCCGGAGGTTGGGGTGTCTCCTGAGACGACGAAGCCCTCAAAGCCTGGTCGCTCATTGGGGCTTCCGCAGGCCCAAGTGTGCCGTCTTGTTGAGCCTGGTCCTTTGCTGTCGTCGCCGCAGCCCTCACAGAGCCCTCTGGGTCTTGCGCCACCCCGAGTGAGGGAGCGGCTTGACGTGATGCGTCCCTGACCCGGCGCTCCTCCTGAACTGCCAGCAGAGCTGCGGTGGCGGAGTAAGGGGTGGCGGCAAGGTACAACACCAGGGGCTCGAGAGGTCGGGGTGCCACCATCACCGGAGGGCTGGTCAGGTATCTCTTGAGGACTTGAAATGCTTGGTCGGCCTCTAGAGTCCACTCGAATGGGCCCTTTTTCTTCATCAGCTTGAAGAACGGCAGGGTGCGCTCTCCCAGCTTGGAGATGAAACGCCCCAATGCAGTCACGCGACCGGCGAGCTTCTACATCTCCTTGAGGGTTTGTGGTGGACTCATGTCTTCGATTGCCTTGACCTTCTCCGGGTTGTCCTCGATCCCTCTGTGGGACACGAGGAAACCCAGCAGCTTGCTGGAAGGGATGCCAAACACGCATTTCTCCGGGTTAAGCCGCAAGTCTACCTGGAGTAGACTTTCGAAGGTCTCCTCCAGGTCTTGAATTAAAGTTCTCGCCTCCCGAGACTTCACCACAATGTCGTCGACGTAGGCTTCAGCGTTCCTCCCGAGCTGTCGACCCAGGGCGATGTGCATCAACCGTTGAAAGGTCGCGCCCGCGTTGCGCATCCCAAATGGCATGAAAGTGTAGCAGTATAACCCACACAGGGTCAGGAAGGCCGTCTTCTCGACGTCTCCTACTGCCATCTTGATTTGGTGGTAGCCTGAGAACGCATCTAGGAAGCACATCAGGTCACACTCGCCGGTGGAGTCGATGATCTGGTCCATGCGTGGAAGCGGGAACGGATCTTGGGGGCAGGCCTTGTCGAGTTCGGTGAAGTTGACACACATGCGCTCCTTTCCGCCTTTCTTGGGCACAACGACGGGGTTTGCCAACCATTCAGGGTACCGGACCTCGCGAATGACGCCTGCTACCTCCAGCTTGCGGGTTTCTTGGACGATGAAGGACTACTTCTCCGTGGACTGCCGCCACGCCCTCTGCTTCACAGGGCGTACATTGGGGCACACCTTCAAGTGATGCTCAATCACTCCTCTTGGGACCCCTAATAGCTGATCGGGCTCCCAGACAAATACTTCCTTGTTCACACGCAAGAACTTCACCAGTGCCTCCTCTTGGTCGGGGTCGAGGTTGGCGCCTATGGTGAAGGTGGCCCCTGAGGACCTGTCTTCCTCGACCGGCACCTGCTTGGTTTCTGCCCGGTCTTGGGTGAACAACTGCTTCTTCTTGGTTGGTCCGGCCTCCTTAGCTCCGAAGGTACCCGCGTCGGCCGGTTGAGCCGCCGCAACGGTCTTGAGGGCAAGCTTGAGTGCCGCCAGAGCCTCCTTGGTATCTCCCACTATGGTGAGGACGTCCTTGCTCCCAGGCATCTTCATGAGGTTGTAGGCCGGATGGGTCGCCGCCATGAACTGAGCCAGAGCCGGGTTCCCGAGAATAGCGTTGTACGGTAGGCCGATGTGGGCGATGTAGAAGTCGATCAGCTCAGTGCGGTAGTTGTCGTGGGTGCCGAAGGTCACGGGAAGACGGAACTGCCCCAGGGGGCTGGAGGAGCCGCCTCTGACGCCAGAAGAGGGCTTGCTGGGGCGGAGCCACTCGAGCGGTACGTGAAGGAGGCTGAAGGCGTCCACCGAGAGCACGTTGAGGCCGGCTCCGCCATCAATGAGGGTCTTGGTGACGGCTATGTGGCAGATGGTGGGCGTGCAAAGCATAGGGAGCATACCCGAGCCGACGGTGCTGATGGGGTGATCTTCCGAGTCGAAGGTCAGGTCGGCCTTGGGCGCCACCCAACCCGGGGGAGCTCCCTGTTGGGGAACGTAGTAATTTCAAAAATTTTCCTACGATCACGCAAGACCATGGTGATGGCATAGCAACGAGAGGGGAGAGTGTCCGTCCACGTACCCTCGTAGACCGAAAGCGGAAGCGTTATAACAACGCGGTTGATGTAGTCGTACGTCTTCACGATCCGACCGATCCAAGCACCGAGCGTCACGGCACCTCCGAGTTCGCACCGTTCAGCTCGATGGCGATCCCGGACTCCGATCCAGCAAAGTGTCGGGGATGAGTTCCGTCGGCCGACGGCGTGGTGGCGATGTTGATGCTCCACCGGCGCGGGGCTTCGCCTAAGCTCATGACGATATGACTTCTCCGGCGCGGGCTTCGCCTAAGCTCATGACGATATGACGAAGTGGAATATGGTGGAAGGGGCACCGCACACGGCTAAGGAACGATCCGTAGATCAACTTGTGAGTTATGGGGTGCCCCCTGCCCCGTATATAAAGGAGCAAGGAGGAGGTGGCGGCCAAGGAGGCGCGCCAAGGGGGAGTCCTACTCCCACCGGAGTAGGACTCCTCCTTTCCTAGTAGGAGTAGGAGAGAAGGAAGGGAAGAGAAGAAGAGTGCGGCCCCTCCCTAGTCCAATTCGGACTAGGCCTTGAGAAGCGCGCGGCCTGCCCTAGGCAGCCCTCTCTCTTTCCGCAGGGCCCAATAAGGCCCAATACTTCTCCCGGCGAATTCCGTAACTCTCGGTACTCGAAAAATACCGAATCATTGGAACCTTTCCGAACTCGAATATAGTCGTCCAATATATCGATCTTTACGTCTCGACCATTTGAGACTCCTCGTCATGTCCCGATCTCATCCGGGACTCCGAACTCCTTCGGTACATCAAAACTCATAAACTCATAATATAATTGTCATCGAAACCTTAAGCGTGCGGACCCTACGGGTTCGAGAACTATGTAGACATGACCTAGAACCATTCTTGGTCAATAACCAATAGCGGAACCTGGATGCCCATATTGGTTCCTACATATTCTCTGAATATCTTTATCGGTCAAACCGCATAACGACATCGTTGTTCCTTTGTCATCGGTATGTTACTTACCGAGATTCGATCGTCGGTATCAATACCTAGTTCAATCTCGTTACGGTAAGTCTCTTTACTCGTTCCGTAATACATCATCTCACAACTAACTCATTAGTTGCAATGCTTGCAAGGCTTAAGTGATGTGTATTACCGAGAAGGCCTAGAATACCTCTCCGACAATCGGAGTGACAAAACCTAATCTCGAAATCGCCAACCCAACAAGTACCTTTGGAGACACCTGTAGTACTCCTTTATAATCACCCGATTCGTTGTGGCGTTTGGTAGTACCAAAGTGTTCCTCCGTAAACAGGAGTTGCATAATCTCATAGTTATAGGAACATGTATGGGTCATGAAGAAAGCATTAACATACTAAGCGATCAAGTGTTAAGCTAACGGAATGGGTCATGTCAATCAGATCATTCAACTAATGATGTGACCTTGTTAATCAAATAACAACTCCTTGTTCATGGTTAGGAAACATAACCATCTTTGATTAACAAGCTAGTCAAGTAGAGGCATACTAGTGACATCTTGTTTGTCTATATATTCACACATGTATTATGTTTCCGGTTAATACAATTCTAGCATGAATAATAAACATTTATCATGATATAAGAAATAAATAATAACTTTATTATTGCCTCTAGGGCATATTTCCTTCAGTCTCCCACTTGCACTAGAGTCAATAATCTAGTTCACATCGCCATGTGATTTAACATCAATAGTTCACATCTATATGTGGTCAACACCCATAGTTCACATCGACATGTGACCAACACCCAAAGGGTTAACTAGAGTCAGTAATCTAGTTCACATCGCTATGTGATTAATACCCAAAGAGTACTAAGGTGTGATCATGTTTTGCTTGTGAGATAATTTTAGTCAGCAGATTCATCACATTCGAGCCGTAAGTATTTTGCAAATTTCTATGTCTACAATGCTCTTGCGGAGCTACTCTAGCTAATTGCTCCCACTTTCAATATGTATCCAGATAGAGACTCGAGTCATCTAGATCAGTGTTAAAACTTGTATCGGCGTAACCCTTCTGACGTGAACCTTCTTTCACTTCCATAATCGAGAAACATATCCTTATTCCACTAAGAATAATTTTGACCGCTGTCCATTGATCTACTTCTAGATCACTATTGCACTCCCTTGCCAAACTTAGTGGTAGGGTATGCAATAGATCTGGTACACAACATGACATACTTTATAGAACCTATGGCTGATGCATAGGAATGACTTTCATTCTCTTTCTATCTTACTGCCGTGGTCGGGTTTTGAGTCTTACTCAATCTCACACCTTGTAACACAGGCAAGAACTCTTTCTTTGACTGTTCCATTTTGAACTACTTCAAAATCTTGTCAAGGTATGTATTCATTGAAAAACTTATCAAGCGTCTTGATCTATCTCTATAGATCTTGATGCTCAATATGTAAGCAGCTTCACCGAGGTCCTTCTTTGAAAAACTCCTTTCAAATACTCCTTTATGCTTTGCAGAATAATTCTACATCATTTCCGATCAACAATATGTCATTCACATATACTTATCAGAAATGTTTGTCGTGCTCCCACTCACTTTCTTGTAAATACAGGCTTCACATGAAATCATGTATAAACTATATGCTTTGATCAACTTATCAAAGTGTGTATTCCAACTCTGAGATGCTTGCACCAGTCCATAGATGGATCGCTGGAGCTTACACATTTTGTTAGCTCCTTTAGGATTGACAAAAACTTCTGGTTGTATCATATACAACTCTTCTTTAATAAATCCATTAAAGAATGTAGTTTTGACATCCATTTGCCAGATTTCATAAAATGTGGCAATTGCTAACATGATTCGGACAGACTTAAGAATCGCTTCTGATTGAGAAAATCTCATTGTAGTCAACACCTTGAACTTGTCGAAAACCTTTTTGCGACAAGTCGAGCTTTATAGATAGTAACACTACTATCAAGCATCTGTCTTCCTCTTGAAGATCCATTTATTTAACATGGCTTGCTGATCATCGAGCAAGTCAATCAAAGTCCATACTTTTGTTCTCATATATGGATCATATCTCAGATTTTATGGCCTCAAGCCATTTTGCGGAATCTGGGCTCATCATCGCTTCCTCATAGTTCGTAGGTTCATCATGGTCTAGTAACATGATTTTCGAACATGATTACCGTACCACTCAGTGCGGATCTTACTCTGGAAGACCGGCGAGGTTTGGTAGCAACTTGATCTGAAGTTTCATGATCATCATCATTAACTTCCTTACTAATTGGTGTAGGAATCACGGAACTGATTTACGTGAAGAACTACTTTCCAATAAGGGAGAAGGTACAATTACCTCATCAAGTTCTACTTTCCTCCCACTCACTTCTTTCGAGAGAAACTTCTTCTCTAGAAAGGATCCATCTTAACAACGAATAACTTGCCTTCGGATCTGTGATAGAAGGTGTACCCAATAGTTACCTTTGGGTATTCTATGAAGACGCACTTCTCCGATTTGGGTTCGAGCTTATCGGTTGAAAACTTTTTCACATAAGCATCACAACTCCAAACTTTTAAGAAACGCGACAGCTTAGGTTTCTTTGTTAAACCATAGTTCATACGGTGTCATCTCAGCGGATTTAGATGGTGCCCTATTAAGCGTGAATGCAGCTGTCTCTAATGCATAACCCCAAAATGATAGTGGTAAATCGGTAAGATACATCATAGATCGCACCATATCCAATAAAGTCTTGATTCTGACGTTCGGACACACCATTAAGCTGTGGTGTTCGGTGGCGTGAGTAGTGAAACTATTTCACATTGTTTTAACTGAAGGCCAAACTCGTAACTCAAATATTTTTCCTCTGCGATCATATCGCAGAAACTTTTATTTTCTTGTTACGATGATTCTTCACTTCACTCTGAAATCCCTTGAACTTTTCAAATGTTTCAGACTTGTGTTTCATCAAGTAGATATACCCATATCTGCTCAAATCATCTGTGAAGGTCAGAAAATAACGATACTTGCCGTGAGCTTTAACACTCATCGGACCGCATACATCAGTATGTATTATTCCCAATAAGTCATTTGCTCGCTCCATTGTTCCGGAGAACAGAGTCTTTAGTCATCTTGCCCATAAGGCATGGTTACGCAAGCATCAAGTGATTCATAATCAAGTGATTCCAAAAGTCCATCGGCATGGAGTTTTCTTCATGCGCTTTACACCAATATGACCTAAGCGGCGATTGCCACAAATAAGTTGCACTATCATTATTAACTTTGCATCTTTTGGTTTCAATATTATGAATATGTGTATCACTATGATCGAGATCCAATGAACCATTTTCATTGGGTGTGTAACCATGTAAGGTTTTATTCATGTAAGCAGAACAACAATTTATTCTCTTACTTAAATGAATAACCGTATTGCAATAAACATGATCAAATCATATCCATGCTCAGCATAAGCGCCAAATAACATTTATTTAGGTTCAACACTAATCCCGATAGTATAGGGAGTGTGCGATGATGATCATATCAATCTTGGAACTACTTCCAACACTCATCGTCACTTCCCTTCAACTAGTCTCTGTTTATTACAGTAACTCCTGTTTGAGTTACTAATCCTAGCAACCGAACAAGTATCAAATACTCGGGGCTACTATAAACACTAGTAAAGCACATATCAATAACTTGTATATCAAATATACCCTTGTTCACTTTGCCATCCTTCTTATCCACCAAATATCTAAGGTATTTCCGTTTCGGTGACCATTTCCTATGCAGTGTAAGCACTCAGTTTCAGGCTTTGGTTCAGCTTTGGGTTTCTTCGTGGGAGTGACAACTTGCTTGTCATTCTACTTGAAGTTCCCTTTCCTTCCTTTGCCCTTTTCTTGAAACTAGTGGTCTTTGTCAATCATCAACACTTGATGCTCTTTCTCGATTTCTACCTTCGTCGATTTCAACATCACGAAGAGCTCGGGAATCGTTTTCATCATCCCTTGCATACTATAGTTCATCACGAAGTTCTAGTAACTTAGTGATGGTGACTAGAGAATTCTGTCAATCACTATCTTATCTGGGAGATTAACTCCCACTTGATTCAAGCGATTGAAGTACCCAGACAATCTGAGTACATGCTCACTAGTTGAGCGATTCTCCTCCATCTTTTAGCTATAGAACTTGTTGGAGACTTCATATCTCTCAACTCGGGTATTTGCTTGAAATATTAACTTCAATTCCTGGAACATCTCATATGGTCCATAACGTTCAAAACGTCTTTGAAGTCCCGATTCTAAGCCGTTTAAGCATGGTGCACTAAACTATCAAGTAGTCATCATATTGAGCTAGCCAAACGTTCATAACGTCTGCATCTACTCCTGCAATAGGTCTGTCACCTAGCGGTGCATCAAGAACATAATTCTTCTGTGCAGCAATGAGGATAAACCTCAGATCACGGATCCAATCCGCAACATTGCTACTAACATTTTTCAATACAATTTTCTCTAGGAACACATATGAAAACGTAGGGAAGCAACCACGCGAGCTATTGATCTACA
Organism: Aegilops longissima; assembly: GCA_021605205.1. Taxonomy (NCBI): domain Eukaryota; kingdom Viridiplantae; phylum Streptophyta; class Magnoliopsida; order Poales; family Poaceae; genus Aegilops; species Aegilops longissima. The sequence continues at coordinate 302,229,454 of CM038677.1, forward strand.
ACATAATTTGCAAAATACTACCAGGACTAAGTTCATGATAAATTTAAGTTCAATTAATCATATTACTTAAGAACTCCCACTTAGATAGACATCTCTCTAGTCATCTAAGTGATTACGTGATCCAAATCAACTAAACCATGTCCGATCATCACGTGAGATGGAGTAGTTTCAATGGTGAACATCACTATGTTGATCATATCTACTATATGATTCACGCTCGACCTTCGGTCTCCGTGTTCGAGGCCATATCTGTTATATGCTAGGCTCGTCAAGTTTAACTTGAGTATTCGCGTGTGCAACTGTTTTGCACCGTTGTATTTGAGCGTAGAGCCTATCACACCCGATCATCACGTGGTGTCTCAGACGAAGAACTTTCATAGCGGTGCATACTCGGGAGAACACTTCTTGATAATTTTAGTGAGAGATCATCTTATAATGCTACCGTCAATCAAAGCAAGATAAGATGCATAAAGGATAAACATCACATGCAATCAATATAAGTGATATGATATGGTCATCATCATCTTGTGCTTGTGATCTCCATCGCCAAGCACCGTCATGATCACCATCGTCACCGGTAGCGACACCTCGATCTCCATCGTAGCATCGTTGTCGTCTACGCCAACTATTGCTTCTCGACTATCGCTACTGCTTAGTGATAAAGTAAAGCAATTACATAGCTTTGCATTTCATACAATAAGCGACAACCATATGGCTCCTGCCGATTGCCGATAACTTCGGTTACAAAACATGATCATCTCATACAATAAAATATAGCATCACGTCTTGACCATATCACATCACAACATGCCCTGCAAAAACAAGTTAGGCGTCTTCTACTTTGTTGTTGCAAGTTTTATGTGGCTGCTACGGGCTGAGCAAGAACCGTTCTTACCTACGCATCAAAACCACAGCGATACTTCGTCAAATAGACTCCGTTTAACCTTCTCAAGGACGGGCGTAGCCACACTCGATTCAACTAAAGTGAGAGAGCAGACACCCGCGGTCACCTTTAAGCAACGAGTGCTCGGGCGGTGAAACCAGTCTCGCGTAAGCGTCTGGCGTAATGTCGGTCCGGGCAGCTTCATCTCACAATACCGCTGAACCAAAGTATGACATGCTGGTAGGCAGTATGACTTGTATCGTCCACAACTCACTTGTGTTCTACTCGTGCACATGGCATCAACGCATAAAACCAGGCTCGGATGCCACTGTTGGGGAGCGTAGTAATTTCAAAAATTTCCTACGATCACGCAAGACCATGGTGATGGCATAGCAGCGAGAGGGAGAGTGTCCGTCCACGTACCCTCGTGAGACCGAAAGCGAAGCGTTATAACAACGCTGTTGATGTAGTCGTGCGTCTTCACGATCCGACCGATCCAAGCACCGAGCGTCGGCACCTCCGAGTTCGCACACGTTCAGCTCGATGGCGATCCCGGACTCGATCCAGCAAAGTGTCGGGATGAGTTCCGTCAACCGACGGCGTGGTGGCGATGTTGATGCTCCACCGGCGCGGGGCTTTGCCTAAGCTCCGCGACGATATGACTTCTCCGGCGCGGGCTTCGCCTAAGCTCCGCGACGATATGACCGAAGTGGAATATGGTGGAAGGGGCACCGCTGCGGCTAAGGAACGATCCGTAGATCAACTTGTGTGTTATGGGGTGCCCCCTGCCCCGTATATAAAGGAGCAAGGAGGAGGTGGCGGCCAAGGGAGGCGCGCAAGGGGGAGTCCTACTCCCACCGAGTAGGACTCCTCCTTTCCTAGTAGGAGTAGGAGAGAAGGAAGGGAAGAGAAGAAGGGTGCGGCCCCTCCCTAGTCCAATTCGGACTAGGCCTTGAGGCGCGCGGCCTGCCCTAGGCAGCCCTCTCTCTTTCCCAGGGCCCAATAAGGCCCAATACTTCTCCCGGCGAATTCCCGTAACTCTCCGGTACTCGAAAATACCGAATCATTGGAACCTTTCCGAACTCGAATATAGTCGTCCAATATATCGATCTTTACGTCTCGACCATTTGAGACTCCTCGTCATGTCCCGATCTCATCCGGGACTCCGAACTCCTTGGTACATCAAAACTCATAAACTCATAATATAAGCATCATCGAAACCTTAAGCGTGCGGACCCTACGGGTTCGAGAACTATGTAGACATGACCTAGAACCATTCTTGGTCAATAACCAATAGCGGAACCTGGATGCCCATATTGGTTCCTACATATTCTCTGAAGATCTTTATCGGTCAAACCGCATAACGACATACGTTGTTCCCTTTGTCATCGGTATGTTACTTACCGAGATTCGATCGTCGGTATCCAATACCTAGTTCAATCTCGTTACGGTAAGTCTCTTTACTCGTTCCGTAATACATCATCTCACAACTAACTCATTAGTTGCAATGCTTGCAAGGCTTAAGTGATGTGTATTACCGAGAAGGCCTAGAGATACCTCTCCGACAATCGGAGTGACAAAACCTAATCTCGAAATCGCCAACCCAACAAGTACCTTTGGAGACACCTGTAGTACTCCTTTATAATCACCCGATTCGTTGTGACGTTTGGTAGTACCAAAGTGTTCCTCCGTAAACAGGAGTTGCATAATCTCATAGTTATAGGAACATGTATGGGTCATGAAGAAAGCATTAACATACTAAGCGATCAAGTGTTAAGCTAACGGAATGGGTCATGTCAATCAGATCATTCAACTAATGATGTGACCTTGTTAATCAAATAACAACTCCTTGTTCATGGTTAGGAAACATAACCATCTTTGATTAACAAGCTAGTCAAGTAGAGGCATACTAGTGACATACTGTTTGTCTATATATTCACACATGTATTATGTTTCCGGTTAATACAATTCTAGCATGAATAATAAACATTTATCATGATATAAGGAAATAAATAATAACTTTATTATTGCCTCTAGGGCATATTTCCTTCACTCCCTACCAAGCGGAAGCGGTGCTGATCTGGCAAAAGAACGGCTTGGTGTGGCGCTTGGGAACCGCCGAGGAGGGTCGCGACCGCGTGGGGTGCCGGTGCCGTGAAGCGCGCGGCGAAGAGGCCGCGCAGCTCCTCCCAAGATGCCACCGTGGATCCGGGGAGGTTGAGCAGCTAGGCGCGCGGCACGCCAGTGAGGGCCATGGGAAGCCAGTTGGCCATGACCTTGTCATCGGCACGGCCTTAAGGAAGGCCTCCTCGTACGCCAGTAGGAAAGCCACTGGGTCCGTCGCGCCGTCGTAGCGCGGTGGCATCTCCGGCTTGAACTTGGGCGGCCACTGCACCTACCGTTAGGCGGGGGCCAAAGCTCGGAGCCCCCTGGCCCAGCCACTGGCACCAGTCGTCGGAGCCAGAAGCGTGGCGCCTGCCATGGGGGCGAAGCGTGGTGATGGCGGAGCATAGATTGACTGAAGGAAAGCTCCGGGCACCCCTACCTGGCACGCCAAATGTCGGATTTCGGGTTCCGGCAAAACGCTTGAGGTTCGAACACTCGGGTGCGCACGAAGATTTACCCCTTCCTAATCATGCCCTCAGCCTCGCCGTGATCTCAAAGCCTAGCTCGATGAACCCGCAACACAAGAGACATGAGATTTATACTGGTTCGGGCCATCGTTGTGGTGTAATACCCTACTCCAGTGTGGCGTGGTGGATTGCCTCTTGGGCTGAGGATGAACAGTACAAGGGGAAGAACAGCCTCCTGAGGAGAGGTGTTCTTGTGCTTGGTGGGTGTGAGGATGATCTGAGTCTATTCTCTCCTACTGTGGTGGCTAGTTCTATTTATAGAGGCCCTAGTCCTCTCCCCAAATATTGAGCGCGAAAGGAGCCAACAACGGCCAAATTCGAAGGAAGACAACTAGTACGAGTTATCCTGACTAAAGGTGGTCTTCGCCTGCCAAAGGCTCTGGTGGTGACGCCGTCTTGGGCTCCATGGTGACCTCTGTCCTGCCGTCCTGCTGGTCTTGGTCTCGTTGCACCGATATGGAAACCTTTGCCTGATGCCTCGGTACTCCTCGCCTGCGCTTGCCTCCTTAGCACCAAAGAGTAAACAAGGACAGTGTGCGCGCTGACGTCCGCCTGGTCTTGGTCATCATGGATTACGTGATTGGAAACTCGCAAAGTTCGCCTTGCCTTGATCTCTCCGCCCCTCGCGAGCCAGCCTGGTGAGGCCACTCCCGAGGAGGTCTTGTGTTGTCCGCCTCGCGAGGCTTGGCCCCTCGCGAGGGTCTTGAGCGTTTGCTGGTGAAGACGAGCCATACTGGGCCACGAGTGGAGCCACGCCGTGGGCCACAGGCAGGCAAGTCTGGGGATCCCCGTTCCCAGAATGCCGACGGACACAAGAGGTTTCTTGTATTTGGTTGCAGGGTCGTTTGAGAGAGACCATCTTCATCCTACACATCTCACGGATTGATAAACCTTAGGTCATCCACTTTAGGGAAAATTGCTACTGTCCTACGAAACTCTGTGCTTGGAGGCCCAACACGTGTCTACAAGAATAAATTTGCGTAGTAGACATCAATCCACAACTACGATCAAACTATAAAGAATAAATTCTAACCATAGCATTGAACTTTTGGATCCAAATCAGTCCCTTACGGAATAGCGCATAAACTAGGGTTTAAGCTTCTGCCACTCTCGCAACCCATCATCTAATAACTACTCCACAATGCATTCCCTTAGGCCCAAATATGGTGAAGTGTCATGTAGTCGATGTTCACATGACACCACTAAGGGAATCACAACATACATACCATCAAAGATTGAACACAAGAGATGACCTAGGTTTTGAGAGGAGATGGCGTTGTTGAAGATGTTGATGGAGATTGCCCTCCCCAAGATGGGAGAGTTGTTGGTGATGATCATGACGATGATTTCCCCCTCCAGGAGGGAAGTTCCCCCAGCAGAATCGCTTGGCCGGAGGGCAATTGTGCTCCTGCCCAAGTTCCGACTCGAGACGGCGGCGCTTTGTCCCGAAAGTCCTCCCCTTATTTTTTGTAGGTCAAAATGACTTATATACCAGAAGAGGGGCACTGGAGGTGGGTTGAGGAGGGAACAACCCACCAGGGCGCGCCTGGGCTCCCTGGCGCGCCCAGGTGGGTTGTGCCCGCCTGGTGGGCCCCCTCTGGTACTTATTTGCTCCATTATTTCTTATATATTCCATAAAAATTCTCCGTGAAGTTTCAGCTCATTTGGAGTTGTGCAGAATAGGTAGCCTGGCGTAGCTTTTTCAGGTCCAGAATTCCAGCTGCCGATATTCTCCCTCTTTCTGTGAACCTTGCATATTATGAGAGAAAAGGCATTAGAATTACTCCAAAAAAGCATTATTATACATAAATAACAGTAGGAAAGCATGATGCAAAATGGACGTATCAGTAAACATAATTGATCATACATAAGTATCATAGATATCATCATGCAAGCACACATTAAGGCATAGTGTGATCAAACACATGATCACAAGAGTATCTCACACACATAACACAAATATTGTAGCATGAATCAAACAAGCAAACGATCAAAGTAGCAAGAGATGCAACAAAAAGGCAAAATGCTCTCTCTCAAAGCCTAATGATCTATACACTTTCTCCCCCTTTGGCAACAAGTTACCAAAAAGCTTGAAAATGCATAGTGCCATGCGACACTCTAGGCACGATCTCCAAGAGCTCCTGAAGTGGTCTTCTGGCTGGTTGCTTCGGTGTGCGTAGATGGCGTGGAGAGGAGTCCATCTGAAAATACTTCAGCTGACGTCTGTGGAGCTGGAGGATTTGAAACTGGAGGTGCAATAGTGGCTGTTGCTGCAGGTGCTGAAAGTGTAGTCCTGGTGTCACTGACAACTAGCATTGCTGAAGACCTTTGTGCCTTAGGCACTCTCTGAAAGGTATATGTGGTAGGTCTGTCATTCCTGTCCTAAACTTCTTCCTGGAGCTTCTCCACAGTGGTCTAGATCTCTGTGACCTTCACATCTAGATCATGGATTTTAGTCTCAATGATCCTCTCAAGACTCTCTTGATTTTGAGTCAGAGTGGCCAAGCCCTTCTCAATCCTCATAGTAGCCTCAAGCAGATAACTGAGTTGATCTTGCTTGGTCTTGAGCATCACAGTTGAAGCATCTGGTGCACTGGCTGCCTTTGCAGCCTTTGCTCTCTCTCTCTCTCTCTCTCTCTCTCTCTCTCTCTCTCTCTCTCTCTCTCTCTCTCTCTCCCGAGCTTCTGCACTAGTTGGATGAGATGCATCCATGACAATCTCATTGTCCTCAAATTCTGGCCTCAGGGGAAGATCCTCTTTATCTAGAAGATATGTCCCTGTTCCCATCTTGGAATTGATCAACATCTATATATGAGGGGCATATCCATATGATCTCTTCTGATTAGATGCAGTCCTCTTCACTGTTTCAACAACCAAAGTCATCACTTTGAACTTCTGGGGCACATCAAACATATGGAGCAAGTTGATGGAGTGACCACCGATCATTTTATGGTCTCCTGACTTGGGCAACAAAGTGTTCCTCAAGATGGTGTTGATGGTGGTTAGACCTGACAGCAGATAGTATATTAACCCAAGCTTATGAGTCTCCAAGGCATCATCTGGAATGGTCTTGTACATATTGGCCATGGAGTCGTGATCCTTCCTAGGCTTGGCATATACATCAGTGTCATTCTCATCTTCCTTTGGGGCATTGATCAACATGGCCCGCTTAGAGATTGTAGATTGATACTTGGTTCCCTCTATCATCCAAACAATCCTTCCATCTGGGTAGAAGTGAGCAGTGGAGTAGAATTGCATGATCATCTCATCACTCCACTTTGTCAACTTTTGACCAACAAACTTGTCCACTTCATTCATCCTGAAGCTCTCATGCACACCTGGGAAGTAGTCCTCATTGTCATCAATATATGTCTAGTCAACCCACCTCATGTCATTGACAATGCTCTTCTTGTCTAACAAGACTGTCTCGAAGTCCTGCTGTTCCTTGGTATGGAAACGATAATCTGCAGCAGTCCTTCTCCTAGTGGCATAAGGATCAGTCTGTCTCCATAATCTCAGACCAGCATCCTTCCTTTCCTTCATGTTTTCTGTCACAGTATGATCATCACTATGATCTGGAATCTCTGTCTTTAGCTTTCTAAGCACTTGTGACTCTTCTTCTTCCTGAACTCTAGGCACTGGGGCCTTGTTCTTCTCAGCAGCAGATATGTTCCTGGTGGATCTCTTGGGTGCAGAAGGTTTTGGAGCTTGAGCTTGAGTTGGAGGCTTGGGGGCTGACTTGGGCTTTGATGAAGCAGCCCCAGTCCTTATAGCATCCCCCATGAGCTTTTGAGGCTTTGCAGCAGGTGCAACAGGCTCTTCCTCCTCCTCTTCTTCCTCATCAGAGTCTCTCATCATAGATGGTTTGCCAATGACTCTGGCTATAGTCTTCCTGACTCTCTCCTTCCTCTCCTTTCCTCCAACAGCCTCTTCCTCTCTTGGTTCAAGAGTGAACTCCATAGTTTCTTGAGTGGAGGCTCTGGCTTTAGACATAGGCTTCCTCTTAGCAGGAGCTTTCTTTGGCCTACCAGGCTTGGTGGCAGCATCATCATACTCATTCTTGAGCACCTTCTTCTTGGAGGTCACCTCCTCATCAACAACAAAGTCTTCATCATCAAACTCAGAAGTTCTCTTCTTCCTTTGCCTAGTAGCAGCCTTCGACAAGTTTCTTGGAGTGCTTATGCTACCGTCATCATAGCTGCCGTTGGAGGGACTAGTTCCCCCACTGAGGTTTACTTGCTCTTCAGACCTGTTCTGGCTTTCACTGCCCTCTGACATATCTGAAACTGGCCCTGTGAATAAATGGGTATAGATAGAATGGATGAGCATCACAAAGTACATTTATTTTGCAAAAATATTGAGACAAAAACTTAATTTTAGATTTCTGCAGAAAGAATTTCAGAGCTACTGATTTGACAAACTCGGTGACATCGAAGCACAAACAGAGTCTAAACACGGAGTTTCGGTCGGACCGAAATGCAGTTCGGTGACTCTGAGATGCTAGGGTTTCACAGAGAAAGTGATTTCAGTCACACCGATCAGTACACTTCGGTCAGACCGAGTTGTACTTGTGCAATGGCCTGAGCCAAATCGGTGAGACCGAGATCCTTAGTTCAGTCGGTCCCAGATGAGTTCGGTGGAAACCTAACCCTAAGTTTTTGCATCCAATCTATTCTAATGAAATCTTTCCGTGGTAAGAACAATGGCAATGATCTTTGTGCAAAAATCAGAATAATGGAGCGCACAAAGAGGTCAAGTTCGTACCCTAACTTGGCGACGAACTTGCTACGGAGGCAATGGCGGTGAGATTCACGTTGACAGCGACAGAGACCAGCGGCAGGAGGCACTGGCAATGACGGTGACAATCCGGAGACCAAGGGGGCGGCAGAGCTGGGAAGGCGCGGTCGAGAGGTTTGGAGAAATTTCCAAATTTCAACCCACGGTATATATACCCAGTCACTGTCGGTGTGACCGAGTGGAACGACTCGATGGCACCGAGATGCAAAACTACTAGCAGTTACTGCAACTCAGTTTGACCGAATTGTTCAAATCGGTTGCACCGAGATGAAAACCTAGATCAACTTAATGAATTCGGTGAGACCGAGTAGGAGTGGGTTGGTCTGACCGAGATGCATTAAGAGGTTTTGGAAGTTTAAGCCCTTGACGGATCGGTGGCTCCGAGTGCTCCTCCCGAAGGGTCCGTAATTGACTTGTTCGAACTTTGTGATGTAGCATGAATAGAGTTTGAGACGAGAAAATCATAGATAGCTAGAGTGAGTACTTAGGCATTCTTGTCCATCCATTTGGCAAAAATAAAAACCAAACAATCAAAGCAACAAATGGATGTCCTCGAATGGAGAAAATTGTGCAACCAACATGCTCACACAATAAGATAGCAAATAAAATATGTGGCAAAGCATGCACAATCACTCTAGCATCTATCAAGCAATTAGCGATGATTAGTTCATCTATATATGAGTATATTGACTAAGGAGTCAAATGAGAACATTTAATTGTAGGTCATACTCATCATTTACGCACAAGTGGGGTTACCACTTTTAGATAAAGCATTGTTGTGTTCACATCATTAGAGTTGCTTTAGCTCAATTCTTAGAGAAAAGCTCCCCCTAGATGTGATATCCCCCCTTAGAGAACTAACCTTGGGTTTTGTCGATGATGACTTCATGTAGGTGTTGAAGATGTGGATGCTCAATGTTGAGGTAGATCATTTGGAGCAATCCATTGGAGTGAGTTGCACTTTCAATACCTACATGGGTTAGTCCCACAAGGAACACACGAGGATATCCATAGACATAGAGTGAAATACACATATGATGATGTCCATGAAAGCATTAGGTTACCTTGTGCCTTGTCTTACCAACAAGAGGGTTTGTGACTCCTTGAACTAGTGCAAGATATAGAAGTTGATTGCACTTTTTCTTGCCAAAAATGATTATGAGTGAAGTATGTTGGTGGAGTCACACTCAAGAACTCTCTAGTTCTTCTCCTTTGGGACCCACATCAACTTGATGGGAATCCTTGGAGTTGTAGTCGTACTTGATGAAGTAGAACTTGATGTAGTCTTGGGAACCCACTTGATCAAGGCCTTAGGATCTTCTTCAAATGAGTCAATCTCTTCTTGAAGCTTGTCATTGCCTTTTAGCTTGTGGTATTGTGGTGGAAGATCATCTTGAGCTTGTGTTCCCTTGAAACAAGTGGGGGCATAATTCTTTTATCGAGGAACAAACTTCGTCTTGGGGTATTGATCTTCTTCCCACTCAACTCCATTGGCATTGAACTTTTGTTCAAAACCAACACCTTGATTCTTTTGGTGCCTTCCTTGCTTGTGTACAATTTCCTCAAATTGCTTACTTCCGGCAAGGCTCTTGTAAACACCTTTCTCTATAATTCCCTTCAATAAGCTATTTTCTTGCTCAAGTGTAACTTGGCTAAGAGAAACATTAGTGGAATCAATAGAACTACTAGAAGCAAAAATATTGGATTTAACATGATTATTGTTACTACTAGAAGAAGAATCTTTCTTGCTCTTGTTGCTAGATTTTATTTGTGGCATGTAAGTAGACAAGAGTAAATTCTTGGCAATGTAAGAAGAACTTTTCTTTCGAAGATCATCATTTATTGCTTTCAAGAACGCATGCTCTTGCTCTAAATAGAGCTTCTCCAAGCGTAGCTTGTCATGAGTCTTTAAAAGCTCTCGATGATCCTCTAAAGTAGTTTCATGAGTTAACTTAAGATTTTTTAGTTCTTTAGTTAAGTGCTCAATCTCCTTCTTATCATTGTCATTCGTTTTATCCTGATTAGCGTGATTAATAGCAAATTCATCGTAGTTTTCATCACTAGTGTTGTCAACAAGTAAATCATCATCACCTAGCAAATCCCCTTCATCACTATTGAAATCAACATACTTAGGGTGTGATACCTTAGGCCCATTAGCCATGAAGCATCTTCCAATTCCTTTGTTTGGTGAGTCAAATATGTTGTAGGAGTTGGATGACACAAGTGCAAGATCGGCAACACCTTCATCTTGAGTATATTCGGAGTCGGAGTGATAACTTCTCTCGGAGTAGTTGTCGGAGTCAGAACTGGATACCCATTCACCAACGTGAGCTTGATGTCTTCGTCTTCTGTAACTCTTTGATGACTTGTCTTTCCTTTCCGAATCCTTTCTTCTATGAGAGGGTCTTCATTCATAACGATGATCTCTACTCCTTCTCTCTCTTGGTGGCGATTCATCTCTTTTACTTCTCCTTTTAGGTGAATCTTCTCTTCTCTTATAGGGAACGGTACACTCATTGGAGTAGTGTCCAGGTCTTCCACAATTGTAGCAATTGCGATCACGACTAGAAGATCTTTTGCCATTGTAGGACCTTGACTTGGAACTTATCTCTTTGCTTCTACTCTTGTAGAACTTGTTGAAGTTCTTCAGCATTAGGCTCAATTCTTCATTGAAGACTTGTTTCTCACTTGATGTTGTAGGAGCATCACATGAAGCTTTGTAAGCACCACTAGACTTGTTGTGGAGCTTTTCCTTATCCTTGAGTGAAATCTCATGAGTAACAATCCTACCAATGATTTCCGTTGGCTTGAGATCTTTGTAATTGGGCATCATTTGGATCAAGGTGCACACGGTATCATATTTTACATCCAAGGCTCTTAGGATTTTCTTGATGATGAATTTTTTGGTATCTCTTCGCTTCCTAAGCTGGCAATCTCATTTGTGATGAGAGCAGGCCTAGAGTACATCTCAGCGACTCCTTCACCATCCTTCATTTTGAACTTGTCAAGTTGACTTTGAAGCACATCCAATTTGGATTCCTTGATGGACTTGGTACCTTCATGCATATCAAGCAAAGTATCCCAAATTTCCTTTGCTTTCTCAAGGCGGCTGATTTTGTTGAATTCTTCGGGGCACAATCTGTAGAAGAGAATATCGCAAGCTTGAGCATTGTATTGCAACATCTTCAATTCTTCCGAGGACGCTTCACGACCAGGTTCTCTTCCATCCTCGAAGTATTCACCTTGCAAGCCAATACGCACAATAGCCCAAACGGCGGGGTTATGTCCAAGAATATGCATTTTCATCTTATGCAAAATTAGTACAATCAAAGTAAGGACCTCTATGGTGGTAATTTCCCTCCCTAGACGCCATACTCTCCTAGGTTTTGAAACCAAGGATATGATCACCAAACCTATGGAAACAAGGCAAATGGAGACCAAAGCTTTGATACCACTTGTAGGATTGAAAGTAGGTCTAGAGGGGGAGTGATTAGACTACTTGACCAAATAAAAATCTAGTATTTTCCCAATTTTAAGTGTTGACAGATTTTAGCAACTTAGCACAAGTCAAGCAATCAACCTACACATGCAATTCTAAGAGTGTAGCAGCGGAAAGTAAAACATTGCGTATAAAGGTAAAGGGAAGGGTTTGGAGAAGGAAAACGCAATGTAGTGATGGAGATTTTTTGCATGGTTCCGATAGGTGGTGCTATCGTACGTCCATGTTGATGGAGACTTCAACCCGCGAAGGGTAATGGTTGTGCGAGTCCACGGAGGGCTCCACCCACGAAGGGTCCACAAAGAAGCAACCTTGTCTATCCAACCATGGCCAACGCCCACGAAGGACTTGCCTCACTCGGGTAGATCTTCACTAAGTAGGCGATCTCCTCGCCCTTACAAAGTCCTTGGTTCAACTCCACAATCTTGTCGGAGGCTCGCAAGTGACACCTAACCAATCTAGGAGACACCACTCTCCAAAAGGTAATAGATGGTGTGTTGATCATGAACTCCTTGCTCTTGTGCTTCAAATGATAGTATCCCCAACACTCAACTCTCTCTCACAGATTTGGCTATGGTGGAAATATGATTTGAGTGGAAAGCAATTTGGGGAAGGCTAGATATCAAGATTCTTGTGGTTGGATTGGAATGTCTTGGTCTCAACACATGAGTAGGTGGTTCTCTCTCAGAAAATAAGTAGTGGAAGTGTAGGCACGTTCTGATGGCTCTCTCACAAATGGAGAAGGGGTGGAGGGGTATATATAGCCTCCACACAATCCAACTGTTGCACACATTTGACCCAACTCGGTCAGACCGAATAGATGAACTCGGCGAGACCAATTCAGTTCAAAATGTGAACGTTAGGAATCTCGGTGGGACTGACATGATCAACTCGGTGGGACTGATGTGCTAGGGCTAGGGAAAAACCTCATCTCGGTGAGACCTATTGCATGAACTCGGTGAGACTGATTTCAGCAAAGATCAAACAGAGAGTTGGTCAAGCAAACTTGGTGGGACTGATTGCACATTTTGGTGAGAGCGAAATAATTACAATAGGCAACAGAGAGTTTGCAAGGCCATCTTAGTGAGACCGAGATCCGTATCGGTGAGACCAAATTGTCTAGGGTTTCTGGAAGTGGCTAGGTCAAATGAACTCGGTGGCGTCAGATAGATTAAACCGGTGGGGCCGAGTTTAACTTATAGTTTTGGACAAATGTGGAAATGAGAAAGTGGCTAAGGGTTTTGAAGCAATATCACTAAGCGCTTTGAGCAAGTAGATCATTAAGCAACACCTCATCCCCTTCTAATAGTATTGGCTTTCCTATGGACACAATGTGATCCTGGATCACTAAAATGAAAATGAATGAGCTTTTGCCAATCTTTGTCCTTAGCTTTTTGAGGGGTCCACATATTTAGTCCATGCCATGCCAATCATTGCACTTTCTGAAATGTTAAAATTGAATATATATTAGTTCAATGAGCTATATGTTGTTATGAATTACCAAAACCACCCGGGGATTAGTTGCTCTTTTAGTTTCTATTAAGGATAAAAAGATGGGGTCTATTCCTACATGAATAGATCTTGTCTACATCATGTCATTGTTCTTATTGCATTACTCCATTTCTCCATGAACTTAATACACTAGATGCATGCTGGATAGCAGTCGATGTGTGGAGTAATAGTAGTAGATGCAAGTAGGAGTCGGTCTACTAATCTTGGATGTGAAGCCTATATACATGATCATTGCCTTGGATATTATCATAATTATTTGATATTTTGTCAATTGCCCAACAGTAATTTTTTTACCCGCCGTATGCTATTTTCTCGAGAGAAGCTTCTAGTGAAATCTACGGCCCCCGGGTCTATTTTCTATCATATTATTTTCAGATCTATTTATCCAAAAAACCAAAAATACCTTGCTGCACTTTTTGTTTACTTGTTTTATTTTTCTTTTTGTTAGATCTATTTATACCGAGGAGGGATTGATAACCCCTCTTACGCGTTGGGTTGCCAGTTTTGTGGTTTATGTGCAGTTGTTTTTACATAGTGTTGCTTGGTTCTCCTATTAGATTGATAACATTGCTTTCATAACTGAGGAAAATACTTACCGTTGTTGTGCTGCATCATCCCCTCCTCTTCGGGGAATTACCAACATAGATACAAGCAATCAGCCGCGTATGACATGTGGACCTGACCGGTACAGCCTATGACATGTGGGACGTACGCTGGTCAATGTAGAGCCCTGGACGTGGCCTGGCCATATACTGGTATTTGTATGTGGGCGTTTTTCTTTCCCGTTCAACGTACCGCGGTCGTGGGAGGGATTGACAACCCCTCTTACGCGTTGGGTTGCCAGTTTTGTGGTTTATGTGCAGTTGTTTTTACATAGTGTTGCTTGGTTCTCCTATTAGATTGATAACATTGCTTTCATAACTGAGGAAAATACTTACCGTTGTTGTGCTGCATCATCCCCTCCTCTTCGGGGAATTACCAACATAGATACAAGCAATCAGCCACGTATGACATGTGGACTGACCATCGACCTATGACATGTGGGACGTACGCTGGTCAATGTAGAGCCCTGGACGTGGCCTGGCCATATACTGGTATTTGTATGTGGGCGTTTTTCTTTCCCGTTCAACGTACCACGGTCGTGGGCATGCACGTGTACGTGTCGATAGAAAATTTCCAATAACATCGCATCATATAAGAGGAGTGGAACCACCACAGGGCGCATCTTCCCCACCATTTCCCCCCAAATCGGGCTCCCTCGCCGCAGCAAAACCCTCACCCCCACCGCACTTCCCTCCGCCCGGCTGCTTGTTTCCGGCTCCAATGGAGGAGGGTCGTGGCGCTACAACTGCTTCGGCTGGATAGGTGTTTGGGGAGAAGGTTGCGGCCTCAGCGTCAGATGCCTGCATCCACGGCGGTGCGGGAGAACCTGCAACCGCTGTGTCCACGACAGTCACTGGAGCTGCAGCTATTGCGACGGATCTGAAGAAGGAGGTGGCGGGCTCCGACTCGGTCGTGCCGGAGATGGAGGCGAAGCCGTCGAGCGGCACAATGCATGTGGGTGAGTAGGCCGGTGACGTGTTCTCACTTCCCTTCCGTAGTTAGTGCTAAGATTAAGAATATAGGGTTAGTTAGTTAGATTATGATTCCTGCTTTACTATAGTTGGTTAGATTAGTTGGTTAGAGGGGTTTTCGTATTAGATTCGTGCTTGCTACGCCATTCCCCTCGGCAACTATTTAATCAAGCAGTTAGAAAAAGTTGGAATTGGATTGTTACAATTGATTTCATTAATTCACATGCCTAGATTTGTCATTGTAATCTACGTGTATAGATTTGGCTATTATTGAGAAGGAATGCATTAATTTATATGTACCTATCAATTTATTTCAACTGCACTTTTTCAGCGTAGTTTGGAGATTTGCTTCATTATCAAAAATCAAAATGTTTAGATAGTTTTATTAGCGTTGTTGTGAAATCTGTGCACATGCCTATGCAAAACGCAAATAGGTTAATATTATGGATAATATGCTCAATGTGACTATCATGTATATTTGTATTTTCTGTTGATTTCCTGTAATTAATAGTAATGGATGTACTTTTATATTCCAGGAAGAGGATCATGTGGGAACAAGAGGAAGCTGGCATGACTGGGTTAAAGGACCAGTATGATCCTAACTTGTTGACGACGACGTCTACGAGGTAAACCCTACTTGAAATTTTGTTTGTTTTACTATATGATCAATGTGACTTTCGTGTATATTTGTCTTACTATATGAATGCAACTAATTTTTGTGTGCAGTATAACTCAGGAGATGATGTGGACGATGGGAACGTCGATCCCTTCGTATCGAAGGAAGTCCATAAGATCAAGGACCAGGGAACGAATGCCTACTACAAAAGAAACAAGTTTTGGTGCCCCTAATGTACCACCAAGCCAAGGCCAAGGATGGGCTCTTTGAGCACCTTCTATCTCATGCACGGGATGCATCAAGGAGTGGAGAGGATGCCAAGATCAGAGCTCACCACACAACACTCTTGAAGGCTTTGACTCCCGTTTAGTAGCCCTCCGTGTTCATGATCATCTAATGTTTTACTTTTATTAAAGGTCATGTGGTTGTGAATAGTTGGAAGATTGTATATTTTTCGTAGTGTAGTATGTGAACTGTTGGATTTTATTTGTAGTTTATATTATCTAATTATCTTATAAGAAAAGGAGAGTTAAAAAGAATTTTAAAGGAGTCTAGCAAATGTATGAAAAAAATAAAAAAAATATAGAACTGTAATAAAATAGTGTGAAAATATATGGTCCATGCCTTATATTATCTTGTGTTAAAAAGAATTTTAAAAGAGTCTACCAAATGTATGAAGAAATAAAAAAATATAGAAGAGTAATAAAATACTTGTTAAAAAAGGTGTGTGTTTGCAAAACTCAACATTCGAATTAAGAATCGAGTTTTCCATGTCATCCCTTATCATCTGATGTGCAAATATAGTGTCCATGCCTAATATGGGATCGCTTGGACAAACTATGGCACGGTTAACCCTAAACCCTAGCTCATGCCCCTTGAAAACCATGCACCCTTTTTCGTGATAGCTAAGTTGTATGAAGAAATTTCATGAAAATACCCGTAGTCGTGGTTTCTTATTTTTCCTACTAACTTAGTAACATAAAATGATGATGTGCTCAAGTTTCATTTTTTTTATTTTTCTAAATTAGTTATGCCCAACCCTAGCACTCAAAAACCCTCAAACCCTTCTCAAAACCCCTCAAACCCCTCTCAAAACCCCACACTACCAGGGCCATTGGATCACTGTTTGGGAATGGTTTAGATCAGGCTCTAGGGTTTGCCATGGTCTATCCATGAGATGAGGGCTCATTGGCTGGATCGGGCTGGTGCCCTGTGAATGCGGACATGACATGAGTGGCCCACCTAGCAGCGAGCGAACATGGACACAGGACACCGGCCGTGGGCCGCGAGCTAGGCCGATGGGCCGTCGTAGAGGCCTAGGCTCAGCATGCCATGCATGCGCGTTGTTGTGTTGCATTAGGGCAATTAGTGCACCCTCGGGACGCATCTTTACTGATCGACATGCCTCGATTCATTGTGAAAAGACGAAGTCATTGCTCCATTGAACTCCCCGCACCGACGTTCCACTTCCGAACTCCACTGATTAAATACCAGCATGCAGCCTCGTTTCACTAACTCTTCACTTCATTGATTCCATGCGCCGCGCAATCCAAAGCTAGTTCAGCCACCATGGCGAGGAAGCTACAGACTGCAAGGATCTCCACGGGAGGTCTATGCCCCAGGGCGCCGGTGCCCGACACAGGCGGTGGCTCCAACACTAGAGCAATTGCGGGCTCCAACTCCGGCTCGGGCTCCAACTCCGGCGGATCCTCGTTGGGCTCCAACACCTACTCCAACTACTCTGAGCTTGAGCCCACGCCATCTAAGCTGTCTTGTTACCACAGGGAGCTTGAGGAGGAGGACGCCAAGGAGGGGGTGGCCTTCGAAGCGATGCAGGAGCACCTCGAAATCTACGACGTAGAAGATGTGGCTGAGGAAGACGCATCGCCTCTTGTGCCCGATGCTGCCGTGCTCACTGTTGAGTATCGTGATTATTAGGAAAGTTAGGATAGCGTAGGATATTATTCTACCTTGACTTGTACTCCAAGATGATCATGTACTCCTATATATATGCCCACGAGGCTCAAGCAATACAAAGACTATTCCACCAAATCCCTCTCTCCCTACTAACATGGTATCAGAGCTCACCGCCGTCCCGAGGCCGTCCGCTCCAGGCCGTCCCCCATGACTGCACCAACCCTCGTGTTGTCTCTGCGTCGCCCCGTCGGGCCGTAGCGAGCATGGCACGTGGTCCTCGTCACCGCCATGTGGTTGCACCAACTCGCGTGTTGCCACTGCGTCGCCCCTTCAGGCCGTAGTGCCGCAGCCCGCGGTCAACCGCCGCACCGAGGTCGTCCGTTCCAGGCCGTCCCCGAGGCTGCATCGACCCTCGCGCTGCCGCTGTGTCGCCCCGTCAGGCCGTAGCGAGCGTGGCACGCAATCCCTGCAACCGCCCTGAGGTCTTCCCCGCTGTCGCCCCGACCTGCCCGCCGCCATTGCGTCGCCTCTTCGGGCCGTAACACTACGGCCCGCGGTCCACCGCCGTCCACGCGTGTTGACTTCCACGTGATATGCGCCACACCGCCTTCCTTGGCGTGGGAACGTCACCGCCCACGCTGGTCTTCATCACGCTGTCGGGTTCATTATCGCCTACATCGAGCACCGCTGCCGCGCTCCTTCTCTAGTCGCCGCCGCCGCCTCCTTAGGCCGCCGCCACCGCTGCTCTTCTTCCGTGGCTCCACGGCGAGTACCTCGACACCGGCGACCCCTGACTCGACATCGACCACGGCGTTCTTCGCACGGCTACCTCAACTACGGCTACACCACCTACGCTCTTGGCTTACATCGGCAAACGGCACAAACGGCTACCGCCTGCTTGAGCAACCTTGTTGGTTTCCACTCCAGCCACGACTCCGCGATGCGTCGACCGTTACGACTGTGGGGGGGTGTCCGTCGGCTGCCTTCGGATTCTTCTCCAGTTTCACCGTCTGTGTCGCTACCGTTGTGACTGCGGGGGGATGTTGAGTATCGTTATTATTAGGAAAGTTAGGATAGCGTAGGATATTATTCTACCTTGACTTGTACTCCAAGATGATCATGTACTCCTATATATATGCCCACGAGGCTCAAGCAATACAACGACTATTTCACCAAATCCCTCTCTCCCTACTAACACTCACTGTCCAGGCTGAGGAGGCCCTTCGCGTGGCGCAACGGCTCAACCAGGCGGCGCTAGCTGCGTCTTTGTCAATGGCACATGTAGATGCTGTCAGGCGCCGGGCGGCTGAAGAAGAAGTCGTAGCTCGAGAGCAGATGAGGGCAGCTACTCTACGTACAGCGACGGCCGTCGAGGCAGAAGGCGAGGGACCGGACGTTTTCATCCTATCGTTCTCCTCCGACGATGGCCACAACAACGACGACGATGGCACCATCGTCCTTTCAGATGATGAAGACAAGTAGCCTTCCATCGGTTGTTGCTGTCGGCATCGGCCGACCATCTTATGTCGCGCCTCCTCTGAAAATATTATATAGTTAGTGTAATGTCACTATATTAGTTCGCCCTGTTAATCTATGAACATATTTGCTAAGTTAATCTGAATCTATTAATATGCTGTGTTTTACACCGCCACGTTCTCTCTTTCTAGTGCGACTAATTTGTGGCCCCTTCTATAACATAGAAATGTCAACTCGACTAGGACCGGCTCTGCCCATAAGCAAACAAACGCATATAGCTGAATGGCTAGCTCAATGCATAATCAATAGATGGCCCCAAGTTCGACCCCCATGCTAGACATTATATTATGAGATTATTCCATGTTGTTTTGCAAATAAATCATACACTGACATGTGGGTCCTACGGTGTCCCAATTGTCAGTATATTTCACTATTTTTTAACTAATGTACCATACACTGACAGATGGGTCCTGGGTGTCCCACGTGTCAGCATATGCACCATCTAACGGTCAACTACATTGACCCGACAAGCGCTCCGTTTTGGGCAGCCTTGAGTGTGGGCCGAGTGGTGGAGGGGAAAAGTGAGGGGCTTTAGTTGGGTGGGGGAAAACTGAGGAGTGCTAAGGAACCCAAGGGCATAGAAATAGAAATCCCTATAAAATAAAGAAATCATGCCCTCTAAAGGTATTGCCTATATTTCTGTTCAAGCCTCACCTTTGCACTACAAGAATGTCTTTAAAGATACAACTTTTAAGGGGCCTCGTTCCTCCACCTCACAAGTTCGAAATATTCGGCGTCTCGGATTTTGGCTTTATATGCATAAGTTTTGAACCTAGATTTTGGTCAATCATTGGGTTGCCCAGCTCCTACGTGTTCCCCTTACGTTCCCGACGAATTTGGCTAAGGGTGTAATGGGAGAACCACTGCAATTGTGCCGCCATGTTAATTGGCAGAGCGCCTCAGTGGAGAAAGCCGAAAACTGACTATGTAGGTAGGCGCAAACTGGTTGGCCATCCGCATACCGTGTTAAGCGACTTGACGATAGAGATGACCCATGTTGAATGAAGGGCTTAACTTTTTAGTAGAAGGTCACAACTTAGACCGTGGCTAGCTAAGTCGACCACTTCCCATACAAGGGCTCGTCATCAGCCCCCATAGTCAAACTCCTAAGACTAAGTGAAAGTTCTCAAGCCATTATATTCTGATTGCCTAGTTCCTACGAGCAGGGACCGCCTAAGGTACCGAGACATCAGCTAAGGGTCCAAACTGTACCTCGGAACACCCTTTGTATATTCTACACTGGGGCAGAAGCCGACGATTGTCCACTTTCCGTTTAAAACGGCCGCACAGGAGGAAAAATAATTAAATAAACAGGAACACTCGGAGGAATTTAAAGCCATACTCATCAAACCATTAAGTTTTGTACATTTCATAACCTCGGCATTCCAAAGTGCTACCT
Organism: Aegilops longissima; assembly: GCA_021605205.1. Classification (NCBI taxonomy): domain Eukaryota; kingdom Viridiplantae; phylum Streptophyta; class Magnoliopsida; order Poales; family Poaceae; genus Aegilops; species Aegilops longissima. Next base: position 302,249,820 of record CM038677.1, read on the forward strand.
AATTATACAAAGTGTCCTTTGTACACATGACCTCAGTAACCCGGGCTTCTTCCTCCACCTCGGGATAAAAATTGCTCCGCATGCGGCTTGAACTACATCGGTATTTCCCCAAAGAGGAACGGATGATGCAGCATAGCGATGGTAGGTATTTCCCTCAGTGATGAGATCAAGGTTATCGAACCAGTAGAAGAATCACACAACACTACGTAAGCAGTACCTGCACACAAAGAACAAATACTTGCAACCCGAGGTGTTAAAGGGGTTGTCAATCCCTTTCGGGTAGCGGTGCCAGAAATTGTCGAGTTGACGGGATAAAAATATAATAGATTGGATAAATAGATCGCGAATAAATGCAAAATAAAATAAAGTGCAGCAAGTTATTTTTGGGTTTTTGGAAATATAAATTTGAAAGTAAAAGAGAATAAAAATAGATCTCGAAGGCAAATATGATAAAGAAGAGACCCGAGGGGCGTAGATTTCTCTAGTGGCTTCTCTCGAGAAAAATAGCAGGTAAACAAAATTACTGTTGGGCAATTGATAGAATTCAAATAATCATGACAATATCTAGGCAATGATCATTATATAGGCATCACGTCCAAGATTAGTAGACCGACTCCTGCCTGCATCTACTACTATTACTGCACACATCGACCGCTATCCAGCATGCATGTAGTATATTAAGTTCATGGAGAAACAGAGTAATGCAATAAGAACGATGACATACTGTAGACATGATCTATTTATGTAGAAATAGACCCCCATCTTGTTATCCTTAGTAGCAATGGTACATACGTGTCAGTTCCCCTTCGGTCACTGGGATCAAGCATCGTAAGATCAAACCCATCAGAAACCACCTCTTCCCATGGCAAGAAAAATCGATCTAGTTGGCCGAACTAAACCAAAGATTCGAAGAAGAAATACGAGCCTATAAGTAATCATGCATATAAGAGATCAAAAGACTCAAATAACTTTCATGGATAAAAACATAAATCTGATCATAAACTCAAAGTTCATCGGATCCCAACAAACACACCACTACATCAAATATATCTCCAAGAGACCATTGTATTGAGAATCAAAAGAGAGTGAGGAAGACATCTAGCTACTAACTACGGACCCGTAGGTCTATAATAAACTACTCACGCATCATCGGAGAGGCACCAATGAGGATGATGAACCCCTCCGTGATGGTGTCTAGATTGGATCTGTGGTTTTTGGAACTTGCGGCAGCTGGAATTGATTTTCGTCAACTCCCCTAGGGTTTCTGGAATATTGGGGTATTTATAGAGCAAATAGGCGGTGCAGGAGGCCGCCGTGGTGGGCACAACCCACCAGGGCGCGCCTAGGCTCTTAGGTGCGCCTAGGCCGCCAGGCACGTCCAGGTGTGTTGTGCCCCCCTTGGGGCACCCCTCTCGTTCTTCTTCGGCCCATCTTGTGTCTTGTGGCCCAGAAAAATTCTCCAAAAAGTTTCGCTGCGTTTGGACTCCGTTTGGTATTGATTTTCTGTGAAGTAAAAAAAACAAGCAAAAAACAGCCGGAGTCCGAGTCGTCGTCTTCATGCTTGACGACAAGGCGCTCGTCTTCGCCATCAGTGTCCTCCTCGTCACTGTTGCTCGAGGAGGAGCTTTCATCGTCGCTCGAGCTTTCCATGCAGCACCCTAGGCGAGAACCCGTGCGCTCGAATACCTTCATGGAGAGCATATCGGCCTCCACCAACTTGAAGCGGAGGACATGCCTTTCCGTGAGGTAGTGGGAACGTGCAAAAGTCTTCCCACGACGCCTGAGAAGCATGACATAAGGCACGGGGAACTCGACGTCCACCCACACGGCGCCATTGCAGCAGCCACTCATGCACAACCGCTGCCCGAGCGGCTGATCAATCTCCATCACCCTGGCGAAAGGGCGAGGGAGCCGCAGGCGGCTGCATGGAGGATCGCGCAGCTTGAAGATGAACTCCAGCGTCGTGTCCCTCGCATGGCCTTGCATCAGTGTCGGAACAGTTGGAGGAGGAACGTCGAGTGCACTACTCCATTCGCCTCGGCCACGGGTGTTGCATCGACCCCGTCCGCTCCCCACAACTCCACCACGTGCTCTAGATCCAGCCTCTGCAACTGTAGTGGAGGCAGGAGTAGGATGTCGGAGAGAAGCCCTCGTCGCCACGGTCGAAGCATGAGCGCGGCCTCTTCCTCTCGCCACGGTGGAAGAAGCAGTACGGTTTGAGAAGGAAGGAATGGTGGATGAGTAACGCCACTCCCCCACACCTCCTTTTATAACATGAGCGAGGGGGCCAGCTCTCCGCTATTCGGGAGCAACCGCCCGCTCTCCCAATCCAGCCCTCTATGGCCCCAGATGGCGTCCAGATTCGCTGACTGCGCCACTACGCCAATCCGACGCGCTGCGTATTCTACCATGGCACACGTTCCCGCACCCAGCACGTCCACCACCAACCCCGCGCAGTGCATGTGGCGCATGTGGCGGAAATGGCAGCGTAGTGGGTAAGCTTAAGGTAAAAAGGCAGTTACCCCCGGTTCACGCGCGGGCGCCCTAATGGGCTCCCCTGAACATGGGCGCCCCTAGTTTACAACATGAACGATGTGCGTCGTCTGAGTGTTGAAGATGCCATGGGAGACTTGGGAGATAGACCAAGTCCAGGTTAATGAAGAAGCAAAGAAGATCTAAAAACGCAGGCGCCAGCCCCGGTCAGTATGTACGCGTGTGCATTGGTTGGGCCTACCCCGACGATGTCCGACGGCACATATGGACCAGGCCCAGGGGCTCCTGCCGGTGCAACAAACATTTGTGTTTGACGCCCTGACTTGTGCACAGGCGTGCGGCTGATCATACATGAAGTACCAATGCATGACATAAGATCAGCAAGAGAAACCGCTCTTCATGAGATCAAGGAGCACATTAAGAAGACCAAATCAACAGAGAATCCCTCGGGAAGGTCTCCCTTGCCGGGCAGGTGGGCCCAGTAGGGTCGAGACCGCACCCAAGGACCAAGGCCAAGTCGCCCTGGCAAGGTTCCCCGGGGCCGCCAAGATTAGAGACCGACAAGCTCCGTACCGGCAAGCCTTCGCCAAGACGCCATCGCTCCACCTCATCATACGTCAGTCACTAATCGGTGCGGTGTCAAGCTCTCAAATGGCTAGGTGGACCTTTTTAGGCACGTGGCAGCTTGCTGGAGAAGAGAGTAACTTTATCGACACCCTTCTTGATGGCGTGTCATGCTAATAAGAGGTAGTTGGATAAGCGGCGTAGCAGCCTTGCTGGGCTTCAACCTCCGCACGACACCTAGCAGTGCATTTAATGCACTTTGTCCTTACTGCTAGAATTAGCTAGGATAGCACTGTTAGCTGTCTACTCATGTTATAATGACTATTTTGCCACTGTGGTCGCCCCTTAAACTATAAAAGGAGGCCCGAGGCAACCTAGCAAAGGGTTTGACCTTTTGATCCCTCAACCCTTGTACGCATGTAGCTGCTCTTCCCGAGGCACCCTTGCCAGGCTAGAGCGCTCAGTGTCTTGGTGTTCCTCCAGGTCAATCCACCAAAGCAGGAGTAGGGTTTTATGCCGCAAAGTGGCCCGAACCTGGGTAAAAGAGAGTTGTCCATCGCCGCGCTGCCATGTTGTTTCTTCTCTTTGTGTAATGTGACCGTCCCCTCGCCGAACCACAAAGGGGCAACCCTGAAAGTATACATTGCAGGGTGATGTCTGCTAGAATTACGTCGGTATTTCCACAAAGAGGAAGGGATGATGCAGCACAACAACGGTAGGTTTTTTCCTCAATGATGAGATCAAGGTTATCGAACCAGTAGGAGAACCAAGCAACACTATGTAAGCAACACCTGCACACACAAAAAATACTCGCAACCCAACGTGTTAAAGGGGTTGTCAAACCCTTTCGGGTAACGGCGCGAGAAATTGGCGAGAAGACGTGATAAAAATATGATAGATGAGATAAATAGATCTCAAGTAAAATAAAGTGCAACATGCATTTTCTTGTTCCATAGATGGATCTGTTTGTGCCGGTCTTTTGATGCAAGTCCTCGCGTGGGTCATGTACTGACTTATGTGCAGCCTCGTTGGCCGCTCTGACGCGGCCACGGGGTCGTCGATCCGACCGGCCGGCAGTTTTTTTTAACTGTGGGGGCTCTAAGGCCTCGTCGTCGAATTCACGCAACAGCTTTCGCTTTGGGTAGCTCTTCGTGTGGCAACTGTCACCATACTTTTCTGCCATGTCAAGCACTTTGTTCTATCTACTATTGAGTGTGTTTTGTGCGGCCTTGATCCTTTGTTTCTGCTTCTTGAGACTTCTTGCAGTGGCGATAAGCCTTTCTTGCTCCAGCTGCCTTTCCGAGATGATGCGTTCGTCGTCATCCGGACTGTTCTCTTCTCCAGAGACGGGTTGACTGTCTTGACGCTCGGCGTCGCCGTGTTCGGACAGTGGCTTCGTACTTTGTTCGTCCAATGGCTCACCCTGCTCTGTTGCTGGGTCTATTTGGTCGTCGTTTCCTCCGGAGTCGACCAGGGTATTGTTTATTCTTGCGCTGTTATCGTTGTTTTTGGCGAGGCGGGATTTGGGGCGGCGCTTGCGGCGCTTACGGCGCCGCTTTGATTGCTTCTCGAGGGAGCTATCGTTCTTCCGTTCCTCGTCCTCATTTTATTTGGGTGTATCCACCATGTAGATGTCATGTGATGAAGTGGTGGTCCAGCGCCCTGTTGGTTCCTGTTCGTCTCCTGCATCGCTGTCCATACCATCGATGTCTTCGGAGTCGTAGTCGAGCATGTAGGTTAAATCCTTGACAGTGGCTACTAAGTGGGTGGTGGGTGGGGAGTGAATTTCTTCGTCATCCGCATCCCATTCTAGCTGAACGTAGTTCGGCCAAGGTTCTCCTGACAGGGAGAGAAACCTTAACGAGTTTAGCACATCGCCGAAGGGCGAGTGCTGAAAGATATCCGCGGAGGCGAACTCCATGATCGGCGCCCAACCGGATTCGATGGGCATGGGCGCAGGCGGTCCGGAGTCCGTAGTCGGAGACGATTCGGCTTCACGGCTCTCGCGAAGGGTAAGGTCAGTATTAGGCTCTATCGCCACTAAGGGTGCGGCCTTCAAGGCGGGGTCCATCCGCCCGTCCTCGGGTGGCGCGACCTGTTCTGGATTAAAGGCCGGAGTGGTTGCTGGCGTGATTTCCCGAACACTGTCCAACGGCAGAGCTATATCGTGCTCATTGTGATCGTGTGACACACCTGGCATGGGCTCGAATCCGTCGAAGATCAGGTCTCCGGGGATATCGGCAGCGTGATTCAAGTTTCCAAACCTGACCTGATGGCCAGGGGCGTAGCTATTGATCTGCTCCAGATGGCCAAACGAGTTGGCCCGCAGTGCGAAGCCGCCGAATTGAAAGATCTGTCCGGGGAGGAAGACCTCACCCTGGACCGCATCGTTACCGATGATCGAAGGAGCCATCAAGCCTTATCGTGACGACACAGTGGAACTCTCAGTGAAAGCACCAATGTCGGTGTCAAAACCGGCGGATCTCGGGTAGGGGGTCCCGAACTGTGCGTCTAAGGCGGATGGTAACAGGAGGCAGGGGACACGATGTTTACCCAGGTTCGGGCCCTCTCTATGGAGGTAATACCCTACTTCCTGCTTGATTGATCTTGATGATATGAGTAGTACAAGAGTTGATCTACCACGAGATCATAGAGGCTAAACCCTAGAAGCTAGCCTATGGTATGATTCTTGTCGTCCTACGGACTAAACCCTCCGGTTTATATAGACAACGGAGGGGGCTTAGGGTTACATAGAGTCGGTTACAATGGGAGGAGATCTACATATCCGTATTGCCAAGCTTGCCTTCCATGCCAAGGAGAGTCCCATCCGGACACGAGACGACGTCTTCAATCTTGTATCTTCATAGTCCAACAGTCCAGCCAAAGGATATAGTCCGGCTGTCCGGATACCCCCTAATCCAGGACTCCCTCAACCTCATACCCAGGCACCGTTGTGCCGGCCTAAGCGTTCTCCGCCTGTGATGGCGGAGCTAAAGAAGATATCGGCTAGGTCGATGACGGGCCCAACCCCTCTCCGACGACCTCGGGGTGCTTCTCCCCAGGTCTTGTTGGGGCGAGGTATTGACCTCGGCCATGACGACCAACTCTTCGTCCCCCGCAATGCTGGCATGAGGGGCTAGAGTGGATGTCGCCTGCCCCAGCCCATCACATGTTGATGGAGAGACAGCGGGTTCTGGGGTCCCACTGGCCGGCGGCAACCCGCTCGAGGAACAACTAGGGATTACCCTTGGCGGACTGCATGAAAAAAGACGGGATATGAAGACGACGTCTTTGTTGGGAAACGTAGCATGCAATTTCAAAAAAATTCCTATGCTCACGCAAGATCTTTCTAGGAGATGCATAGCAACGAGAGGGGGAGAGTGTGTCCACGTACACTCGTAGACCGAAAGCAGAAGCGTTTGACAACGCGGTTGATGTAGTCTAAGTTCTTCTTGTTCCGACCGATCAAGTACCGAACGTACGGCACCTCCGAGTTCCTACACACGTTTAGCTCGATGACGTCCCTCGAACTCTTGATACAGCAAAGTGTCGAGGGAGAGTTACGTCAACACGACGGCGTGGTGACCGTGATGGTGAAGTGATCCGCGCAAGGCTTCGCATAAGCACTACGTGAATATGACTAGAGGCTTAAACTGTGGAGGGGGGCGCCGCACACGGCTAGGAATCAATGTTGTGTGTTCTAGCGGTGCCCCCCTCATATATATATAGGCTGGAGGGGAGGAGATGCAGCCAAGGGGGAGCCCCAAGTAGGACGAATCCTACTTGGGCGCCTCCCAATTCGGCCTCCCCCCTTCCATATTCATCCGGAGGGGGAAGGAAGGAGGAGGGAGGAGAGAAGGAAGGGGGAGGCTGAATCCCCCCTTCCTTTGTCTCTTCCCCTCTTTCCTTCCCCCTTATTTCAGCCTACATGGGGCGCACCAGCCCCCTAGGGGCTGGTCGGTCTGTCCCCTTCTTGGCCCATTAGGCCCATGTAGTTGCCAGGGGGATGCCCGGAACCCCTTCCGGTAACCCAATATGTACCCGGTACCCCCGGAACACTTCCGGTGTCCGAATATCATCTTCATATATATGAATCTTTACCTCTCGACCATTATGATACTCCTCGTCATGTCCGAGATCTCATCCGGGACTGCAAACAACATTCGTCACCAAATCACATAACTGATATAATACAAAATCGTCATCGAATGCTAAGCGTGTGGACCCTGCGGGTTCGAGAACTATGTAGACATGACCAAGACACCTCTCCGGTCAATAACCAATAGCGGAACCTGGATGCTCATATTGGTTCCTACAAATTCTACGAAGATCTTTATCGGTCGTACCGCAATGACAACATATGTTATCCCCTTTGTCATCGGTATGTTACTTGCGCGAGATTCGATCGTCGATATCTTCATACCTAGTTCAATCTTGTTACTGGAAAGTCTCTTTACAAGTTTTGTAATACATCATCCCCTAACTAACTCATTAGTCACATTGCTTGCAAGGATTATTATGATGTGCATTACCGAGAGGGCCCAAAGATACCTCTCCGATAATCGGAGTGACAAATCCTAATCTTGATCTATGCTAACCCAACAAAAACCTTCGGAGATACCTGTAGAGCATCTTTATAATCACCCAGGTACGTTGTGACGTTTGATAGCACATAAGGCATTCCTCCGGTATCCGGGAGTTGCATAATCTCATAGTCGAAGGAATATGTATTTGACATGAAGAAAGCAATAGCAATAAAACTGAATGATCATTGTGCTAAGCTAACGAATGGGTCTTGTCCATCACATCATTGACAACCATGTCTATGGTTAGGAAACTTAACCATCTTTGCTAAACGAGCTAGTCTGGTAGAGGCTTACTAGGGACACAGTGTTTTATCTATGTATCCACACATGTATCAAGTTTCCGGTTAATATAATTCTAGCATGAATAATACACATTTATCATGATATAAGGAAATATAAAATAACAACTTTATTATTGCCTCCAGGGCATATTTCCTTCAGTCTCCCACTTGCACTAGAGTCAATAATCCAGTTCACATTGTCGGTGTTCTGGGAACAAGGGTCCCTAGACTTGCCTGCTTGCGGCCCACGGCGTGGCTCCTCCAGCGGCCCAGTACGACCCATCTCCACCAGCAAACACTCAAGACCCTCGCGAGGAGCCGATCCTCGCGAGGTGGATGACAAGACCTTCTCAGGGGCGGCCTCACCAGGCTGGCTCACGAGGAGCGGAGAGATCAAGGCAAGGGGCACCTCGTGAGGCTCCCGTGACGTGAGCCATGACGACCAAGGCCAGGCGGGCGCCAGCGGGCACAGAGTACTAGTTTCCTCTTTGGTCATAAAGGAGTAGGCGCATACGAGTGCTACGTCTCGAGCTTGCGTTGGTTTTCCCCGAAGAGGAGAGGATGATGCAGCACAGTAGCGTAAGTATTTCCCTCAGTTTTTGAGAACCAAGGTATCAATCCAGTAGGAGGCCACGCGCAAGTCCCTCGTACCTGCACAAAACGATAGCTACTCACAACCAACGCGATTAGGGGTTGTCAATCCCTTCACGGTCACTTACGAGAGTGAGATCTGATAGAGATAATATTTTTGGTATTTTTGGTATAAAGATGCGAAGTAAAAAGTAAAAGGCAAAGTAAAAACAAAGCAAGTATAAAAGTGATGGAGATTTATATGATGAGAATAGACCAGAGGGGCATAGGTTTCACTAGTGGCTTCTCTCAAGATCATAATTATTCTACGGTGGGTGAACAAATTACTGTTGAGCAATTGACAGAATTGAGCATAGTTATGAGGTTATCTAGGTATGATCATGTATATAGGCATCACGTACGAGACAAGTAGACCAAAACGATTCTGCATCTACTACTATTACTCCACTCATTGACCGCTATCCAGCATGCATCTAGAGTATTAAGTTAAAAACAGAGTAACGCCTTAAGCAAGATGACATGATGTAGAGGAATAAATTCATGCAATATGATAAATACCCCATCTTGTTATCCTCGATGGCAACAATACAATCGTGCCTTGCAACCCTTTACATCCTTTGGGTAAGGACACCGCAAGATTGAACCCAAAGCCATGCACTTCACCCATTGCAAGAACTACCAATCTAGTTGGCCAAACCAAGCGGATAATTGAAGAGACTTGCAAAGATAACTCAATCATACATAAAAGAATTCAGAGAAGATTCAAATATTATTCATAGATAAGCTGGATCATAAACCCACAATTCATCGGTCCCAACAAACACACCGCAAAAAGAAGATTACATCGAATAGATCTCCACGAGAGGGGGAGAACATTGTATTGAGATCCAAAAGAGAGAAGAAGCCATCTAGCTACTAGCTATGGACCCGAAGGTCTGAAGTAAACTACTCACACTTCATCGGAGGGCTATGGTGTTGATGTAGAAGCCCTCCGTGGTGGATGCCCCTCCAGTGAGCTCGGAACAGGCCCCAAGATGGGATCTCGTGGATCTGAGGAAGTTGCGGCGGTGGAATTAGGTTTTGTCTCTGTTACGATCATTTGGGGCTACGTGGGTATATATAGGAGGAAGGATGCGTCGGTGGAGCTTGAGGGGCCCACGAGGCGGGCGCGCCCTAGGGGCGCCCTCCACCCTCGTGACCACCTCGTGGCTATCCTGACGGAGGGTCCAAGTCTCCTGGGTCTTATCTGATGAGAAAATCACGTTCCCGAAGGTTTCATTCCGTTTGGACTCCGTTTGATATTCTGTTTCTTCGAAACACTGAAATAGGCAAAAAAAAAACAATTTTGGGCTGGGCCTCCGGTTAATAGGTTAGTCCCAAAAATAATATAAAAGTGGAAAATAAAGCCCATTATAGTCCAAAACGATAGATAAAGTAGCATGGAGCAATCAAAAATTATAGATACGTTGGAGGCGTATCAGGCATCCCCAAGCTTAATTCCTGCTCGTCCTCGAGTAGGTAAATAATAAAAAGAGAATTTTTGATGTGGAGTGATACTTTGGCATAATTTCAATGTAAATCTTCTTAATCATGGTATGAATATTCAGATCCGAAAGATTCAAGATAAAAGTTCATATTGACATAAAAATAATAATACTTCAAGCATACTAATCGAAAGTAATCATGTCTTCTCAAAATAGCATGGCAAAAGAAAGTTCATCCCTACAAAATCATATAGTTAGGCTATGCTTCATTTTCGTCACACAAAGATGTTCCCAACTTCTATACCCCCGATGACAAGCCAAGCAATTGTTTCATACTTAAATAATCTCAAACTTTTTCAACCTTCACGCAATACATGAGCGTGAGCCATGGATATAGCACTATGGGTGGAATAGAATATGATGATGGGGATTGTGTGGAGAACACAAAAAAGGAGAAAGTCTCACATTGACGAGGATAATCAATGGGCTATGGAGATGCCCATCAATTGATGTCAACATGAGGAGTAGGGATTGCCATGCAACGGATTCACTGGAGCTATGAATGCTCAACAAAAGAAAACTAGTGGGTGTGCATCCAACTTGCTTGCTCATGAAGACCTAGGGTATTTTGAGGAAGCCCATCGTAGGAATATACAAGCCAAGTTCTATAATGAAAAATTCCCACTAGTATGAACAAGACAACTTATGAGACTCACTATATGAAAAACATGGTGCTACTTTGAAGCACAATATATGAGACTCACTACATGAAGAACAAGGTGCTACTTTGAAGCACAAGTGTGGAAAAAGAGATAGTAACATTGCCCTTCTTTTGGGCCTTTCTTTTTTTTTCTTTTTGGCCTTTCTATTTTTTTTATTTTTTGGGCAATGCTCTAATAATGATGATCATCACACTTCTATTGATTACAACATAAGGATTACAACTCGAAACTAGAACAAGGTATGACTCTATATGAATGCCTCCGTGATGTGCAGGGATGGTGCAATGAATCAAGAGTGACATGTATGAAAAATAATGCATGTGGCTTTGCCAAAAATACGATGTCAACTACATGATCATGCAATGGCAATATGACAAAAGTAAAGTATGTCATGATGATGATGATGAACGGAACGGTGGAAAGTTGCATGGCGATATATCTCGGAATGGCTATGGAAATGCCATAATAGGTAGGTATGGTGGCTGTTTTGAGGAATATATGAGGAGGTTTATGTGTGAAAGAGCGTATCATATCATGGGTTTTGGATGCACCGGCGAGGTTTGCACCAACTCTCAAAGTGAGAAAGGGCAATGCACGGTACCGAAGAGGCTAGCAAAGGCGGAAAGGTAAAAGTGCGTATAATCCATGGACACAACATTTGTCAAAAGAACTCATATAGTTATTGCAAAAATTTAGAAGTCATCAAAAATCAAGTACTACGCGCATGCTCCTAGGGGGATAGGTTGGTAGGAAAAGACCATCGCTCGTCCCCGACCGCCACTCATAAGGATGCACAAGCCAGGTACACTTCATGTTTCAAATTTGTTACATAATTTTAACCATACGTGCATGCTACGGGATTTGCTAACTTCAACACAAGCATTTCTCAAATTCAAAACTACTCAACTAGCACGACTTTAATATTATCACCTCCATATCTCAAAACAATTATCAAGCATCAAAACTTATCTTAGTATTCAACGCACTCAAAAGAAAGTTTCACATATCTTGAATACCAAGTAAATTAACATTAAGAAAATTACCATGCTATTAACGATTCTCAAAATAATCTAAGTGAAGCATAAGAGATCAAGTTTATTTAAAACAAATCTACCACCGTGCTCTAAAAGATCTAAGTGAAGCACTAGAGCAAAAATTATCACGCTCAAAAAGATATAAGTGAAGCACTATGAGCAAAACTATCAAGCTCAAAAGATATAAGTGAAGCACATAGAGTATTCTATAAAATTTCAATTCATGTATGGCTCTCTCAAAAGTTATGTACAACAAGGATGATTGTGGTAAACTAACAAGAAAATACGCAAATAATACAAGACACTCCAAGCAAAACACTTATCATGTGGTGAATAAAAATATAGCTCCAAGTAAATTACCGATGCAAGTGGACGAAAGAGGGGATGCCTTCCGGGGCATCCCCAAGCTTTGACTTTTTGGTGTCCTTGGATTATCTTGGGGGTGCCATGGGCATACCCAAGCTTAGGCTCTTGCCACTCCTTGTTCCATAATCCATCAAAAGAATTCACCCAAAACTTGAAAACTTCACAACACAAAACTCAATAGAAATCCCGTGAGCTCCGTTAGAGAAAGAAAACAAAAGACTACTTTAAGGTACTGTAATGAACTCATTCTTTATTTATATGGGTGTTAAACCTACTGTATTCCAACTTCTCTATGGATTATAAACTATTTTACTAGCCATAGATTCATCAAAATAAGCAAACAACACACGCAAAACAGAATCTGTCAAAAACAGAACAATCTGTAGTAATCGGTAACTAACGAAAACTTATGTAACTCAAAAAATTCTACCAAAATTAGAAGACCTGTACAATTTGTTTATTGATCAGCAGCAATTTGAATCAGTATTTTATCACATTCTGGTGATTTTTAACAATTCGGGCACTGACCACAAAGTTTCTGGAAATTACAGCAAGATCAAATAACTATCACTCAAGAAGATCCAATAGGTTTAACTTGGCACAAACACTAATTAAAAGATAAAACCACATCTACACAGAGGCTAGATGGATTATTTATTCCTAACAGAAGCAAAAAAAATGAAAAAAAATTTGGGTTGCCTCCCAACAAGCGCTATCGTTTAACGCCCCTAGCTAGGCATAAAAGGGAGGATAGATCTAGGTATTGCCATCTTTGGTAGGCAATCCATAAGTGGCTCTCATAATAGATTCATATGGTAATTTTATTTTCTTTTTAGGAAAGTGTTCCATGCCTTTCTTTAATGGAAATTGGAATCTAATATTTCCTTCCTTCATATCAATAATTGCACCAATCGTTCTAAGGAAAGGTCTACCAAGAATAATAGGACATGAAGGATTGCAATCTATATCAAGAACGATAAAATCTACGGGCCCATAATTCCTATTTGCAACAATAAGAACATCATTAATTCTTTGTATAGGCTTTTTAATAGTGGAATCCGCAAGATGCAAGTTTAGCGAGCAATCACCAAAGTCACGGAAATCTAGCAAATCACACAAAGTTTTGGGAATAGTAGAGACACTAGCACCCAAATCACACAAAGCATGAAACTCATAATCTTTAATTTTGATTTTGATAGTAGGTTCCCACTCATCATGGAGTTTCCTAGGGATAGAAACATTCAACTCAAGCTTTTCTTCATAAGATTGCATCAAGGCATCAACAATGTGTTCAGTAAAAGCCTTATTTTGACTATAAGCATGTGGAGAATTTAGCACGGATTGCAACAAGGAAATACAATCGATTAAAGAGAAATTTTCATAATTAAATTCCTTGAGATCCAATATAGTGGGTTTAGCAATATCTAGATTTTTATTTCTTTCAATCCTACTTTTATCAATTTCATCATCAAGATCTAAAAACTCTGAATTCTTAGAACGCCTTCTAGGTAAAGGAAGATCATATTCAGTTTCATCAAGATTCATATTGCAAATCAAAGATTTAATAGGGGACACATCAATAACTTTTAGATCTTCATCTTGATTATCATAGGGATTAGAAGAACATGCTTTAATAAAGGCATCTTTTGTAGCATGCATCCTAGCGGTTCTTTCTTTGCACTCATTAATGGAAATTCTCATAGCTTTGAGAGACTCATTGATATCATGCTTAGGAGGAATAGATCTAATCTTTAAAGAATCAACCTCAAGAGAAATTCTATCAACGTTCCTAGCCAAATCATCAACTTTAAGCAGTTTCTCCTCAAGCAAAGCATTAAAATTCTTTTGTGAATTCATAAACTCTTTAACACTACTCTCAAATTCAGAGGGCATCTTATTAAAATTTCCATAAGAGTTGTTGTAGGAATTTCCATAATTATTAGAAGGATTACTAGGATAGGGCCTAGGATTAAAATTCCCTCTATACGCGTTGTTACCGAAACTATTCCTACCAACAAAATTCACATCCATAGATTCATTATTATTCTCAATCAAGGTAGACAAAGGCATATCATTAGGATCAGAAGAAACACTCTTAGTAGAAAATAATTTCATAAGTTCATCCATCTTTCCACTCAAAACATTAATTTCTTCTATCGCATGCACTTTTTTATTAGTAGATCTTTCAGTATGCCATTGAGAATAATTAACCATAATATTATCTAGGAGTTTAGTAGCATCCACTAGAGTGATTTCCATAAAAGTGCCTCCCGCGGCCGAATCTAAAAGATTTCTAGAAGCAAAATTCAATCCAGCATAATTTTTTTGTATAATCATCCATAAGTTCAAACCATGAGTAGGACAATTACGTATCATTAATTTCATTCTCTCCCAAGCTTGTGCAACATGTTCATGATCAAGTTGCTTAAAATTCATAATATCGTTTCTAAGAGAGATAATCTTAGCGGGAGGGAAATACTTCAAGATAAAAGCATCTTTGCACTTGTTCTAAGAATCAATACTATTTTTAGGCAAAGATGAAAACCACGCTTTAGCACGATCTCTAAGCGAAAAAGGAAATAGCTTCAATTTAACGACATCATTATCGGCATCTTTTTTCTTTTGCATATCACATAAATCAACGAAGCTATTCAGATGAGTAGCGGCATCTTCACTAGGAAGGCCGGCGAATTGATCTTTCATAACAAGATTCAACAAAGCAGTATTGATTTCACAAGATTCAATATTGGCAAGAGGAGCAATCGGAGTGCTAAGGAAATCATTATTATTGGTATTGGTGAAGTCACACAATTTGGTAGCATCTTGAGCCATCGCGACAAACAAGCAATCCAACACACGAGCAAACAAAAGGACGAGGAAAAAGGCAAAGGAAAAGAAAGAGGGGGAGATTGGGAAAGAGAGGGCGAATAAAACGGCAAGGTTGAAGTGGGGGAGAGGAAAACGAGAGGCAAATGGCCAATAATGTAATGCGAGAGATAGGGATTGTGATGAGTACTTGGTATGTTGACTTTTATGAGACTCCCAAGAACGGCGCGAAATCCTTCTTGCTACGTCTCGAGCTTGCGTTGGTTTTCCCCGAAGAGGAGAGGATGATGCAGCACAGTAGCGTAAGTATTTCCCTCAGTTTTTAGGAACCAAGGTATCGATCCAGTAGGAGGCCACGCGCAAGTCCCTCGTACCTGCACAAAACGATAGCTACTCGCAACCAACGCGATTAGGGGTTGTCAATCCCTTCACGGTCACTTACGAGAGTGAGATCTGATAGAGATAATATTTTTGGTATTTTTGGTATAAAGATGCAAAGTAAAAAGTAAAAGTCAAAGTAAAAACAAAGCAAGTATAAAAGTGATGGAGATTGATATGATGAGAATAGACCCGGGGGCCATAGGTTTCACTAGTGGCTTCTCTCAAGAGCATAATTATTCTATGGTGGGTGAACAAATTACTGTTGAGCAATTGACATAATTGAGCATAGTTATGAGGTTATCTAGGTATGATCATGTATATAGGCATCACATCCGAGACAAGTAGACCGAAATGATTCTGCATCTACTACTATTACTCCACTCATCGACCGCTATCCAGCATGCATCTAGAGTGTTAAGTTAAAAACAGAGTATAGCCTTAAGCCAGATGACATGATGTTGAGGAATAAATTCATGCAATATGATAAATACCCCATCTTGTTATCCTCGATGGCAACAATACAATACGTGCCTTGCAACCCTTTACATCCTTTGGTAGGGACACATAAAGATTGAACCCAAAGCCATGCACTTCTCCCATTGCAAAAACTACCAATCTAGTTGGCCAAACCAAACGGATAATTCGAAGAGACTTGCAAAGATAACTCAATCATACATAAAAGAATTCAGAGAATATTCAAATATTATTCACACATAAGCTGGATCATAAACCCACAATTCATCGGTCTCAACAAACACACCGCAAAAAGAAGATTACATCGAATAGATCTCCACGAGAGAGGGGGAGAACATTGTATTGAGATCCAAAAAGAGAGAAGAAGCCATCTAGCTACTAGCTATGGACCCGAAGGTCTGAAGTAAACTACTCACACTTCATCGGAGGGGCTATGGTGTTGATGTAGAAGCCCTCCGTGGTGGATGCCCCCTCCGTGAACTCCTAACAAGCCCCAAGATGGGATCTCGTCGATGAGGAAGCTGCGGCGGTGGAATTAGGTTTTGGCTCCTGTTACGATCGTTTGAAGTGCGTAGGTATATATAGGAGGAAGGAGTACGTCGGTGGAGCTTCGAGGGGCCCATGAGGCTGGGGCGCGCCCTCCACCCTCGTGACCGCCTCATGGCTTTCTTGACGGTGGGTCCAAGTCTCCTGGGTCTTATCTGATGAGAAAATCACGTTCCCGAAGGTTTCATTCCGTTTGGACTCCGTCTGATATTCTGTTTCTTCGAAACACTAAAATAGGCAAAAAAACAACAATTCTGGGTTGGGCCTCCGGTTAATAGGTTAGTCCCAAAAATAATATAAAAGTGGAATATAAAGCCCATTATAGTCTAAAACAATAGATAAAGTAGCATGGAGCAATCAAAAATTATAGATACGTTGGAGACGTATCAGCAAGGAGTCCCGAGGCGCCAGGCAAAGGTTTCCATATCGGTGCCATGAGACCAAGACCAGCCAGACGGCAGGACGGAGGTCATCGCGGAGCCCACGACAGCGTCACCACCAATGCCTTTGGCAGGCGAAGACCACCTTTTGTCAGGATAGCGTGTACTAGTTGTCCCCCTTCAAATTGGCCGTTGTGGGATCCCTTCCCGCTTAATATTTGGGAAGAGGACCCGGGCCTCTATAAATAGGACTAGCCACCACCATAGGGGGCAACGGATCCAGCCCCAAGGGATCATTCTGACCATCCTCATACACAAGCTCACCGAGCTCAAGAACACCTCTCCTTAGGAGGTAGTTCTTCCCTTGTACTTGTTCATCCAAGCCTACTAGGCAACCCACCACACACACTGGAGTAGGGTATTACACCACATTGGTGGCCCGAACCAGTATAAACTCTTGTGTCCTTTGTTCTTCGGGTTCGGCAAGCTGAGCTTTGAGATTGCAGTGAGAGCGTGAGCTAGAGGGAGAGAGATCTTCATGCGCAACCCAGAGTTCGAACCTCGAGGGTTTTGCCAGAACCTGTAATCCGACATTTGTCGCGCCAGGTAGGGATGCGTCGAAGTTCACCTCTCCGCCCGCACCGCCTCCCCGTCCTGTCCCCATGGTCAGGGTCGCCCCTCCGACTGGATCACGAACGCCTCCGACGGTGCTAAGGGGCTCCGATCTTTTACCCCCTCCTTGCGACGGGTGCAGTGGCCACCCGAGTTCATGCCGGAAATGCCGCCGCGCTACGACGACGCAGCAGATCCGTCGGCCTTCCTGCTAGCGTACGAGGAGGACATCCTGGAAGCTGGAGGCGACGGCAAGGTCATGCCCAACTAGTTCCCCATGGCCCTTGCTGGCGCACCGCGCGCCTGCCTGCTCACCCTCCCAGGATCCTCTGTGGCCTCTTGGGAGGAGCTGCGCGGCCTTTTCATCGCGCGCTTCACGGCACCACCGCATGTCGCCATTGAAGCCCTCCTCGGTGGCTCACAAGTGCCACCCTCGGATCGTCACACCAAGCAGTTCTTCTGCCAGATCGGCGCCGCCTCTATGCAGCAAGGAGCTCCTCCAGGATGGGCGGTGCCCAAGGCCGACCTCACCTCGGACTCGGGGGATCACCCCGTCACCACTGCCAGCTCGGGCGTGCTCCCAATGCTTTGAACGCCCACCATGTGCAACGTAGCCGTCACCAAGATCCTCATCGATGGCAGGGCCGGCCTTAACGTGCTCTCCGTGGAAGCTTTCGGCTTGCTCCACGTGCCGCATGAACGGCTCCGCCGCACCAGGCCCTTCTCCGGAGTCGGCAGCGGCTCCACCAGCCCCCTAGGGTAGATCCGCCTTCCTGTGACCTTCGGCACTCGCAACAACTACTGCACCAAGCTGATTGACTTCGACATCGCCCGCATCGGTCTCCCATACAACGCCATCCTCGGGTACCCGGCCCTGGCTCAGTTTATGGCGGTGACCCATCTAGCCTACAACCTTATGAAGATGCTCGGGAGCAACGGCGTCCTAACCGTGGTGGGGGACACCAAGGAGGCTTTGACGGTGCTCAAGCTAGCCCTCAAGGCCGCCGCGGCAGCACGCCCGGCCGACGAGGCCACCCCCAGGGCTAAGGAGGCCGAGCCAGCAAAGTAGAAGTAGTTGTTCATTCAAGATCGGGCCGAAACGAAGAAAGTGCCGGTCGAGGAAGGTGAACCCTCAGGAGCCACCATCACCATAGGCACCAACCTCGACCCAAATCAAGAGGAGGCATTGGTGAAGTTCTTGCGCGCGAACAAGGAGGTATTCACCTGGGAACCCAAGCAGCTGATAGGGGTCCTGAGAGGGGTGATCGAGCAGCACTTAAGGGTGTGCCCCAATGTGCGCCCTGTGAAGCAGAAGGCGCGGCGACAGTCCACGGAGAAGCAGTCCTTCATCGTGCAGAAAACCCGCAAGCTGGAGGCAGCAGGTGTCATTTGCAAAGTCTCCGATACCCGGAGTGGCTGGCGAACCCCGTCGTCGTGCCAAAGAAGGGCGGGAAGGAGCGCATGTGTGTCGAATTCACCAACCTCAACAAGGCATGTCCCCAAGATCCGTTCCCGCTTCCGCGCATCGACCAGATTGTCGACTCCACCGCCGAGTGCGACCTGTTGTGTTTCCTGGATGCGTTCTCGGGCTACCACCAGGTCAAGATGGCGGTAGAGGATGTGGAGAAGACGGCTTTCCTGACCCCGTGTAGGGTGTACTGCTACACTTGCATGTCGTTCGGGCTGCGCAACGTGGGAGCGACCTTCCAACGGCTGATGCACATTGCCCTGAGTCAGCAGCTCGGGAGAAACGCTGAAGCCTATTTCAACGACATCGTAGTAAAATCTTGGGAGGCGAGAACTCTGATTCAGGACCTGGAGGAGACCTTCGCAAGCCTGTGCCAGGTGGACCTGCGGCTTAACCCAGAGAAGTGCATGTTCGGTGATCCCTCCGGCAAGCTGCTGGGCTTCCTTGTGTCACACAGGGGGATCGAGGCCAACCTTGAGAAGGTCAAGGCGATAGAAGACTTGAGCTCACCACAAACTCTCAAGGAAATGCAGAAGCTTGCTGTCGGATTACGGGTTCCGTCAAAACCCTTGAGGTTCGAACACTAGGGTGCGCACGAAGATCTCTCCTCCCTCTAGCTCTCACTCTCACCGCGATCTCAAGGCTCAGTGCGTCGAACTCACAGAACAAAGGGACACAAGATTTATACTGGTTCGGGCCACCGATGTGGTGCAATACCCTACTCCAGTGTGGTGTGGTGGATTGCTTCTTGGGCTGAGGATGAACAGTTACAAAGGGCAGAACAGCCTCCTGAGGAGAGGTGCTCTGGTGCTTCGTGAGCTTGTGTGGTCGAGAGTGATCTGAATGATCCGTCCCCTTGCTAGGGTGGTGGCTAGCCCTATTTATAGAGGCCCTGGTCCTCTTCCCAAATATTGAGCGGGAAGGGATGCCACAATGGCCAAATTTGAAGGGAGATAGCTAGTAGAAGTTATCCTGACTAAAGGTGGTCTTCGCCTACCAAAGGCTCTGGTGGTGACGCTGTCTTGGGCTCCACAGTGACCTCCGTCCTGTCGTCCTGCTGGTCTTGGTCTTGTTGCACCCATATGGAAACCTTTGCCTGATGCCTCGGGACTCCTCGCCTGCGCTTGCCTCTTTAGCACCAAATAGGAAACAAGGACATTGCACGCACTGGCGCCCGCCTGGCCCCGGTCGTCATGGCTTACGTCACAGGAACCTTGTGAGGTGCCCCTCGCCTTGATCTCTCCGCCCCTCGCGAGCCAGCCTGGTGAGGCTACCCCCGAGGAGGTCTTGTGTCGTCCGCCTCGTGAGGTGTGGCCCCTCACGAGGGTCTTGAGTGTTTGCTGGTGAAGATGGGCCATACGGGGCCGCTGGTGGAGCCACGCCGTGGGCCGCGGGCAGGCAAGTCTGGGGACCCCCGTTCCCAGGACACCGACAGTAGCCCCGGGGCCCGAGGCGCGCTCGGACTTGGCTTCGAGGCAAAGCCAAGGGGCAAGTGCGGAGTACCGCGGGCCCCAACAACCTGCGACCTTGCTTGACGCGTGGCGATTGATTGGACGTGGGCGTCTCCGCTTCCCTACGCTGCCTCGGTAACTGCCCGACTTGACGAGTCCCTGTTGCATGCAGAGAAAATCATCATTACCTGTGATTGTGGGGATCGCCGGTTGGGCTTCTCCTGCTATAAATGAGGAGGGGGGCAGAGCCCCCGTCGCTCATCTCTTCCTACTCCACTCGCTTCTTCTCCCTTGCTTCATTGCTAGTAGCGACACCCATGGTGCCGATTTGGAGGTTCTAGGCAGAAGGGAACCCCCCGCGACGAGTCCGTGCCGCTTCCGCCGAAGAAGAGGCTGGCCCATGGCCACGATGTAGTCGTGCGGCCGGAGGTGTCGAGGCGTTGGTACGAGCGGCCACCTCCTAGGTATCCGCTGCCTCTGTACGCCCAAGTCGAGGGCTCTGGAGGGAGAGGCGGCGAGCGGCACCGCGCACGCCGCGGCCGTGGTCGCCGCGCTGTGGTGACACACGCTGTCGCCCCAGGAGCCCACGCCGCGGACTCCTCGCGCGAACTAGTGATGTGGATGGCGATGCCTCCGCGCACTTGGATTCGCTTCCCGTAGTTCTTCTCCACCGAGATGCCACCGAGGCCCCCCCCTCGAGCTTTGGCTGCGGCACACCGACTATGACACCTCGGCGACTGGAGCGGAGGTTGAGGCCGTCTCCCCAGGCAAGATCTTCATGACCCACAGCTAGGAGAGGTTGCTCGAGTCTGCCGTGTGGAAGGCGCCCTCGCCATCCACTTCGAGTACGACGGCGCCTCCACGATGTCCTTCAAGGTCTTCAACGCGGAAGGCCGCCGCTTGGAGTGCTGCCCTGGGGAGGGTCGCGCAGTGACCAGCGCCGAGCCTGCCGCTGGCTTTGCCAGTGATACGTCTCCAACGTATCTATAATTTATGAAGTATTCATGCTAGTATATTATCCATCTAGGATGTTTTATATGCTATTTTATATGATTTTTGGGACTAACCTATTAACCTAGAGCCCAGTGTCAGTTTCTATTTTTTCCTTGTTTTTGAGTTTTACAGAAAAGGAAAATCAAACGGAGTCCAATTGACCTGAAAATTCACGGAGCTTATTTTTGGACCAGAAGAAGGCCATGGAGTAAAAGAGTTGGGCCAGAAGAGTCCCGGGTTGCCCACGCAGGTGGGGGCGCGCCTCCCTACCTCGTGGACAGCTCGGAGACCCCCCCTGACTTGTTCCCGACGCCAAAACCTCTTATATATACAAAAACCTCAAGAACATAACCTAGATCGGGAGTTCCGCCGCCGCAAGCCTCTGTAGCCACCAAAAGTCCATCTAGACCCATTCCGGCACCCTTCCGGAGGGGGGTCCCTCTCCGGTGGCCATCTTCATCATCCCAGCACTCTCCATTATGAGGAGGGAGTAGTTCACCCTCGGGGCTGAGGGTATGTACCAGTAGGTATGTGTTTGATCTCTCTCTCGTGTTCTTGATTTGGCACGATCTTGATGTATCGCGAGCTTTGCTATTATAGTTGGATCTTATGATGTTTCTCCCCCTCTACTCTCTTGTAATGGATTGAGTTTTCCCTTTGAAGTTGTCTTATCGGATTGAGTCTTTAAGGATTTGAGAACACTTGATGTATGTCTTGCATGTGCTTATCTGTGGTGACAACGGGATATTCACTTGATTCACTTGATGTATGTTTTGGTGATCAACTTGAGGGTTCCGAAACATGTAAACTTATGCATAGGGGTTGGCACACGTTTTCGTATTGACTCTCCGGTAGAAACTTTGGGGCACTCTTTGAAGTTCTTTGTATTGGTTGAATAGATGAATCTGAGATTGTGTGATGCATATCGTATAATCATACCGACAGATACTTGAGGTGACATTGGAGTATCTAGGTGACATTAGGGTTTTGGTTGGTTTGTTATCTTAAGGTGTTATTCTAGTACGAACTCTTTGATAGGTCGAACGGAAAGAATAGCTTCGTCCTATTTTACTACAGACTCTTGAATAGATCGATCAGAAAGGATAACTTTGAGGAGGTTTTGTACCCTACAATAATCTCTTCATTTGCTCTCCGCTATTAGTGACTTTGGAGTGACTCTTTGTTGCATGTTGAGGGATAGTTATATGATCCAATTATGTTATTATTGTTGAGAGAACTTGCACTAGTGAAAGTATGAACCCTAGGCCTTGTTTCCTAGCATTGCAATACCGTTTACGCTCATTTTTATCATTAGTTACCTTTCTGTTTTTATATTTTCATATTACAAAAACCTATATCTACCATCCATATTGCACTTGTATCACCGTCTCTTCGCCGAACTAGTGCACCTATACAATTTACCATTGTATTGGGTGTGTTGGGGACACAAGAGACTCTTTGTTATTTGGTTGCAGGGTTGTTTGAGAGAGACCATTTTCATCCTACGCCTCCCACGGATTGATAAACCTTAGGTCATCCACTTGAGGGAAATTTGCTACTGTCCTACAAATCTCTGCACTTGGAGGCCCAACAACGTCTATAAGAAGAAGGTTGTGTAGTAGACATCAAGCAATTTCTGGCGCCCTTGCCGGGGAGGTGAGTGCTTGAAGTATATCTTTAGATCTTGCAATTGAATCTTTTAGTTTCTTGTTTTATCACTAGTTTAGTTTATAAAAGAAAACTACAAAAAAAATGGAATTGAAGGTGCCTCATATGCTTCATCTTTTTAATGTCTTTCGTGAAAATATGGATTCCGATAATTGTGCTCAAGTGCTAGAAGAAGAATGCATTAAGATGTTTGGCACTAAATATTTGAATGATGAGCATGATTGCAATGTTGTTAGTATGAATTCCTTGAATATCCATGATGCTAATGATTGATATGCAAAGCCACAAGCTTGGGGAAGCTATGTTTGACGAAGATGATATATTTTGCCCCCGCCCAAGTTTTGATGAGCAAATTTATTATGATGATATCATGTCTCCTATTTATGATGATTATATTGATGAAAGTGGGTTTGGAAGAGTGTCAACTTTAGGAAGTAATGATCCCACTATTTTGGAGGGTGTTGAATCTTATTGCGATAATTATGAAAGTGGATTTGGAGAGTTCATGACTTTATTTAGTAATGATTCCACTATCTTGGAAGAGGTTTCAATCGATTATGACGAGAACAAAGTTGCTACTTGTGATAGTTATTGTGATGATACTTATGCTATAAAAAGTACTGATGATTATATTTATAAAACTTGTCATGATTATGATTACCCTTTTTCTGAACTTTATTCTTTCAATGTGGAAACAATTTATAGTAATCGAGTTTCTTATGATACTCCCATTATTCCGAATGAGAAGAATTTTGCTTATGTGGAGAGTAGTAAATTTTCTATGCTTGTAGATCATGAAAAGAATGCTTTATGTGATGGTTATATTGTTGAGTTCATTCATGATGCTACTGAAAATTATTATGAGAGAGGATCATATGCTTCTACATATTGCAATAATATCAAGTTTCCTCTCTATGTGCTTAAAGTTTTAAAGTTATGCTTGTTTTGCCTTCCTATGCTAGTTGATTATTGTTCCCATAAGTTGTTTGCTCACAAAATCCCTATGCATAGGAAGTGGGTTAGACTTAAATGTGCTAGTCATATTCTTCATGATTCTCTCTTTATGTTTCAATTCTTATCTTTTATGTGAGCATCCTCGAAATTATCATGCCTATCTAGGGGCCTTAAACAATAGCGCTTGTTGGGAGGCAACCCAATTTTATTTTTGTTCCTTGCTTTTTGTTCCTGTTTAGTAATAAATAATTAATATAACCTCTGGTTAGATGTTGTTTTATGTTTTAGTTAGTGTTTGTGCCAAGTAGAACCTTTGGGAAGACCTGGGTGAAGTCTTTATGATCTTGCTGTAAAAAACAAAAACTTTTGCACTAACAAGATTAGCTGCCATTTTTTACTGGATAGTGATTTTAGGTTGATTCTTTTTGCAGATGATTAATAGACAAATGCCCAAGTCCACCAATTTATTTCAGAATTTTTGGAGTTCCATAAGTATATGTTTGATCCGGATTACTACAGACTGTTCTGTTTTTGACAGATTCTGTTTGCACTATGTTGTTTGCTTATTTTGATGAATCTATGAGTAGTATCGGAGGGTATGAACCATAGAGAAGTTGGAATAAAGTAGATATTACACCATTATGAATTTATAATGAGTTCACAACAATACCTAAGTGGTGATTTATTTTCTTATACTAACGGAGCTTACGAGTTTTCTGTTGAGTTTTGTGTTGTGAAGTTTTCAAGTTTTGGGTAAAGATTCGATGGACTATGGAATAAGGAGTGGCAAGAGCCTAAGCTTGGGGATGCCCAAGGCACCCCAAGGTAATATTCAAGGACAACCAAGATCCTAAGCTTGGGGATGCCCCTGATGGCATCCCCTCTTTCCTCTTCGTTCATCGGTAACTTTACTTGGAGCTATATTTTTATTCACTACATGATATGTGTTTTGCTTGGAGCATCATTTTATTTTCTTTTGCTAGGATTTGTGTCGGTGTCAAAACCGGCGGATCTCGGGTAGGGGGTCCCGAACTGTGCATCTAGGCGGATGGTAACAGGAGACAAGGGACACGATGTTTTTACCCAGGTTCGGGCCCTCTCGATGGAGGTAAAACCCTAATCCTTCTTGATTAATATTGATGATATGGGTAGTACAAGAGTGGATCTACCACGAGATCAAAGAGGCTAAACCCTAGAATCTAGCCTATGGTATGATTGTTGTTCGTCCTACGGACTAAAACCCTCTGGTTTATATAGACACCGGATAGGGATAGGGTTACACAGAGTCGGTTTACATCGGTAGGAGATCTACATATCCGTATCACCAAGCTTTCCTTCCACGTCAAGGAAAGTCCCATCCGGACACGGGACGAAGTCTTCAATCTTGTATCTTCATAGTCCAGGAGTCCGGCCAACGGTGATAGTTCGGCTATCCGGACACCCCCTAATCCAGGACTCCCTCAGTAGCCCCTGAACCAGGCTTCAATGACGACGAGTCCGGCGCGCATATTGTCTTCGACATTGCAAGGCGGGTTCCTCCTCTGAATACTTCATAGAAGATTTTGAACACAAGGATTGTGTCCGGCTCTGCAAAACAAGTTCCACATACCACCGTAGAGAGAATAACCTTTGCACAGATCTGCTGACGTATTCCGCGGCGTGACATCACAACACGGCCAGGCCTTTATACGAATCGTTTTTCTGTTCCACCTCAGCGCGTTTAGCGAGGCAGTTTCCTTGGAACGTCTTATCAAAGCGGAGATCGTGCCCCCTTATTCTGGGATTCTCATCAAATACGGACGTGGGTAACCCAGTCGTGCCCGTTGGCACGCCTCCTCCATCGAAGGCGAGTCCCGAACGGTCGCGGGGTGGGCTCTTGGTATTCAACCTCTTTATAACGAGACCAAGGCCCGCTCCTTTCTTTCAATCTCAATCAAATCCGCCCCTCGCCTCGAGTTCCAACACCCAAAGCTCCAGATTTAGGCGCTTCAGACCTTCAACGATGTCTGGCTCCGACCTGCACGGCCGGTGGATGTCTTCCTCCATCACAGAAGAAGATGTGCTAAAGCTGAGAGACGCCAGGTATCTAACCGGCGAAATTTCGCATAGGCTGCCTGCTCAAGGGAAGGTTGTTCCCACTCCCGAGCTTTGTGAGAGCGTGGTATTCGTGTCTCACTTCCTTCGGGGTTTAGGATTCCTGACGGACCCCTTTGTGAGGGGGCTCATGTTTTATTATGGGCTAGAATTCCATGACTTGGATCCGGAGTCCATCCTCCACATCTCGTCGTTCATTGTCGTATGTGAAGCCTTCCTCCGCATTACCCCTCACTTCGGATTGTGGCTCAAGACCTTCAAAGTGGAGCGAAGATGATCAAGGGGCATCGAGCAGAGTCTTGGAGGGGCTGTTATAAGCAAGAATGCAGACGCTCCATGGCACGAGGGCTCTTTTCAAGAGGAGCTCAATTTATGGCAACAGGAGTGGTTTTATATCACCGCTCCCAGGGGCACCAAATGGGCGGCGCCACCTGCCTTCCGCTCGGGTCCTCCACTGCGGCAGGCGTCATGGGTCAATAAAGGGCTCGACTGGGGACCGTCCAAGGATGTACCTCTGTTGCAGGGCCGTATTCGAGACCTCCGAGAGAGAGAGAGATCAATCTGGTCGTAATAGCGGAGGTCATGCTGATTCGTCGCACCTTGCCCTGCAAACGTCGCCCCCTCCGCCTGTGGGAGTTTAATCCGGAGGGACCACGAGCTCTCCAACATTTTATGGGCGTAACGCCCGTGGAGATGTACCAAATGTTCTTCGGATCACAAGCAATGTGTCCGGACTTAACCGAGGGCGCATGTCTGAGCTGCAATCGCCCGGATACTCAAGTAAGTAGTCCTGTACCCAGACATGCTATCCGCATATTTATTATAAACTTGCCCTTAAAAGAGCTATCCTTTAAATAGGAGTGGATAGCAAAAGCAAAACTGATCAGGTGTCCGGCCCCCCTCCCTGAGACCACGCCGGATCCTGTATTAACCAAGATGCTAGAGGTTGTGCCCTTTGAAGAAGGCGAAGGGTGGAACAAGGGAACTACTACCTCCATGAAGGAGGCTATCAAGAAAGGGGGGATCGAGAATCCCTCCCTCCAAGGGGAGAAGAGGACCGCTTCTGAAGATCCGGAGACCAAAGCCTCGAAGCGGGGGAAGAAATCTTCACCAGAGGGTCCTGCGGCGGGAGATGCCCCGGCCGCACTATTTCCCCAAGGAGATAAGCCCTCCAGCGAGCCGTAAGTAAGGGGGGCGTTTTTTTTTCAAAAGAGAGACATCCCCGTTTTATTTTTGAAGGTAACCGAAAGTTTACCTTGTAGTTCGGATCTCAGCCCTTCACAGCAGAGCTCGTCTTCAGGGGATCTTGGTCCAGAGATGATGGAGGGCGAAATGCCTCCGCCTGCCGTACCGTTATGCGAGTTGGACGACCATGAGGTGTCGTCCCGGAGGGCGTCTCCGAATCCGGCGGGGCCAGAAGGCAGCCGTATGTCCCCTAAAAGCCCTCCGTGCCCGGCCTTCGAAAAAGGCCACCGGACGAGTCCGGCACCAACGGGTGTATGTTCGGAGGAGCTGAAGGATCTGCTCGGGCGAGCGTCTATCTCGGAAGATCACCGTACGTTAATGGGTACGGTGATTGAAAGGATTTCATCCGCTGAGAGCGGATTGCATGAAGCCGTCATAAGTTTACTGACGATTTTTTAGGTATGCAAAATGATGTACCTTCTGACAGTTTTGCATATAAAATGCGCCAGTATTGATAGTAGCCCCGAGACTTGGTGCGGTGTCAAAAATGACGGCGCCGAGGATCATAACCCCAGTATAATATCGCTCTTCCTATGTAGGTGGCGGCGTCGGTGGCTAGCCGGGCTGATGAATTTGCCGAACTGAAGCGGCAACTTGACGTGGCGGATGCGGACATCACGCTTGTTAATAAGCGGCATGACGAGTCACAAGGTATGCAACTTCTCCGCAGACACCTGGTAAGGGAGCTTGACGCCCATGCCTTACAACATGTATGCTTAATGCAGATGGTGCCGCTGCTATGGAGAGCCTTCGGGCGGAGCTCGCCCGAGCCAAGGAGCAAGCCAGAAAAAGTGATGCGGCTGCTTTAAAGGCGGCTGCAGAGCTAAAAGCCGAACAGGTTGCTCACTGCCGAAGCAAGAAAGAAATGGCCGAGATGGCCGTGAATTTGAAGAATGCTACTGACCGTTGCGAGCTTCTTGAAAAAGAAGATTGAGCGAAACAAGAGGACTGGAAAAAGGCCGCCACCGAGGCCAAGGATACTTGCTCTGCAATGAGAGCTATGAAGGAGGAGCTACGTCAGGCCGGAGATATTGCGGCTGGAAAGCCCTTTCATTACGAGAGGAAATTCACGGATCCTAAAATCGCTCAATTGGACCGGCTGTGGGGTGCGGAGGATGCTTATTTGGACTTGGCGGCGAGTGCCGCAGACGCGGCCGAACACTTCCGAGGTCAAAAGGATCACGGAATGGAAGAGCTTTTTTGGTCGCAGTTCCATAGTCCGGAGCGTCCACTTTCATTAACCGATCGTTTGGCCGAATGGGCTGAGCTGAATAGGTTGTCCGGACTTGCCATGAAGGCTGTCGTGACTCATTTATGGCCGAAAAGGCCCGAGCCGAAGAGTTATTATCGCTTGGTGCAACAGTTCCTTGGTGCGGTGCCGCATATCGATGCAATGAAGCGGTCAGCATGCATAGAGGGTGCGCGGATGGATCTTGCCCGTGTCAAGACATACTGGGCGGAGATGAAGGCCACCGACGTTGCATCCCAAGATTCGGACAGAAGCCGAGTACCTGCTGAGCACTATTTTGAGGAAGTCTGCAGGCGCTTCGTTTAATAGAGACGAGTGCTCGAAGGATATTATGTTTTAATGACATGTATGATTTGTGAAAACAATGTTTCGATATAATATAAGAGCTTTTTGTACTTGTGTGTTCAAGTATTAAAACACCTCTGTCGGCCGTTGATGTATATGTGTATATAACTTTGAAAGATGGCAGTCTTGACTTCATTACACGCACACAGGCGGGGGTGTTTACAAAAAGGCGATTTTCACACTTAATCCAACGTCTTGGTCCTGTAAAGGAGGTGATAGCGTAGCAAACTATGCAACCGGACTATAATGCTTTATCACTTTCACTTAGCCATAGGAGTTCGATGGTGGGGCTACTATATAGCCCCTAGGGACACCGCGCTCTCCCGAATTCGGGGCGCGTATGTGCCTAACCGGGAAACGGTCCTTCGTTAATGCGGGGGAATTCTAAACATTCCGGTGGGTCATCGAGTGGTTGACCAGTCTCACGCTATATCATGACAGTCAGTTTTCGGCTTTCTCTACTGAGGTGCTCACCTGGCCGAACCGGGGCACAATCGTAGTAGTTCTCCTGGTGCTGCGTTAGCCGATAAAACGAAACATAAGGCAGCAAAACACAGGAGCCGGGCAAACCCAACATTTGACCAAAGACATGATTCGGAGCTGATGCATATAAGGCCTAACTCGAGACGCCGAACACTCCCTAAGGTATTCGGTCTTTAAGAAAACGGGCAGAATAATGCCCTAAGCCCCCGTGTCAGTGCACGCATAAAAATTCTGGTGCGGCCGATGCCAAATGCCAGCCTCCTCCTCGGTTATAGCAAGAAACCGGGGGATGTGTATCAACAAGAGACAGTAAAAAAGGTTTACACAGGGTCTTAATCTGAAAAGAATCCTTGCAACGGGTCCCTACTGCACGTCTGCGCCTGTGTCTCCGTTGTGCCATATCCTAGACGGGTGTAGCACTGTGTTCATCTGTAAAAGAGAAGAACTTAGTTGAAAAGAAAAAAAATATCATGCGAAAAATGTACTTTATATTAAATAAACAGAGTACGGTTCGAAAAGTGAATAAAATTGAGCTTTATTGTCTCTTGTTGTACATGCGTGCAGCCCCTTGTCCGGGGTTCGAATGACCTATTCAGGTGCTTTGATTAGCGGAGCCAGATTAGTGTGGGGCTGTCAAGGTAGTCTCACGTTCTTCCGTGCTCGAGTAACACTTGATACTCCTTTTAATGAGATGATGCGCGTGGACGGACATTTTAAGTGTAAGAGATGCATAATGCGGTATTGCGTTAAAGCGGTAAAGCTTCACGTCCCCATGGTGCTTGATAGCTACTTTGAATGGGGCGATGTGGAAGGTTAACTTTTCGTGACGGAAGTTGTCGGATGAGCCGAACACAACTTCTAGCAGTAGGGAGCCCGTACAATGGGCATATAGGCCTGGCATTACCCCTTTGAAGGAGGTGTTGCTATGGCGAATTTTGGTTGGGTCTATCCCCATTTTGCGGATTGTGTCCTGATATAGCAAGTTTAGACCGCTACCTCCGCCCATTAGGACTTGTGTAAATTGGAGTCCGTCGATTATAGGATCTAATATCAAGGCAGTCCATCATGCGTTCCGGATACTTCCGAAATAGTCCTGATGATCGAAGGTGATTGGTTTTGACAACCATCGTTGGGACTCTGCTGGGATAGACCGTGCGGCGCGTGTTTCTATGGGTGCTGCTCTGTTTTTCCCTTTTGTCACTTGAAGTGAGTTCACTGTTTTGACTTTTTGTGGGAAATTCTTTTGTTTTCCGGTGCTCTGCTTGTGGGGTTCGTCATCGTCCTTGCTTGGTGTGTCGAGCCCCTTGTGTTCGGCATTGAGTTTGCCGGACTAATTGAAAACCCAACAATCTCTGTGGGTATGGTTTGCAGGCTTCCCGGGGGTACTGTGGATTTGGCATATTTTGTCCAAGATTTTGTTTAGGTTGGATAGCTCGTCGCTATTGTCCTTGAGGGGCAGTTTTTTATGATCCTGCCGGGAGCTTCTGAATCCGGCGTTGACTGCCGTGCTCTTCGGGCTGTTTCCCTTTGTCTGGCGCTGGTCCTTGCTGCGTCGTGGTTTTCCATTTCCATCCCTGACTTGGATGTACTTGGGTCGCTGGTACGTGCATCTTGCCAGCCAACTATCCTCTCCCGCAAAAGGGGTCATGAGGCTTGTTAATGCAGCCATTGTTCTCGGCTTCTCTGGCGAGGTGTCTCAGCGAGCCATTCGTCTCGGACGTTGTGTTTGAAAGCTGCTAAGGCTTGGCGTCCGGACGATCGACTATTTGGTTCTTTTGATGAGGAACTTGTTCCAGAATTTGCGGGCCGACTCTCCGGGTTGTTGAGTTATGTGACTTAAATCGCTGCGCCGGAGGGCGGACATAAGTCCCTTGAAAATTTGCGAAAAGCATCCTCGAGCTCTTCCCAACTTCCAATGGTATTTTCAGGAGGCTTTTGAGCCAATGCCGGGCTGGCCCTTTGAGCTTGAGGGTAAGTATTTTATGGCGTGGAGATCATCTCCTCTAGCCATGTGTATGTGGAGGATGTAATCCTCAATCCAAACTCAAGGGTCTGTTGTTCCGTCGTATGCCTCTATGTTTACGGGTTTGAATCCCGCTGGGAATTCGTGATCCAGCACCTCATCGGTGAAACACAGGGGGTGTGCAGCACCCCTATATTTGGGTGTGCCGTGATGTTCGGATATTTGGCGTGTTGTATTGCTTGGAAGAGCTTGCTTTCTCGGCCCATAGATGGACCTAACGGGGCCATCCTTTTGATGCGAATCCTTATGCGGATCGCGTGCCGGCTTGTGTGCGGCGCCTCTTGCCGCTCCATGTTTGCCATGTGGTCGTCTATCCGACCGGGCAGCCTCTTTGTTCTTTGATTGCGGGGGCTCTACGGCCTCCTCATCGAATTCGGGCAGTAATTTGTGCTTCGGGTAGCTATTTGTTTGGCGACTGTCGCCGTATTTCTCTGCGGTGTTGAGTACTTTGCTCCATCTGATTCTGAGTGCCTCTTCCGCTGTTTTGAGCTTCCGCTTCTGCTTTTTCAGGCTATGCGTAGTGGCGACGAGCCTTTTGTGGAGGTTCTTCTGCTCCAATAATTTGTCCGGCGTGAGATCGTCCGGACTGTTATCTTCGCTGGGGACGGGTTGTTTATCCAAGTTGTCCTATTCGGACGGTTGCTCGGTAGCATGTTCGTCGTCCACCGGTTCGCCCTGCTCTATGGCTGGGTCTGTGTGGCTGCCGTCTTTGTCGTGACGGGACTTGGTGCAGCGTTTACGTTGCCGTTTTGACTGCTTTTCGAGGGATTTATCCTTCGTAGTGTCCTGTTGTTCCTCGTCGTCACTTCCTTTAGGTGTATCCACCATGTATACATCGTGGGATGAGGTGGATGTCCAGTATCCTATAGGTGATGGTTCATGGTTGTCTCCTACATCGTCGTCCATACCGTCGATGTCTTCGGAGTCGAAATCGAGCACGTCATTTAAGCTTTCGACAGTGGCTACAAAGTGGGCAGTGGGTGGGCGTTGAATTTCTTCGTCGTCCGCATCCCAACCTTCCTGGCCGTAGTCCGGCCAGGGCTCTCTTGATAAAGAGAGAGACTTTAGTGAATTCAGGATGTCGCCGAAGGGCGAGCACTGAAAGATGTCCGCGGCCGTGAACTCCATAACCGGCGCCCAAATCGATTCGTTTGGCAGGGGCGCGGAGGGTTCGGAGTCCAGAGAGGAGTCCGGCACCTTGGAGTCACGGTCTTCGCAAAGGACAGGGATGGAGTTCGGCTCAATCGCCGTAGAGATCGTAGCCCCGGGCGGTGTCCAACCACTCGTCCTCGATAAGCGAGTCGGCTCGAGCTAAGGGTCGGAGCGGGCTGGTGCGACCTCCGAGGCCTTGTCTGGCGGCGAGCTAGATCGTGCCCATCGAGACAAGTCTTGGCGCTTGGCTGTGGCTCGAATCCGTCGAAGATCAAGTCTCCGCGGATGTCGGCCGTGTAGTTCAAACTCCCAAATCTGACACGATGGCGGGCGTAGCTTCGATCTGCTCCGGATG
This sequence comes from Aegilops longissima, assembly GCA_021605205.1. NCBI lineage: Eukaryota > Viridiplantae > Streptophyta > Magnoliopsida > Poales > Poaceae > Aegilops > Aegilops longissima. The sequence continues at coordinate 302,282,640 of CM038677.1, forward strand.
GCCAAGTGAATTGGCCCGCAGATGCAAAGCCGCCCGAATCTGAAGATCTGTCCTGGGAGAAAAGTCTCACCCTGGACCGCGTCGTTGTTGATGATCGAAGGAGCCATCGGGCCTAATGATGATGACATAGAGGAACTCTCAATGAAAGCACCAATGTCAGTGTCAAAACCAGCGGATCTCGGGTAGGGGGTCCCGAACTATGCGTCTAGGCGGATGGTAACAAGAGACAAGGGACACGATGTTTTTACCCAGGTTCGGGCCCTCTCGATGGAGGTAAAACCCTACTCCTGCTTGATTAATATTGATGATATGGGTAGTACAAGAGTGGATCTACCACGAGATCAAAGAGGCTAAAGCCTAGAAGCTAGCCTATGGTATGATTGTTGTTCGTCCTACGGACTAAACCCTCCGGTTTATATAGACACCGGATAGGGTTAGGGTTACACAGAGTCGGTTTACAACGTAGGAGATCTACATATCCGTATCGCCAAGCTTGCCTTCCACGCCAAGGAAAGTCCCATCCGGACACGGGACGAAGTCTTCTATCTTGTATCTTCATAGTCCAGGAGTCCGGCCAACGGTGATAGTTCGGCTATCCGGACACCCCCTAATCCAGGACTCCCTCAATTTGCTTGTTGTTTGAATAAAGTACTTAATATCTGAAATACTTAAATGAGAGAGAGTCCTCACATAGCTAAATAATTATTTGACTACTCATTGATTTTCAATTATATCTTTTTAGAGTAGTTTGTCATTTACTCATGTGCTTCACTTATATCCTATGAGTAAATGGTTGAATGAGTTGCTGAAATTATATATGTTTCATATGCTTATCCCATGGGGAGTAATGACTTCACATATAAGAAGTAGAGGTGGTAAATTTATTCAAGGTTAGCAAACATTGTATTGGTCACTTGAACAATTCATGGAAGAATATTGAAGGAAGAGAGGTTTCACATATAATATACTATCTTGGACATCTTCTATGATTGTGAGCCCCATTAATAATTTTCAAACTTGATCAAATTAGATGAAGTTGGACAAGGAAGACAACTTAATGAGTTATGTTTGGGTATATTTGTATAGAAGTTATATTGCTGTGGATCCTCTAACATGTGGTGCTTGCTATTTAGAATCCTTTGCTAGCCAAAATATCTGTACTAAGCGGGAATACTGCTTGTGCATCCAAATTCCTTGAACCAAGTTTATTCCATGAGTTTCCACCATATCTACCTATATGCGGTATTTACCTGCCGTTCCAAGTAAATTTTCATGTGCCAAACTCTAAACCTTCAAATAATAATCTATTTTGTATGCCCGAATCGCTCATGTAGCGATTAGGGGCTGTCAGTATCTTCCATGCTAGGTGGGTTATTCTCATGATGAGTGGACTCCGCTCATCATTCACGAGAAAATGGCTGGTAATTGGGATGCCCAGTCCTATGATCAAAAGATCAAAAACAAATTCGCAAATGATTTAAACAAACTCCCCCAGGATTGTTGATAGTTGGACGGCACCCATTGTTTCGGACAAGCCGTGGAGTGTGATTGTTGGTGGAGGGGGAGTAAAATCTTTACCTTTCTGTTTGGGAACTGCCTATAATGTATCTAGTATGGAAGATATTGGGAACTCTTGGTCGTTATGTTGACAATGAAAGCAAACCTCTCAAAATTATTTTCATCGTTGTTTTATCTTCGAGCTCTGGCACCTCTGCAAATCCCTGCTTCCCTCTGCAAAGGGCTTATCTTTGACTTTTACGCAACAGTCAGTAGTATTCCTTCTCATTCCAACCTACTTTTTAGTTGGCAAGCACCATGTCGTGGAGAAAGATCTAAGCATATATGGCCATTCAAATATATTTGATCATGACTTATTATTGTTGACAATTATCTATATGATAAATAAATGCAAATGGAAGTCGAGCATCAGGTAGGCCGGTATCCTGGCCATTCACATGCGCTAGGGATGTGTGCCCTCCCGGTATTTCTGGTTCCTGCTCCCTCGTATCGCTGCACCATCGCGTGTATTGAGGGAGGGCCAGATAGCACAGAGGTACAGAATCTAGGCATTTGAGTAGTTGTTCTCGGTCCATTCGACTCCACATCCTCTCCACACCGAGCATAGTACATCTCCCAGGGGCACAGTCGAAGGAATCCCCGCAGGCACGACCGACCACCAGCTCAGTTATCGCACACGTGGATTAACTGTGCCCAACAGACACATAAATAACCAAATCATTAGGCCACCTAAACAGTCGCTCACCAAGATGATGTCGATTTTGAGACTGTAAAACTAATTAACGGGTTTAGGGGCAAATGCCAAGTTGCGCATAACAACAATGACCGAGTCAGGTCCATGCTCATTCCACGACATGGATGAACTCGAGTCAGCAGCACTGAAATTTGTCTAATCACTAGCAATCTGACAGTCTTAACAGCCTAATTGAGATTTTTCTGAATCTTGCATAAACTAGTGGTTAAACAAAGCCGACCTTGCAATACAGTAGCTGTAAAACTATTACCATGTTAATGAAAATGATTTTTACATTTAATGCATCAACATTAACACACTAATCCTCTGATCGTCTCACATGCCATTTGCACAACAATTAGGTGCACGTCTGAACTTAATTAGGATTGGTAGGAGCAATCAACGAATTATCACACATGGGTTTGACAAATTGCCTTCATATCTCTTTTATGTTCCAATAGAACCAAATCATTTGCATTTTCTAACAATAGAAAAATAAAACACCAAACACCGTGAGCCATGAACAAACTTCCAACTTGGTTATAAATAACCTAATTGATATTTCCAAAGCACTCTTTATATTTGGATCGACCTCACGCTTCACTGCTGCTACCCCCATCCAAAACCTGGAAAAAAGGAACGGTTTGCTCAAAAAAGGTAGCCAAGCAGCAAAAACATAGATAGTACGTACAATTTTTTTTAGAAAAACTATAGCGAGATATATAAAAAAATTATTGAACACTCCAAAATTGGAAACAGATGCCTACTAAACATTAGTTGACATATCCTTAGATTGCAATTAGCAGTAAAAGAAATCATGAAAAATATTTTCATTGTAAGCATAGATTTAGATTGCAATTAGGACTTAGTTATCGGCTAACTATTCATCAAAAGCAAACACCTATTTTACAGAAACGGGTAGCACACCAAACCTCAATTAACTGGCCAAAAATTTCAGAAAACAACTACAGTTAACTAAACACTGAAATTTACATTAGTCATGGATCAAACAATCTGCTGCAGTCATTGTATACAAGGGAAGTTTTCGTTTTCATGCATCGAACAAGGAGGGAAAAAATGAACAATACCTCCAGTCCAGCCATTGGTAGCTTCAGATCACACCTAAATCCTGTCAAATTCAGGGGGAATCTAACGCTTTGCCTGGCGTCGCCTAGTTTCCCGGCACGTCAGATTTCCCCATTGGCAATCCAAAGAGAAGCCTACTACTCGATCGGCCTCATCACAGCTAGAGGGTCAGTGTCCAGAACTGGCAGCCTACGGACGAGGAAAAGGAAAACCAAAACAATAAGAACAGGTTGTAGAGGAGAATTAGTGGAAAACACGTCTTCTGCACTCTCCAGGCCAAGGGACTTCCATAGACTCAGGCATGGTGAAGCAGGTGGACTGGATCTGAAAGAGGACGCAGGCGGCATGTCAACCAAATCCAAATCCACAAAGTATGCGGGGGGATTAAGCACGTCAGGACATCAGGATGAAGGGGGGAAATAATATACATACCTGTCGGAGCCGACCCCAAACATCTTATGCCGGAGAGCGACGGCGCCTCGTCGGCCTAGGGAGAGACAGGGGAGCGGAGAAGAAGAGTTGTTCCGTTGCTAGGGTAATTCCACGAGGTAAGGATAACGACAGGAGGAGGCACATGAGCAGGATATGGGCCAAACATGTACGCTAGGCCGATGTATTCCGGACCGTATATTGGATGCCTAGGCCAACATCAGCCTGTCAAAAGCGTGGCGCATTTCAGATCCCAAAACACATTGCCCGGCCCAGATACCGGCCTACCTGGTGCTCGGCCTCCAAAAGCCTGCACTCAACATTAAGCCCCTATCTTTCTCTGTGTTTGATGGATCCTATGTGTTCTAAAAATATGCTTTGAGTGGTAGCAATCATGGAAGACTATATGATAGTTGAGTATGTGGGATTTGCTAAATCAAAGCTCTTACATAGACCCTTCCCGAAAATAAGATGAATTGCAATTGTTTGATGACTAAGAACATAAATTGTTAGTTTTCAACAAAGTTTATGATCTATGCATTAACATGTGAATAGCTTGTTACTAGATCATGAGAAGCTTTATGATATGAGCTACTGCTATGACATATAATGATGCTAGAAAAGGTGATTGAAATTATAATTGATCAAACTTCTGCACCTGCTAGCATTCACACTTCATAATTTTTTTTATCATTTACCTACTTGAGGACGAGCAAGAATTAAGCTTGGGAATGCTGATACGTCTCCAACGTATCTATAATTTATGAAGTATTCATGCTATTGTATTATCCATCTAGGATGTTTTATATAATATTTTATATGATTTTTGGCACTAACCTATTAACCTAAACACCGGTGCTAGTTTCTGTTTTTTTCCTTGTTTTTGAGTTTTAGAGAAAAGGAAAATCAAACGGAGTCCAATTGACCTGAAATTTCACGGAGCTTATTTTTGGACCAGAAGAAGGCCATGGAGTAAAAGAGTTGGGCCAGAAGAGTCCCGGGCTACCCACGAGGGTGGGGGCGCGCCCACCCCCTGGGCGCGCCTCCCTACCTCGTGGACAACCTGGAGAACCCCTGACTTGGTCCCGACGCCAAAACCTCTTGTATATACAGAAACCTCCAGAACAAAACCTAGATCGGGAGTTCCACCGCCACAAGCCTCTATAGCCACCAAACAAGCCTCTATAGCCACCAAAAATCAATCTAGACCCATTCCGGCACCCTGCTGAAGGGGGGGGGGTCCCTCTCCGCTGGCCATCTTCATCATCCCGGCGCTCTCCATGACGAGGAGGGAGTACTTCACCCTCGGGGCTGAGGGTATGTACCAGTAGCTATGTGTTTGATCTCTCTCTCGTGTTCTTGATTTGGCACGATCTTGATGTATCGCAAGCTTTGCTATTATAGTTGGATCTTATGATGTTTCTCCCCCTCTACTCTCTTGTAATGGATTGAGTTTTCCCTTTGAAGTTATCTTATCGGATTGAGTCTTTAAGGATTTGAGAACACTTGATGTATGTCTTGCATGTGCTTATCTGTGGTGACAATTTTATATTCACGTGATCCACTTGATGTATGTTTTGGTGATCAACTTGCGGGTTCCGTAACATTGTGAACTTATGCATAGGGGTTGGCACATGTTTTCGTCTTGACTCTCCGATAGAAACTTTGGGGAACTCTTTGAAGTTCTTTGTGTTGGTTGAATAGATGAATCTGAGATTGTGTGATGCATATCGTATAATCATACCCACAGATACTTAAGGTGACATTGGAGTATCTAGGTGACATTAGGGTTTTGGTTGATTTGTATCTTAAGGTGTTATTCTAGTACGAACTCTATGATAGATCGAATAGAAAGAATAGCTTCGTGCTATTTTACTACGGACTCTTGAATAGATTGATCAGAAAGGATAACTTTGAGGTGGTTTCGTACCCTACAATAATCTCTTCGTTTGTTCTCCGCTATTAGTGACTTTGGAATGACTCTTTGTTGCAGGTTGAGGGATAGTTATATGATCCAATTATGTTATTATTGTTGAGAGAACTTGCACTAGTGAAAGTATGAACCCTAGGCCTTGTTTCCTAGCATTGCAATAGCGTTTACGCTCATTTTTATCATTAGTTACCTTGCTGTTTTTTATATTTTTAGATTACAAAAACCTATATCTACCATCCATATTGCGCTTGTATCACCATCTCTTCGCCGAACTAGTGCACCTATACAATTTACCATTGTATTGGGTGTGTTGGGGACACAAGAGACCCTTTGCTATTTGGTTGCAGGGTTGTTTGAGAGAGACCATCTTCATCCTGCGCCTCCCACGGATTGATAAACCTTAGGTCATCCACTTGAGGGAAATTTGCTACTGTCCTACAAACCTTTGTACTTGTAGGCCCAACAACATCTACAAGAAGAAGGTTGTGTAGTAGACATCAGCTAGCAGCTCTTCCAGTAGTAGTGGTGGCGCTTGGGAGTCCAGTGACTCTCCCGAGCCCTACGAGACTCCGGAGACGAGCGATGGTAGCTACCTGCCCCCGAGCTCTCACCGCGCGCGGAGCAAGGCCGCAGCATACGGCCGCCGCCATCGCTGATCTGGATGGGGTTGGCGCCGGCCTCCAGTGGCCCATTGTTGATGATGGCGCCCGCCGCGGTGGCGCGTATAGATAGGGCTCCTAGAAACTCCCTCTTTCTGTTCCCTGCAACGAATCGAGATGGACCCCGTGGGGGCGTGTAAAGGGTCTGTGATGTCTTTTGTTGATATTATCCTTATTATGAAAATCTGCAAACGCATGTCCTGTTTCGGCTCGGTCTCCCCTTTCCAACCGCGCGGCAGCTTGGTGCTCTACACCGACAGGTCCCGGTCCCCAGGCAGGCGGCAGCCATGGTTGGTATGCCAGGTCGCGATGGCGTGATCAAGGCCAGGAGGTGAGCGGCCCGAGGACCATTAAGAGCTCCTAAGGCGCGGTGCTCAAGAGGTCCCCTTTAGCGCACAAGCAACCACCGAGAGGTAGGAAAGGGAGGCGACGTCGCCGTAACAGGGCTGCACAAGTGAGAATTCTATGCCGTAGCGCTTGGTCGATACGGGCGCGAACCTTATCTTGGCAGTCTAGAGCCGGCTCCTTGTGCTACGCCAGACTCACGCGTCGACGGCCGTAATGGAGCCAGGTTAGGCCCTTGCGAGCCTCCCCCTCTTCTCCACGCTCTTTTGTGTGCTCTACGTCATCAGGTCCCAGCCCTTGAGCGAGCTCAGCTGCTGCTGGTATGCCAGGTCGCGATGTTGTGGTCAAGGTCAGGGGGTGAGGGCTGGAGAGCCAGTAAGAGCTCCTGCGTCACGATGCTCAGGAGCCCACCTTTTAACGTGCAAGCGAATCGCATGGGAGAAGAGGGATCCCATGGTACCGTCTGCTGTCGTCCTCATGAGGTCCTTGTAGGTTAGCGCGAGGAGGGACACAGACTTCCACTACGATTGCCGGTCTGCCACTGGTCGCTCCGCAAGAGGATGAAGGCACTGAGGGCGTGGTGAGGTGACGTGTGCGGGGCGTGCCGTGAGTCAGAGCTCGACCGCTTAGATTTGTCGACGTTGCAGGGACGGGCCCGAGCACAAGCGCCGTGCCAGCGTGAGTAGCTCCCGTGGTGGGTGACAATCAAGCAGGTGATAACCATAGATAGATTATGCATGGAAAGCGAACTAGCTTAGGTAAATGCAAGAACGATACATGCCACTGGGTCGGACCCGAGCGGCCTGGTGATGATGCAGCCCGAGGGGCGCCCCTAGTAGAGTAAGCTAAAGACGTAAAAGGATACATGCCGTAGGGACAGGCCCACGCGGCCTGGGAATGATGTAGCCCAGGGGGCGCTCCCGGTTGGATAAACTTGGAAAATGTCACCTGGTTCCGTTGTCGAAGAGATGTTGGGGTAGCAGAGGATGTGTGGCGAAGGGGTTGCTCCTCACGAGCCACCGGGGCCCTGAGCCTCGGGAGGCTCTGGGGGTCCAGGCGGTTCCTCGAGGACCGTCTCCATCTCCGCCAGGACTGCGTGATGCCTGGCCTCCTGAGCCGCCAGGACGCTCCGCAGGTTGCGCTGGAAGGTGGCTGCCATGCTCGGCAGGCCGAATGGCATGCGAACATAGCTGTGAGGTGGGCCATCGCAATGTCCCGTGCGCGAAGGCCAGAAGAGCTCCTGAGATGCGGCCCTGTTGAGCCCTCGAATGTCGATGCAGATGCGCTGCCCGCCATCCTCGTCTGGATGGGGAGCCGCGCCAGGTGGGCGGTGATCGCCGCGCATGGCCCTTGCATCCTGCAGCTCCCGAGTGGTCTCAATGATGAACTCCTGAGCGTCGGTCGCTCCTCGCCCGGCGTCCTCCTGAGGGAAACGTGCCGCAAAGCACGCCTCCGCGTGGTGCCCGAGCGCCTCCCTCGTGACGTAGGCCAGGTTTGAGGCCCTCCAGAAGAAAGCCCTCGAGCCTTGCTCGAGGAGGGCGCCGGGCGCGCCTTCCTATGCGAGGGAGGGAGGCACCCCAGGTGCGGGCGCTGATCCTGGCATGGCACCGGCAGAGGTGTCGCTCCCCTACCTTGCGCGCCAAATGTTGGATTACGGGTTCTGGCAAAACCCTTGAGGTTCGAACACTGGGGTGCGCACGAAGATCTCTCCTCCCTCTAGCTCTCACTCTCACCACGATCTCAAGGCTCAGCGCGTCGAACTCACAGAACAAAGGGACACAAGATTTATACTGTTTCGGGCCACCGATGTGGTGTAATACCCTACTCCAGTGTGGTGTGGTGGATTGCCTCTTGGGCTGAGGATGAACAGTTACAAAGGGAAGAACAGCCTCCTAAGGAGAGGTGCTCTGGTGCTTGATGAGCTTGTGTGGTCGAGGGTGATCTGAATGATCTGTCCCCTTGCTAGGATGGTGGCTAGCCCTATTTATAGAGGACCTGGTCCTCTTCCCAAATATTGAGCGGGAAGGGATGCCACAATGGCCAAATTCGAAGGGATACAACTAGTACAGGTTATCCTGACTAAAGGTGGTCTTCGCCTGCCAAAGGCTCTGGTGGTGACACCGTCTTGGGATCCACAGTGACCTCCATCCTGGCGTCCTGCTGGTCTTGGTCTTGTTGCACCGATATGGAAACCTTTGCCTGATGCCTCGGGGCTCCTCGCCTATGCTTGCCTCTTTAGCACCAAAGAGGAAACGAGGACACTACGCACGCAGGCGCCCGCCTGGCCCCGATCGTCATGGCTTACGTCACAGGAACCTCGCGAGGTGCCCCTTGCCTTGATCTCTCCGCCCCTCGCGAGCCAGCCTGGTGAGGCTACCCCCGAGGAGGTCTTGTGTCGTCCGCCTCACGAGGCTTGGCCCCTCGTGAGGGTCTTGAGTGTTTGCTGGTGAAGATGGGCCGTACGGGGCCGCTGGTGGAGCCACGCTGTGGGCCGCACGCAGGCAAGTCTGGGGACCACAGTTCCCAGGACGCCAACACTTGCGGGCTGCGTGACCTCACTAGGGCGCTTCATCTCCAAGCTGGGGGAGCGCGCCCTGTCGTTCTTCAAGCTGATGAAGAAGAAGGGCCCGTTTGAGTGGACCCCGTAGGCCGACCTAGCATTTCAAGACCTCAAGAGATACCTGACCAACCCTCCGGTGATGGTGGCGCCTCGTCCCCTCGAGCCCTTGGTGCTTTACCTTGCCGCCACTCCCTACTCCGCCAGCGCGGCACTATTGGCGTTTCGGGAAGAGCGCCAGGCCAAGAGTCCGCCGCGCCGTGTCGCACCTCCAGCCGGGGCGATACGGCACCGAGAGGATACCGCAAGGGCTGCAACGACACCAACGAATGATCAGGCCCGGCAACGCGGCGTTCTCGGGCCTGCAGAGGCCCCAATGGATGACCAGGCTCCTGAGGACCCATCACCTCAGGAGATGCCCCAACCTCCAGCATACGCAGGCTCCATCGACGCTCCCACCCTCGTCGAGCACCTAGTGTACTTCGTCAGCACGGTACTGTGGAATGCGAGGGCATGGTATCCCATGCCACAGAAGCTTCTGCTTGCGCTCCTAGTGGCCTCACGCAAGCTGCGCCACTACTTCCAAGGCCACCCGATCAAAGTCGTCTCAGCTTACCCACTGGAGAGGGTTCTCCGGAGCCCTAATACCGCGGGAAGGGTCGCCGAGTGGAACATCGAACTCCAGGCATTTCAGCTCAAGTTCAGCACGACCAGGGTCATCAAGGGGCTGCCCTAGGCGACTTCGTGGCCGAGTGGACCGACGTCCCGGAACCTGAAGATAGCAGGAGCCTATCTCTCTCGCTAGGAAGTGAAGCACCAGATGGTTGGGTCATGTACTTCGACGGTGCCTTCGCATGCCAAGGCGCGGGGGCTGGAGCCGTGCTCATCTCGCCCACCCAAGATAAGCTCTACTACGCCGTGTAACTCTGCTTCCGGCGGGGCGAGAAGGTCTCCAACAACATTGCAGAATACGAGGGGTTGATTGCCGGCCTCAAGGCCGACGTGGCCTTGGGGGTAAAGTGTCTCACCATCAAGGGCGATTCGCAACTCCTCGTCAACTTCTCCAACAAGGTGTACGAGCTAAAGGACGAGCACATGGAAGCATACCTCGCGAAGGTGCGCAAGATGGAGAAGAAATTCTTGGGCCTGGAGCTGCAGCATGTGCCTCACGGCACGAACAAGGAAGCCGACGACATCGCCAGAAGGGCATCCAAGTGCCTGCCCCAGGATCCCGGCGTCTTCGAGGAGCGGCTTTTCAAACCGTCAGCAGCACCCCCATCTGCGCGGCTGGTGTCACCTTAGGAGGAGCTCCCCCAACCGCCAGCCTCGAGAGCCCCAGCCTGTGGCCCAACCACAGGAGCACGCCTGCTCCTGGCACTCGAGCCTCGGGAGGGGTGCTGGACGGAGGAGTTCAAGGCGTACCTGACACGAGGGACGCTTCTGGAGAAAGAGGAGGACGCGGAGCGCGTGGCCCGGCAGGCTACGGCATACTACATCCAGGATGGTGAGCTATATAAAAAGCGACCAAATGATATTTCCTTACGATGCATCTCCAGGGAGAAGGGGAACGAGTTGCTAGCTGACATACACGACGGAGGCTGTGGGCACCACTCGTCGTCACATACCCTTGTTGGAAAGGCGTTCCGTAGCGGATTATACTGGCCCACGGCGCTCAACGACGCGACCGAGCTGGTGAGGTCCTGCGAGGCCTGCTAATTCCATGCCAGGCTGATCCACCAGCTAGCCCAGGGCCTCCAGACTATCCCACTCTCATGGCCATTCACGGTCTTGGGGCTGGACATCTTGGGTCCATTCTCGCGAGCGCCTGGGGGCTACCGCTACCTCTACGTCGCCATCGACAAGTTCACCAAGTGGGAAGAGGTGGAAACCGTCCGCACCATCCCAGCCGGGTCGGCAGTTAAGTTCATCAAGGGCGTTGTGAGCTGGTTCGAGATCCCTAACCACATCATCGCCGACAACGGCTTGCAGTTCACTAGCAACCTCTTCAACACATATTGTGCTAACCTTGGAATGCAGATCTGCTACGCTTCGGTGGCACACCCCAGGAGCAATGGCCAAGCAGAACGCGCCAACGCGGAGGTCCTGAGGGGCCTCAAGCCCAGGACCTTCAAGAAGAAGGTCGAGGCCTACGGCAGGGGCTAGCATGACGAGCTCCAGTCCGTGTTGTGGTACATCTGCACCACCGCCACCAAGCCAACAGGCGAGACCCCGTTCTTCCTCGTCTACGGAGAACAAGCGGTTCTCCCTCACGAGGTCAGGCATCGCTCCGCACGGGTCCTGGCGTTTGATGAGACGTAGCAAGACGCCATGCGGGGGATGGACCTAGTGCTAGGGGAGGAACGTCGTCATGAAGCCCCACTCCGAGCGGCAAGATACCAGCAGGCGCTGCGACGGTACCACTGTCACAGCATCCGCTCCAGGACGCTCGAGGTGGGTGATCTCGTCCTGAGGCGGGTGCCCTCCAGGGAAGGGCTGCACAAGCTCTCGCCCATGTGGGAGGGCCCATTTTGGATCGCCCGCGTGTCCAGGCCTGGCTCCGTCTTTGGAGGCGGGGCGAGGATCCCCATCGAGCGCTGGAACATCCAGCACCTCCAGAAGTTCTACCCATGAAGCAATGCCCAGTGCCTGTGAAGGTCTCCGATCGTGACACTCTCACGTAATAATGAGTGGGGCTGTACACGCCCCGGAATCTCCGGAGTGCCGCCCTCGGGCCTCGGGGGCTCCCTCCCACGTCCTAGTGGCAGCACTTAGCTCCGCGCTGGTGAGAAGACTAGACTAGGTGCCGGACGCGGTTGTTCATTTGCTTTCCATAGTTGGCTTGCCTCTCTTTGATGGAAAATTTGAATTCTGGTGTTTCTCGTAGCCTCGTTCGATTCCCTTTTCTCTCTGTTTCTTTCCTCGGTTCTCTGTTTTGCCCGACACTCTCCCTCGCACGCCTCGCGAGGGGGCTGGACGAGAGACACGCGCATTGCGCTTCCCTTGGCCTTCGCAAGGCACCCTCGTCCGAGCTCACGACCGGTGCATCCCTTTTCAGGTCTGTGCCCCACGGGCATTGCGACGTGGTGCGCTGGGCCATGACAGGCCACGCCTGGGGCCCCAAGCAAGGTAGGATAAGGGTTTCTTAACGAACTTTTGCAGTATCTCGATACCTCCCAAGTCCGCAGCAGGGAGGTCTCATCAGGTGTCGGGAGATGCGCGCCTCACAAGGTGGAAACGGCTTCAGACGCATCGTGCTAAGTTATCCTTAAATAAGCTCTGCCTACGTGAAACACTGATGCCCCAGCACAACTCAGAAGTGATAAACATAGCGGAAGGCAGGAAAAGCGTTACGGTTCATCATACGCCCCGCGGGGCCCCATACTTGTTTCTTGTGATGCAGGGAGAAAAGAAAAGGAAAAACAGGCAAAAGCAGCCCCTACGTCCGCGACTACTCCCAAGAACCAGCTCTGAACGCTTCCCCAAGCTCAGCCGAAGCCCTCCTCGCGCTTCACTGGGTAGTGACGACGGGACGACTGATACGTCTCCAACGTATCTATAATTTTTTTATTGTTCCATGCTATTATATTATCCATCTAGGATGTTTTATAAGCATTTATATGCTATTTTATATGATTTTTGGGACTAACCTATTAACCTAGAGCCTAGTGCGAGTTTCTATTTTTTTCTTGTTTTTGAGTATCGTAGAAAAGGAAAACCAAACGGAGTCCAATTGACCTGAAATTTCACAGAGATTATTTTTGGACCAGAAGAAGCCCACGGAATATCGGAGATGGGCCAGAAGAGTCCCGAGGCACCCACGAGGGTTGAGGGCGCGCCCTGCCCCTGGGCGCGCCCCCTACCTCGTGGCCCGCCTCGGAGACCCCCCTGACTTGTTCCTGATGCCAAAACCTCTTATATATACCCAAACTTCCAGAACATAACCTAGATCGGGAGTTCCGCCGCCGTAAGCCTCTATAGCCACCAAAAACCAATCGGGAAGCTGTTCCGGCACCCTGCCGGAGGGGCGATCCCTCACCGGTGGCCATCTTCCTCATTCCGGCGCTCTCCATGACGAGAAGGGAGAGTTCACCCTCGGGGCTGAGGGTATGTACCAGTAGCTATGTGTTTGATCTCCCTCTCTCTCTCTCGTGTTCTTGATTCGGCACGATCTTGATGTATCACGAGCTTTGCTATCATAGTTGGATCTTATGATATTTCTCCCCCTCTACTCTCTTGTAATGGATTTAGTTTTCCCTTTGAAGTTATCTTATCAGATTGAATCTTTAAGTATTTGAGAACACTTGATGTATGTCTTGAATGTGCTTATCTGTGGTGACAATGGGATATTCATGTGCTCTACTTGATGTATGTTTTGGTGATCAACTTGCGGGTTCAGTGACCTTGTGAACTTATGCATAGGGGTTGACACACGTTTTCGTCTTGACTCTCCGGTAGAAACTTTGGGGCACTATTTGAAGTTCTTTGTGTTGGTTGAATAGATGAATATGAGATTGTGTGATGTATATCGTATAATCATACCCACGGATACTTGAGGTGACATTGGAGTATCTAGGTAACATTAGGGTTTTGGTTGATTTGTGTCTTAAGGTGTTATTCTAGTACGAACTCTAGGATAGATCGAATGGAAAGAATAGCTTCGTGTTATTTTACTACAGACTCTTGAATAGATCGATGAGAAAGAATAACTTTGTGGTGGTTTTGTACCCTACAATAATCTCTTCGTTTGTTCTCCGCTGTTAGTTACTTTGGAGTGACTCTTTGTTGCATGTTGAGGGATAGTTATATGATCCAATTATGTTATTATTGTTGAGAGAACTTGCACCAGTGAAAGTATGAACCCTAGGCCTTGTTTCGAAGCATTGCAATACAGTTTGTGCTCACTTTTATCATTAGTTACCTTGCTGTTTTTATATTTTCATATTACAAAAACCTATATCTACCATCCATATTGCACTTGTATCACCATCTCTTCGCCGAACTAGTGCACCTATACAATTTATCATTGTATTGGGTGTGTTGGGAACACAAGAGACTCTGTGTTATTTGGTTGCAGGGTTGTTTGAGAGAGACCATCTTCATCCTACGTCACCCACGGATTGATAAACCTTAGGTCATCCACTTGAGGGAAATTTGCTACTGTCCTACAAACCTATGCACTTGGAGGCCCAACAACGTCTACAAGAAGAAGGTTGTGTAGTAGACATCAACGACCCGCCACCGTCCTTGAAGCGAGCCCGGCGACGGGGTGGTTGGTCGTAGCCTCCGCTTTTGAAGCTTTCACCGGAGGAGGAACCGCCACTGCTAGACGAGCCGCGGCCATCACCGAGGGCGAGATCGCCCTCGTCCTCGTCGCGCCCGTTGCCAAGGCCGAGCACTTCGTCGCCGTCGCTGTCTTCAGGGAAGCACCTGGCACGGTGACCGTCTTCCTCGAACACCCTCCCGAAGAGGGTCGCGGCACCGTCGTACTTGAAGTGGAAGGTGCACTGCCCGTTTAGACCGCGAGCGCGGGCAATCGTCTGCCAGCCGCGGGCTAGGGCTACGTTGCCCGCGACGGAGATCTCCACCGCGACCCACGAGCACTTGCTCAAGCAGCCGTCCGCCTGCAGTGTAAGTGCATCTAGTGCCCCTTAGTGATTTTGGTGTATTGAAGACTTATAGGTTAAGTAACTAATGTGTTTGTGAGTGTACACAGGTCTATAAGTCTATGAGGAGTTTGATATTCTGAGAGAAAGTCGACCCTAAAATGAAGTTCTTCATCGAAGACTTTGATATTTTGAAGACTTTACGAAGACTTTGAAAGTGAAGAAATTGGTGTGACCTTGAAGACTTGGTATTCATTTGAGGAACATGAAGCGTGAAGACTTTTGTTTTCGTAGTTTCATTTTCTCTTTCTTGAGTCATAGGAAACACCGTCTTTGTTAAAGGGGGTCGAGGAAATACTAAGGAAAAATTTCCATGTGATGCTCAACTCAAAATCCTACACCTACCAATCCCTTGAGTGAAGCCTTTGGAAATCTCATACTGATTCAGTCAATTTCTTGATGTGAGACGAAGCTCTTACGGTCATTGAGAATTTGTTCGGCGAGGAGTTAAAATTCGCCAGTCTTGGATTGCCTACGATGAGGAACATGATAGCCCCGAGGAATTTGATGTTCAAATTCCCGACCGTTCTTGTCTTGCTTGACTGTCCCAAAATATCTTATCCACCTAACGGTCATATCATTGAAGGGCATTTATGTCTTATCATGTCGGGCTGCTCCTAGGCTATAAATAGCCGCCCCTACAACCACTAGCTGGTTGGCTGCTCCGAAGAACTTGACACTTGTCATTTGAGAGCAACCCATCCTCTGAGGACTTTGAGCGAAAATCATCAAGTGAGGAAAACCCAAAACCAAACCCTACAAACCCAAAGTGATTGAGCATCATCAAGAAATTGATCCTGCGTGGATCCGGCGCTTATTACCTTTGAAGACTGTGCTTCTTCCAGACGGTTAGGCGTCATGGTCTAGAAACATCCAAGAGGAATTGTGGATCGCCGAGTGACCAAGTCTGTGAAGGTTTGGAAGTCGCTGAAGACTTACCACGAGTGATTGGGCGAGGTCTGTGTGACCTTAGTTCAAGGAGAATCGATGAGGACTTGGTGTCTGAGCTGCGTGCTCAGCGACTTGGGTGTCCGGGACTGTGTCCTCAAGTTTAAATACTCAACCGCTCCAACCAGATGTACAAGCCGAGACAGCAGTTGGAACTGGTCTACCAAATCATTGTCTTCACCAACCTAACTAGTTCTATTTCCTAAACCCTTTCATTTCCTCATTCTTTGTGTTGAGTGTTTGTTCATATCTGTGTTTGAAGACTTTGGTGAAGACTTTCTCAATTTCCTCAGTTCAATTTCTTGATCTGTTTGTCTTCATCTTGTGTTATCCTGTGATTACGCTTTACATGCCACTGTGATTGTCTTCATTTCATCATGATGACTATGCTTGTAATCTGTTATGCTTACTTCGAGTACTTATTCCGCTGCAAGTAGTTCTTTGCTAAGGAATTTCCTCACCGCAAATTCCTCGTTGAAGAATTCATAAAATCGCCTATTCACCCCCTCTAGTCGATATAGCGACTTTCAATTGGTATCGAGCAAGGTACTCCTTGTTACGTGTGATTTTGGTTTAACCACCGGAGTTTTAGTTATGTCGACCACGGTATGATCAAGGTCTCGGCAGGTGTCCTACCTTCGATGGGACGGATTACCCCTCTTCGAAGAACAAAATGCGAATGCATCTTGAAGCAATTGACAATGATCTCTGGTATATTGTGACAAAAGGTGTTTCCTCAGTCACACCTTCTCTGAATGATGCTGATGTGAAGAGATTCAAGCAACTCGATTCTCAAGCGAAGAATATCATATGTGGCCATCTGAGCAAAGGTCAATATGGAAGAGTGAGTGCTTTGGAATCTGCCAAACTCATACAGGACGAATGTCAAAAGTAAATGAAGGTGTCTCAACTCAGTGTGACTCTCGAGTTGATGTTCTTCGGAATCTCTTCAACCGCTTCAAAAGACTCGACAACGAAAATGTTCAACAAACCTTCGGTCGCCTCACTGACATCTCAAATGAGCTTCAAGCACTTGGTGCCACTGACATCACCGACCATGAGGTGGTGAAGAAATTGTTAAGATCGCTTGATTCCTCATTTGATACTCTGGCACTGATGATACAAGAACGAGCTGACTACAAGTCTCTTGATCCTGCCGATATCCTCGAAGGCTAAATACTCACGAGTTCCACTTCTTTGAAAGAGATCTCTATGGTTACGGCTATGAAAAAACACGTGCCACGAAGGCCAAGGCAGTCCGAATCTGAGAGTGAAGACTACGGTAGTAGCCTTGGAGATCCTGAAGAATTTGGCGAGAGCTAGCACTTTCGTGAAGAAATTCCAGAAATTCTCAAGGCGTGGTCGCTTTGGAAAATCCTCAAGAAGCGTGATTCCTCATCTAGTGACTATAAGAGAAGACTTTGTCACAAATGCAAGAAGCCTGGTCACTATATCCAAGATTGTCCTCGATGGGAAAAGGAATTAAAGAAGAAGAAACACAAGGATTACAGTTCTGATGATGCAAAGAAGAAGAAGAAATCATCGAAATCTTCATCATCAAAATCCTCAAAACCTTCTTCTCACAAGAGGAGCAGCTCCAAAAAGGCTCGGGCATTCATTGGCAAGGAAATGGACTCTGAAGCTGAATCTGAGGAACATGAGGAAGAGGAGGAGTCTAAAGAATCCGAATCTGGTGTGGCTAGTCTGGCTCTTGCTACTGCTTTTGTTAGCAAGTCCATCATCAACACTGAAGAAACTGACTCCGCCGACAAGCCTGATGAGGATGATGATGACTATGCTTCCACCTATTGCTTCATGGCAAAAGGTGCTAAGGTGCTAAATTTCACCTCCTCTGAATCTAGTGAAAATGAATCTGATGAGGATCTCAAGCCCAGTTACTCAAAACTTGCTAAGATAGCTATAAAACAACAAAGGTCTTTTGAGAAGGTTCAAAACATGCTAGATAAGAGTGATGATATGTTAGGTGAAGAAATGGATCGCACTCAAGCCCTGACTGAAAATCTTCAGAGACTTCAGTCTAGGCTTGACAACATTCAAGGTCATCATAACACTCTCTTATCTGATCATGAGAAACTTTCTTATGAATTTCTTCAAAGAAAGCAAGATCTTGAGAAGCTAAGAGCGAGTTATGAAGATCTTCAGAAGGAGCGTGATTCATTACTTGCTCAACAAATCAGCGCTTCTCAAGAAGAATTTGTTCCTCCATGCTTAAAGTGCATTGAGCGTGAATCGCTAATTCTTCACCGAATGTTCAAATGCTTCAACTGTTACAAATTCTTCACTTGCCTCTCGCTATCACTAATTCCTCATCCGAGGACATTGCTAGTATCCTTGACGATGCAGATCGAAGGAATTGTACATGACAGGCATGTACAAAAGCCTCAAAGGGCATCGACTCTTTGTGATGTGCTTAAAAGCAGATCCTCAATAGGAACCCTAGGAAAGAGGGTATTGCCTTTGAGAGGAAACTCAATGCTGATTGAACGTATTGGAAGCCCGAGCGGATCCCAAAACCTCATGGGTTGCTGCAAAGGACCTCCAGATTGATCCATCTACCTTATCTGGCTTTACGTGTGAATTTCCTCATTCTGCCGATGAGTCATTTGACTCCAACTATAAACTGTTCAAGAATCAGAATGGTGAAGTATTTGCTAGATATGTTGGTACTAACTGCAGGAACGGTTCCCCTATGAAGAAAATCTGGGTTCCCAAGAAGTTCCTTGAAAATCTTCAGGTGAATGTCCTCATGACACCACCAGTGAAGAATAGGAACCCCAGATCAAATTCTTCATATGGATCCAAGTCCTCATACGGACCAAATTCCTCACGTGGATCAAATTCCTCAAAAGGATCAAAGTCCTCATATGATTATCATCGTGCTAACAACTCTGTTTCGCAGGGTAGAGCTAAGGGCTATGAATATGTGCATTACTCTTCAAATCAATATGTTCCTAAGTCCTCGAAGAATTTCTCTGCTTATTCATATGCTTACCCTAACCCCTCTTATGTGAAACGAAATGGTTTGGCTTCCATGCCACCATTCTCGTATGGTGCTCGCAGAGTGATGAACTCTTTGCCACCCCTTCAAATGTGGGTGGTGAAGAAAAAGAACTAATCTCTTCTGCAGGGTCAGGTCTCCAGACGTGCCTAACGTCTGAAGAATTTGCTGGGGACCTGACAAAATTGCCTGAAAGGACGCAGGCTAATCATGATGAAATGAACTTTCATTTCACACGTCCTCATACTGCTTATTTGAATACTGACTGATGAAATTCATCTGATGAACTTGATATCATATTCTTCACTGATGAAGTATATGAGATCGTAAGTAGTACTAATTCATCTGCAGGATGATCAACCCAAAGCCACCGAGTGGGTTCTCGATAGTGGATGTACAAATCACATGACCGGTGACAAGAATCTATTGATGGATGCTCCTTATCACCGCTCACATCTGAAGCATATCATCTTTCTTGACAAAGGCAAAAGTCGTATTGGGTCTTGGTAAGGTTGCTATTTCTAAGGACATGCACATGGACAAAGTCTTGCTTGTTGAGTCCTTAGGATATAACCTCATGTCGATCTCAATGCTTTGTGATCTTGATATGGTTGTTATCTTTGGCAAGTATCGTTGTGTTGTGATTATGGAAGTGACAATTCCAAAGTCTTCAAGGCTTTAGGAGAGGAGACTTGTACATTGTTGACTTTTCACAGACCACAACCAGCCATGTGCCTACTTGCAAAAGCTTCGAAGGCTGGCTATGGCATCGACGACTTGGTCACGCAGCATGAGGAATTTGCACACGCCATGCGAAGAAGAAGCATGTCATTGGCATTGAGAATGTCAAATTCCTCAAGGATCACCTATGCGAGCTGTGAAGCTGGAAAAATGACCAAGGCCAAGCATCCAGCGAAGACTATCATGACCACTACTCGCCCCTTCGAATTGCTTCACATGGACCTCTTTGGTCCCAATCATTACTCAGCTGCCACTAATGATGCATCTCTTTATGGCTTTGTTATTGTTGATGATTACTCTTGTTACACAAGGGTACACATTGTTACTTACAAAAATCAAGTGCAGGAAATCTTCAAACGATTTTCCTCGAGGGCTTCAACCAACTTTGGTGTGAAGATCAAACACATCAGGAGTGACAATGGAACCGAGTTCAAGAATTCCGGTCTTGATGACTATCTTGATGAACTTGATATTAATCATGAGTTATCTGCTCCTTATACTCCTCAGCAAAATGGCGTCGTGGAGCGCAAGAACAGAACTCTTGTTGAGATGGCTCGCACTATGCTTGATGAATACAAAACGCTCGGTCGCTTCGGATTGAAGCAATTGACACTGCGTGCCACATCATCAACAGAGTATATCTTCACAAATTCTTCAAGAAGACTGCCTATGAACTCCTCACCGACAAGAAACCTAATGTAAGTTATTTCAAAGTCTTGATTGCTAAATGCTGGATTAGAGATCCTCACCACAACTCTAAATTTGCACCAAAGCACATGAAGGTTTTATGCTTGGTTACGGAAAGGACTCGCACACCTACGAGTCTTCAACATCGCTCTTCACAAGATTGTTGACATCAGTAGATGTGCGGTTCGATGAAACTAATGGCTCGCAAAGAGAGCACCTACCTTCATGTTAGACGAACCAGCACCGAGGATTCTATCAGTTCAAGGCAACCGAGGATGTCATCCCTCTCAAGAAACTGCTGAAGAATTCATTCCTATACGCCAAGAACGCCGAAATGATGCACTGAAGATAATGCTGAAGAAAATGGTGCTGAGGAAAATGATCAAATTCCTCGACAACAACCAGCTCATCCTCGCGTTGCAAAAGAAGTGCAAGTTGACAAGATCATCGATGACATTGAAGCGCTAGGTCCTCTCACACGCTCAAAAGCTTCACATTTATCTAACTTTTGTGGGCACTATGCTTTTGTCTCTATCACAGAGCCCACTAAGGTAGATGAAGCGTTTACGAGCCGGAGTGGATTCAGGCCATGCAAGAAGAATTACATCGATTCGAGCTCAACAACTTCGGGAACTGGTCAAACGTCCGAGATCCTCGCAAGCATAATATCATTGGCACAAAGTGGATCTACCGCAACAAGCAAGATGAAAATGGTCTTGTGGTGAGGAATAAGGCACGACTAGTAGCTCAAGGCTACACGCAGGTTGAAGGAATTGATTTCGATGAAACCTTTGCACCTGTTGCTAGACTTGAGCCTATTCGCATATTACTCGCCTATGCTAACCATCACAATATCACTTTATATCAAATGGATGTGAAAAGTGCATTCCTCAATGGTAAGCTTGAGGAAGAAGTATATGTTGCTCAACCCCCAGGTTTTGAAGATCCCAAGAATCCTGACAAAGTCTTCAGACTAAATAAGGCCCTCTATGGCCTCAAGCAAGCCCCTCGGGCGTGGTATGATACATTGAAGGAATTCTTTGTGAAGAATGGCTTCACACCCGTTCACTCGACCCTACTCTCTTTACTAAATCTTATGATGGTGAACTTTTGTGTGCCAAATATATGTTGATGATATTATCTTTGGCTGTCTTGACCAACGTTATAGTGATGAATTTGCCTATATGATGAGTGAAGAATGTCAAATGTCTATGATGGGAGAGTTGAAATTCTTCTTAGGTCTTCAAATTAAATCAACAACACAATGGCATATTCATATCTCAGAGAAATACCTCAAAGATGTCCTGAAGAAATTTGGCATGCAAGATTGCAAAGGTGTCAAAATTCCTATGCCCACAAATGGCCATCTATGCACTGATGAAAATGGTATTGACTTCGATCACAAGGTATACCGCTCCATGATTGGTTCTTTATTGTACCTATGTGCATCTAGGCCAGATATAATGCTTAGTGTTTGCATGTGTGCCCGATTTCAAGCTACATCGAAGGAATCACACCATAAGGTTGTGAAACATATTCTTCTATATCTAGCTCACACACCAACACTAGGATTATGGTACCCCAAGGGCTCTACTTTTGATCTCATTGGATATTCGACTCGACTATCTTTGGTGATCGTGTGGACCGCAAGTCAACATCTGGTACTTGTCATTTCCTCGGACGATCTTTGGTCTGTTGGTCCTCGAAGAAACAGAACTGCGTATCACTGTCCACTGCGGAAGCTGAATACATTGCTGCTGGCTCGTGTTGTGCTCAATTGCTGTGGATGAAGCAAACCCTCAAGGACTACGGCATTAACGTGAAGAATGTGCCTCTCTATTGTGACAATGAGAGTGCCATCAAGATTGCTCACAACCCAGTTCAGCACTCGAAGACAAAGCACATTCAAATTCGTCATCATTTTCTTCGTGATCATGTGTTGAAGGGCGACATCTCGATCGAGCACGTGAAGACTGAAGAACAGCTAGCTAATATCTTCACTAAGCCCTTGGATGAGAAGAGATTTAGCAAGTTGCGGTGTGAGCTAAATATCTTAGAATCTTCGAACGTTCTTTGAAAAAGACACACATCCTAACACTTATGCAAAATTGATGACTTAGATGTGCAACACATGAAGAAACGTTTTCTTCAATCAATGAAGAATAACACTCTAAGTGTGAAGAAATTAATGAAGAATTTGATT
This sequence comes from Aegilops longissima, assembly GCA_021605205.1. Classification (NCBI taxonomy): domain Eukaryota; kingdom Viridiplantae; phylum Streptophyta; class Magnoliopsida; order Poales; family Poaceae; genus Aegilops; species Aegilops longissima. Next base: position 302,305,161 of record CM038677.1, read on the forward strand.
CTCGAACCCTCGACAATTGTACGCGTGTCTGAAATCATCATTCTTATACTGTGGGTCACGCCACCACCAAAGTTGAAAATCTTCAATTTGAGTTTTTTTCTCGCTTTGAAATTCTTCGCTTTTCAAATTCTTCAACTTTGCAAAATCTTCACTGTTTTAAATCGTTTTCTTCATTGGCTATATATATATATATATATATATATATATATATATATATATATATATATATATATATATATATATATATATATATATATATATATATATATATATATGTTTATGTCCTCTACAAGATTCACTTATAGCTATTTCTTCAAGTCGTTTTTCCTGCTAAGTGAATGTGATCGACCTTCCCCTCTATGCTATACTCAACCCAATCTATTCACAAATTCTTCATGTGCGTTCTACTTTGAAACTCGTTCAAAATCTTCACTGTGTCCTTGACAGCTGAAGAAATTGCAACGGAACATTAAAACTGATCTTATCCAAATCTTCGCTTTTACCGCTCAAACCGTTCCGCATCCCACGATGCATTACTTTATTCACCCACGATCGTACACGATCTCCACTACACAGTACGTGGGTGACACATGTCGTGAGAAGGGAAATGGTCAGGGGCATGTTCGTCCTAAATCTTCGGGCGATCCGTTTTTCACCGCGTCTATAAATACCCCTCTCTCCCTTCCTCACTCTTTTACTCTCGCCGATCTCTCTCCCGCTCGAGCTCCTCAAACCCTAGCGCCGCCGCTACTCCATCGTCGCCGGTGAGGAAAAGCTTCACTGCCTTGACCTCGTCGCCGACGTACTCGCGCCGACCGCGGAAATCTTCACTCCGCCGTCGCCGTAGCTGTCTTCCTCCGCCAAGTTAGGGCGTGGAAGATCTGAACGGACGAACTTCTCAACTGTTCTTCTCAGTTAAATCGTGTTCTTCACTTGGTAATTAAAAGTTACTTTTATTACTCGCTTTTGATTCTCAAATCTTCTTCAAATTCTTCAAAGGTGTTTATTCTTCAAATCTTCACACATATGAACACCTCAAATCTCTTGATTCGCTTCTCTAAGCAATGATTTTCTTCAAGATTCCTCAATTGTGTGGATCTTCGATCTATACAACTCGAACCTAAGACAAAGAACGCTTAGTGAAATTCTTCAAGGCTCATCTGGTCAAAATCCTCAAAACTTGTTCTTTTGAAAACCTTACGAGAACGATATGACCTCTCCAAATTCCTCGCAACTATACTCTGTTCACAGGTACAAATGTCCGCTTTGAATCACTAGGTTCTCATCAACTTAACTCATTTGCAGCGTTCCTCGAAGAAAAACTGCACACTTCTTCAGAGAACTCAATTGTTCAATTTCCTCAATCAAGAAAATGGCGACGGTAAGAAGCCACGAAGGAGGAAAGAAACTTGAGGTTATGACAGCGTTTGAAATCCACGAGGAAATATATGCTGACTATCGCACACCGGATGAAGAAAGCAAAATCAACGCAAGGTGCGATTCGGAAGATTGAACGGAGATGGGCACGGGAATGGAGGGAATATAGATATGTAACTCCTAAGTACATGAAGAAATTCGCTCTTAATCCTCCATGCCCAAGAGCTCCTTTGGCACCTGGCCAAATAGCTGATCCCACTAGCATCAAACGAGGTGAGGACTTTCCTGATGAATGGGCTAAACATCAAGCAAAATTGGCAAAGCAAGCAAAGGAGGCAGTGAAGAAATTCAATGAGGATTTTGCCGCTGCTACTGCCACCGAGGTCTCGGTCAAACCTAGGAAATCCATGCAAAAGAAGCCTGCTCATAAGCCAAGTGCTTCATCATCTGCGCCCTCACGGCCAAGTTCCTCAGCAGCACCTTCCAAGCAATTTCCTCACACTGCTGCCATTCCACCAAAGTCCTCAACAGCTCCGTCAAAACCTTCAGTTCCTGTGCACCTAGCTACATGCCAAAGGACTGCTGGCTTTTCAATTGCCTCAGGCATTTCTGCAAGTTCCTCAGTTGCTCCCATTTCATCATCTGGCCCGACTCAGCTGAAGACCAAAGCAACAGCTGGACGAGGTCCTCGGCCTAGCCCAAAGAAGAAACTGGTTGCATTCCATGTACCATCTGATGATGAAGCATCTGATGAAGAACTTGCGGAAATCATCAGAGACCGTCAAGTAAAGGCCGCTAGAGCCAAAGGTACATCTGTGCCACTGCTATTGGACCCGAAGAAAGTCCTCGACTTTATTGATCTCTCGCACAATGATCCCAACACCCTCCGCTCGACCTTCATTTGACACCGGACAAAGTCATATGTTGACTCACTTCATCGCTGAAGAAAATGGAAGTTTGAGAAGGCAAGGGAAATCAAAAGGCTCAATACAGGAAGGAGAAGTTCTGAAGAAAACGTTGTCAAGATGACACCGAGGAGCTTCTCAAGTCCAAACTGAAATTCAAAACCTCAAAGAAAAACTTGATACATACTATGCTGATTGGCAAGGAGCCAAGGTCGATTCACAACTGACGAAGAAATTCACAAATGTTGCTGTCCCAATGCAACATGAGATTCCTCAGCCGGAGCCTCTGCTCACCCTCTCAAGAAAATGCCAGACCACCGATGACGTTCAGCCTGCCGATGAAAATGCTGACTCGGGGCTGATGATCCCATTCCACCACCGAAGAAATTGCTGTGGCACCCACTAGTGGTGCACTGAAGAAATTGCTCAAGACAGGGAACTGCATCGCTTGCTCTCAAGAAACTGAACCAAATTCCTCGGCTCCTCCTGCGCCAACTCCAACTCCAATTCTTCCATCCGCTTCTAATGTGAAGAACACCAAGGCTGCGAGCGAGCTGCTGTGTGAAGAAAAGGAAAGCATCGATTCGTCAGATTCTTCGCTGCAAAGAAAATGAAGCCAATGACCAGCTCATTGAAAATCCAATTGATGCTGTTCCAATTTCCTCCATACCTTCAAAGGAAGTTGTTCCTTTTGGAGAAGACTACGAGATCCCAATCGGATCCGATGAAGAACATCACCGCTGCTTCGTCGAGCAGGTTGATGAAGAAATTGAAGTGGATGCCATCCCTTCAACCCCGCTTATTCCTCACCAGACTATGAAATTCCTCAGTGGTGCCGAGAAATTGAAGATGAAGATGTGGATATTGGATGCACCACGCCAGTGATCAATGATGACTTTTGGGAAAGTCAGCATCCCAATACTCCTCTCTTCACCCGCTCAACAGATTCCTCGGTCCCTGCACAAACAGTCCAAATGGACTCAAGAAAATCAACCCACTGGTTCTATGCATGAAGAAATTCCAGCCACTAGTGTCGATGAAATTGCTGCCGCCGCTAATCCTCGATCGCACTGTTGAGGAACAAGAAATTCCTCACCAAGAACCTGAACTTACTATTCCCGAGGTGGTGATGCAACTCATCGACACCCTCTGCCCAAGCAAAAGAATCCGTTTTCAAGCAAGCAAAAGTTCAAGGCTGAAGATTTCTTTGCCGAGCACGTGTTCTTCATCGAATATAATCCATATGATTACGCTCGCATTAGGAAGAGGCGTTTACGACTGCCACCAAGCCAACTTCTATTCCTCGGTGTTTTCAACAAGGAAAAATCTTCGATCATGCTCATATTCCTCATGTGGATATGGAGTCGCTGCCGAGCTTTGAGCCATCCTCGGTGTTCTTCACGACGCAGGACTTCTAAATTTCTGCACTGATATCTGTGACTGGAATGAAGAACTAATTCTTCAGTTTTATGCAACGCTCCACATCACTAGAGACGCTGAAGATGTGCACTCATGGGTCTTAGATTGGATGACTGAAAATACTCACTACAAGGCACCAAAGAATCGAATTGCTTCGTGCCCTACCACTCGATCCTCCACTTGATGGTGCACGTCGATTCTCGACGAAAAAGAGCTTTCAGATCACTATATGCAAGTCTTGATGAAGCCTTTGAAGCCAAGGCAGGCCCCAAGAACCAAATTCCTCGTCAAGGAATTATTATATGTGCCTCGGATCGTCTATCGATTCGGCGAAGACTATGAGTCCTATCAAAGGCCACGACTCGAACGATGAAGAAGTCGTTGGCATCATGAAGAATATGCTTTTCAACATCATCCATGGCGTTCCCGTCAACTTCCATGATTTCTTCATGAGGACTCTGGCAAACATTGCTATGTCACCATTTGAGCTGAAGCCTTATGCGCCTTGGATTATGCGATTCATCAGGTCAAGATCTTCACTCAATTAGAAGGCTGATACTTTGAACCACTGCAGCTACTTGCCCCCGATTGAAGTCCTCAAACGGACCTTTACCTCACCGATGACAAGGGCAAGGCTATGCTGTGATCGATGAAGGCATTCGCCCATTGGATGGGCAGTTTAGCAGCAGCATCCTACTCCACCAATGATGACTCGCCACACATGACTCAGCCGCAAATACCTCGGTCAAGCAAAGTCCTCAAGCTATCGCACACTGTGGTGATGATCGATCGTGAGTTACTCCTCGCCTTCATCGGAAGGTTGATCGTAATCATAAATGGGTCAAGCGTCGCTTTGGTACTCTTCTTTACAACATGACATCAACACACAATGCGGTGAAGAAAACCACTACTACCTCCATGAAACCTTCAAGTGCACTGGCTATTCTTTCACATGTCTACAAAGAAGAAGAACTGACTTCAATGGGTCTCAAGGAAGAATTTGACTGGTCTGCACCTCCTCCGAAGAAATTCAAGAAGGTCAAAGTTCCTTCCTTGGTGGCCAGCTCCTATTCTTCATCTCGCGACACTGATGAAAATGAAGATTTGGAAGATACCGCGGCTGGTCCTACTTCAAGAAACAACCCCGACAATGCTGGCGCTCCGTCTTCAACTTGAAATTCTTCAAGAGCGTTAGTCCTCAGTTTCGATCCTTTTGGTCATTCAATGACAAAGGAGGAGAAATTTGAGTTAGTCTTCAAGCGGGTCTAGTTTTTGTTTATATACAGTATTTTATTAAGTTACAACTCTCGTTCTTCTGAAACCTTTTATTGGATCGAGTTGTGATCTTAAACCCGATGGTGCTTTGATACTTTTGATGCATTATGCTCTTGCTCTATGCTTTGATTCTCTTGAGCTCCGTGAAAATCTTCATAGCAAATCGATTTGAGCTCTAATACTCTTAATGCTTTACATTGCATAACATCAAGCACCATATTTCATTATGCATTTCAAATTCTTCATATTATATGACAAATGCGTGTATGAATTACAAGATATAGGGGGAGATCTCCATGATTCAATTCTTCAAATGTGCATTGCCTCAAAAGCAAATTCCTCACTATGCACATCTTCAGGGGGAGTTCTTCTATATCTTGCAATCAAATTCCTCATTATCAGTATTTACAATTCATATGTTTATCCCCGTTGAAAACTTAACCTATATTGTCATCAATCACCAAAAGGGGAGATTGTAAGTGCATCTAGTGCCCTTAGTGATTTTGGTGTATTGAAGACTTATAGGTTAAGTAACTAATGTGTTTGTGAGTGTACACAGTCTATAAGTCTATGAGGAGTTTGATATTTACAGAGAAAGTCGACCCTAAAATGAAGTTCTTCATCCAAGACTTTGATATTCTCAAGACTTTCGAAGACTTTGAAAGTGAAGAAATTGGTGTGACCTTGAAGACTTGGTATTCATTTGAGGAACATGAAGCGTGAAGGCTTTTGTTTTCGTAGTTTCATTTTCTCTTTCTTGAGTCATAGGAAACACCGTACTGTTAAAGGGGGTCAAGGAAATACTAAGGAAAATTTTCCATGTGATGCTCAACTCAAAATCCTACACCTACCAATCCCTTCGAGTGAAGCCTTTGAAATCTCATACAGTTCAGTCAATTCCTTCAAGGATGTAGACGAAGCTCTTCCGTCACCGAGGAATTTGATCTGACCGAGGAGTTAGGAATTCGCCAAAGGCGGATTGCCTACACATGAGGAACATGATAGCCCCGAGGAATTTGATGTTCAAATTCCGACCATTCTTTGTCTTCTTGCCACCTGTCCCAAAATATCTTATCCACCTAACGGTCATATCATTGAAGGGCATTTATGTCTTATCATGTCGGGCTGCTCGCTAGGCTATAAATAGCCGCCTCTACAACCACTAGCTAGTTGGCTGCTCGAGAGAACTTGACACTTGTCATTTGAGAGCAACCCATCCTCCGAGGACTTTGAGCGAAAATCATCAAGTGAGGAAAACCCAAAACCAAACCCTACAAAACCCAAAGTGATTGAGCATCATCAAGAAATTGATCCTGCGTGGATCCGACGCTTGTTACCTTTGAAGACTGTGCTTCTTCCAGACGGTTAGGCGTCATGGTCTAGAGCATCCAAGAGGAATTGTGGATCGCCGAGTGACCAAGTCTGTGAAGGTTTGGAAGTCGCCTGAAGACTTACCACGAGTGATTGGACGAGGTCTGTGTCACCTTAGTTCAAGGAGAATACGGTGAGGACTTGGTGTCCTGAGCTGCGTGCTCAGCGACTGGGTGTCCGGGACTGTGTGTCCTCAAGTTTAAATACTCAACCGCTCCAACCAGATGTACAACTGAGACAACAGTTGGAACTGGTCTACCAAATCATTGTCTTCACCAACCTAACTGGTTCTATTTCCTAAACCCTTTCATTTCCTCATTACCGTGTTGAGTGTTTGTTCATATCTGTGTTTGAAGACTTTGACTGAAGACTTTCTCAATTTCCTCAGTTCAATTTCTTCAGTTTGTTTGTCTTCATCTTGTGTTATCCTGTGATTACGCTTTCTGTACTCTGTGATTGTCTTCATTTCATCATGATGACTATGCTTGTAATCTGTTATGCTTACTTCTGAGTACTTATTCCGCTGCAAGTAGTTCTTTGCTAAGGAATTTCCTCACCGGCAAACTCCTCAGTGAAGAATTCATAAAATCGCCTATTCACCCCCCCCCCTCTAGTCGATATAACGCACTTTCATGCAGCCAGAGGCAGCGGGGACCCGTGGTCGTCAGCTCACCGGCAAAGGAGCGCGGGAGCTGGAGCCAGGTGCCGGTCGGGTTCTCCGACCACACAACGAACTCCGGCAGCACGTCTGCCGAGTGCAAGTGTGGCCAGGATGGCCGAGCGACCACGGCGCACCCCCCCCCTCGCCGACGGAACTGCCACGCCTCCTTGCCCCTTTTGTTGAAACTAGTGGTCTTATTAACCATCAACACTTGATGCTTTTTCTTGATTTCTACCTTCGCTGATTTCAGCATCGCGAAGAGCTCGGGAATCGTTTTTTCATCCCTTGCATATTATAGTTCATCATGAAGTTCTAGTAGCTTGGTGATAGTGACTAGAGAACTTTGTCAATCACTGTCTTATCTGGAAGATTAACTCCCACTTGATTCAGGTGATTGTAGTACCCAGACATTCTGAGCACATGCTCGCTCGCTGAGCTATTCTCCTCCATCTTGTAGGCAAAGTATTTGTCAGAGGTCTCATAACTCTCGACACGGGCATGAGACTGAAATACCAATTTCATCTCTTGGAACATCTCATATGCTCTGTGGCGTTCAAAACATTTTTGAAGTCCCAGTTCTGAGCCATAAAGTATGGTGCACTAAACTATCACGTAGTCATCATACCGAGCTTTGTTAAACATTCATAATGTCTGCATCTGCTCCTGCAATAGGTCTGTCACCTAGCGGTGAATCAAGGACATAATTCTTCTGTGCAGCAATGGGGATAATCCTCAAATCACGGACCCAGTCCGCATCATTGCTACTATCATCTTTCAACTTAGTTTTTCTCTAGGAACATATAAAAAACATAAGGGAGCTACAACGCGAGCTATTGATCTACAACATAATTTGCAAATACTATCAGGACTAAGTTCATGATAAATTAAAGTTCAATTAATCAAATTACTTAAGAACTCCCACTTAGATAGACATCCCTCAATTCATCTAAATGATACATGATTCAAATCAACTAAACCATGTCCGATCATCACGTGAGATGGAGTAGTCATCAATGGTGAACATCTCTATGTTGATCATATCTACTATATGATTCATGTTCGACCTTTCGGTCTCCAGTGTTCTGAGGCCATGTCTGTACATGCTAGGCTCGTCAAGTTTAACCCGAGTATTCCGCGTGTGCAAAACTGTCTTGCACCCGTTGTATGTGAACGTAGAGCCTATCACACCCGATCATCACATGGTGTCTCAACACAAAGAACTCTCGCAACGGTGCATACTCAGGGAGAACACTTATACCTTGAAATTTAGTAAAGGGATCATCTTATAATGCTACCGCCGTACTAAGCAAAATAAGATGCATAAAAGATAAACATCACATGCAATCAAAATATGTGACATGATATGGCCATCATTATCTTGTGCCTTTGATCTCTATCTCCAAAGCACCCTCATGATCACCATCATCACCGGCTTGACACCTTGATCTCCATCGTAGTGTTGTGGTCGTCTCACCAACTATTACTTCTACAACTATCGCTAACGCATAGTGATAAAGTAAAGCAATTACATGGCATTTGCATTTCATACAATAAAGCGACAACCATAAGGCTCCTGCCAGTTGCCGATAACTTTTACAAAAACATGATCATCTCATACAATAACATATATCACATCATGTCTTGACCATATCACATCACAACATGCCCTACAAAAACAAGTTAGACGTCCTCTACTTTGTTGTTGCAAGTTTTATGTGGCTGCAACGGGCTTCTATTAAGAACCGTTCTTACCTAGCATCAAAACCACAATGATGATTTATCAAGTTTGCTTTTTTAACCTTCAACAAGGACCGGCCATAGTCAAATTCGATTCAACTAAAGTTGGAGAAACAGACACTCGCAAGCCACCTTTATGCAAAACTAGCTGCATGTCTGTCGGTGGAACCGGTCTCATGAACGTGGTCATGTATGGTTGGTCCGAGCCGTTTCATCCGACAATGCCGCCGAATCAAAATAAGACATAGGTGGTAAGAAGTATGACGATCACCGCCCACAACTTTTTGTGTTCTACTCGTGCATATCATCTACGCAAGACCTGGCTCGGATGCCACTGTTGGGAAACGTAGCATGCAATTTCAAAAAAAAATCCTACGCTCATGCAAGATCTATCTAGGAGATGCATAGCAATGAGAGGGGGAGAGTATGTCCACGTACCCTCGTAGATTGAAAGCGGAAGCATTTGACAATGCGGTTGATGTAGTTGTACTTCTTCTCGTTCCGACCGATCAAGTACCAAACGTACGGCACCTCCGTGTTCGGCACACGTTCAGCTCGATGACGTCCCTCGAACTCTTGATCCAGCAAAGTTTCGAGGGAGAGTTCCGTCAGCATGACGGCCTGGTGACGATGATGGCGAAGTGATCCGCGCAGGGCTTCGCCTAAGCACTACGTGAATATGACCGGAGGCGTAAACTGTGGAGGGGGCCGCCGCACGCGGCTAGGAATCAATGTTGTGTGTTCTAGCGGTGCCCCCACCCCTCATATATATAGGTTGGAGGGGAGGAGAGTCAGCCAAGCGGGCACCCCAAGTAGGAGGAATCCTACTTGGGCGCCTCCCAATTCGGCCTCCCCCCTTCCATATTCATCCGGAGCGGGAAGGAAGGAGGAGGGAGGAGAGAAGGAAGGGGGAGGCCAAATCCATCCCCTTCCTTTCTCTCTTCCCCTCTTTCCTTCCCCCTTATTTTGGCCTACTTGGGGCGCACCAGCCCCCTAGGGGCTGGTCTGTCCCCTTCTTGGACCATTAGGCCCATGTAGTTGCTGGGGGATGCACGGAACCCCTTCCGGTGACCCGATATGTACTCGGTACCCCCGGAACACTTCCGATGCAATATCATTGTACTATATATGAATCTTTACCTCTCAGCCATTTTGAGACTCCTCGTCATGTCCGAGATATCATCCGGGACTCCGAACAACATTCGGTCACCAAATCACATAACTCATATAATACAAAATAGTCATCGAACGCTAAGCGTGTGGACCCTGCGGGTTCGAGAACTATGTAGACATGACCGAGACACCTCTCCGGTCAATAACCAATAGCGTAACCTGGATGCTCATATTGGTTCCTACATATTCTACGAAGAGCTTTATCGGTCGTACCGCAATGACAACATATGTTATCCCCTTTGTCATCGATATGTTACTTGCCCGAGATTCGATCGTCGATATCTTCATACCTAGTTCAATCTTGTTACTGGCAAGTCTCTTTACTAGTTTTGTAATACATCATCCCCTAACTAACTCATTAGTCACATTGCTTGCAAGGCTTATTATGATGTGCATTACCGAGAGGGCCCAAAGATACCTCTCCGATAATCGGAGTGACAAATCCTAATCTCGATCTATGCCAACCCGACAAAAACCTTTGGAGATACCTGTAGAGCATCTTTATAATCACCCAGGTACGTTGTGACGTTTGATAGCACAGAAGGCATTCCTCCGGTATCCGGGAGTTGCATAATCTCATAGTCGAAGGAATATGTATTTGACATGAAGAAAGCAATAGCAATAAAACTGAACGATCATTATGCTAAGGTAACGGATGGGTCTTGTCCATCACATCATTCTCCTAATGACGTGATCCCTTTCATCAAATTACAACACATGTCCATGGCTAGGAAACTGAACCATCTTCGATTAACGAGCTAGTCAAGTAGAGGCATACTAGTGACACTATGTTTGTCTATGTATTCACACATGTATTACGTTTCCGGTTAATACAATTCTAGCATGAATAATAAACATTTATCATGATATAAGGAAATATAAAATAACAACTTTATTATTGCCTCTAGGGCATATTTCCTTCAGTCTTACCCTCGAGGTGTTGGTTTCTTCCTCCCCAGCGCGAGGAGGTCTTCTTCTAAGTCGCTGGAGAGCTCGACTCTCTCCGGAAACTTGCCAGCGGCCCTGGCCGAGGTCCTCCTCGGCCTCTTTTGAGACCTTGGGCTGCATACCGGCTTCGGCGTCCTCTTATTCCGCCTTCTTCCCTTTTGGCGGAGGGATCTCTTCAACATCGCCCTCCTCCGCATCGACGTCATGGGCGGAGAAGGCATGGGTCTCCTCACACCGGGTGAGTGAGGTCTCTCAGGCCCAAGCACTCGCCTTTCCCTTCAGGGCCTTCGTCCCTTTGGGGCCACCACGTGCGGCTCCTTGGTGAGGAGCATGCTGTGCCTAGGCCAACCACTTCTGCACGCATTAAGCATAAGCAATTCGTCAGAATTTTCCCTTCAATATAAAATACGAGATTTTGGATGCGTGTGATAGAACACTTACTAGAGGGGCGTCGTGGTCATCTTCGAAGCCAAGGTCCTCCCCCTCCTTGAGGATCTTCTCCTTGGCTAGCTTCATGAGCTTCGTCCACATGATGGCCATGGTGGAGCGGAGAAAGGCTGCGAGGGGGCCCATGTCCTCGGGCTTTTGTACACATTGGGGTATCCTGAAGCTGGAGCGGGAGCATGCGGCGGTTGAGCATGACGTTGATGACGTCGGCGAGCTGGAGGTTGTTTGTGGTAGTCCACCATTTGATCCTCTTGACCATGATTTCCACCTCGGCCGCATTCAACCAGGCGATGCCCTTCTCCTTCCAAGACTTGAGCTTCTTCAGCGGCCTGGACGAAAAGGCTGGGACCGCAGCCTGGCCAGGGGTGAGCGATTCGGTGATGTAGAACCATTCCCACTGCAACCCCTTCACCGTCTCGATGAAGGTGCCCTTGGGCCATTAGGCCCGTTGATTCTTATTGATCATGGCCCCTCCGCACTCTCAGAGGTCGAAGCCGCTGGACTTTGGCTTGATCCCGAAGAGTTTCAGCCATAGGCCAAAGTGCGGCTCACAGTGGAGGAAGGCCTCGCAGACCATGATGAAGGAGACGAGACGTAGAATGGAGTTCGGGGCCATATGATGGAAATCGAGTCTGTATTAGAACATCACCCGGCGTACAAAGGGGTGCAGCGGGAACCCCAACCCTCGGATGAGGTGGGGGACGAAGACTATCTGCTCCCCCGCATTGGGAGCGGGCACTTGCTGGCCAGCGGCTGGAGCACGGGCATCGATGTCGGCGGTCAGATACCCCGCGCCGCGCAGCTCTTGGATGGTGCCATCCGTCACGATGAAACCACCCCAGTGCCCCTTGAGGGTGTCGGCCATGGCTGGTGACGAAGGTTGGACTCGCTAAGGGAAAAGGGTGTGGGATCGGATATAGGCGCTAGAGCTTGATGAAGCAGTAGATGGGGGGAATGGAAGCGTAGTAGGTTGCACTATCCTCCCTTTTGGTCTTATAGGCTGGTGAAAGGCCAAGAGTCCCCTTCACTGCACCGATAAACACATCACTCCCACCGAGAGTGTCATTAAGAGTATGGGGGGAAACAAAATCTTGATGATATCCCTGAGAAAACGGGCACAATCTCTGCCTTGAAGGGACGTGCCAGTAAAAAGGCTGCCTCGGGCCACAATTTGAGGGGAGCAGTAACTGCTCAACCTGTCGTGCAGTGAGCCCTTTCGATAAAGTTGCTAGACTATGTGGAACCATTCACACCCAGATGCTTGGCCTTCAAGGCTAAGTTACCCGATCTCTTCGGGTAGAGGGTACAGTTTTGGTTGAGCCTCGGCTGGCACCGCTTCTTCGATGGAGTGGTCTGAAAATTACAAGGAGGAACTCGTCTATCGAGCCAAGGACTCCGGATCCAAGGTTGTAGAAGGAAAACCAACGGAGGTTCATCCGATGATGCGGCAGAGTAGCGCAAGTTCATCCTCTCCTCTTTGGGGAAAACCAACGCAAGCTCAAGACGTAACAAGAAGGATTTCTGGCGACGCCGCCGGGGAGTCTACGCAAAAGTCAACATACCAAGTACCCATCATAATCCCTTATCTCTCGCATTACATTATTTGCCATTTGCCTCTCGTTTTCCTCTCCCCCACTTCACCCTTGCCGTTTTATTCACCCTCTCTTTCCCAAACTCCTCCTCTCTTTTCCGTTTGCCTCCCCGTTGCCATGGCCGAATCAAAAAGAACTAAGGGTCCTTTCCAGGGTACTAGTGCCTTGGATAACCCTTCTATCCTCTCTAAGCTCATAAACAATGATGCTACTGAAAGACCCACCGGGGTTACCAATGAGAGCTTTAATAATTTTGATGAAGATGACTCTGGAATTTTTCGTTATTTACTTGATGAGTCTTTAAAGGATGCTTGGGATAGGTTATTAAGGATTCGGGCTAGCTATGTACCACAATATCAAATTGAGGTTTACTTAAAAGGTTTCTATGTTGGATTGCCCGCTTCTTTCAAACAAGTTCTAGATTCTATTTTTGAAGAAGGTTTTTCTTGAAGGGGATGCTATAGACACTTATGGAAAAATGAAAACCATATTTGGGCACCCTATGAATGATAAGGTTGAATCAACTACTCTCTTGTGCTTTTATCAAAATGAAATTATTAAAGAGATGAAGTCCAGTTTAGAGGCAAACTTCCGTAACGTGCTTAATCTTACTTCTTCCATTAATGGGCATGTACTTACCTTAAATAAAAGAATGAACGCCGTAGAAAGGAGATCCTCCTCTCTGAGTGCCAAAGATGGCACTCGTTAGATCTATCCTTGTTTTTATGCCTAGCTAGGGGCGTTAAACGATAGCGCTTGTTGGGAGGCAACCCAATTTTATTTTTGTTTTTTGTTTTTGTTTCTGTTTAGGAATAAATAATCCATCTACCTTCTGTTTAGATGTGGTTTTATGTTTTAATTAGTGTTTGTGCCAAGTTAAACCTATAGGATCTTCTTGGATAATAGTTATTTGATCTTGCTGTAATTTCCAGAAACTTTCTGTTCACCAAAACAATTGTTTAAAATCACCAGAACGTGATAAAATAGTGATTCCAATTGCTTCTGATCAATAAACAAATTGCCTAGGTCGTCCTATTTTGGCTGAATTTTTTTTTGGTTCCAGAAGTTTGCGTTAGTTACAGATTACTACAGACTATTATGTTTTTGACAGATTCTGTTTTTCGTGTGTTGTTTGCTTATTTTGATGAATCCATGGCTAGTAAAATAATTTATAATCCATAGAGAAGTTGGAATACAGTAGGTTTAAAACCAACATAAATAAAGAATGAGTTCATTACAGTACCTTGAAGTGATGTTTTGTTCTCTTTCGCTAACGGAGCTTACGAGATTTCTGTTGAGTTTTGTGTTGTGAAGTTTTCAAGTTTTGGGTGAAATCTTTTGATGGATTATGGAACTAGGAGTGGCAAGAGCCTAAGCTTGGGGATGCCCATGGCACCCCCAAGATAATCCAAGGACACCAAAAAGTCAAAGCTTGGGGATGCCCCGGAAGGCATCCCCTCTTTCGTCCACTTCCATCGGTAACTTTACTTGGAGCTATATTTTTATTCACTACATGATATGTGTTTTGCTTGGAGCGTCTTGTATTATTTGAGTCTTCTCTTGTTAGTTTACCACAATCATCCTTGCTGTACACACCTTTTGAGAGAGCCATACATGAATTGGAATTTGTTAGAATACTCTATGTGCTTCACTTATATCTTTTGAGCTTTATAGTTTTGCTCTATGTGCTTCATTTATATCTTTTGAGCTTTATAGTTTTGCTCTAGTACTTCACTTATATCTTTTAGAGCACGGTGGTGGATTTGTTTTAAAGAAACTATTGATCTCTCATGCTTCACTTAGATCATTTTGAGAGTCTTAAATAGCATGGTAATTTGCTTAAATTAATAATATGCTTGGTATTCAAGATTTGTAAAACTTTCTTTTGAGTGCGTTGAATACTAAGAAAAGTTTGATGCTTGATAATGGCTTTGAGATATGAATGTGGTAATATTAGAGTCATGCTAGTTGAGTAGTTGTGAATTTGAGAAATACTTGTGTTAAAGTTTGTGATTCCCGTAGCATGCACGTATGGTGAACCGTTATGTGATGAAGTCGGAGCACGATTTATTTATTGATTGTCTTCCTTATGAGTGGCGGTCGGGGACGAGCGATGGTCTTTTCCTACCAATCTATCCCCCTAGGAGCATGCGCGTAATACTTTGCTTTGATATCTTGTAGATTTTTGCAATAAGTATATGAGTTCTATGTGACTAATGTTGAGTCCATGGATTATACGCATTTTTCTCACCCTTCCACCATTGGTAGCCTCTCTAATACCGCGCACCTTTCGCCGGTATCATACACCCACCATAAACCTTCCTCAAAACAGCCACCATACCTACCTATCATGGCATTTCCATAGCCATTCCGAGATATATTGCCATGCAACTTTCCACCGTTCCGTTTATTATGACACGCTCCATCATTGTCATATTGCTTAGCATGATCATATAGTTGACATCGTATTTGTGGCAAAGCCACCATTCATAATTCTTTCATACATGTCACTTATGAATCATTGCATATCCCGGTACACCGCCGGAGGCATTCATATAGAGTCATACTTTGTTCTAAGTATCGAGTTGTAATTCTTGAGTTGTAAGTAAATAAAAGTGTGATGATCATCATTTTTAGAGCATTGTCCCAAGTGAGGAAAGGATGATGGAGACTATGATTCCCCCATAAGTCGGGATGAGACTCCGGACGAAAAAAAACAGGCCATAAAAAAAGAGAAAACGTCCAAATAAAATAAAAAAAATGAGAGAAAAAGAGAGAAGGGACAATGTTACTATCCTTTTACCACACTTGTGCATCAAAGTAGCACCATGATCTTCATGATAGAGAGTCTCTCATTTTGTCACTTTCATATACTAGTGGGAATTTTTCATTATAGAACTTGGCTTGTATATTCCAATGATGGGCTTCCACAAATTGCCCTAGGTCTTCGTGAGCAAGCGAGTTGGATGCACACCCACTTAGTTTCTTTTGTTGAGCTTTCATATACTTATAGCTCTAGTGCATCCGTTGCATGGCAATCCCTACTCACTCGCATTGATATCTATTGATGGGCATCTCCATAGCCCGTTGATACGCCTAGTTGATGTGAGACTATCTTCCCTCTTTTTGTCTTCTCCACAACCACCATTCTATTCCACATATAATGCTATATCCATGGCTCACGCTCATGTATTGCGTGAAGATTGAAAAAGTTTTAAGAATCTCAAAAGTATGAAACAATTGCTTGGCTTGTCATCGGGGTTGTGCATGATTTAAATATTTTGTGTGGTGAAGATAGAGCATAGCCAGACTATATGATTTTGTAGGGATAACTTTCTTTGGCCATGTTATTTTGAGAAGACATGATTGCTTTGTTAGTATGCTTGAAGTATTATTATTTTCATGTCAATATGAACTTTTGTCTTGAATCTTTCGGATCTGAATATTCATACCACAATTAAGAAGAGTTACATTGAAATTATGCCAAGTAGCACTCCGCATCAAAAATTCTCTTTTTATCATTTACCTACTCGAGGACGAGCAGGAATTAAGCTTGGGGATGCCTGATACGTCTCCAACGTATCTATAATTTTTGATTGCTCCATGCTATATTATCTATTGTTTTAGACTATATTGGGATTTATTTTCCACTTTTATATTATTTTTGGGACTAACCTATTAACCGGAGGCCCAGCCCAGAATTGTTGTTTTTTTGCCTATTTCAGTATTTCGAAGAAACAGAATATCAAACGGAGTCCAAACGGAATGAAACCTTCGGGAACGTGATTTTCTCATCAGATAAGACCCAGGAGACTTAGACACTCCGTCAAGAAAGCCCCGAGGCGGTCACGAGGGTGGAGGGCTCCCCCCCCTAGGGCGCGCCCCCCTACCTCGTGGGCCCCTCGGAACTCCACCGACATACTTCTTCCTTCTATATATACCTACGTACCCCAACAGATCAGATACGGAGCCAAAAACCTAATTCCACCGCCGCAACTTTCTGTATACACGAGATCCCATCTTGGGGCCTGTTAGAGTCTCCGTCGGAGGGGAATCCACCACGGAGGGCTTCTACATCATCATCATAGCCTCTCGATGAAGTGTGAGTAGTTTACTTCAAACCTTCGGGTCCATAGTTAGTAGCTAGATGGCTTCTTCTCTCTTTTGGATCTCAATACAATGTTCTCCCCTCTCTCGTGGAGATCTATTCGATGTAATCTTCTTTTTGCGGTGTGTTTGTTGAGACTGATGAATTGTGGGTTTATGATCAAGATTATCTATGAGCAATATTTGAATCTTTTCTGAATTCTTTTATGTATGATTGAGTTATCTTTACAAGTCTCTTCGAATTATCCGTTTGGTTTGGCCAACTAGATTGGTAGTTCTTGCAATGGGAGAAGTGTTTAGCTTTGGGTTCAATCTTGCGGTGTCCTTACCCAAGGATGTAAAGGGTTGCAAGGCACGTATTGTATTGTTGCCATCGAGGATAACAAGATGGGGTATTTATCATATTGCATGAATTTATTCCTCTACATCATGTCATCTTCTTAAGGCGTTACTCTATTTTCATTAACTTAATATTCTAGATGCATGCTGGATAGCGGTTGATGAGTGGAGTAATAGTAGTAGATGCAGGCAGGAGTCGGTCTACTTGTGTCGGACATGATGCCTATATACATGATCATACCTAGATACTCTCATAACTATGCTCAATTCTGTCAATTGCTCAACAGTAATTTGTTCACCCACCATAAAATACGTATGCTCTTGAGAGAAGCCACTAGTGAAATCTAAATCTATGGCCCCCGGGTCTATTTTCATCATATTAATCTTCCTACGCTTTATTATTGCTTTTCTTTTTTACTTTGCCTTTTATTTTACCTTGCATCTATATATCAAAAATACCAATAATATTATCTATCATCTCTATCAGATCTCACTCTCGTAAGTGACCGTGAAGGGATTGACAACCCCTATTCGCGTTGGTTGCGAGGAGCTATTTGTTTTGTGTAGGTACGAGGGACTCGCGCGTGGCCTCCTACTGGATTGATACCTTGGTTCTCAAAAACTGAGGGAAATACTTACGCTACTCTGTTGCATCATCCTCTCCTCTTCGGGGAAAACCAAAGCAAGCTCAAGACGTAGCAGGGGTCCTAACCCAGTCGGCCCATTCTCCTCAGATTAGGCCGATGGGCCCTCATTCATGGTCAAGATGGACTCCGGAGGCCGTACGCAACAGGCGTGATCAAGACTGCCTTCTCCGAAGACTTAACGTATACTCAAAGATTGTTGCTGCTGCCGCCTAGCTCCTAGATACCGACCTTGTAACCCTAGGTACCCTCCCTGACGTGTATATAAGCCATAGGGTTTAGCCCATAGAGGGGGAGATATCAACGCAAAGTCATTCACCTAGCCCTAGAGTTGCATCACACATACGATCTTGAGGTAGATCAACTCTGTACATGATACAACTCCATTGATATTAACAAGAGAAGGAAGTAGGGTTTTACCTCCATCAAAAGGGCCCGAACCTGGGTAAACATCATCTCTCTACTCCCTGTTACCATCTATCCGAGATCCACAGCTCAGGACCCTCTACCCCGAGGTCTGCTGGTTTTGGCACCGACAGATGACGACCATCGTGTTGAACCCGTTCTATCACCGCAACAACTGCAGTGAACGATGGCTGGCAGAGCTAGTCTCCTTCTTCATCTATCTCTTTGAGGAGTTGAGCCACCTTCACGTGGCACTGGGGCAGAGCTGGACAAGGAGGGCGTGTGGGCCACCATCACCGACGCCGCGTGCATCCTTTCTGGGCTTCACCATCGGGATCCACTTTTGCCGGTGGACGTTGTCTTGGATGAGCTAGCCCCCGTTGACCGGGAGCTGGTGTTGTGGGCGATGGCGCCCTACAATGCCACCGTCGTGCGCCTGGAAAAGGAGAGGGACTTAGGCGCCATATAGACATCCTTGCTGAGCGGCCGTCGCCTCCTCCCCTTGTCATTTCTCCGTAGTTGTAGGTTGACGAAAAACAGTGGGGTGCACCTTTAGTGGTTTAGGGGTTAAATCTGCCTATAGGTGGCGGAATGCTTTTGAAATTATGAGCGATAGGCCCATCTAGCCAAGAAGATATCCCTGTAGATCCTTTCGCTGTTGTTTCCTTTGCTAGTTTTGAGTGTTCGCCCCTTTTTCTGTGTTGCCGGGTAAGAGCAGGGATTCCATAACGCTGGCCATGGGGCATCAAGACGGACCGAACGCACATCCATAGGGTGTTAGGTTCCCATTGCTTGTTAGTTATTCCTGGGAAAGGAACATTCTGTTTGTCAGTCTACCACGGTACGGCAAAATTTCCTCTGGGAACACTCTTTCATGTGCCGTCCACTCAGAGCATGGTTAATAGTATAGCCGGCTGCTGGCTATAAGATATTGTCACATCATCTATAGCCAAGCTTATAGCCGGCAAGTATAATAGCCAGATTCAAATAAGTACTACTTCATTAATACATGGTCCACCCCTCCTCTCTCACAAAGTGTCTAGGAGCTTGTTCTACAGCCGGCTGTAAGTTAGTAGCCCGCTTCTCTTCTCTATCCTCTTCTCTCTCTGCAAACTCAGCAACTATATATTATTTTAAGTCTTACAACCCGTCCACATCACCTTATTATACTTGCTCTCAAAACTACAGAGCTCCAACGTTGAGAAAGATAAAAGTGCGAAAGTGCTCTTTTTATCCCGATCTCATATGCTCTCGCATGAACAGTAAAATCGAAAAAAATGGTAAAAAATTAAAAAAAATCTGATTTTTTTGACAAACATTGATGAATGTTCAAACTACGTGCAAAATTTCATATCGAAATGACATTTTTGGAGGTCTATGCTCCAAAAAGGTCTTTTTGGAGCATCGATTTTGTTATTTTTGTCCAGACCTCCACGAATGTCATTCCAGCCTCAAATTTTGCACGCAGTTAGAAATTTTGTAAATGTTCATCACAAAAAATCAGATTTTTTAAAATGCTTTTACTATTTTTTTCGATTTTACTATTCATGCGGGAGCATATGAGCTCAGGGTCAAATACTCCATGTCTATAAAAGTGGGGTTACTTTCGACAGGACTTGGCTGTCGTTTCCTCCCTTTTCTTATCCTCGCCAAGATCGATGGAGAGGAGTCGTGCCGAGAAGCACGGTTACCGAAAAAGGGCTTTTGGCAATCGAAAAATGCCGAGAAGCACGGTTACGGACCATAGCTGCCGTGATCCTGCAGATGGGGCTAACCCCTGCAAAGGGTGACAAGAAAATATATTTAGTTACGAGTGTTTAGGGCTGCAAACGAGTCGAGCTCGAGCGAGTTGGCGTTGGCTCAGTTCAACTCATATGAAAATTCGAGCGAGCTCAAACTGAGTGAAGCTCATGATCGAGCTGTCGAACATGACTTGTGCTCAGCTTGTAATAATCTCGAGTCGATCTCGAGCTAGTTTTGAGCTAAATGAGATGCTAAAAATTATAAATCTATGGATAAAAAACAAAAAAATTAAGGTGA
The DNA here is from genome assembly GCA_021605205.1 of Aegilops longissima. Classification (NCBI taxonomy): domain Eukaryota; kingdom Viridiplantae; phylum Streptophyta; class Magnoliopsida; order Poales; family Poaceae; genus Aegilops; species Aegilops longissima. Next base: position 302,325,601 of record CM038677.1, read on the forward strand.
ATATGCTGGGAACCTTTGCCAAAAATATAGGATATTGAACACATAGTCGACCACGTGCCATAATTAGGCCTAAATTCTCTCTGCACTTAATTAAGTTTCCATGTTCGTTGGTAAATAAAATTGAGATAAATTATGGACAACATATATGGTAATAAATTATCTTATTTCCGTTAACATATGACATGATCATTTAACATAATGATATTATGTCGAGCTATCGAGCTAAAATCGAGCGAGCCAACATTGGCTCAAGATCGGCTCATTTCTCAGTCGAGCTACATAAAGTATTAAAACTCAGCTTATATTTTTTTTAAGTCGATCTCGAGTCGAGTTAAAAAACGAGCCGATCTCGAGCGGCTCACGAGCCTCGAGTTTTTCTTGCAACCCTACGAGTGTTAGTCTCGCCGTGCATCGTTATCGTGTGAAGGGGTGTTGGATTTCTTCATGTGCCAAAAGGGTAGCCGTCCAAGCACTTGAGCGGTATTTGGCGTACGGGAGCTACTTGTCGTTACGTCGTTTCCTCACAACAAGTGTAGGATTTTACGGTGGTAATTAGGCACCATGCAACCCTTAAGGTAATGATTAATAGCATGTTTGGTTTCTGTCCTCGCCATCGTGCCTGGGAAAAATCACCGCCTGAGACGTGCCTGAGAACACTTGCCTTCTATGCCTGGTCAGGCCAGCCTCATAGAAGTATGTTTTCTGGCTACATTTGTGTCTTCTTTTTTTCTCTAGCGCAATAAAAACAATTGACAGAAGTGGGATTCGAACCCCGTACCTTTTGATAGTCCGCGGCTTACAACCACTCGGTCTAGACTGAACTAGTGATTAGATTAAGACATTTGTTTTTTACGTATAGTACAGGAAACATGCCTTTTCAGTTTTTTTCCTTAGATTTATGTACTGCACAATTTTCACGGATGGATATATGGTGTCTCCATGCCCCTCATGTTATACTAGTTACCTAGAATTTATCGGGGGATGTTTCTACACTTATTTTAACGGAAACAAAAGTTACCGGGTGTTCATACGTAAGTTATCAGGTGTGTGGCATGTAAATTATCATGTTATCGGGGTATATTTTTAATAAAAAAAATCTTCAAGTCGGAATTATCAAGGGGCTTGCGCATAAGTTATCAGGTCTGTAATGCGTTAAAAAAACCATGCTATTTACGCAAAACTTACCGGGATATGTTTTCAACAACTTTTTTCTGAGGGTCAAAAAGGTTACCATGGTTTCGTACATGAGTTATCAGCTCCGCGCTGTGTAATTTACCATGTTATTTACACTTATGTTACCGGGGGTATCTTTTCAACGACTTTTTTCTTCCGGTTCAAAGTTATCATGGTGTTTGTATCTAATTTAGCAGGTCTACAACATGTAACTTACCACACTACTTACAAAGAACTTATCATATTTATGTTTCAACAACTTTTATCCACTAGGTCGAAAGTTACCGCGGTGTTTGTCCATAACTTATCAGCTATGTGGTGCGTATTACAATGCTATTTACACATAACTTAGTGGGGTTATGTTTTGAACAATTTTCCTCAGTCAAAAAGTTATCACGGTGTTCATACATTAGTTATCAACTCTACGTTATGTATTTTACCATGCTATTTTTACATAGATGTTAGACCCCCCCCCCCCCTCTCATGGTGCAAAAATACCATGGTGTTTGTACCTAATTTAGCATGTATGTAGTACGATAAGTTACCACACTACTTACACAGGATTTATCAGGGGTATGTTTAAAGAAAATTTCCATTGGCTTAAAAGTTATCATGATATTTAGATGTAAGTTATCGGGTATGTCGTCACGTGTATTACCATGCTATTTACACAAAAATTATCGAGAATATGTTTTCAATGGTTTTTTCTAGATCAAAAAATTAACGATGTTTGTATGTAAGCTATCAGGTTTGTGGTGCATAAATTATCAAACTCATCACAAAGAATTTATCAGGGGATATTTCAAAACAAACATTTTTTTTTCTTGATGAGACATGAGAAAAAAACTTTATAATTCGTGGGAACACAAATAAAATAGTGCACCGAGTAATCCAAAGAAAACCCAAAAGATGACTTTTTTATGCTTACGTGAAGAAGGCACAAAAGAAATGAAAAATCAATTTGTGTCAACAACCTTGTTTGATCCTGCTGGTAAGTACGTTGCCTCCGCTTCCATGAGATCATGGGTTCGATCCTTCTAACCAATACTTAATTTTTTCACGCCTCTAGTTTAATCGGGAGTTGACCAGTGGGTTGTTACAGCGCGTGGATCGATCGCCAGTCGGCAGGAAAATAGCATTCTCGTTTACAGAATTAATAGTACATACAGATGTGGAGCCCATAGTAGCAGCAGAATATTTTAGCTCTAATCTATAGTCAGGCATGCACCAGACATGTGGAATCGGACGCCTGGCTCCAGGCTAATGATGATGCCTGGATTGGCCCAGGCTAATGAGGGTGACTGGGTTTCTCAGGCCAGGCAGCCAGTCAATTGCTCAGGACACCAACCAAACGAATCTCAGGTAGGTTTCAGGCACGCTCGTGGCCAGGCATGAGATTGCGAGGAAGGCCCAAACTAACCCTAAATCCATGCTTCAAAAAAAAGGTAATGATTAAATCCGTTTTCGCTTCACACACACGGCGCCTGACGGAAGAATTTTGTTTTATGGTTAGCTTGTATTTTATTTATGGTTTTTTAGCTTGGTTTTTACATGAATTAGTAAAGAGAGCGGATCTGGAAACTATGCACGCCCCTTCCAGTTGAAACTTAGGAAGGCAGGCCTCAACTACGCTTGAGAAAGGTCTATGGGGGAATCCTGGCTTCGGCCACTAGACGGAGGAAGCGGGTCGCCTTTAACTAACTTGAATCCAGAAATAAGAGATGAAAGCTCCTACAAGCCTCCTCATCGATTTGGATTTTGGACCGTCGGATCAGGTTGCTTGATGGATCTTGGGCCGTCGGATCGACCACGTGGAAGACCTTGGCCGTCGGATCTAGGATGAGCACTATAGGAATGAATAGTTACTCCCGTTTCGTGCCACCGCGCGTAAATAGCCTACCCCGTTGGGGGCATTTTCTTCATTTCACTCACACGGGGTATAAAAGGGTCGGCTCCCGTGGAGGCAACCCTAGACGGCTCCCCTCCCCCTCCCGCGCGCCTCCTCTCCCCCTCTCTCTCGTTCCCCTCCCTCCCGCGCGCCTCCTCTCCTCCCGCCCACATCGCCGCCGCCGCCACCCACCGCCTCGAACCACGCCGTCGGCATCCATCCACTGCTCCGGTGCCGTCCAGATGCTCTCGTCTGCTCCACGTACGCCGCCTGATTCCGGTGAGCCCCGACATCTCCGCCACTATGCAGCACAGCTCCGAGCTCGCGTCGCTCCACTGCGTCCTCTCCTCCTGCCGGATTCGCCGCTCACGGCCCCCTACCCGTGACCCTGCCCCGTGGTTAGGGTTTCGGGTGTTGGCTCCAACACCGATGGCTATGTCAGGTGATTTCATCCCCTCCCCTCCCTCCTCCTGCTCATCTCTCTCTTCCTCTCTCTAATCTCTTGTTTTGTAGCAGCAGAGGACAAGTTGGGTGAGGGGATGATCATGGTGGCGGTCAGATCCACCATGGCTGCAAGTCCTTATTGTTCGTTCGTGGATCTTTGGGTCATTTGAAGGTCAACCCCTCTTCTCCACATACTTTTCAATCTTCCTTTAGGGCTAGGTGTATGATGGTATGGCCATGTTGTTTTTTAGGTTTGTTATATTCTGTTGTCGTGCATGATGGTGTGTAGGCTGGGAAGTGAGGGTCTTATTTTATTTTTTATTGTCTTTGGTAAAAGCCAAAAGTGCTACGACTTGTTATTGGCGGAGCACAGATTTATGTATTCTATTATTTGTCTGGATCCTTGTAGGGCGTGTGATCCTCTGTTGGTGGAGTGTTGGTGTTTTTGTTGCTTTCAGTCTAGCTAGGCTCCAAGGAAGGGCCTTTTTGGATCTGTCTTATTCTCTTTCTAGCTTCTTGTCCAGGGGAGCATTGGATCTAGGTACGTTCTTAGTGAAACATGCCTTTGTTGTTGTGGAGAGGTTTAGGCCAGCAAGTTTGTCGGGGTTGTATGATAATGAGGAGTACGCCATGAGATGCTTTACTGTTTTGGTGTGCCTTTTTGTTTGGTGCTTATGGATAAATAAATGGACCTATTGAGAGACTAAGGAAAAGATAGAGGAATGGAGCTTTGGATCTGTCTTGTTTTGTTGGTACCATGTTGTCTAGGGGGCATTGGATCTAGCTACATTTTTTAATAAAGTATGTCTTTGTTGTTGAGGTGGGGTTCAAGCCTCACAGGTGGGTCATACGATAATTAGATGGCTTCATATTTTTTGGATGAATAGATGGATCTTGTGGGAGATGACGACATCAACTGTCTTGCCGTTTTGCTACATGGATCAGATGACAGCCAGGGCTAGAATAGATTCAATTGTCTTGGAGATGTTTCTGTCATATGATAGTTAGGAGATGCTTTGCCGCTTCAGTTGTGCCCCTTTTGATTGGTATTTTTGGATGAATAAATGGATATTCTGAGGGATGAAAGCTAAAATATATTCAGTTGTATTAGAGTTGTAGTGTATGAATCTGGTGAGAGATAAGGGCTGAAATACATTCGGTTGTCTTGGAGTTTCAGGTTTTTTGTGCATTTGGTTCTGGTTGTTTTGATCTGACTAAGTGACACCTAGGTTTCATTGATTTCTTGGGATTGTTCATTATCTTGATCCATGCCTGGTACTAAATCTGAATGTTTTCATCTCCGGTACCATGGCACGACATTGACGACGGCATCTTGGTGAAGAAGAGGACGGCAGTAGCTTAGGGAGGAAGATGACACTGGCAACCTGCAGTGTAAGAGGCTGACGATGCCGCCGTTGATGATCTCTGGCAGTAGCTATTCAGGTATATTTATCTTCTGCATGTTCTGGTTGTTGACAAGCAGGCAATGTGTGCCATGATGAGAGCAACACAAGTAATGGTTGTTTTAGTGTTGCATATACATCACTGATTGCGTGTATCTACTTCTCAGCTTAGGTGATGGGTTAGGTGTGATATGCTAGGTTTTCTGTTTATTGGGATGGTCAGCATTGTTGTATACCATGTTTAGGGTTTCATTCTTATTAGTTGCAGGTGTCTGACAGATGGTTGTGCACAGCTTGCTCTTACAATTAGGTTTACTTCATGTCTCTTGTTGTATTTAATTATGAGATGAATCTTCTTTTCATATTGGCCTACATTATATGCTAGTGCCCCATTATGGCTTCAGGATGTGGACCGTGCAAGTAGCAGCTCCGACACGGCGGCGTGGGTGTGCGGTGTAGGAAGCGGTTCTTCGCCGGTTGGACGGCGTTCAGGCGCAACCCCGGTGCCCACTAAGTATTGCCTCGGCTACAACCTCCCTCGGCGAACTCCATCTTCCGCCTGCTCCTCTGCTTTGGCTACTGTTGGGACATGGTTGTGGCTGTGTTGATGTGGTGCTGGTTGGTTGATGCTTTATGCCCTACTCATGCATAGGGTTTGCAGGCTGTTGTTCATGTTATAGTTGTTATCATAGGAGCTCCCATGATGCTCTGGTTTACATGTGGATGCCCTGATCCTATAGCTATGCTCATGGATTTGCTAAGTTGATCAGTGGCAGTGCTGATTTCCTATTTGCAAACTGCCAAATGATCTCTTGCTCATAGCCACATCTACATTTGTAGTGTGTAATTTGGTGTTGTCTGGGATAGCTGATCTACCACCACTTGAATGGGCTGATAGGTGATGCCACTGGAGCTGCTAGCCCTGCGAAGCTTTCTAGAGCATCCAGAAATATGAGAAGGATGTCTCACCAAGCCTCCTTCGAGCTCAGACGAATCCGGTCGTCCGATCGATTTCCTTGATGCGTTTTCGGTCGTTGGATCGAGCGGTGGGAGGAGCTGGGCCGTCGGATCGAGCCCGCTGTGGCAATGAATAGTTACACTCCGGGCTTGCCACCGCGTGTAAACTTGGGTAGCCACCGAGGGCATTTTCGTTGTTTCACATGGTCGGACAGCCAGCCGGTCCGAGGCCATTCTTGCTAGGGCGATGATGATTGACCATGGCTAATATAAGTGTGCCTTTGAGCAATCGAGGCACCGCCTGTGGATATCAAGTTGGATCCTCCCTCTTGTCTCTAGAATCCTTTTTGATCATGTGATACTTATTTTTCTGTCCTTGGATGGTCATTCTTTTTGAGTGATAACCAGGACAGCTCCACTATATAAACAGATTGATCTGGTGATAAGAGATGACGGGGGTAGGTTATATGATCGAGGAAAGGTGAATCTGAGCCCACCATGCAACAAACCCTGAACCTTTTTTATTTGTGTTTAAAGGTGTTGCTTATTTATGCTCCAGTGTTTATAGCCGTCTTATGTGAAGATTTCTTCTCTCTCATACCTTTATTGCATTGTTCTTGATCTTTTATTGTTTGTTGTTGGTCCTTGATTTAATCTGGTTAAGATTTCTTCTCTCTCATACCAATGTTTTGTCCATGTAGTAATAGATATATATTTACATGGAAAAAGGGGTCTGTTCTAAATGTTTCCCAAAGGATTTTCAGAACAAGACAACTATTGATGAAAATGGTTTTGCTTTGTATAGGCGTCGTGAAAATGGGCGACGATAGTTCTTATGATTGCATCTTATGATGTTGCGGCTTTGCTGCTTGCAGGTGGTAGAACAGCTGACTCTCGATTTAAAATACCGTTGCAGATTGACCAGACTACTCTTTGTGACATCAAAAGAGGCACACATCTGTGTAATATTTTGAAAGATACTTCTTTAATCATCTGGTATGTAGCACTTACCACAAACATTAGGTGTTTTGAATGTCTGGACAGAACTTTGTGTGATCTTTTGTCATTTGACGATCATTTGCTTGCTGATGTTCCGTTTGGTTTTCAATATAGCTAGCTATAGGATGGAGATTTTAGTTTTTGCAACACCCTGATCGGATGATTGTTGTAGGTCTGTAGGTAGAGTATGCATCCGATATACTAATGAGAATGCTCAGATCACATGATTTGCAATGTTGGTTTTAAATGGCGTCAAGTTGCACATTCTATTTATTTGGGAAATTGTCATTGATGCTTCTGTTGGGGATCAAAATTCTGATATTTGTCTTTCTGTTTTCTAAGATGGTCTTTGCATTCTTGTGTTCTAGCTTGCATGCCTAGCAGTATACTTTTCATGCTGCTTTGATTTATGGCTAGTGGATTACTAAAGAAGAGGAACTCATGTTAGTTTTCAGCATTTATGACCAGTGGATTAGTAAAGAAAAGAACTCGTGTTTGCTTTCAGCTTTGCAGAGCTTCAGATATGTTTCTGAGTTAAATTTAGTCTTTCTATTGATAGCAGACCATGGCATCTTAAACCTCCTTGGTTTCCTTGTTGTTAAATGTTAACCGAACTAACAATTAATGAAAAATGGCTTTAAGGAGCGTTCCAGTGCACAATGAAAATACGATAGTGTCCCAATTTATAGGCATTATAGGGCTGTTTGGATGGTGGCTGACGGTTGCCACATGAAAATTTTCGCTTGGTTGACAGTATTATAAGCAGTTTTTATGTTTGTCTTGGCTTGTTTTTGCTTGATAAGTGACCGATTTGGGTTTGACGAATAGTTTTACTATGGGTAGTATATACGGAATGTGGATCTCTGGGTTGTTGTGATAGCTATTGGATTGGGTACTGTCACATCTCAGGTTCAGATGTTTTGGATGTTTGGCTGATCTGATGCTGTTAGTTTACGCTCATCTTTGCTCCAACAATTGGCAGTATGTAATGCCCTCACCCCTGCTTATCTCACCTAACTGATTCTATCTTTCTTGCACTCAAGATTCATTGGTGCGTGCTCCCCCTGTTACTCGGCGCTTAGGAGAAGGAGAGGCATGGTCTCCACGAAAAATAGAGGAGGAAGAAGTAAGATTCTGCTAGCCCCCTGTGGCCTGCTGCATCTGTTGGGGAACGTAGTAATTTCAAAAAATTTCCTACGATCACGCAAGACCATGGTGATGCATAGCAACGAGATGAGAGTGTTGTCTACGCACTCGTAGACCAGCAACGAAGCGTTGACGCAACGTAGAGGAAGTAGTCGTATTTCTTCCCGATCCAACCGATCCAAGTACCGAACGTCGGCACCTCCGAGTTCTGCACACGCTCAGCTCGATGACGCCCTCGAACTCCGATCCAGCCGAGTGTTGAGGGAGAGTTTCACAAGACGACGGCGTGGTGACGATGTTGATGTTCCACCGGCGCAGGGCTTCGCTTAAGCTCCGCAACGGTATATTCGAGGTGTAGTTTGGTGGAAGGGGCACCGCACACGGCTAAGGAACGATCTCAATGATCAACTTGTGTGTCATGGGGTGCCCCCTGCCCAGATATAAAGGAGGGAAGGGAGGGGCTGGCGGCCACCTATGGCTGCGCTTGGGAGTCCTACTCCCACCGGAGTAGGATTCTCCCCCAATCCTAGTCCAACTAGGGTTTGACCAAGGGAAAGGGAGAGAGGCGCCACCCCTTCTCCTAATCCTAATAGGACTAGGGAAGGGGAAGGCTGCGCCAGCATATGGCCCCTTTCTCTTCCCACTAAGGCCCATCAAGGCCCATTGACCCCCGGGAGGTTCCGTAACCCCTGGTACTCGTAAAATTCCCAATTTCACCCGGAGTGATTCCGGAGTCCAAACATAGGCTTCCAATATATCAATCTTTATGTCTCGACCATTTCGAGACTCCTCGTCATGTCCGTGATCTCATCCGGGACTCCGAACAACCTTCGTACATCAATATCATATAAACTCATAATAACCATCATCGAAACGTTAAGCGTGCATGGACCCTACGGGTTCGAGAACTATGTAGACATGACCGAGACACCTCTCGGTCAATAACCAATAGCGGGACCTGGATGCCCATATTGGTTCCTACATATTCTACGAAGATCTTTATCGGTCGACCGCATAACAACATACGTTGTTCCTTTGTCATCGGTATGTTACTTGCCCGAGATTCGATCGTCGGTATCCAATACCTAGTTCAATCTCACATCGGCAAGTCTCTTTTCTCGTTCCGTAATACATCATCTCACAACTAACACATTTAGTTGCAATGCTTGCAAGGCTTATGTGATGTGCATTACCGAGAGGGCCCAGAGATACCTCTCCGACAATCGGAGTGACAAATCCTAATCTCGAAATATGCCAACCCAACATGTACCTTCGGAGACACCTGTAATGTACCTTTATAATCACCCGATTCGTTGTGACGTTTGGTAGCACCCAAAGTGTTCCTCGGGCAAACGGGAGTTGCATAATCTCATAGTCATAGGAACATGTATAAGTCATGAAGAAAAGCACTAGCAACAAACTATACGATCAAAAGCTATGCTAATGGAATGGGTCATGTCAATCAGATCATTCAACCAATGATGTGATCCCGTTAATCAAATAACAACTCCTTGTTCATGGTTAGGAAACATAACCATCTTTGATTAACGAGCTAGTCAAGTAGAGGCATACTAGTGACACTCAGTAGGTTTATGTATTCACACATGTATTATGTTTCCGGTTAATACAATTCTAGCATGAATAATAAACATTTATCATGATATAAGGAAATAAATAATAACTTTATTATTGCCTCTAGGGCATATTTCCTTCATCTCCCACTTGCACTAGAGTCAATAATCTAGTTCACATCGCCATGTGATTTAACATCAATAGTTCACATCGTATGTGATTAACACCCATAGTTCACATCGTCATGTGACCAACACCCAAAGGGTTTACTAGAGTCGATAATCTAGTTCACATCGCTATGTGATTAACACCCAAAGAGTACTAAGGTGTGATCATGTTTTGCTTGTGAGATAATTTTAGTCAACGGTCTGTCACATTCAGAGCCGTAAGTATTTTGCAAATTTCTATGTCTACAATGCTCGCACGCGAGCTACTCTAGCTAATTGCTCCCACTTTCAATATGTATCTAGATTGAGACTCGAGTCATCTAGATTAGTGTTAAAACTTGCATCGACGTAACCTTTTACGACGAACCTTTTCCACTTCCATAATCGAGAAACATATCCTTATTCTACTAAGGATAATTTTGACCGCTGTCCATTGATCTACTCCTAGATCTCTATTGCACTCCTTGCCAATCTCAGTGGTAGGGTATGCAATAGATCTGTACACAACATGACATACTTTATAGAACCTATGGCTGATGCATAGGAATGACTTTCATTCTCTTTCTATCTTCTGCCGTGGTCGGGTTTTGAGTCATACTCAATCTCACACCTTGTAACACAGGCAAGAACTCTTTCTTTGACTGTTCCATTTTGAACTACTTCAAAATCTTGTCAAGGTATGTATTCATTGAAAAACTTATCAAGCGTCTTGATCTATCTCTATAGATCTTGATGCTCAATATGTAAGCAGCTTCACCGAGGTCTTTCTTTGAAAAACTCCTTTCAAATACTCCTTTATGCTTTGCAGAATAATTCTACATTATTTCTGATCAACAATATGTCATTCACATATATTTATCAGAAATGCTGTAGTGCTCCCACTCACTTTCTTGTAAATACAGGCTTCTCCAAAAGTCTGTAAAAAACCATATGCTTTGATCAAATCATCAAGCATATATTCCAACTCGAGATGCTTGCACCAGTCCATAGATGGATCATTGGAGCTTGCACATTTTGTTAGCTCCTTTAGGATTGACAAAACCTTCTGGTTGCATCATATACAACTCCTCTTTAATAAATCCATTAAAGAATGTAGTTTTGACATCCATTTGCCGATTTCATAAAATGTGGCAATTGCTAACATGATTCGGACAGACTTTAAGCATCGCTACAGTTGAGAAAATCTCATTGTAGTCAACACCTTGAACTTGTCAAAACCTTTTGCGACAAGTCGAGCTTTGTAGATAGTAACACTACTATCAACATCTGTCTTCCTCTTGAAAATCCATTTATCTACATGGCTTGCGATCATCGAGCAAGTCAATCAAAGTCCATACTTTGTTCTCATACATGGATCCTATCTCAGATTTCATGGTCTCAAGCCATTTCATGAATCTGGGCTCATCATCGCTTCCTCATAGTTCGTAGGTTTCATCATGTTCTAGTAACATGACTTCCAGAACATGATTACCGCACCACACTGGTGCGGATCTTACTCTGGAAGACCTACGAGGTTTGGTAGTAACTTGATCTGAAGTTTCATGATCATCATCATTAACTTCCTCACTAATTGGTGTAGTAATCACCAGAACTGATTCTGTGATGAACTACTTTCCAATTCGGGAGAAGGTACAAATTACCTTATCAAGCTCTTTACTTTCCTCCCACTCACTTCTTTCGAGAGAAACTCCTTCTCTAGAAAGGATCCATTTTAGCAACGAATGTTTTGCCTTTAGATCTGTGATAGAAGGTGTACCCAACAGTTTCTTTTGGGTATTCTATGAAGACGCACTTCTCCGATTTGGGTTCGAGCTTATCAGGTGAAAACTTTTTCACATAAGCATCACAACTCCAAACTTTAAGAAACGACACTTAGGTTTATTGCTAAACCATAGTTCATACGGTGTCATCTCAACGGATTTAGATGGTGCCCTATTAAACGTGAATGCAGCTGTCTCTAATGCATAACCCCAAAACGATAGTGGTAAATCGGTAAGATACATCATAGATCGCACCATATCAAAATAAAGTACGATTCTGACGTTCGGACACACCATAATGTTGTGGTGTTCCGGTGGCGTGAGCTGTGAAACTATTCCACATTGTTTTCATTGAAGACCAAACTCGTAACTCAAATATTCATCTCCACGATCAGATCGCGAAACTTTATTTTCTTGTTGCGATGATTTTCCACTTCACTCTGAAATTCTTTGAACCTTTCAACTATTTCAGACTTATGTTTCATCAAGTAGATATACCCATATCTGCTCAAATCATCTTGTGAAGGTCAGAAAATAACGATACTTGCCACGAGCATCAACACTCATTGGATCGCATACATCGGTATGTATTATTCCCAATAAGTCAAGAGCTTGTTCCATTGTTCCGAGAACGGAGTTTTAGTCATCTTGCCCAAAAGGCACGGTTCGCAAGCATCAAATGATTCATAATCAAGTGATTCCAAAAGTCCATCAGCATGGAGTTTTCTTCATGCGCTTTACACCAATATGACCTAAACGGCAAGCCACAAATAAGTTGCACTATCATTATTAACTTTGCATCTTTTGGTTTCAATATTATGAATATGTGTATCACTATGATCGAGATCCAATGAACCATTTTCATTGGGTGTGTAACCATATAAGGTTTTATTCATGTAAACAGAACAACAATTTATTCTCTTACTTAAATGAATAACCGTATTGCAATAAACATGATCAAATCATATTTATGCTCAACACCAAATAACACTTATTTAGGTTCCACACTAATCCCGAAAGTATAGGGAGTGTGCGATGATGATCATATCAATCTTGGAACTACTTCCAACACTCATCGTCACTTCCCTTCAACTAGTCTCTGTTTATTCTCAGAACTCCTGTTTGAGTTACTAATCTTAGCAACCTAACAGTATCAAATACTCAGGGGCCACTATAAACACTAGTAAGGCACACATCAATAACCTGTATATCAAATATAACCTTGTTCACTTTGCCATCCTTCTTATCCACCAAATATTCAGGGGTAGTTCGCTTCCGTGGACCAGTTCCATTGCAGCAAAAGTACTCGGTCTCGGGCTTAGGTCTAGACTTGGGCTTCTTCACTCGAGCAGCAACTTGCTTGCCGTTCCTTTTGAAGTTCCCTTCTTCCCTTTGCCATTTTCCTTGAGACTAGTGGTCTTGTCAACCATCAACACTTGATGTTTTTCTTGATTTCTACCTTCGCGATTTTAGCATCGCGAAGAGCTCGAGAATCCTTTTCGTCATCCCTTGCATACTATAGTTCATCACGAAGTTCTACTAACTTAGTGATGGTGACTAGAGAATTCTGTCAATCACTATCTTATCTGGAAGATTAACTCCCACTTGATTCAAGCGATTGAAGTACTCAGACAATCTGAGCACATGCTCACTAGTTGAGCGATTCTCCTCCATCTTTTAGCTATAGAACTTGTTGGAGACTTTCATTTCTCTCAACTCGGTATTTGCTTGAAATATTAACTTCAATTCCTGGAACATCTCATATGGTCCATGACGTTCAAAACGTCTTTGAAGTCCCGATTCTAAGCCGTTAAGCATGGTGCACTAAACTATCAAGTAGTTATCATATTGAGCTAGCCAAACGTTCATAACGTCAGATCGCTCATATTGAGCTAGCCAAACGTTCATAACGTCTGCATCTGCTCCTGCAATAGGTCTGTCACCTAGCTGTGCATTAAGGACATAATTCTTCTGCGCAGCAATGAGGATAAACCTCAGATCACGGATCCAATCCGCATCATTGCTACTAACATTTTTCAATACAATTTTCTCTAGGAACACATATGAAAACATAGGGAAGCAACAACGCGAGCTATTGATCTACAACATAATTTGCAAAATACTACCAGGACTAAGTTCATGATAAATTAAAGTTCAATTAATCATATTACTTAAGAACTCCCACTTAGAAAAATATCCCTCCAATTCTCTAAGTGATTGCGTGATCCATATCAACTACACCATGACCGATCATCACGTGTGATGGAGTAGTTTCAATGGTGAACATCAATATGTTGATCATATCTACTATATGATTCACGCCGACCTTTCGGTCTCCGTGTTCGAGGTCATATCTTATATGCATAGCTCGTCAAGTATAACCTGAGTATTCGCGTGTGCAACTGTTTTGCACCCGTTGTATTTGAACGTAGAGCCTATCACACCCGATCATCACGTGGTGTCTCAAAGACGAAGAACTTTCGCAGCGGTGCATACTCGGGAGAACACTTCTTGATAATTTAGTAAGGGATCATCTTATAATGCTACCGTCAATCAAAGCAAAATAAGATGCATAAAGGATTAACATCACATGCAATCAATATAAGTGATATGATATGGCCATCATCATCTTGTGCTTGTGATCTCCATCTCCGAAGCACCGTCATGATCACCATCGTCACCGCGCGACACCTTGATCTCCATCGTAGCATCGTTGTCGTCTCGCCAACTATTGCTTCTCGACTATCGCTACTGCTTAGTGATAAAGTAAAGCAATTACATGGCGTTGCATTTCATACAATAAGGCGACAACCATATGGCTCCTGCCATTGCCGATAACTTCGGTTACAAAACATGATCATCTCATACAATGAAATATAGCATCACGTCTTGACCATATCACATCACAACATGCCCTGCAAAAACAAGTTAGACGTCCTCTACTTTGTTGTTGCAAATTTTACGTGGCTGCTACGGGCTGAGCAAGAACCGTTCTTACCTCGCATCAAAACCACAACGATACTTCGTCAAATAGACTCCGTTTAACCTTCTCAAGGACCGGGCGTAGCCACACTCGTTCAACTAAAGTGAGAGAGACAGACACCGCCACCACCTTTAAGCAACGAGTGCTCACAGCGGTGAAACCAGTCTCGCGTAAGCGTCTGGCGTAATGTCGGTCCGGCCGCTTCATCTCACAATACCGCTGAACCAAAGTATGACATGCTGGTAGGCAGTATGACTTGTATCGTCCACAACTCACTTGTGTTCTACTCGTGCACATGACATCAACGCATAAAACCAGGCTCTGATACCACTGTTGGGGAACGTAGTAATTTCAAAAATTTTCCTACGATCACGCAAGACCATGGTGATGCATAGCAACGAGATGAGAGTGTTGTCTCGTACCCTCGTGAGACCAGACAGGAAGCGTTGACGCAGCGTAGAGGAAGTAGTCGTACTTCTTCCCGATCCAACCGATCCAAGTACCGAGCGTCGGCACCTCCGAGTTCTGCACACGTTCAGCTCGATGGCGTTCCTCGAACTCCGATCCAGCCGAGTGTTGAGGAGAGTTTCACAAGACGACGGCGTGGTGGCGATGTTGATGTTCCACCGGCGCAGGCTTCGCCTAAGCTCCGCAGCGGTATATTCGAGGTGTAGTTTGGTGGAAGGGGCACCGCACACGGCTAAGGAACGATCTCAATGATCAACTTGTGTGTCATGGGGTGCCCCTGCCCTCAGTATATAAAGGAGGGAAGGGAGGGGCTGGCCGGCCACCTATGGCTGCGCTTGGGAGTCCTACTCCCACCGGAGTAGGATTCCTCCCCAATCCTAGTCCAACTAGGGTTTGACCAAGGGAAAGGGAGAGAGGCGCCACCCCTTCTCCTAATCCTAATAGGACTAGGGAAGGGGAAGGCTGCGCCAGCATATGGCCCCTTTCTCTTTCCCACTAAGGCCCATCAAGGCCCATTGACCCCCGGAGGTTCCGGTAACCCCCTGCACTCGGTAAAATTCCCAATTTCACCGGAGTGATTCCGAGTCCAAACATAGGCTTCCAATATATCAATCTTTATGTCTCGACCATTTCGAGACTCCTCGTCATGTCCGTGATCTCATCCGGACTCAACAACCTTCGGTACATCAATATCATATAAACTCATAATAACATCATCGAAGCGTTAAGCGTGCGGACCCTACGGGTTCGAGAACTATGTAGACATGACCGAGACACCTCTCGGTCAATAACCAATAGCGGGACCTGGATGCCCATATTGGTTCCTACATATTCTACGAAGATCTTTATCGGTCGAGACCGCATAACAACATCGTTGTTCCCTTTGTCATCGGTATGTTACTTGCCCGAGATTCGATCGTCGGTATCCAATACCTAGTTCAATCTCGTTCTTGGCAAGTCTCTTTTCTCGTTCCGTAATACATCATCTCACAACTAACACATTTAGTTGCAATGCTTGCAAGGCTTATGTGATGTGCATTACCGAGAGGGCCCAGAGATACCTCTCCGACAATCGGAGTGACAAATCCTAATCTCAAATATGCCAACCCAACATGTACCTTCGAGACACCTGTAATGTACCTTTATAATCACCCGATTCGTTGTGGCGTTTGGTAGCACCCAAAGTGTTCCTCGGGCAAACGGAGTTGCATAATCTCATAGTCATAGGAACATGTATAAGTCATGAAGAAAAGCACTAGCAACAAACTATACGATCAGGTGCTATGCTAATGGAATGGGTCATGTCAATCAGATCATTCAACCAATGATGTGATCCCGTTAATCAAATAACAACTCCTTGTTCATGGTTAGGAAACATAACCATCTTTGATTAACGAGCTAGTCAAGTAGAGGCATACTAGTGACACTCTGTAGGTTTATGTATTCACACATGTATTATGTTTCCGGTTAATACAATTCTAGCATGAATAATAAACATTTATCATGATATAAGGAAATAAATAATAACTTTATTATTGCCTCTAGGGCATATTTCCTTCAGCATCTCCAATCAGCACTTGCAACAGGGGAACCACATCCCTGGCCTCTCCATGCCTCCCCAAGCGCCAACCTGTAGGCTACAACAAGAAGGTGAGTTGGGCCCCTACTCGGTAAAAACATGTTCAGGAGGTGTTTATCCTATGATTCAGTAACTTGCGTCTAATCTTATTTGTCTTCTCATTGGGCATGGTGTCTTTAGGTTATAAAAAGGGAATTGTGTATGGCTGTTGACAATCTAGATTGTGGGAAGCTAAGAGGTTAGAATTACTCATGAACATTTCTGATATCGGCGTGATGGCTAAGGTTGAGGCTGCCACGTACTGTACCACCGTCATGCCCAACGTCGAGGAGTGTGGCAGCACCGTGGCCAGGGCCATCGCGTCTGGTGCCAAGAACATGGCCAAGGGGATCCTGTAGTGCAGGGTGGTAACCGTGGACAGGCTCCACTGGGCGAACGAGGTCAGCCCGGAGATGCTCGGGCATATCAAAATGTAGTGCTTTTTCTCAATTTTCACATCAAATGTGTTCCTAATTTGCAGTCAAGCAAACTTTTTTAGTAGGATTTGTGATGCATAAATTAGTAGACGATTTTGGGTTAATCCTGGTTGTGGTGGTGCAGGTTTCATGTGCGTATATGTGACTATTTGCTTTTGATGAACTTGAAGACATCCGTTAAGGTATTCATGGTGGAGGGAAAGGTTGATGTTGGTCTTGGTCCTATTTGTAAGTTTCTCACACTACTCTTTTTATTAACGCATGATTCCTTACGAAATGGTAACACTATCTCTATTATAAACTGAACACTAATGATAATTGTACTTAATACTTCTATGAGGACCACTTTTCTCAGCAGTTTTCCTTGTAATGTTTTCCTTCATTTCCAATGGACTGGTCAGATGCAACCTGCGTGGAATTCAAGGAAGAAGGGCATTTCGAACGAAGAAATCAGCTGGTTAGAACACTGTTTATTTCCCTTTGCCCTTTGCATAGTAGCAAGTACTCTGTAGTTTACCCATTTCAAAAATACTTCTTCAAATCCATGGAAAATGTCCTATTCATGCACTGCTGATTGTAGTTGTAAGATGCTAAGATAGGAACATTGATGTAGGTTTATCCCTCCCATCAGATTTGTTCCTACAACCGAATCTCCATGATGCTATACTGCTTCTCTCTAATTGTTCCTACAACTGAATCATCCATCTAATTATGGCATCTAAGTATGACTGTCTTTGTCAGTTGCATAATGTCCATCATATGGAATAATGGTCTGATGTTTGTATTAGAATGGTTTGGCTATGTTTTATCATTTTTGGGATCATTTTTTGTACCAGTACTATGCAGAATCATTTAGTGAAGGCTCTTGGCGTTTTTAATAATTATAGCTACTTCTCTATTTCTGCCCATAACGCATTACTCCGCAACTATGGATTTTATTTCTTGGTTCCAAGTTCTGAATTTATCTGTGGATGTCTATGCCCGGAAGGAGGAGGCATACCAATGATAGTTTGAATCAAACCAATAGAGGACGCCACCATCGATTATCGTGTCGAGCGACTAAAATGTAATGAACTGGTAGTGCGACTGTTGACCTCCTTGAAACTAATCAAGTTCTTCGCTCCTGAACTCACGCAGTAGACAAGCAACTCTTCTTTTATAACTGCAGACAAGTATGACTCCATACCCTTAAATTCCTTACACTATTCTTAGGGTCGTTGAATACATAATGTAACCCCACATAAATGGTTAGGAACTAGCTAAATTTTATTTATCTTTGATTCCCTACCAAAATATTCCTACTGCATATGTTAGGAAGGATCTATAAGAGTTGCTGCTACGTATATGTTGTTGAAACCTCCAATGTAGTTAATCTCCGGCTCTTATCATATTTCTTTGTTCAAGCCCTTGACAGAATGCTCTTAAATTTATGAACTGAATATAGTTCAAGATTTAGTGAAAATGCACAATGATCTTCACAACTTATCTATTTCATTTTTTTGTGAGACTTCTTCAAAGATAATAATTTGGCAAAAATAATGTTCAGTAGTCATGTTCCCCTTTTAATCACTGTACTTTAGTAATCTTGATATCTACAAAATCTTTGAAACCTGACACCACTCATGTAATTGGCCATTATTTTTTTGTCTTAAAGTCCCATGTCTTATCGCTAATTGCAGCATTATTTTTTCACCAGTGTGTCATAGATTCAGTTCTGCATGATGTGGTTGGTATAGGAGAAAATCAGTCTGCCAATATTATTTTCCTGCTATTTGATATACACATGTTTACATAAATTGTACGAGTTTCATGGATGTACCAATTATTATCCAGCAAGCTTTGAAAGTTAACACAAAGAATCTGCACCCTAGGATAATTGCAAGGAAGGTGTGACCAAAACCACATCTACCTTTTCTAATATTATTATCCTAGGTGCTCCGCAGGACACACACAGCCGCCACCACACCACACCGCAGAGACGGACGAGGATGTGATGCTGCTCCTTCTTGTGGTGTATGTGTCGGCGTGGCTTGCTGTAGTGAGGCATATCGTCGTGGGCAATGCTATCTGAAGACCATTCGAGTGATTTTAGAGAGAAGATGTCTAGAATTTAACAAGGTTGAAGATGGCGATCAAAAGATTGACGTATTAAGCGACTATCAAGATGCCAGTAATGCTTTCCCCCTGCCATTATTAGTAATACCCTTGCTCTTCTTTATGAAATCTTTCCTATTATATATTGATGCATCAACTATCGTTGCAGATTGTGAGATCCCTATTTACATGGATGACTCAGCGGCTGGCCTGTACAGAGTTGCTTTGCAGGCATGTGTTCCTAGCCACCTTATCAACTGTAGGCTTAGAATGATTTGCTTCGTCCCAAGTGTTGTTCGTCGACAATTACTTTGTATGTCCATGTCGATTCTGAATTTAGAGGACACATATGTTTTGGTAGGAAGTGTATTGTTCTTATGTTTTTTCCTGGTGTATACTGACTCGTGCAGATTATGAAATCCCTATTTAATGGATCGCTCGGTGTTGTCCTGTATGAATGCATATGCTAAATCTGAATTCCTACTAACTTAACATTACCTGCTTGACAAAAATGTTGGGACCGGCACCCTCGCGTCGAGACATGATCCCGATCTAGTCATCTGAGAATGGTCTTCCCGCAACGACAAGCCTTGTTGGTTCCCTACCCGGGTCTCCTTGAGAAGGGCAAGGTCACCTTCCTCGAGCCCCTAGACTTGGACGTTGACAGCCTTTCGGCAGTACCACCCGCGCTAACCGCTTCTCTCACGTACAGTTGCCCGGTTATGAAATCCCCCCAACAGGTTAGCGTTGTCATGCCTTAGAGCAACTCCAACGGGCCGACCTAAATGGACGACGTTTTTGTCTGCTTTTTGTCCGTTTAGGTCGGCCAGGCGGACACAAACGTCTGGCGCTATGTTTGGGTCGGCACGAGCGCCCACCGCTGGTCCGACCCATTTTGTCGGCGTGCTAAAAAAAGGCTTGCAAGCATTTAAAAAATAAATACATGCATTTAATTGAACGTAAAAGCCGGCCACGAAGGCCGTCGAAAGTCCTCATTACATTAATTAAACACTAAAAACTAGACGACATGTTGCCCTAGGCGTCCTCGTCGGCGGTAGCGTCTGCGTCGGGGCCGGTGAGGTCGATCAGCGTCGGCGCAGGGCCGGCACGGGGGAATGCCGTGTTTCAGAGGGCGGCGATGTCGGGCTGCGCCGCCGCTGCCTGGGCCTGGCGCGCCTCCTCTTCAGCCTCGCGCTCGAGCATCTCCAGGCGCTCGCCCTCCCGGCGCTCCTCGGCTAGCCGAATGCGGCGCCAGTGGTCGAGGTAGGCCGCCTCTTGCTTCTTCGTCGCCCCGAGCCAGATCGGCGGAGCACTGACTCAATCGCGCACTACTCCGGTCCAGGAGTAGCGCTCGAGGTAGGTCGGCTCCTCCGGCTCGGCTATGGGCGGGGACGGCGGGGTCACCGGCGGCACGATGCAGTCGCCCGCCGCGGAGAGGGCCATGGCCTCCGCCATGGCAGCCTCGAAAGCCGCCTCATCCGCCTCCCTCCATCGCTCCTCCTCCTCGCTCTCCTTAATGGCCGCCTGGTAGGCGGCCTCGGCCTCCTGGTCCTCGTCGCGGACGATGAGTGCGGGCGGCGGCAGGCTGTGGTCGACGCTGCGGATGTCGCGTCGCCTTGCCTCCTCGTGCTCGAAGGCGAACCATCGAGCCCAGTTGGTCGAGTCGACGGCGTAGTGCACTTCGGCGCGCTGCTCCGGTGTCAGAAATGCCCACCGGCGCCGCACCTCCTCTGCATGGGCCCTCGCCGTCAGCGGCGCCGCCGGCACAGGGATCCTCTCCGGATCCAAATGTTAGTCATGCGGCAGCGTCGCGTCGGGGTACGGCAGAGGCACGCGGTGGTGCCAGTGCCACTCGGCCTGGTGCAACGGCACATTGATGCGCTGCCTCTGCCGGGGAGCGCGCGGCGGCGCGGGGAGGGCAGGGAGGGAGGGGGAATGGCGGGCGGGGGCCTTGCCCTTGCGGCTGCTGCCGATGCCGGAGAAGAAGCCCATGCTGGCAGTGGCTAGGGTTGTCGCTGGTGTGGGGGCAGGGGTGGCCAGATGGGGACGGGGGGCAAGTGGCAGTGGATGAGGACGGCCCCGCCGCACGCCCGGCTTAAAAAGGACGACCGCTGTCACTGACGCGTGGGCCCAAGGTGGGCGGTCGTCATAAATAATGTGGACCGTCATAGTTGAAAGATCGCCAGGTGGGGACGCGGTGGACGGCGAGGAGACGTGCGGCGCGTCCATTCGCGTCCGCACCGACGCATTCCAGGCGCAATTTTGGGCCGGAAATGGGTCGGACGCCGGATGGACACGATTTGAGTTTGGGTCGGCGCGTTGGGCCGCCACTTTTGTCCGCACCGACCCAAACGGACGCGGGCAGACGAAATGAGTCGCCCATTGGAGTTGCTCTTATGTACACTTTTTTTGAGTGAAATGGGAGTTTTATTTCAAAAGTGTAGAATTACAATCAGCCGACAAAAGTTCAGCTATACATGGATGGCCTCTGCGAAGCCAACAAGCCGTACTATGATCAGTTCTACCATGATTTAACAGATGATCTGCTACTATATTCTGGTCCGTAGAAATTTTCACAGGAATAAACTACCTTCCTATCATCAGATCCTTAATCTCTAAGATGAGATGCGCATATGCCGATCGGTCCAACTCATTAGAAGTTAGAACAGACAGTACCGTCATCGAATCCGATTGAACAACCACGGAAAGAGTAGTATGCTTGACAGACAGTGCCATCCCCTTCATTATCACATGTAACTCCGCCTCAAGAGCATCGTTGCAATGAAATAAGTGACGGTGTGCCGAGAAAATAACACTCCCGTTCCAGTTCAGAAGTATCATGCCTGGCCCTGCTAACCCGTCTTCTGCCAAAAAGGAACCATCCTCCAATAAAGTTACCTTGCCCGGCATCGGCGGCAGTCATGGTTTGTACGACGCTTTGGCTTTTTTAGTTGGTACCGTCAACCACACCACCTTCCCCATTTTTCCTTTCACAATCTCTTTTGTACTATACTTATTTGCCTGCTGAATTGATTTCAAATAACTGTCCAGAAACTCTACTGAGACCTTCACCGGAGCAGCATCCTTACCATGTGTTAAATCTGTATGAACTTGCCACACTCGCCAGACTAACATAATTATCATATCCCGCACTTTGTCCGAACAATTTGCAAGTACATTCAGCAGCCACTCTTCTCCATTGTCCAGCAAGTACTCGTTCCCCGGCAAAGGCCACCTAGACCGCATGCCATTCCACAACGCCATTGCCTCTGTACACGCAACTAGTGCATGGAAAGAGCTGTCCTCTTCTAATCCACAAAGTGGGCAAGTAGTACTAGTACGTAAGTGCCTATATTGCATGCACTTATGGGTACCCAGTGTCCCAGTGACCGCCTTCCATGCAAGAATTTTCATTTTTTGCGGCACTCCAGCCCGCCAAATCAGGTTCCATGTAGGCCTATTTTCATCAGGCTGACCGCTAGAAACCTCACAAGCATGAAGCTCCTCATGATGCTGCATAGCTAGATGATAGACACCTCGAACAGAAAATCTACCATTCCTCTGCGGCTGCCAAGCAATGAAATCCTCTCGGCTTCGCGCAGAAGTCCCGATTTTCAAAATTTCCTGAACATCCAAAGGCCAAAAGTGTTCTCTAACCAGCTATGTGTTCCAAACCCCATTGCCGTTCAAAAAATCCAAGACTCGATTTAGTTGACAATTACGTTTGGATGTGACTGGCCGAAAAGACGTACCCTGAGGAATCCATGGATCACGCCAAGTACGGATTTGAGAGCCACACCCCATCCTCCATGTGAAACCCTTCTTTACAAGCTCAAGCCCATGTTCAATTCCTCTCCAAACAGCGGAAGCATTACCTGTAAACACCGTATCCATGAGATTTCCATTAGGGAAATACTTCGCCCTAAGTAGTCGAGAACATAAGCTATCTGGAAACTCCGGTAAACGCCAAGCTTGTTTGGCCAACAAAGCTTGGTTAAAGGCACGCATGTCTCTAAATCCCATGCCGCCCTTGAATTTTGGCAAAATCATCTTATCCCAACTCAGCCATGACATTTTTCTTTTGCCCTTCTCAACACCCCACCAGTACTGTCGCATCAAGCGATTCATTTCATCACAAATCGAAGCTGGCGGTCGAAATATGCTCATCACATAAGTGGGTATTGCCTGAGCCACAAACTTAATCAAAATCTCCTTACTCCCAGAAGACATGTATTGTTCGCTCCAATCAACCAAAATTTTGCTTAACCTCTCTAGTATAGATTCAAATCTTCCCTTATGCATTCTCCCATCCGGGACCGGAAGACCTAGATACTTAGGGTCAAAAACCTCCCGGTTACTTCAAGAATATGCCTTCTGTACACTTGCCTTGCTCTGGCTACGAGCTTGGACGTAGAGGGGTCAGCGAGGGCAGCTTCCTTCGCGTCGGGAGCCAAGAGCGAAGGATCGGAGTTGGGCATGGCCCTGAAGAGGCACTCCTAGTGACCCCGTCGGATGGGGTTAGCGGAGCGCACTTCCATGGCCGTGCAGTTGAAGATCTCTGCCGGCTTTGCCGGGAGCCGCGCGGGTCTCGTCGCCTCACGCTCCGCCGGGGTGGAGTCGTGGACGATGCGCAATGCGAGGCGGAGGCAATACAATGACAGGAAACACGAGTCTAACCTGTGGGGCCAGAAACTAATTGTGCGGACGAAACCAGGGAATAGCGAATGCGGAACACAGAGAGTACAAAGCATAAAAGAGCACATATCAACAAAAAAAGAAAGTGTTCTAAAAAACAAAGAAAGTGAACATGCGTATCACCGACACCATCAACGCTGCTCAACCAACAGCGACGCTATGTTGCGGATACCTTTGGATGACCGGCACCGGCATCCGTGCATGGTAAAAGGATAAAAGGGAAAACAATAGCACACACATTATCTTCGGACATGATGTACTTAATACGTATAACCGTTGTTGCAACTCTTCCAAGATGTAGACGGTGAAATGGTTCATTCTTCCAGGACGTGTGACCTATGGGCTGCAACACGGCGAGCGCCCTACAGCGAGAATACCTAGACGGTAACAACGTACTCACAGTACAATCTTAAAAACTAAACGATGAAAGTGCCAAACCGGGTAACACCAAATCGGATGAACTGAGCACCACGACGCTGCCCAAAAAAGATCGAGAAGTAGCATCCCTAAGGACCTCCTAACCGGCCACCGACAGCACACCAAAAGTAGCCGGCAAACTAGACCCGTAAAGCAACGGCCCTTGATAGACCCAGCAACAACACAAGAGAGGCACTACCCAGCGCGGGCCAACAACCGAACAAAAGGCACCCAACATAATCCGACCCAACTCAAGCCAATAGCCGAATAAGCTGTGGCGACAACCACTCCGAGCAACGCACAAGGCCATCGACAACACACGAAAGGTGGTTGACAAACTGGCCCCGGAAAATAATGACCCTCCACCGACCCGACAACATCGCATGAGTGGTATGACCCAGTGCAGGCTAGCAACTGAACGAGAGGTACCCAGCATAATCCGACCCAACGCAGGCCAACAACCAGACGGGAGATACCCAGCACAAGCCAACAACCGAATAAGCCGCGTCAACGGCCACTCCGACCAATGCACGACACGACACATGCACGTGCGACGAGAAACATTACAGAAGGTGGCCCCGAGCGTGCCCGCGGCCCACGGGTCATGGACCTCTGAGGTCGACGGCGCGGTGAGGAATACGTTGACCTTATCGGGCGGGGGTAAAGCCGGCATGCGGACATCAGCGCGGAACGACACCGAGTGCCCCCAGGAGGCAGGTACTCCAACATTCTTTATAGGAGTAATTTGTCTACTATTAGTGCCATATTTATTAATGTTATCTCTAGCAACGACAACTCCACCCTCACTCTCTTTCATCCCCATCGTGTACGCCGATGGATCCTTCTATAGTGGCTGCGCCTCCTAAGCCTATTACCTAGCTATCTTTCTTGTCAAGCTCTTCTCTGATACCTCCGCAACAAAGAAGAGATCTAATTTATATCTTTTTCAACATCATAGGAAAAAAGAATGAATATAAGTTTCCGTATGACTATCTCTGCAGAGAGATTATAATGCGGAATGCGGGGCAATGTTTATGTTTCTTCTTTTCATAACATTTATTCTTTTGGGTGCCTAAGGTCATGTCCAATGCAAGAACACTTATATAGACACCTAAAGAAAGAGAACAATGTAAGTTTTACAAGCTTTAATACAAAATATTATTTTAGAGGAGCCTAGACACCTAAAAAGCACTAAGAATTTACTTAAATGTTGAACCTCAAAGTAAGAAACAGTATCATGATTTGCATTGAGCAATCATGCTTTGGAGGGGAATAACTCTCGTACAAGCTAAACGGTCTAAACGTAAAAACGAGGGACCAAGTCAAGAATAGCCTTGCTTGTCGAGTGGTCGAGCCCCCATGGCCAAGAGGTGCGCATGGCCTCAAACCGAGTGCTAATTACTTTTCAACCTATTTTTCCCTCTACCTTCCCTTGTTTCTCGCTCCTCCCCATGACATTCCACTCGCGCAAACCTTCTCCCTCCCCCCTGCAGCTAGCATCTCTCTCCTTCTCCTCTCTCCCCTCCAAGCTCCATTTCCGGTTTCCCACGTTGTGTAGGGGGCTTTGAAGACGCACAAAAATGGTTACCTCTTTATCTATCTACCTCTTCTCTCTCTCTCTCTCTCTCTCTCTCTCTCTCTCTCTCTCTCTCTCTATGAACTGGTTCTTGATCAATCAATGTGCATGGTCGGATAAATTGTAGGCGAACTCTGCATCTGGTCTGGCTGTGCACGACGACTGCAAGATCAAGTTCTCGGACTTGAAGGCGAGACGAAGCTTCAGGTTCATCGTGTTCAAGATCGACGAGAAGTCGATGGAAATCAAGGTGGAGAGGCTCGGTGAGACCAGTTACGGCTACGAAGAATTCACAAACAGCCTCCCAGCTGACGAGTGTCGCTATGCTGTCTATGACCTCGACTTCGTAACCGACGAGAACTGCCAAAAGAGCAAGATCTTCTTCTTCTCCTGGTATGGGCCTACTTATACCACATGCATATTCATGATTGTGATGTGTTTTCTCCCATTGCATCGTAGCCTTAGTCCATCAACTTCTGTTTTTTGACTTCTCAGTCCATCAACTTACCCGCAAAAAACAAAAACAACTTACCCTGTAAGAGGCACTACAACAAAAATGCTAGACTCACGCATCATTACGGAGACCCCCCCCACCGCGCGATTTTCAGTGGGTGGGCCGATTTCCCATGGCCAAGCATAAATTGCCAAGTGACTCAACCCCATAATAACTCTGTGTGTGTAGCTTTATTCGGCACTACAATCATTGCTTCTTCATAAGTTTGTCGTTTTGAATATCATCAATGTCTACTATACGATATTTCGCCATAAGTTTTCTTGATCGCATATACTGTTGTTGTAATTCTAGTAGCATAGATTTTTTCTGCTTCTTCCTCTTTATGTAAAAACCTTTTTATTTTTGAAAATCTCTAAAAAATGTTGTGAGAAGAAATTCTCACAGTTCCGGGTAAAAAAAATCAATTAATATTAGCCAAGTATTTATGGGTAGTCCAAATATAACCATTTGTAGACAACACATCTATATATATATATATATATATATATATATATATATATATATATATATATATATATATATATATATATATATATATATATATTATTGTAAAGAAGGAATGCTTGTATTCTAAAACAATATGTAAGTAAAGGCAGGATAAATGAATCGCCGCAAAAGAATCCCCTTCAAGAAAATGCTGAAAAATTTCTACAATCACTATCTCATTACATATTAGTCATTACCAATCAAGAGGGCCTTTGATGTTGCAAGAGGCGTTTGGATCAATGGCACTACAAAGTTTTTATGGATGGTTGTCGGTGTCTTATATAGAGTGCCCCTCATGTGTAGCGCTCACCCCCCATCAAGGCCCCTTAATTTTCTTAAGGGCGTGGCTAAAAGGCTCGCTAGATATTTATCCTTCCAAACCGACAATTATATGCTAAGCAGTGATAACTTGGAGCTAATCCACACTAACATGTACTCCCTCCGTTCCAAAATAGATGACCCAACTTTGTATAAAGTTGGGTCATCTATTTTGGAACGGAGGGAGTAGAAGGGATCGGGGGTTTGTATGTTACAATTTTATGCTAATTAGTGATAATTTTTGCTAATCACAATTGTGTGCTAATCTATGCTAATTTGACACAGATTATCTCTATTGGATTTTATCTTACTTAAAATTAGTAATATGCATGTTGTTATTTATTTATATTTTCAGATGGTGGCCGACACCATAGCATTAGCATTCTTAACTGAGTTATTAAATCATAGGGCAGGGGTGTGGTTTGAGGGAGCTGATAGAAGGTGAAGGGCGTGTTTGGGGAATGTTTTGAGAGAGGCCCCGAGATGCCCCACGTCGCCTCCCTAGCGTCTCGAAAAAACGTAGCCGGAGTCTCGTCGCCGCCGGAGAGGACTCCCGGGCAAAGGTAGGGCTGGCCCCGAGGAAGGTAGCCGCGGGGCACCTTGCCCAGTGGTGGCACGGGCACTCGGCGCGGTAGCTTGGAGCTGCGGGCGGCAACGACCACCGCCACGGGATGGGCCCGGCGATGCTCCGGATCATGGCGCGTGACGCCGGTTGTGGCCTGGGCGTTGTCCTAGCTCGGCGGCCTTGGCTCAGTGGCCTGGATCTGGGGATCCCTTCCCCGATCTATGGCCCTGGGTTGGGCTTCCAGGTCGAGTTCGGCCAGGATTGCAGTGCAGAGGCGGCGGTCGCCCATGTTGTGCGCTTGCCTGGTGGTGGCGGCCAGCCAGGAGGTGGCAGCGGATCTGTCCTCGGATATGTGACAGGACAATCGGTGAAGACCGAGCCTCGACTACGGTAATGACGGCGTTTCTTAGCGTCGTTATCCTATTGTAGGCATCATCACAACATTGTCGTGTCGCTTCTTTCGGACTGCTCCGAGGAAACCCTAGATCCCTTCCCGGATCGGACCATGGCGTTGTCTCACGCCACGCTCCTTGCTGGAGGCATCGTTTTGGAGCAGGTGCTGACTCGAGTGCACATGTGGCAGAGCAGCGTGGTTTCTACCGCATCATCGACGACGGATCTCGGCGGCATGGCGCAACAGAGTTTCGATGGCGAGGCCATGTGGATGGATGCATGCAGGATGATGGCACTGTCTGGCGTTGTGGTGACGTCGATGGTAGTATGGCATAGCGAGATGAATGCATTAATAACTACCAAAGAAGGGTCAGCTAATCTTAGAACGTGCGCATGCGGTGCGCGTAGAGAGTCTAGCTAGACCGATTGGTGCTCTCGGCTTGCTAGCGAGCAACTTCATGAGGCCATCAGAATAGATGGTATGTGTTGATACGCGGTGAAGGCACGCCATCAGTTTTCTAGGTGTAGCGGCAATAGTGGTCAGGATGGTGGCTTTGGATTGATCGATGTATTTGGTCTGTTTGGCTATGTGGAATAATATAATATAATGGTTGTGTGCATCGGTCGATGCACAGGCTGAAGGTATTCCTCTTTTTCAAAAAAAAGTTATATAGATAAATATACCGATCATATTTGGGGTATGGTGTAGAAGAGCGAGGGCTGCTGGAGATACTATTACACATTCCAGAATTCTCTGGTAACGATAGTTCGAGCACGTACATAAATGCCTTTCAAAATTTATAGTTTTGAGAAAAAAATATAGGTTTATATGTGAATGTTGATTGAAGCTTTGTTGGCACCAACTGAGAAATGGTTTTGCCTGATTTTGGTCGAAAAGTTATAGATTTGTAGTGTGTGTTCATTCGACATCTTTGGAAGCACTGTTTTGATCCTCTTACAGTTTATGACACTGTGGTGCATTATAATAATCATATTTTCTTGAATATGCACGAGTGTACGTATCATTCACTAAAGAAGAAAAGGAGAAAGAGGCTCCCCAAAGCCACGGTTACAAGCATTATAATAATCATATTTGACTGGATTACTTCTGGATACTCGAATATAAACATCCATATACCTTATGCATAACTATTTTCAGTACCATTTTACTCATATATCAATTATAATAAGAGTAGGGCAATTTGGAGACCGACTCCATAAAGCCCTTATTGAAATTTTCAAAATTTAAACTTTCCAGTTTCTAAATATTTCAAAAAAAAAACATGTATACAACGATGTAATGTGTGTGTAAAATTTCAGGATGAAATACCTTGAATTGCGAGCCACACAAAAAAAATCAAGGACTGTAAGCATGAAACAATACATATGCTAAAAAGCCTCATATTTGTTTATTTTTTGTAGCTCTCATTTTAACATATTTCGCCCCGAAAATTTACATGCATGTAAATTTCTAGTTATATGTGTATTTTTTTTTCTGGAATTTTCGGAAACTGAAAATTTTGACTTTTAAAGTTTTCAAATTAAGGCCTACATGGAGCTCGGTCTTCATTTGGTATTTTCGTATAATATCACATTATATTATGGGACCGGGGGAGTATTATTAATTTCCTCATATGCATAACATTTATGGACAGACATAGATGTCTTCACTTAAAATGATGGAGTGTTTCCTTGCTTCAATAATATAGGTCTCCTGACACGGCAAGAACAAGGAGCAAGATGCTTTATGCAAGCTCCAAGGACAGGTTCAGGAGGGAGATGGACGGCATCCAGTGCGAGATCCAAGCGACCGACCCCAGTGAAATGAGCCTCGACATCATAAAAAGCCGAGCTCACTAATGAAGCACAAGTACATATAATCCAGCTCCACAACGTACAATGAATATATCCATATGAAACCCTTCCGCAATCGACGGCTCACGCCATGCCCATGGATTAATTGGCATGGGATACCTCTCGCTTACAACTATCGTTTAAATCATTTGTTCCATATGCTATCTTTCGGTCTTGGGGATAAGCTCTGTCGACATTGATGCCCATATGATTTCTTAATTCCGTTGTTTATTTTCCATGTGCTTGTTCCAATTTTTTAAGGTGCATGCATGTATGTGGTCTTCTCAATGCGTCTGAAAAGATGAAATAGGTCATTAGGCTTCTCAGTACAATCCACACGTCTTATATAATCTCTGTGCAATCTCCACTACAAAAAGAACAAAATAATCTTAGAACAGTTGTATATATACTCCCGACTACAAAAAACAACAACAAAATATAAAAAAGACCTTTTTGCGATGAAAAGCAGGGTACTTATTCCAAATTCACAGGTTCATAAGGAGACCCCGCCTTCGTTGTGTCAACCAACTCATGATGGCTGATGGATAGGAGAGGAACGAAAATCTAATTAAACAAATTTTGTACCCTTTGGACGATGCAGGATCAATATCCTGACTTCGGAGACAGAGGACCGCATTGTGATGTGAGCATGCTATCATCAAATTTTGATGTTACTCAAGCTAAAATTGTCAAAGCAGTGAACACCAATTTAATTTCCAAGTTAGATTACAATGTCGGTGCGGAACAGAAGAAGGCGAGCATCAATGACATTGTTGTCAGGAAGGTCGTTCATATGTCTAATCTACGGCGAGGTAGAGATGGAAAGATACGCATGGTATGTGGACCCGTGTTTGCGGACGTGGCGAAAGTAGACAACTTGAAACATAATCAGATATATCAGCGTGTCATGCCCGTACATGAATTATGCAAAAAAAGAGCTAAAGGTGAAGCACATCAAATATTGCCAGAAGTGTTTGTCACATATCAAGGAGACCACCGGACAATCAAGCAAAATCCAGCGCCCATCAAGGTGGTTCCAAACTTTCGTACACCTCCAGGAAATATCAAGATTGGCCGTTTCCTTTTAAAACTGCATGCATACAGTTAATATTTGAGAGGATGTGCGTGCATCAGGCTAGATAAATGCCTTGCGTCCATGTAATTGAGATCATTTTTGAAGTTTTATTTTGAGTATGAGATATACAGAAAAACGTCCAAGTTACGGGCGGCCATATCTTGTGTATTATCTGTGATTTTCCTATCGTGCAAATTTACTAGCGACGAAGGGTTGATCATCACATCGACGCCTACGTGCTAATCCGAGGGGGTCATTATTTTCATTTGTGTATTTTCGTACACAGGTGAAAATTATCTTGAAGGTTGCGAGGAGGAACAAGGGGGCGAACTGTTGATCAAGCATCGCCGTGAAAGATCGGGCCATCTACACGCGCGAATTAGCATCTCGCTAGTCCGTGTCCCTTCAAGTGGTATTCAGAGCAAAGGTTAGTCACCGCGATTCAGTTTGTAATAGCATCTGCGGAGTCAAGCATCAACATGTTGAGCAGGAACATATTGATGGAGGAGGAAGGCATTGGCGAGGTTACTCTTTTTCACACTCGTTGCGTCGTGAACGAACGACGTGTCAATCTGACAATCGATGAGAGTACCGCAGTCAATATGGTGAGCATCGAGGTGGTGGAAAAATTAGGGCTGAAGATGGCGCCTCTTGAAAGACCGTACACGCTGAAGTGGTTCAAAGGTGAAATCAAAATTACGCATCAGATTTTGCTAATTTTTTATTTGGGAAAATATTGTTGTGCGGAATTTTTTCATGTTTGTCCTGTGTCCATGGTGTCATGCCATCTACTACTTGGGCACCCATGGTGCAAGCGTGTTGGGGCTGTTCGGGATGTCAAGAAAAATAGTTATTCTTTATCACGGAAGGGCAAATTTTTTTGTTTTATTCCCATGCCAATGGATGTGTTCGCTGCTGATTGGAAAGATCGTTTACGAAAAAGAAGAGAAGAGGTAGAAGAAATAAAAGAAGAAGTTGATGCACCGATGAAGGATCTAAATCTTTTGGTGGAGAAGGCGAAAGATGATTGTGGGGCAAAGGGACAGCGGTGGAGTGTTTTTAAAACACAGTGCAAGATCAAGGACCGTGCATGCAAGATGATAATTGACGGTGGAAGTTTTACCAATGCCATTAGCAAAGATCTTGTGAAAGAATTAGGTTTGTCTATGTGGAAGCACCCTCAACCGCACCACGTGGAGTGGCTATACAACTCCGGTAAATTAAAGATTACGCACAAGGTACGTGTAACTTTTGTGGTTGGAGACTATATTGACAAGGTGGACTGTGATATTGTACCGATGGATGCGTGTCAGTTGCTATTGGGAAGACCGTGGCAATTTAATCATAATGCAGTGCATGCTGGAAGATCAAACACATACACTTTCATGCACGATGAAAGGAGACACGTGCTGAAACCGATGGCAGACAGTGCAATCACCCTAGGGGTGCAGATTCCAGAGAGAGAGGCTGGACAGAAATTGGAGACGAAATCGAGGACGGTTTTTCTTCAAGAAAGGGAGGATGATGTGAGCATGCTATCATCAAATTTTGATATTACTCAAGCTAAAATTGTCAAAGCAGTGAACACCAATTTAATTTCCAAGTTAGATTACAATGTGGGTGTGGAACAGAAGAAGGCGAGCATCAATGACATTGTTGTCAGGAAGGTCGTTCATATGTCTAATCTACGACGAGGTAGAGATGGAAAGATACGCATGGTATGTGGACCCGGGTTTGCGGACGTGACGAAAGTAGACAACTTGAAACATAATCAGATATATCAACATGTCATGCCCGTACATGAATTATGCAAAAATAGAGCTAAAGGTGAAGCACATCAAATATTGCCAGAAGTGTTTGTCACGTATCAAGGAGACCAGCGGACAATCGAGCAAAATCCAGCGCCCATCAAGGTGGTTCCAAACTTTCGTACACCTCCAGGAAATATCAAGATTGGTCGTTTCCTTTTAAAACTGCATGCATGCAGTTAATATTTGAGAGGATGTGCGTACATCAGGCTAGATAAATGCCTTGCGTCCATGTAATTGAGATCATTTTTGGAGTTTTATTTCAAGTATGAGATATACAGAAAAATGTCCGAGTTACGGGCGGCCATATCTTGTGTATTCTCTGTGATTTTCCTACCGTGGAAATTTACTAGCAACGGAGGGTTGATCATCACATCGACGCCTACGTGCTGATCGAGGGGGTCATTATTTTTCATTTGTGTATTTTCGTACATAGGTGAAAATTATCTTGAAGGTTGCGAGGAGGAACAAGGGGGCAAACTGTTGATCAAGCATCGCCGTAAAAGATTGGGCCATCTACACACGCGAATTAGCATCTCGCTAGTCCGTGTCCCATCACATTGCTTGGCACTATGAAAACAATGGAGTTTTTTCAATCAAGAGCGCCTAGAAGTTGGCCACTAAG
This sequence comes from Aegilops longissima, assembly GCA_021605205.1. Lineage (NCBI taxonomy): Eukaryota > Viridiplantae > Streptophyta > Magnoliopsida > Poales > Poaceae > Aegilops > Aegilops longissima. The sequence goes on from CM038677.1 coordinate 302,359,036, forward strand.
AGTCAGCTCCAGAAAAGTCAAACCACTTCCAATTCTTCTAGGGACCCAAATGACCGCAGCATTTGGGACCTCATCTAGAAAGCGCAGGTGCCCGAGAAAGTTATAATCTTTGGATGGAGAGTGGCGACAAATACTTTGGCTACGAACACTACTAGGGAAAAGCATAGCAGCAGCGCGGGTTTTAGGCCTATTAGTAGCGCGGGCAGGAGCGCTACTAATAAGGTGCTACAGCTAAAGCTTAGCAATAGCGCGCTTGGACCCGCGCTACTGCTAAAATGATCTAGTAGTAGCGCTTCTCCTGAGCAGCGCTGCTGGTAATTAGTAGTAGCGCTCCTCCTTGCCCGCGCTACTACTATTATTTAGTATTTTATTTCATGTTGTATTTCATACACCTTTACATAATTTTTCATACAACAGGAATTTAGAGACTGTTTTTACATCATAATGAGTAGGTGAAACAACCATGGACTAGTTTCAAGTGGATGGACATCCACTTGAAACTAATCATGATTCTTTCACCCAATGATATAATAAATATCATATCATATCATTAAAAACTTATCATCATAATACATCATTGTCATATAACACCTCAAGATCATCGTTTTCATCAATGAGACATCACATAACAAATTGGTCACTAGTCGTAATCACAAGTACTCCTCATCATCAACTCTAACACATTGTATCACATAATAAACATATTGTACCTCATAGGACCTACTACATTCTCTTAGGAGCTACTATATTCTCTAAGGTAAAATAGCAAAAAACAAGATAGCCCCTGACTCTCCATTATGGAGAATGGAGATTATCATGTCTCTAATTCTTGCCTTTAAGCAATGTTACTTCCAAGAACCTCCTTGCGAATGTCCAAACATTTTTCCATTCTTTGATTAGCATGTGTTCACCGGTTTTAGAAATCCGATATGCACAGTGAGATCCGTAGGATGACCTGGCTGTATGTTCGAACTTCAAGGCGACCATTGTAATACATCAGATGAGGCACACAATCCATCGGGATTTTCTGTTGAAAAACATAGTAATAACTTTGTAGTTAGCAATGATGTACTAGTTTTGGAAGTATGCAAAAGATGCACGGATGTCGTAATAGTAAAAAATCTTACCAGGGTATCTTCATAGAAGTTATCGTGGTTCAACACGGGCACTAGTGGCACGTATTCACCATAATTTGGAGGAGTTCGATAATAGGTATTGTAATTCTCAAAGAAAGTACAATAAGCAATCAGATGATTTTTCTCCTTATACGTTAATTCAGAGCCATCGATGTATTGGGTTTTGTCTACCATCTTCTGCGCATTCTTTGAAGATTCAAAATAAGCTGGCAATGGAAATAAGCTATCAAATTTTTTGAAATAAACAATATAAATTAGTTAATAACTACGTTTGAGAAACTCACATTGCGGTAGAATCGGAAGCGTATCAACAAGGACCCAAATGTCCATGTTGTCTTGCTCGATGTCAGGATCACCAAGATCCATGGTGACAATCATACCCTCATAAAAACCATACATTTTGCAAAGTGCTTCCCAATTTTGGCAACCAAAATGGGTTACGCTCTGAGCATTGCACAGATTTACTTCAAAATCCATATCATGATGGGTCCTTAGGTGTATTTTCTTTGTTTCAAAATTTTCATGGTCTTCAAAACCCATCCTCTCCAAGACATAGCGTCTTGCATGGCATGGGATAAGCTAGTCGAATTGTAAAAGATGAAAATTAGACGTTGAAATAGTTGAAGTCATGCTTAATTACAAAAAACACTTGTCGTTGGTGCGTGCTGCTTTACAATCGAAGGTCTCCTCGAGCTTAATGCTGAAGCGCCGATCTTCGCCCAGTGAACGAACCTCGTCGCACATACCTCGATCGTCGTGGCACCAGCTACACTCCTCGAGACCTGCTGTAAATCGCCAGTACAACATTTCCGCTCATAATTCAAAGATTAAACTTGTACAAATTCTAGCACAAGTCATGCCAGAATTCACGAAAAAATCCGCATGACGCTTGCTAAAAAGACATATCGGCGCTGAAATTTGCGGAACAGAAATTAATCAACACTCCGCAAAACATAGGCCACTCGGAGATGTAAACTGAACATAAACGGCCACTTGGGCAACCACATATCCTATTTGAGCAACAACACAAGATATACAAGGATATTTGGCTGGTCTCACCTCGATGTGGGAGGGGTCGGTGATGGGACAACGGCGGGATGTCGGAGGGGTCGGTGACGGGACGACGACGGGGGATGTCGGAGGGGTCGGTGACGGGACGACGGTGGTCACCGAGAAACCATATAAGTTATCACTAATACATCCCGAATAATTGCTTAAACTAAAAATAACAACAAATATGACATGTTCAACTAGTTTTATTAATTCAACTAGTTCTTACTAAATATAAACTTACTATAAATAGAAAAAACTAGTTCTTTCTAAAAATAAAGTAGTTCAACTAGTTATATTAATTTACTTATTAACTAGTTCAACTACAACTAAAAATCTAGTACTAACTAAGCAACATTTAGTTAACTAGTACCATCACTACTAGTAATTAACATCTACTACTACTAAAAATCTAGTACTAACTAAGCAACACCTAGTACTAGCTATGAACCCTAAATTAACATCTACAACTACTAAATCTAGTACTAACTAGTGGCAGGGGGTGGGGGGCGACGGAGAGGTAGCTAGGGGCGGCGAGGTCGAGGGCAGTGGGAGGAGGGCTGTCGGCGGAGGAGGAGGAGGCGGCCAGAGGGAGGAGGGCGGCAAGGAGGAGGGAGGGGCGGCCGCAGGCGGAGGGAGGATGTGCGAGGAGGAGGGAGGAGGGACGAAAGGAGGGGAGTACCTCGGCGGCGGACGGACGAAGGCGGCAGCGGCGGCGACGCACGACGACGGTTATCGGCACAGGGGGAGAGAGTGAGAGTGTGAGTGAGGGTCGGTCGTGCGTGTGGGGATAAGGTAGGGATAGTTGCAGCGCGTTTGCCAAAAAGCGCTACAGCTAATCTGAATAGCAGTAGCGCCTTGCACATAAACCGCTACTGCTAAGTGTAACTATACAAAAAATACGTCAATGCAAAAAATACATTGGCCATCAATTATCTTTTTGTGTACAATCTGAATTGTCAATATGAGTCCTATCCGGTAGGAACCGGAGAGGACTCATATTATGCCACAAATTTTACACATAGAGTTCAAGAAGACCAACTGGTTGTGGTAGTTCGAAATAACATATTTAAGGTGGTAAACACCACATCACGGAGCGAGGTGGGACTAAACTTGTGGGCTGATCTTAGCAGAGCGGTTTTTCTATAAGCGCTGCTGCTAAATTCTATAGTAGTAGCGCGGTTTAGTATAGAGCGCTACTGCTATAACTAGCGGGGGCGAGGTCATGGCAATTATAGCAGTAGCGCTGTTTGTGGTGGACGCTACTACTACTTTCCTGTCAGCTGCGCGTTTCTCTAACACGCGCTGCTGCTAAGTAGCAGCAGCGTGGTATTTTGTGGTGCGCTGCTGGTAAGATTCTATGTATAGGCTTTTCCCTAGTAGTGGAAGGAAAACAAACACAGAAGAACCCTCGATATGGATGGCACTTGTATAAGTGTATCAAGTGCTCCCTTAGTGCTTTTGGAGTATTCAAGACAAATAGGTTAAGAGACTAATGTGTTTGTGAGCATACACAGGAGTAATAGTCCCTGAAGATTTGGTTTAACCGAAGGAAGACGGCCCCTAAAAGTTTATTTCTTCAAGTGAAGAAATTGGTACGGATTTTGAAGAAATTTATGTGAAGACTTTGGAGCTTGAAGACTTCTGTTTTTGTTGTCTCTTCTTATTTGAGTCATAAGAAAAACCATACTGTTAAAGGGGTCTAGGTGAAACATATTTCATATTTGCAATGTGATGCTCAAACCTATACATACACTTGCCACTTAGAGTGAAGCCTTTGGAAACCTCCAGAACAGCTAACGAATTTTCTAGCGACAGTGACACAGTTCACCTGAACGCTGACGAATTTGGTCAGGTTGAGGAGTTGGGATTTCGACAGTGCGATCTGCTTATCGTGAGGAAATTGAGTGCCCCGACGAAACTGAGAGTTCGATTTTCTGACCGTTGTTGTGCTGTGTGCCAGCTGTCGAGTGGACCTTATCCTGACAACGGTCATGTTCGAAGGGGCATTTATGACATTTCATGTCGGGTTGCCCTGGCTATAAATAGCCGTCCCCTACAACCACTTGTTGGTTGGCTGCTCTAGAGAGAACTTGACACTTGTCATTTGAGAGCAACCCTTCTCCTGACGAGTTTGAGAGAAACCCAAGTGAGGAAAAACCCAACCAGAGCCAAAGTGATTTGAGCATCACTGAAGAGATTCACTACTGCAGGATGGTCCAAATGCGACAGTCCAATTAGAGACCCTTCGAGAAAACTGTGTGTGATGCATTAATCGCAAACCGCGGTGTAAGAAATGGTACAAACTATTTGTGATGATGGAGACATCAAACATGGTTCAGATTAGTGTTTCGTGTGCGATATGTGGCATACGGTTGATCCATATGAACTGTTTGCGATGAGCATAACAACAGAAATGGATAGTTAGATGAAAGCGTGTTCGATATACGGCATACAGTTCACTCAGGTGAACTGTTTGTGATTAGGCAAGACAACAGAAACGGTCAACAAGATGAAGGTGTGTGCGATATACGGCATAAAATTCACTCGGATGAACTGTTTGCGATGAGCCTAGACAACAGAAACGGTTCAACTTAACAAGATGTGTGTGGCAAACAGGTCTGTAATCAGAAATGTGTGCGAAGACTAATAATAACATAGACGATTGCTACTAATAAGCCATGTGTGTTGTGGGCAAACGCTTGCTGGTATGCAATTGTCAGCGATTGATGAATTCATCACCGATGGGTTTCCTAGTATGCTCCGTGTGCAATGTGATATGCTCTATCTGCACAACATCTATACTCTGTCTACAGAAGAACAACATACATACTTATAACATGACATGATTGCAAAACCAAATTAAGCATCCAATTACGTTATATAACAAATACCATAAATATTGCAAGGTTCAAATTCCAGAATTACAAGGCCACAATTCAAAGATTGCAAGGTTCAAACTATTCTGACAAATCAAATTCATTTTTTTAGAATCTTTTTCATGCATTATTTCTGTGAAAGGATCAGCCACCGAGAACTCATATAGCGGCTTGATACAGTGACTTCCGAATAATCTGTCATGTGAAGTTACAAACTGAAATTTAGCTTCTGCGGAGCCTTTTCCATTCAGCTATAGACCCCTGCGCTCTTTAGCAAACCATTCACTTCTGCACATAAATATAGGGCAAACCTCATTACCTTGAGTAACCCTACTTTCTCAACAGAGAACCTAGCGAATTTAATTTCTGATGTGGTGCCTTGGTACTCATTAAAAGTAATTTATGTGAGATGAAGATCAAGGCATTCAATGGGATTGTTATATTGCCCAACATTTTTCACTTCCGGGCCTGCTTCTATCTATAAACGAAGACAACATATTAGTGCCTAGTTGCATATTTGAACACTTATTTGGCCTCTTTGATTTGCGGGATTTCTAAAGTACATGAAAAGAGTGACATGCCACCTTCAATCGTTCATTATTAACATCTCAAAAAATATATGTATTGAAATCCTCCAAAATTCCTTTAAAAATCATACTACATTTGTCAATGTAATCATGGGTAAAAGTAAGAAAAAATAACTCCGTTGTGGTTAACAATTAACAGGAAAGGATCTTCACCTCGATGTATAGCTTCTCCGTGCACGGAAAGCATCTAAGGAATCTAACAACTTCATTTAGATCGGGGCTGACAGATTGTAGTGCCGAGATCTTCACTGTGCGCAGAGACGGGGTCAAGCTTGTGGGAATCATTTTCTGGATGACCAGCGAACATAGATGAACAAAAATTAGATAAAATGTGTCGTCCAATAATAAGAAGGAGAATAAGAAGACTGTTGTACCGGAACGGATAATGATCCAATAACAAGTTCATTGAATTCAACACATGAATAGCCCAACACTGTCAATTTTGGTGCGTGAATGACCCTCATTCTTGTTGGACCTAATTTATCAAGTACATACAATATCTCGAGGAAAGGCGCATTCTCAATGACCATATCGTGAAACACCTCAACTGATAGCCTTGGGCGGCGCAAGCAATGCACATAAATCATACGGAAATTCGTCGAGGTGATGTGGAGGTTACCGAACCCATCCATCGCCTGAAGACGAAGGTACTCGAGTGATGTATAGCCGCCGAGCAGGCGCTCGAAATCCTCCTTCGAGATGCGGACGCCCATGAGCTCGAGGTGCTTAAGTTTAGGGAGATGAAGAGCGCGCGCGACATCAATCCGGGGAAAAGGCACTACCTGAACGTAGCGCGGTGCAGCGTTGGCGCGAGGCAGAGTGCGTATGGTGGTAGCGAGCGCGGACGTCCAACATGAAAGATGAGCTCCTCAAGTCGATCTATGGCTAGGGATATGAACTAGTAGTGAAACCTAGGTTCGGCCTTGCAGTTGGAATTGAACTTGCTGATAGCAAGGCGTCTGACCAACTCAGGGTGCGTGGCGAGGATGTGGGACAATCCATCCAAGCATTTGCGCTCCCCGCTGCAGAGCTCATCGTTGTCGATGAGGTCAGGGGGTGGAGTGCCAGAGGGGGCGCCACCACCTGGAGAGGACAGTGGTCCGTACGCCAGATTTGATGGGACGAAGGATATGATGGTTACCAACATATTGTCGGGGAGGCTGCTGATGAAGTCCACGCTCGCCGGAGGCTCTTTCGGTTCTTGGCTAGACCCGCCCCCGCTAGTTGGCCGGCTCGTCCTCCATCTCGCAGCACGCGGTGATCCTCAGCGGCGGTGCTTGTAGATGAGAACTGAGGACTGTTCTATGTACCTTCCCGAGGCGGCCGAAACCAAAACCGGCAACAAATTGGCAGCGCTCGTGGCTCGCTTCCCGGTACAGTGAGCCGCGCGGGAGACTACTCGCAGTCTTCCTGTCTAATCAAAGAGCCGCCTGCAGTAGTAAATGGTTAGTTGAACGCCCACGGTGGGAATAATACGCCCGTTTGCGATAATAACATTGTAGCTATTTGTTTTGAAATGACTAGAAAATGAAATAATGTATAAAAGGGCAAAACGAACCCTAAATAATTTCATATTTTTAGCACAACACTCCTATAGTTCCATATTGCCTCTGTAAAATAAATCAAGGCGGGAAGAGAAAACATATGTCATTATGCACAGAGAGGTCACAAGTTCCCTCTCGAACCCATGAGGCTTCCTGAGAGAAGCTCCGGTTTGTACGAAGTTTATACCAAAACTTGTCCCAAATAGGATTTTTTTTATATCACAGCATGTTGGTGCCATGTCATAACACCATGCCAAGTTTCATGATTTTCCGGAGAGTTTTGGATTACAATAACATAAAATCAAGTTTCTCAATGTTTACGGCCGATTCGACACCACCTTGGATAGGCTTTTTCCTCATGGGCCTAAATGTCAGAATCCAAATCTGTCACTACCATGCAACTTTTCTTATCAAGAATTACACCACATTTGGTGTGCTAGCTGAAAATAAGTTTGTGGGTTCTGGCGGGTGCTAAGAACTTGCGGGTTCTGTAATGAAGAATGATATCAAGGAGCCCGTGAGAGTGATGTTCTTTCCCTATATTGTGATTGCTTATAATATTTATGTCTTAATTAAAGAAATGGCAAGCCACTAGCCCATTAAGAAAGAAAATATGGGTCAAAACCGAGTTGAAAAGGGCAACACTATCTAACTACAGCTTACAAACGGCACAAAAGCATGAGGATTAATTGTTCACCAGGTTTAGACAAAACTCAGATTAAACAGGACAATAACATCTAACAACACCAAAATTTTGGGCCAGTCACAATCAAATGGATCGACCTGATCTATAAAAATCAAGATCCCCGGCCATAAATTATGCTGGTACATGAGGAAGTTGTTGTATATAGAAGCCGAGCACGTTCAGAAGCCCTTTTGTTCACCTGAAACTTTTTTTATGTTGTTCAACACTTACAGCCGTGAGAATTATTATTTTTGTTACAAAACTTAATTCTCACGGACAATAGTGCCCTCACATTCAATATGAAGAATGTGACAAAGCTAGTGTTTGCATGGTTGGATGCATATACTTTCAGCGTTACTGTCGTCAAACGAATGTCATGAGATCTAAGAAAATCCCGGTGCTTCTTCAGCCATCGATTGGTTATACCTTTTTCTCCATGTGTTAGTGCCTAAATAGAGATGAAGATTGAAAATAGTTAATGTCTAAAAAAGAGTATGGTGAAAGAGCGATAGCTGAACGATTAATTATAGTACGTTATATATGGGCTTTCAATGTGCGTGAAATCATCACCTTTATATACAAATTCTCCATACATGGAAAGCATTACAACAAGCCAATAATCGTGTTCAGATCAAAACACCACATACTGATATATAAGGTCTTGACAGAATCCACCACCACCGATAGGATGGACAAGCTCTTCATTTAGCATAGAACATAATATTAATACCAAAAGTGTACTCCAAGATGATACTTAACTTAAGCGCACAAATGAAAAATGCAGATTAGAAAAGTGTACGTGGATAATATACATTACCTGAAAAAGTGTGGAGCCAAACACCATCTTGAACCATTTAAACGGATCACGAATTGCACCCAAGGTCTCCAGTTTAGGCGCATAGACCATAATTTTTTTGTGAAAGTGCTAAACAAGAATTAAGGAGCAACCTTTGAAGTGAAGGGGCATCTTTGATGATGAGTTCCTGACCTAAAAAAATTCCCATGCTTACAAGGTGAGACGACTTTATATTGAGACCATGGATACAGATTTCTATTCCAAAAACAAGCAACAAGCGCTCCAGGGCAGGACAACTAGTGGATGATGTTGTGCAGTGCGGCCTCCGACAGATCAACCACCACAAGCGCAAATTTTTTTAGCAGTGGGAGTCGAAGAATTTGTACCAGGTTGTCTGCTAGATGGCACCATGCAAAGGTGGCGGTGTGGATAGAGGAGGAAAACCATGAGATGGAAATTGGTGGTGAGGGCACAAATACATCGGTTCATGGTATGTTACATTCATAGTCGTGGTAGAACTCAAGTTGCTGGAGTTTTTTGAATTGACGGGATGTCAGCCAGGCTTCCACTGTGCAGGGTATGTCTAGCAGGTAGCATGCTGGGATGCAGAGGCGTTGAACGAAGCCCTGGTGGGAGGAGATGATGGCTTCAGAGAGTTCAGAATCATCATAGACAGATAGCTGACGACAGTCAAGATTAAGAGGCGTGACACGCCATAGAGTGCACCACCACTGCGAGGACTTGTGTGTGGAAGTCATTCTTGGTGGGGAGAAGGGAGATGATCTCCCCAAGGATGGTGTCCTGGAGATCGCTAGTGTTGTCTGCCTGAGATTCTACGGGTTCCTCGAATCCAAGGCGTGGCCGCTTCTGCCCGCGCTGCCAGGTGCAGGATCTACAACCGGCGGCGCCGCTGGTCGGAGCCTCATCAGTGTACATATCAATCTGGGGGAAATTGGCACAAACATATATGTAGGACACTGAAAATCATCTCAAGATCTGTAAGAAAAAAATTGGCACAAACATATATGTAGGACATTCAAAATCATTTCTAAAGATGTGGAAGAAAAAAGTGGCACAAATATATGTATGACAATACAAATCAATTCTCAAGATCTTGCTACGAATTATTAGCACGAACGCTAACCCTAGTCAGATTATTAGAAAAAAATCATTTGTATAGAAAACAATTAATCACTAACGGTAGATACCATTCAAACAATCAATACACTATACAGACCTAACGAATCTTACAATGATTTCATTGACTGGGAGAACATAACCATAGGATTTCGATTCCAAAAAAGAGGGGACTAACTGGCTTTCCGTCGGAGTCAGAGTCATTGACGGAGTATCTATGGACCTCTAGCTCTGGCTGGGGAGGCATGACAGTGGCGACGAAGTCAAGGTCGCACTGCTGCCCGCGCGAGACCTCAGCGGCGATGACCGCAACCTCTATGCCAGCTTCATGCATTGCGCGGGTGTTTCACCAGCCTCGGTGTCGCCACTCCCTCTGATGGTGCGCTTCGGCGGCATCCTCATACACTCCAGGTGGCGGCCACAACTATGGACGGAGGGTGCGGCCGCCTATTATGACCAGAGGATCGGGCATGCCATTAATATCGTGCATTGGGAGCGAGGTGGGCGACGGTCAAAGGGCTGGCTCGCCTCGCGGTGAGCCTGCGCAGCGGACTTCTGGCATGCCTACCGTCATTTCACACATCTACTAGCATGCCCACGGTGACACTGCATAGTGACTAGCAAACACGCGCATGCCTCCCGGTCTGCCTGCACGGCGGAGTGCTCGCATGCGTCTCGTCAACTCACGCATGCTCATATGGCACACGCGACGCGTGGCGGCATGTATTATCTTGATTTTCCTTTTTGATTGTTAATTATGTCGCTTTATTGCTTAACTGAAGCACAACATGTACATTGTTGGTCTAACGCACACGGTTCGAATAAAGAGTCCGTTTGCAAAATTGGTTGCTAATTATTGATAATTTCTTGTCTGTAAGAAGATTATATCAAAACTTGTCTCAAATTTGACAAAGAAATATACTATCACAGTCTATTGGTGTCCATATGAGATAACGATAAGTTTCATGAATTTCAACTTAGTTTTGGATTTACTGGATTTTACAATCAAGATTCTCGATGTTTGAAATTTCTTGCATGGGGACTAAACATGCACCCAGAGACACATACACGTGATTTTCCAATCCATTTTGGTGCACTATCACGGGTCTCATGTAGCTCAAATTTGATTTTGGCACATTAAATCCCTAGGTAATCAATCAATGTATAAAAACGGACGAATGATCTCTGTTTTTGTTTCAATTTTTAACACTACACTCCTTTGGTCGCATGTTCGCTGCAGAAAAAGTTTGGCATGCATCTTTGGGACACATGCATGCGGTTGTCCTAGGACACTCACTCGCGCGTGATGCTCTCTGTGGGCCCGCAAGGTCGTCATCCATCACTATGACCTACAGCGAGAGAGGTTAATTTGACCAACAAGGATGGTCATTTTTTGATTTGTGTTACATACGGTAGATGTATATATGTAGTATGCGTCGAAGAGGGTGGGGTAAACATATACTATGTGTCATATATGACAGTCACTCACGTGTGATGCTTCCATCCGTGGGCCCACGAGGTCGTCCTCCATCACTTTGACTCAACGAGAGAGGTTAATTTGACCAACAAGGAGATTTCTTTTTGGTTTAGCAGTATATAGTACGCGTCGAAGGGGGAAGGAGGGGGCCAACACATACTACACACACGTCATGAATGATTTGCTTCGTGTGGGGACTTCTCGGTTTCCGACGCAGGTGCCACATCGAAGTAGTGCATATTGGGTATTCAAACATCACCAACACCTCTTTGGGCCACGTGCAGGTAGTGGTTGTCCCTCACTCGCCTACGACGCATCCCTCCATGGGCCCGTGAGGTCGTCGTCCATCTAATTTAACCGAACAAGAAAGGTAAATTTAACGAACAAGGAGGATTATTTTAGGGTTGTGGTAGGAGTATATATTACGCGTCGAAGAGGGAAAGGGGATGAGCATATACTACGCGTCATGAACCTCGCTCTGTGTGGGGACCTTAAGGTTTACAAGGCAGGTGCCACATCAAAGTTGTGCATATTAGGTATTCAAACATCACAACCACACATCTCCATACATATGTTTGGCCCACATGCAAGCGATGGCGGTTGTCCTCTAGCACCCACTCAAGGGGTTATTGCGAGATACTTCATCCATCCATGTGCCCGCTTGGTCAATCACTTTGACCGACAGCGATAGAGGTTAATTTGACATATGATTAGGAGGGATTAAATATTGGTTTGTCTTATACGGTACAGGTCATGCCGTGAGATCACATAATATACTTTAAGCGCATGTGTACGCATGAATCCTGTAACGCCCTCGATGCGGCTATATCTCCCACGTGTCGAAGCACGACTTAGAGGCATAACCGCATTGAAAGCAATGTCGCAAGTGAGGTAATCTTCACACAACCCATGTAATACATAAGGGAAAGAGATACATAGTTGGCTTACAATCGCCACTTCACACAATACATGAGTAAAACATTACATCATACAGATACAATCAAGGTCCGACTATGGAACCAAAATAAAAGAAGACTACCCCAAAAGCTACACAGATCCCCGATCGTCCCAACTGGGCTCCACTACTGATCAACTGAAACGAAACAACACAAAGAACAAGATCTTCATTGAGCTCCTCCTTGAGCTCGGATGCGTCACCTGCACGGTTTCATCGGCACCTGCAAACTGGTTTTGGAAGTATCTGTGAGTCACGGGGACACAGCAATCTCACACCCGCGAGATCAAGACTATTTAAGCTTAAAGGTAGGACAGGATAGTGAGGTGGAGCTGCAGCAAGCGACTAGCATATATGGTGTGTCGTGGAATTAACACGTCAGATGTCCTTAGTGTCAGGACTTAGTCGCGAGGCCAACGCATCTATGTGGTAGCTTGAGAGGGGTTGAGCGGAATCGAGAGACGCAACACAAGACAGGGATTTAGACAGCTTCGGCCCCGGAAACATCATCCGTAATAGCCCTACATGCTGCTTGAGGCTAGATCTCATTATGATCATGAGGAGTCGCCAGAACCGCCCTCCTCTAGTTGTGTCTAGCCCTAGATATTGTTGTTTGCTTGTAGCTTGTCCTCTTTGGGAGCCCCGCCTCCTTATATATGTTGAAGGGGCGGTCTACATGACTAGTCCTAGTTGGATTAGGATTATTCTATTACAAGTGGAGTCCTAGTCTTGCTTCCTTTGTAAGGAATATTCCTTGTGTTTTCTCATAAACCGCCCACCATTAAACGTGAACCGCCTTCGGGCCATGGGCCTCGCTATCCATCTCGACCCGCCACCGGTTACTAATGAACCGTCAAGACCGGGCGGTAGCCCGTGAACCGCCAAGCTCCGGCGGGTTACCAAGTGAGTTGCCCGCACCGCCGGTTAACTTCCGCCGGTTTACACCAAGGTATATCCCGACATTAGCCCCAAGTTTAGCTTGGATTTATCCATGGTAAACTTACGCTGCAAAATAAACACCGTAACAAATTTGGCAGGTTGTACCGGGTTAAGAATTCTTGTAGACCGCACCGATCGTCCTTGTCATTTCCTTCTTCTAGAAAATCCGGGTCAATAACCAGCTTCATAACCAATTTGCTGATGTTGGTTTCTTATAAAAAAATATTGTGAAGAATAATCCACTTGAGTCGGCTTCCAAAGCGCCGGTTTAAGAAATATTGGTCTTGAAATACTCATCTGATATTCAACCGGTTTGAAGATGTAGAACTTGCCGGTTTATAAAAACTGATGACTCCGGGTTATGATTGTTGCCAACGCCGGGTTATAATGGTTGGTGACGCCGGGTCAATCCGGTTTGCTCAAAACAGAGAATTTGAAAATAGTTCTTCCATAATAATATAATACCTGTAGCCCCCAAGTCTTGAGTAGAACAAAGTGATGGATTTAAGACTTGTTTCAATATCAATACTGCCACTTTTGAAGAAATCCATGTTATTCATCCCAGTCACTAGTAAAAACTGAACACTCCATATTATGTAGCCCCATGTCGGGTTGTCATGCTCAAGAGAAACTGGGACTTGCAATTGCATTATACTCATAAAACTTCAGCCAGTGTAGCCCCCAAGGGCCGGCTCATTATAATGTGATGAGTCGGGTCTTCAATAATATGAGCAAAAAATGACTTTGCATTAGCCCCCAAGTGTCATGGTGCATGCTTGCAGCGACATGAGACTTGCATATTTGATGTAATCTCAACTTAAATAACGTAGCCCCAAGTGCCGGGTCAGAAGCCGCAGAACTCGGACTATTCCTTCAATTATAGAATAAATTATATCCATTGATAATATGATAGCCCTTGCGCTAAAGCGACTTTTGAAAACCTTAATCATAATACTGGTTATTGATAACCATAACAAAAATCCAGCCAAGTTTGGCTATTTGAATAACATAACCCAATGACTTATAAGCGCATGATTCCAATGATGCAATCCAAATATATACTGGCAACTTACAGTCCAAAGCCAGGCCGGTTTAATAAACACCGGATAATTTATCATCATGCTTTATTCAACCTGTCTCTGCATACAACAAGTTTAAAGTGTCCTGGCGGTTTACCACCGGACGGGTCATAATGCCCAACATATAACCCAGGTTTATAACCAAGGCTGCACTTTAAGAATAATCAATGAAATATATCATACCGTGACATTGAATCACATCATTGGTTTACCAATGTTTTGTAGTAAGGGTGATGACCCCAATCTTGAGTAATGATAACTCCTTTCATATCTGTGCGGTTTATGATAAAACCGTACCAGGTTGTGATAAACACCGGTTTAACCATATATAATATTGGCGACTCGTAGTCAAACCAGACCGGGCGGATAGTCTCCGGATTATGATTTGATCATGTACTGACAATTTGTGATTGAAAGTCAAGCCGGGTTAATGAACACCGTTTACTCCATAATAAGATGGTAACATAAAATCAAACCGGAAAATAGTCTCCGGATTAGGATTTGACCGTGTTCCGCCAATTTGTAATTGACAGTTTGAACCGGATTAATAATGTCGGTTTGAAAACACAACAAAAGAAATAATTTAAAAGAGAACAAATTTTCAAGCAAAGGCAAATATAAAACCATTGCAAATGAGGCTTTGAGCCGATCAAGAGGCATTACTATGGTCGGACACGACCAAGCCCCCAAAAGGCGAGCTATGGTTCGAGTCAGCCAGTCCCCAAATGATGCATTGGCATTACGCCGATCAAGAGGTGTAGCGATGGTTCGGGTTCACCAAAGCCCCAAGTGATGCTGTGGCACTAGGCCGATCAAGAGGCGTGACTATGGTTCGACGTGACCACAAGTCCCCAAGTGATGCTTTGGCTTTTAGCCACCAAATGGCGCTGCTATGGTTCGGACACCACCAAGGCCCCAAGTGATACTGTGGCATTGCGCCGATCAAGAGGTGTGACTATGGTTCAGACATGACCACAAGTCCCCAAGTGATCAATAATATGATAAGCCAACAAGGCATGATACCCATGTTTGAACCGCGCATCATGGCAGCAGGTCCTCTTTGGCACCCTTTAACTTTTTGCAAGAGATAAATCCTTCTTGAACCGGGATTTTGAACCGGATATTGAGAGCTTCAAAGCTTTGTGGGAGACATCTTTCCCTTGAACCGGATTTTAAACCGGAATCTTCATTTTCAGCCGGAAATTTTCTGACGGCCTTTAAACTCGAGCTTGCGAGAAGTTAATTCCTTTTTTAACCGGACATTTTTAAACCGGATTTGAGAACTTTGTGAGAGAACAGATTTCCCTTGAACCGGACTTTAAACCAGAATCCTTTCTGATGATTCGGAACTGCTTCATTGAGCTGGATTTTTGTAACCTTCATATACTTTCTAAGCCGGAAATTTTCTGACGGCCTTTAAATTTTCATCAATATAACAGTAGCCTTCGGGACCGGGTTATCTTTCCCTCCATTGTCCTGGGGTTCTTAAATTTGCTGAAACTGGCAAGATTCGCTGAGTCATGTCATTGTAGCCCCTGAGTCTTAAGACGACTCGAGGAGTTGGCTTGAGATTCTTCATACTTGACCGTGATATAAACCGGCATATAGCTGAACAACGGAACACTGTCATATGTTGAAGTTGGAAACAAGGTGGCGAGTTGCTGATCTTCGCAACACTCATTGTATATCCTTGGTGTTTGATAACACGATGTGAATCCATGAAAACTTGAGGTCGATCGTGACGGGTTGTGAATGGCCCCGTATGATTTGGCGCCAAGAATCCGCCGGCGGTTCATCCCAAATTGCTGCTGAAGTTTAATCAAACTGTAATGATGGCGATTTTGTGCACCTACCCATTGGGTCATTCAAGATAGACGGAAGCTCATATCATTATTTGCTCCAGATTTTGTTGAATAAACCGGACCGCAGGGCGGCGGTTTACAAACGCCCATCGGGCAGTTTGTATGAGCGGTGTAACCTCGATGTGTTGTTATAGGTTGGTCCTGCCTATAAAAATATACAAACCAACGTAAATGTTCTTTGACAAAAACAATAGGGTGTCAAACAAAATAAACTTGAATGGATATCACCTGATTTATTCAGACGATAAAAGATCCGTGTCTGTGAATAACCTCTGGTAACTTCAACGGTTTTCTAGCCACTCTCTTCGTTAGAGGCAAGGCGGCATTGACGCGACCGTAACGAAGGTGGAGGCCTTAAAGCGCTGGAACCGGGCGGTTTAAAACAGATCCTCCGAGTCATGTTGACTTTGTCCTTGCTTAAACCCAACAGATGATTGAAGCAGTATGTGCAACGCCCTTGTGATTGAAGTGGCACCTAGGCTGCGCGTGCACGCATTGTTCCCTGGTGACGTGGAACCCTCGGTCTGCTTTGGTTATTGATGTGAGGGCCAAGACAGTCCTTGGTGATGTGAGGACATGCTTTGCTTTGCTGATCTCCTAGCCTCCACATTTTTTTAAACCCACTTGAGACCAGCGCTCGAGCAACTCACCCGTGCTTTGCATGTAGTACTAGTAAATATACGCCGCTGTCCGTGAACTTGTTGCATATACAGGGCCTTGTTTTTCTTAACAAACAAGTACGCCGCGAGTTGAAAGTGGGCGCTTCTCCGGCGTCGGACCATCGCGGTGGTGACCGGTTACCGTGTAGCAACACGGAAGCAAAACGGCGAGACGGCGACGCTGCCATGGCAAAGCGCCCGTAGACAACCCGCAAAGAACAACGGCGGTTTAGCGCCATGGAGACGGGTGATCCGCGACTGACGAGGCCGGTTTTGAAGAGGCAAGGCCATTCAGAACGGGAAGCTCAAGCGCTGGCAGCGATTTGTCTGTGTCGGCGGTTCACGGCACGGCTGCGGTCACCGGTAGTGGACCGGCGAGGCGCTGGTGAGGAGAACCGCGCCGCCGTGAAACGACAGCGAAGCGGTCCGCAGCGGTGGCCGCCGACGGTGGTGCGGCGAAGGCAACTCGGCGAGACGAACGAGTCGACTTGAGGCGAGGCGAGACCACCCACGACCTGACCCGCGGTCATTCTTGCTGAAGGAGCCGGCGGCGGATTCAGGCTGGGGTGCTGGCGGAGAACCGGCCACGGTGGATTGGAGGTGCTGGTTCGGAGTAGTGGCAGGTAACAGGGCGGCGAATTAACTGCCCGGCAGTGCGGCGGCTCCCCGATGAGGGCGAGACAGAGGAGATGTCCGAAGCGAGACCAGGGCGACGGTTCACGGGCTGTAGGTGGCGCGGGGAGACCCGGCTGCGGTTCAACCAGAACGGCCCAAGGCAGTCAGGAGACTTTAGCGACGGCGTGAGGCCGCGATGGGTCACGGTGCTGCAGAATTTAGGCGGCGATTTGGCCGTGGAGCTGGTCAGCGGCACGAGGCCGGCTTAGCAGGGTGTGGAAGGCAGCTCGCAGACGGCGGATTACAACAAAGGGAAGGTCGGCCTGGCGCGTGACCATGGCGGCGAGGTCGGCTGGACTGCAGCTCACGTAGCGAGGCCATGGAGGAATCCAAACCACCCCCGGGTCCTCCTCGAGGTCGGTTTTGACTTCCTCGTTTTCCTCATCCCAAGCGTGGCTGTAGTAATCCAAAAGGGAAATATCCAAATATGTACTGGCCTTGGTTTACACTCAGCGTGCAGCTGGTTTTTATGCTTTCGTCTGTTGATGTCTTTTTTGTTTGATCCCGTCTCTTTTGGTTTTGTTCTTTGTTCCTGGATGCAGGCCGGCAGCGCTGGGCAGCTCTCTATGGCGGCGGCTCAACGCGGAGACCGGCGGAGAAGTCACCAGCCAGACACCAAACGGCGGAGCGGGCCGAGAATAAGCCAATACAGAGGTATTCGTGAAGAGGCCCGCGGTTCTCAGCTAAAAATAAGGCCGATCCGATGTCGCTGGGCGAAGTTGATGTCGGCGACTCGGGTCAAACCTGCTGCCGCGAATCCGGTTGTTAATCATAGGTATCTCCGCTCCGGTTATGACCTTATATATATATATACGACGAGATCCGATCGAGGTTGACTGCGGAGATCCGGTGGTTAGCCCAGTTATACACGGGTAAATTTGGACTATCGCTGATCACCTCATCACGTCTAACTTTCTCGGGACTTGGCGAGCTGGCCGTAACTTTGGAATAATCTGAACGCATACACGCGGCGGATCAACTCCTTGTCGACCTCGGACTGGGCATAGAAACGGTTTTGACGGCTTGCTTCGTCACATCCGCAGCGGACGACGGAACCCTAACTCCTTGATCTCAAATTCGCACCAGAACTTCAAAGTTAATCATGGTTCTCATCATCAAACCATCTTTCCTCATCGACCAATCATGAACTTCTCAATCCTCAAGAGATCCTCCAAGAACTCATCACCACCGCGCGCTGGCCCCACGGTGGGCGCCAACCGTCGTGGAATTAACACGCCGATGTCCTTAGTGTCGGACTTAGTCGCGAGGCCAACGATCTATGTGGTAGCTTGAGAGGGGTTGAGCGGAATCGAGAGACGCAACACAAGACAGGGATTTAGACAGCTTCGGGCCCCGGGAAACATCATCCGGTAATAGCCCTACATGCTGCTTGAGGCTAGATCTCATTATGATCATGAGGGAGTCGCCGTAAACCGGCCCTCCTCTAGTTGTGTCTAGCCCTAGATATTGTTGTTTGCTTGTAGCTTGTCCCTCTTTGGGGAGCCCCGCCCCTCCTTATATATGTTGAAGGGGCGGTCTACATGACTAGTCCTAGTTGGATTAGGATTATTCTATTACAAGTGGAGTCCTAGTCTTGCTTCCTTTGTAAGGGAATATTCCTTGTGTTTTCCTCATAAACCGGCCCACCATTAAACGTGAACCGGCCTTCTGGGCCATGGGCCTCGTCATCCATCTCGACCCGCCTACCGGGTTACTAATGAACCGTCAAGACCGGGCGGTAGCCCGTGAACCGCCAAGCTCCGGCGGGTTACCAAGTGAGTTGTCTGCATCGCCGGGTTAACTTCCGGCCGGTTTACACCGCGGGGTATATCCCCGACATGGTGGCTAACATACGCAAAAGAGAGCGAGAAGAGAAGCAAAGCACTGTCGAATAACTATGATCAAGAAGTGATCCTAGAACAACCTACATCAAGAATAACTCCAACACCGTGTTCGCTTCCAGGACTCCGCCGAGAAGAGACCATCACGGTTACACACGCCGTTGGTGTATTTTAATTAAGATCAACTTCGGTTTTCTACAACCGACATTAACAAATTCCCATCTGCCTCATAACCGCGGCACGGCTTTCAAAGATAATACCCTGCAGGGTGTCCCAACTTAGCCCATTATAAGCTCTCACGGTCAACGAAGGATATTCCTTCTACCGGGAAGACCCGATCAGTCTCGGAATCCCGGCTACAAGACATTTCGACAGCAATAAAACAAGACCAGCAAACCCGCCCGAATGTGCCGACAAATCCTGATACGAGCTGCACATATCTCGTTCTCAGGGCACACCGGATTGTCCAAACTTCCGATAGGCGAGCCCAGAGTTGCCCCTAGTGGCCACCGGCGGCTGACGGTTTGGACCAACACTCGAACGAGCACTGGCCCGGGGGTTAAAATAAAGATGACCCTTGAGTCTGCAGAACCCAAGGGAAAAAGGCTTAGGTGGCAAATGGTAAAACCAAGGTTGGGCCTTGCTGGAGGAGTCTTATTCAAAGTGAACTGTCAAGGGGGTCCCATAAATCACCCAACCGCGTTAGGGACGCAAAATCCGGGAACATAATAACGATATGACGGAAACTAGGGCGGCAAGAGTGGAACAAAACACCAGGCATAAGGCCGAGCCTTCCACCCTTTACCAAGTATATAGATGCATTAATTAAATAAGATATATTGTGATATCCCAACAAGTAAACATATTCCAACAAGGAACAACATCTCCATGTTCCAACAAGGAACAAACTTCATCTTCACCGCAACTAACAACGCTATAAGAGGGCTGAGCAAAGCGGTAACATAGCCAAACAACGGTTTGCTAGGAAAGGATGGTTAGGGCTTGACATGGCAATATGGGAGGCATGATATAGCAAGTGGTAGGCATCGAGCATAGGCATAGCAAAAGAGCGAGCAACTAGCAAGCAAAGATAGAAGTGATTTCGAGGGTATGGTCATCTTGCCTGAAATCCCGCAAGGAAGAAGAACGAGTCCATGAAGAAGACAAACGGACATAGTCGAACGAATCCTCACAACTCCGGAACGAAACCGAAGCTAACGAGAGAAGCAACCCGGAAAGAAACAAACAACATAGTAAACCAACAAGCACAAACACGACATGATGCACAACCAAGGATGATGCATGTCCGGTTTAAATAGCATGGCATGGCAATATGCACAAACAAAACTACAAGTTAAATGGAGCTCAATATGCAACGAGTTGCATATTGAAGAAACACCACATCAATTATTTAGTTCTCTCTCGGTTATGAACACAACAATATTAAATGTTGTTAAACATGGCAAGAGGTGAAGCATAACAAAACTATACCATCTAAACAATTTAAATGGGGCCGGACATTAAAACAACAAATCCGGTAAATCCCCATATGCATTTAGCAATTTAATGCAACAACAATTTTAAACATTTAAATGTTGTTATCATGATGCGGATGACATATGCAAGTTTTAAGCAATTTTATGAAAATGTCGACATGAGCATGTTATGAAGCATTTGTCACCATGGCGAACAAAACGGTGCCACGGCAACGAATCCAAAATGATGCCACGGCAACATATCGGTTCCGATAACTCGATTGAGATGTCGGTGCAGAAGAAAGTGTGGAGAGCGTGCCATGCAAGATGGTGGGGTGATCCCGGTTACCGGGTTCCCACGGGTTAGGGGCATGGAAACGAGTGACAATTCGGACACGGTGAAAACACAAGCATCTCATACAACATGCAAGCATTCGGTCCACGGTTGATCATCTCGGGTTATACCTTCAAAGCGTGCATTTCGGAGTGGAACGAGTTCGATGCGGTGTAGATGGAAGTAGACGTTCTCACGACGGTAGTGGAAGTAGTGGTACACGGCCGTAGTGGAAGTAGTCGTACACGGCGTCGGTAGTGGTACACCATTTGAGACGACATCGCCCATAGATGAACTTGGCGAACTGCGCGGTAGTCGAACTTGGCGCCGTGGTACACGTGTCTTGAGGCGACGGTAGACGACACGGCAACCGTAGTGGTACTATGCATCGGTCGTGGTGGTACTTGGCGTTCCAAAACAAAGCAACACCGAAAAGCCTCGGTCTTGGCGTCCTTGACGAATCCAAGTAACACCGTGCACACGCCCACGGTCAACCCCGATGAGTGTACAGAGGCAAAACTTGGTGGTCCTCGTTGACTGGTACTTGGCGCCTCGGCGGCGCGACTTGGGCTCCATGGAGGGCAGCGGCCGATGTAGAGGACCGCGCGGACTTGGCGCGTCGTGTCGATGCAAAGGAAGACGCGGGCGGTCGCCGCTATTCGCCCGCTTTCGAAGCAGCGGCGAGGCCATGGAGAGGAAGGGCACGGTCCTGCTGGTCCGGTGCTGCTCCGATCCGGTAGATGCGAGGCGGAGCAGATTTGGGAGGAGGCGGTGGAGGCCAGCTCCGAGGCGGACGGGCGCGGGTCAACGGGGAGCAGAGGAGGGGTGGAGACGCGAGCTGCACGTGCTCACGGACGGCGCCGAGCGCCATGGCTGAGGGAGCAGATGAGGGGGCGAAGCAGAGGAGGAGGCTTGGGCGCTGGAGGGACGACAGAGGGTTGCGGGGTCGAGCATGAGCTCTCCTGCGTGAGCTGCAGCCCTCGCTTGTAGGCACCGGCTGGCCGTTGACGAGGGCGACGGGGAGGTCCTGGTCGCCAGCAGTAGAGGCTGTGACGCGGCCGGGCTTCGGCCGTCGATAGCTCTGGCGACCGAGACGGTCGATGGAGGAGGCGGACGACGGGTCGGGGACGAGGCCGGACGTGAGGACGAGGCGGAGGAGGAGCTGCAGGGGACGGGACGAGGGTGCGGCTGCTGCTGGAACGGGGCGCGACGGCGGCGAGGAGGCCGACGGGGCTCCGGCCTGACTCTCTTCTCCGGCGAGGGCGGAGCGCGGGAGCAAGGGGAGGTCGAGGGCTGCGCGAGGAGCGTGGGATCGAGGAGAGGGAAACGAGGGGATCGGGCTCGGGCGCAGGAGTTGCGGCGCAAGGGGAGACCGAAGGGAGAGATGAGATGCGTGGGATCGGGCTAGGGTTAGGCGCGGCTGGGCCTTAGAGGCCGGCCCAGATGGATACAAGTGGCGGCTGGGCTGCGGATGAGCCTAGATGGCCTGCTGGGCTTACCTCTCTCTCTCTCTCTCTTAATGAATAAAAAACAAAACAGTGAAAAGAAAGAAAAGAAAGAGAGGGTTAGGAAAAGGATTTGCGCATGGGGACAATTTTCCCGGACTCACAAAAATATGCTCGATCCAGGAAAAATAGAAAAGAGGCACGAATGCAAGATTTAAATTCAAACTTATTTGAATTTAATTCAAATGGTTTGAACTAGAACAAGGTTTTAGAAGTGTCCAAAAATGTTGAGATTTTTGGTGGAGCTCCGAAAAATGATGAAATAATTTATGGGCAAGGTTGAAGACCAAGAATTGAGATAACAACGGCATGTGATATTTTGCAAGTGGGTTATGGTGATTCCAAAACAATGGAATATTTTATAATATCTCCTAAATATCGGAGGGTATGTTATAAAGAGAAGTCACCCTTCCCTCGATTTAAATGGACCGAAGATCCATACGATTTTATTTAGATGAGTTTTTAAAATTTATGATATGATGGCATGATGACATGATGCGATCAAAAAAAAAATAAAAGAGCAAGCACAAATGAAACACACGGCGAAACCCGGAATATATGGAAGTCTTCTCGAGCATCGGTCTCGGGGCGTCACAACACTCCACCACTACAAGAGGATCTCGTCCCGACATCTAGGATGGCACCGGAGAAAAGCGGAAGAGGAAGAGGTAAAACAAAGTGCTTCTTTGACAAACGAGTGAAACCATGAACCTTGAGAGGTTGAAAAATTGAAAGAAAGAAAAAAAACAATGAAGATGACGAGATTGCAAACACTCCGTAAGATAAGAAGAACATGGGATACAATGAGAACCATGAGGTTAAGTGACAAGATAGATATTGACACCACTCCGGTTAAAACAAGATAGAGAAGGTATAAGAATGATATAATTTGGGCAGCACTCCGACTGAAAATGGAAGGAATTAGAATCATGGACTTGACAAGATGAGAGGATACTTGATGAAAGAAAAGAGGATACTTGCTGAAATCAACAAACACTGCCTCTGGAACTATTGAAAAAATGGCACAAGGGGTAAGAAAGATTTCAGACAGCTCTCCGGTTGAGGAAGCAGGCAAAACTTGATAAGATGAGAGAACTTGAATAAAGGACACGACACTCCGGTTGAAAATGGATGAGCACGAAAAGAACACGATCTTCACAATTCGAGATGATGAGCGAAGAGAGCAACATCACACTGCCTCCGGAAGAAAAATTGAAGATAGATCATTGGAATAAAGGAATGGAGAAGAAAATGACAACTTCTACCACAAATGAGTTTGGAAAGCACCCTTAAAAAGAAGGATAGAACGGAGTTGTTGTAAAACCAACAACGAAAAGAATAAGCTTGTAGTGGGCTTATGGAAACATCTCAAAATTATGAGGTGAGCTTCTGCCACCAACGGAAATAAACGATTGGATTGATATCAACAAGGAGACGAGAAACTTATTTCACCGAGAGGACAAATGAAGAACTTGGGACATTTATAAGCACCATAATTAGCAACAATCCTTAGGGAAAGCTTTAGGTGAAATATAGCCCAAGATAACTCCAATGAAGAGATTGATGGATTTAAATATCTCATTCTTGACAACAAGTGAATCATGAAACATGAATGAAACTGTCAAAATGACATAACACCACCTCAAAAGATAATGATAGAAAGAATTGCACTTCGGAATGCAAGATGAAGAATGCTTGAACTCCTCAAAACAAAACATGTGTTGAGCACCATGTTTATTTTGAAGTATGGCTTGGCGGATCTTAACTTTGAGAAAAACTTGAAGGACAAATCGAGAAATAAATGAATCCTTGACGAACCACCATGTAGAGCCTCCATGAAGAACTCCGGTAATGAAAGGATGATAGAAAGAAAGAGAAGTTGACAACACAAGGTGAAACCTTGCAGTGATAAGATGAAGCTTTGAAATGATATAACCAAGAAAACTTGGAACTCCGGAAAGAAAGATGAACAAATGAAATCGAGAATTTTGATGAACCTCCGGAATAAGGAATTGAACTTACTCGATGGAACAAGAATAAGAATTACATTATTCTGATCCTTCACCAATTAAATTGATGGCAAGCAATGGATTTGGCATACTACTTATTCTCGTGGAGAGGATTAAGATAGATATGGCGCAAACTTGGGAAGGTCTTCAACGATCCGCCGGTAGGATTCGGGAAGACGAATGAATCTATATAATAACGAAGGAAGAGAACTCTTTAACGAACCACCGTAAGAATTGAAAATGAAAGTAGCAAAGGCACAATTCACCGTGAAGAATTACAAAACAAATAAAGATGCTTGACAGAATTTAGATACATGAGAACGAAGAGATCATGAACTGATTAGAGGATATTTCGACGATGCACCGGTGAGATTTGGAAAAACAAGAGTTGAACGCTTGAATGAATAATTCTGAGATGATGGGCTCCGGAGAATCAAACTGAAAAGACTCCTGAAATGCTCCGGGTGGGTTAAAAGAATTCTCACAATCTAAAACAATTATGAGAGGATGGCATGAAGCTAGAACCATGAATCTTGAAGAGAATGGAGCAAGATTTAAGAGAAACTCTTCTTTGGTCTTCAAATGTTGAGAATGACGATGAGAAACACCAGCATGAATTGTTGAGGCACTCTGGAATGAAAATTAGAAAGGTTGAACCAACGATGAAAAGAATTTGGAAGATCTTGGAGAAAGACATTTGACTGATGATAACTCATTCTTATGTCAAACTTTGAAAAGAATTATAGAAGCTCCGGGAAAATTAGAATAGTCAGGTAAGATCCTGGGAAAAGACCTGTGGATTAGGGCCCACTCAAAAGAAACACCGTTGAACGATTTAAAGAGAGACTGCGCCGGTTGAATTAAATGTCTTGAATGAGATAGCATCCTCAAAAGAACTTGAGTGAATTAAGAATGGAATCTTGAATCTTCTGAGATATCTTCATCACTCCCAACCAAATGAATAGCGAGAAGTGAATGATTGGGAGATACACCGGCATGAGAAAGCATTGTGAAAAGAGGAAAAGGGATAAGATCAACACCAAAATCTTGAACTAAATCCACCAGAGAAGAAAATTAGAATGGAACAATGATAAGGTTGAAGCTTCCTTAGCGTCTCCATGAGAAATCACCGGATAAAACATTAAAGGAAAAGAATGAAGAAACTTCACTCAATAAAATGGATGCTTGATTAAGAAATCTGAGTCCTTGAAGAAAAAGGGGTGGGAGGGTTGGAAAACAAAGACAACTTGGGACGGATGAAACAAACACCGTTGAGAAAAAGCTTAGAATTGATCTTGCGAATGTTGGAATGATCGGATCCACTTGAAGAGAAGCACGCCGGTTGGAAAGGAATTAACATGAAGACCTCGATGATCAAGAAGGATTAGCACTCTCATAGAAATATGAGAACACCGTTTAGGAAAGGTATGGATTCAACATTTGACTTCAAGCAACTCGAATACCACAAATAAAACAAAACAAAGGATTTGGCTTGCGAGATAAGCGGAACAAATACATATGATAGAGATTTACCCAATCCCATATCATGCATCCGTCGGAAAGATATTCTAGGAGCTACTTGAATTCCCACCTATAAACTCCCGAAACTTTCTGGTTATGCAATCTGGTGTTGGGATACAGGAACACAAAATATATCACCCAAACTAACAATACCTAGATCCAAATTGTATCCATCCGTCAACACATAACCAAGAAAACTCCGAAATCGCTTACCTCGACCTTCAAAAGCATCCGTTATACGAGTCATGGCAATACTCGAGCTCGCCCGAAGATCGGGTTATCGAGGTTATCTCACCAACAACTGTACAAAAGAGATTTTCGATGTCGGCAAAACTCAGGTATTCCTGAACTGCAACGATAAAATTGTGACGACAACACCTCGGAGCTCAACTCCCCGGGACACTGCCACAACCCCTAAATGTCAGGAGGCACCAAGAACAATGTTCTCGTCACCAAACCATCGGAACGATTCCAAGATACCCGCGTGATCCTAAAAAAAATTAGTGAAATTTGAGGAGAGAAGAGTCAAAACTTCTACGTCAGGAGACCTCACCAGAGCGACGAAGGGACTGAGGAGTAAAAAGAATCCTACTCTCCGATATATATAATCCTAAGACTCAAAATATTTTTTTCTAGACTCAACAAAGTCAGCGATTCAATCAAGCAGGGGGCTCCTAAGTCGGGAATGGCTATGATTACCAACTTGTAACGCCCTCGATGCGGCTATATCTCCCACGTGTCGAAGCACGACTTAGAGGCATAACCGCATTGAAAGCAATGTCGCAAGTGAGGTAATCTTCACACAACCCATGTAATACATAAGGGAAAGAGATACATAGTTGGCTTACAATCGCCACTTCACACAATACATGAGTAAAACATTACATCATACAGATACAATCAAGGTCCGACTACGGAACCAAAATAAAAGAAGACTACCCCAAAAGCTACACAGATCCCCGATCGTCCCAACTGGGCTCCACTACTGATCAACTAAAATGAAACAACACAAAGAACAAGATCTTCATCGAGCTCCTCCTTGAGCTCGGATGCGTCACCTGCACGGTTTCATCGGCACCTGCAAACTGGTTTTGGAAGTATCTGTGAGTCACGGGGACTCAGCAATCTCACACCCGCGAGATCAAGACTATTTAAGCTTAAAGGTAGGACAGGGTAGTGAGGTGGAGCTGCAGCAAGCGACTAGCATATATGGTGGCTAACATACGCAAAAGAGTGCGAGAAGAAAAGCAAAGCACGGTCGAATAACTATGATCAAGAAGTGATCCTAAAACAACCTACGTCAAGAATAACTCCAACACCGTGTTCACTTCCCGGACTCCGCCGAGAAGAGACCATCACGGTTACACACGCGGTTGGTGTATTTTAATTAAGATCAACTTCGGGTTTTCTACAACCGGACATTAACAAATTCCCATCTGCCTCATAACCGCGGGCACGGCTTTCGAAAGATAATACCTGCAGGGTGTCCCAACTTAGCCCATTATAAGCTCTCACGGTCAACGAAGGATATTCCTTCTACCGGAAGACCCGATCGTCTCGGAATCCCAGCTACAAGACATTTCGACAAAGAATAAAACAAGACCGAAAAGCCGCCCGAATGTGCCGACAAATCCTGATAGGAGCTGCACATATCTCGTTCTCGTGGCACACCGGATTGTCCAAACTTCCGATAGGCGAGCCCAGAGTTGCCCCCGGTGGCCACCGCGGTCGACGGTTTGGACCAACACTCAAGGAGCACTGGCCCGGGGTTAAAATAAAGATGACCCTTGAGTCTGCAGAACCCAAGGGAAAAAGGCTTAGGTGGCAAATGGTAAAACCAAGGTTGGGCCTTGCTTTGGAGGAGTCTTATTCAAAGCGAACTGTCAAGGGGTCCCATAAATCACCCAACCGCGTTAGGGACGCAAAATCCGGGAACATAATACCGATATGATGGAAACTAGGGCGGCAAGAGTGGAACAAAACACTGCATAAGGCCGAGCCTTCCACCCTTTACCAAGTATATAGATGCATTAATTAAATAAGATATATTGTGATATCCCAACAAGTAAACATGTTCCAACAAGGAACAACATCTCCATGTTCCAACAAGGAACAAACTTCATCTTCACCGCAACTAACAACGCTATAAGAGGGGCTGAGCAAAGCGGTAACATAGCCAAACAACGGTTTGCTAGGAAAGGATGGTTAGGGGCTTGACATGGCAATATGGGAGGCATGATATAGCAAGTGGTAGGCATCGTAGCATAGGCATAGCAAAAGAGGGAGCAACTAGCAAGCAAAGATAGAAGTGATTTCGAGGGTATGGTCATCTTGCCTGAAATCCCGCAAGGAAGAAGAACGAGTCCATGAAGAAGACAAACGGACGTAGTCGAACGTATCCTCACAACTCCGGAACAAAACCGAAGCTAACGAGAGAAGCAACTCGGAAAGAAACAAACAACATAGTAAACCAACAAGCACAAACACGGCATGATGCACAACCAATGATGATGCATGTCCGGTTTAAATAGCATGGCATGGCAATATGCACAAACAAAACTACAAGTTAAATGGAGCTCAATATGCAACGAGTTGCATATTGACGAAACACCACATCAATTATTTAGTTCTCTCTCGGTTATGAACACAACAATATTAAATGTTGTTAAACATGGCAAGAGGTGAAGCATAACAAAACTATACCATCTAAACAATTTAAATGGGGCCGGACATTAAAACAACAAATCCGGTAAATCCCCATATGCATTTAGCAATTTAATGCAACAACAATTTTAAACATTTAAATGTTGTTATCATGATGCGGATGACATATGCAAGTTTTAAGCAATTTTATGAAAATGTCGACATGAGCATGTTATGAAGCATTTGTCACCATGGCGGAACAAAACGGGTGCCACGGCAACGAATCCGAAAATGATGCCACGGCAACATATCGGTTCCGATAACTCGATTGAGATGTCGGTGCAGAAGAAAGTGTGGAGAGCGTGCCATGCAAGATGGTGGGGTGATCCCGGTTACCGGGTTCCCACGGGTTAGGGGCATGGAAACGAGTGACAATTCGGACACGGTGAAAACACAAGCATCTCATACAACATGCAAGCATTCGGTCCACGGTTGATCATCTCGGGGTTATACCTTCAAAGCGTGCATTTCGGAGTGGAACGAGTTCGATGCGGTGTAGATGGAAGTAGACGTTCTCATGACGGTAGTGGAAGTAGTGGTACACGGCCGTAGTGGAAGTAGTCGTACACGGCGTCGGTAGTGGTACACCATTTGAGACGTACACGTTCCATAGATGAACTTGGCGTAACCGTGCGGTAGTCGAACTTGGCGCTCGTGGTACACGTGTCTTCGGGCGACGGTAGATGTACACGGAAATCGGAGTGGTACTATGCATCGGTCGTCGTGGTACTTGGCGTTCCAAAACAAAGCAACACCAAAAAGCCTCGGGTCTTGGCGTCCTTGACGAATCCAAGTAACACCAGGCACACGTCCACGGTCAACCCTGATGAGTGTACAGAGGCAAAACTTGGTGGTCCTCATTGACCTGGTACTTGGCGTCTCGGCGGCGCGACTTGGGATCCATGGAGGGCATCGGCCGATGTAGAGGACCGCGGTGGACTTGGCGCGGTCGTGTCGATGCAAAGGAAGCACGCGGCGGTCGCTGCTGTTCGTCTGCTCGAAGCAGCGGCGAGGCCATGGAGAGGAAGGGCACGGTCCTGCTGGTCCGGTGCTGCTCCGATCCGGTAGAGGCGAGGCGGAGCAGATTTGGGAGGAGGCGGTGGAGGCCGGCTCCGAGGCGGACGGGCGCGGGTCAACGGGGAGCAGAGGAGGGGTGGAGACGCGAGCTGCACGCGCTCACGGACGGTGCCGAGCGCCATGGCTGAGGGAGCAGATGAGGGGGCGAAGCAGAGGAGGAGGCTTGGGCGCTGGAGGGACGACAGAGGGTTGCGGGGTCGAGCATGAGCTCTCCTGCGTGAGCTGCAGCCCTCGCCAGGCGCACCGGCCGGCCGTTGACGAGGGCGACGGGAGGTCCTGGTCGCCAGATGAGAGGCTGTGACGCGCCGGCTTCACCGTCGATAGCTCTGGCGACCGAGACGGTCGATGGAGGAGGCGGACGGCGGGTCGGGGACGAGGCCGGACGTGAGGACGAGGTGGAGGAGGAGCTGCAGGGGACGGGACGAGGGCGCGGCTGCTGCTGGAACGGGGCGCGACGGCGGCGAGGAGGCCGACGGGGCTCCGGCCTGACTCTCTTCTCCGGCGAGGGCGGAGCGCGGGAGCAAGGGGAGGTCGAGGGCTGCGCGAGGAGCGTGGGATCGAGGAGAGGGAAACGAGGGGATCGGGCTCGGGCGCAGGAGTTGCGGCGCAAGGGGAGACCGAAGGGAGAGATGAGATGCGTGGGATCGGGCTAGGGTTAGGCGCGGCTGGGCCTTAGAGGCCGGCCCAGATGGATACAAGTGGCGGCTGGGCTGCGGATGAGCCTAGATGGCCTGCTGGGCTTACCTCTCTCTCTCTCTCTCTCTTAATGAATAAAAAACAGAACAGAGAAAAGAAAGAAAAGAAAGAGAGGGTTAGGAAAAGGATTTGCGCATGGGGACAATTTTCCCGGACTCACCAAAATATGCTCGATCCAGGAAAAATAGAAAAGAGGCACGAATGCAAGATTTAAATTCAAACTTATTTGAATTTAATTCAAATGGTTTGAACTAGAACAAGGTTTTAGAAGTGTCCAAAAATGTTGAGATTTTTGGTGGAGCTCCGAAAAATGATGAAATAATTTATGGGCAAGGTTGAAGACCAAGAATTGAGATAACAACGGCATGTGATATTTTGCAAGTGGGTTATGGTGATTCCAAAACAATGGAATATTTTTATAATATCTCCCTAAATATCGGGAGGGTATGTTATAAAGAGAAGTCACCCTTCCCTCGATTTAAATGGACCGAAGATCCATACGATTTTATTTAGATGAGTTTTTAAAATTAATGATATGATGGCATGATGACATGATGCAATGAAAAAAAATAAAAGAGCAAGCACAAATGAAACACACGGCGAAACCCGGAATATATGGAAGTCTTCTCGAGCATCGGTCTCGGGGCGTCACAAATCCCTCCCACCAGATCAAAGTGGGGGGGGGGGGTCGAGCATGCAACGCGTCTTGAACCTCGCTCTGTGTGGGGACTGTGCGATTTTCGACGCATGCGCCACATCAAAATGTTGTGCTTTGGGTATTCAAACATATGCATGCATCGCACACATCCATGCGTATGTTTGGGTGACATGCATGCAGTCGTTGTGTTTGGACACTCCACCTCGCTTGGTTATCTTTGACGACCTATATATTCATGGGCCCGCGTGGACGTCCATCACTTTGATCGACAACGAGAGAGGTTACCTGGGTGGATTCTTCTTCTCTTGGTTTGTGTTACCGTAAAGTCGTACGTAGATCATGGCGAGATTCCAGACCTAAGTTTGAGCGCACATGCATCCCTCCAACCGGCTTGAAGTGGGTGACATATATATATATATATATATATATATATATATATATATATATATATATATATATATATATATATATATATATATATATATATAATACATAATCGCTATTCGATCACGGATCGTAATAATATTCGATCACGACTGAACCGCCTTTGAGTAACGCTACCGACTACTCTCTCTACGAACCCGACCTTCGGGCTATCTTCGCAACCGTGGCTTCCCACGCGAATTATTCTGTTTAGTCGTGTTCTATATGATGTTAATGTAATCTAGAAATGTATTATAGCAACTAAATACCAGTTTTAAATAGGAATCTCGCTCGTTGGCGGATTTTTCTCTCGGATCGTGATGAAATTGCGTTTTTTTCAGTTTTACTACCTGAGTTGTTCGACTGAACTTCTCCCAGTGCTAGGTTGAACTTCCGCCAACATTGCCCAAATGGGGCTTGCGATATACCATTGGAAAGCTATGGACACCAGTATAATGACCCAAGTTAAAATTTTGACAAAATCTAAGCGGTTTAAGAGCAGTTTTGAAAACCGTTTTTTCTTCACACAAAAAACGTGAATCGTATTTTCGATCGAATTTCTAAACTATTTATCGGAATAAGGCAAATAATATGGCGTTGGAAAGATGCTGCAAAACCGCTCCTTTCACATGTTGAAAGTTTTTCTTTAATCCCCTATGAATAAAGAGTAATTTGTAAAATCGTAGAATTTAGCAAACTGAACACCCGAGTTCGTATTTTCGATGCCATTTCTAAAAGGCTAATCTAATTGAGGCAAATAATATGGCGATGGAAAGCTTATAAAAATGCGCTACTTTTTCATGTTAAATATTTTTTCTAATTTTGAACGGCTTAAAAGTATTTTAGAAAACGATATAAGTTCCACCGAGTTCGTATTTTCGAGCTAATTTTATAACCGTACGTCCGAATGCAGCAAATGATATGGCGTTGGAAAGCTTGAACAAATGCGAAAAAATTTTGTATATATTGTTTCTCCCAATTTTTACGGTTTTAGGTCAATTTTGAAAATGGCTAAAAACGTATTTTCCGCGTAATTTCTACAAACTTTATCAGAATTAGGCAAATAATATACCGCTGAAAAGCTACGGAAAATGCGAAACTTTTTCATGTTGATGGTTTTTTCTAATTCCTAGCCGTTTTCATGTAATTTCGAAAACGGCGATATCACTCGTTCTGCCTTTATCGCGAAACAGATTCTTTGAAAATGCACCGCGTAAAGAACCTGAACTTCTCGGCGCGTGTACCTGAACTTCACTCTGTTTTTCACGTGATTTTTCTGCACGCAGCTCTCCATCCACTTACCAGAACACTCACCGGAATTGGTTAAGTAATATACCGGTGGAAAGCTGATGTAAACACGCAACTTTCCCGTGTTGATCTTTTTTCATACTCGCGACGATTTTAAAAGTTTTTCATCTAGAATTCATTCACTATAGTAGTCGAACTTCCTACTGTTTCACGTTGAACTTCTGTGACGTATTTTCGTTTGTAATTTTCCCATTCATTTCGTCCGTGTTACACAAATGATATTCCTTTTGTACAAACCTCTCTCACAATAATTTTTTCAACTTTATCCGATGGAGGACTTGAAATTATAACAACAAAAGTTTTAGACTTTGCTTTTTTATTCTTTTTTTAATACAAAATGCACACCGTGTAGTACGTGAACTTCTAGCAGTTATCTATCTGAACTTGTCTCGGTTACGAGAAAATATCTGAGTTTTTTTATGAATTTTTAATCTGATTTTTTAAATCCTTTTTTATGCATTTTGAAGCGCTTTATTTCTAAAAGTTGAACATCTTATTATTTTTGTTTGAACTTCTTCTTTTTCTATTCTTTAATAACGAGGAAAATTTGAGTTTTCTATAATCATCGAACTTCTTCATCTTTTTAATATGGACTTTCTGGTTTTATTTCTTAATCCTTTTTATGAAATTTTGAAGCGCTCTATTTTTAAAAGTTGAACTTCTTTTTTTTATTTTTGAACTTCTTGTTTCCATTCTTTAATAACGAGGAAAATCTGAGTTTTCTATAATCATCAAACTTCTTCATCTTTTTAATATGGACTTCCTGGTTTATTTCGAAATCTTTTTAATGAATTTTGAAGTGCTCTATTTTGAAAAGTTGAACTTCTTGTTATTTTATGTTTCAACTTCTTGTTTCCATTCTTTAATATGAACTTCTTGTTTCTCCAGATAGAGCACTTGAACTTCTTTCAATAAACCTTTTTTTGCTTTTATTTTTCTATACTTTTATTCTTAACTGAAATGCCTTTCTTGCAGTACTTGTACTTCTCATTGTTTACACTATGAACTTCTGTAGCATTTTTGTGTATACGTCGAATTACACGCAATTGAAGGTGGGACGTCATTTTTTGCCATTTTAAAACATGTAATTGGAGGTCGGATGTCCCGTAATATAAAATCTCAACCATGCACGGAGGTGCACGTGAATTTCTTGCAACAAATCTGAGTTTTTTATATACTTCAAACTTCTCTGTTATTTTAATTTCAACTTCTTAGTGCGGATCCATGTCGGCGGCGCGCGGTTGGCCAGATTTATGGAGGAGTGGGGTAACTTCTTGCAACAAACCTTTTAGGGTTTTAGTTTTGTATTCTTTATTCTCATCTCATACGCATTCTGTATAGTAGTTGAACTGCTCGTTGTTTTCATATTGAACTTTGGCCACATATTTTTGTTTGTAATTCTTCACCCGTTCCTCGAAGTTTCACAAATGATAAACTATTAGAAACTTATTGAAAAGACGCAAATTTTTTTAATACGATTAAACTTTCCTTTTCGAATAACATACACCAACTTATTTTAACCATTTATTTTTCGAATAGAGCATACAATATACCTCTTGGAAAGTTGTTGAATAGAAAAGAACTTTTTTCATCTAGAGTAATTTTATTCCAAATTTGTAATGGATTGAGAGAATTATTTTAAAACATGAGACACAACATCTTTTTTGTGTTTTTTGAACATGTAAACACACGCTGAACCTTTCTAACAAGAATTTTGAACTTCTGAGGGAAGACCGTTTGAACTTCTAGCAAAAAAAATTAGACTTCACATCTTTACTCTTTTTTTCTCGTATGAAACACACAACATGCAGTACATGAAATTCTGGCTGTTATCACTTTGAATTTCTCTATGTTTAACTTTTAGTAACGGTAAAAAAATCTGAGTTTTATATAGACACTGAAATGCTCTAACTTTATTATTTTGAACTTCTTTTTGTGTGTTTTTAGAAATGTGAAAATTTGAAGTTCTTGAATTTATTTATTTTAGTACCAAGACAATGTGAGTTTTTTATAAATAGTGAACTTCTCTATTTTTGCAATTTGACTTCTTGGTTTTATTCTTAGAAAATATATATATTTTAAATAAGAATCAAACATATTTTTGAAATTGAACTTCATACTTTTATGTTTCCTACATACAGAAAGAATTTGGGTTTTCCCTATATACGGAACTACTCCGTTATTTTAATTTGAACCCCTTGCTTCTATTTCTTTAGTAACATGGAAAATCTTAGTTTTTTATGTTTTTACTCCTTGGGAACGACCATAGAAACATCAGGAATTAAATAACATTTACTTTCTGTTACATCTTTTTCAGAAATGCACCTTTTTACTCTATGCGAACTTCAAGTTTTTTTATACATGAACTTCACTCTGAATTTACATTTTATTTCTGCACGTGAATTTCGTACATGAACTTTTTATCATGTTACAAAATTTTGAACCTTTTCATTTCTTATATGTGAACTTCTTTCTCTTTCTCTTATATGTACAAAATGAAAATAAAACCACTCAGTTTTTGTCCTATGAACTTGCGGAGCTAAAAAAATTAAACTTATTCTAGAGTAAACTTTTTCGAACTTCTATATTTTTGTTTCATGAATTCTATGGTAGTTATATATGAACTTCTCGACACCACGATTTTGTAAGGTGAAAAACATAGACAAAAATAGAAGAAGGGTAGATGTAAAATGAGTGTGCAAAAACTGTAGAAATTTGGGGATCATTTGAGCATAAGAATCAGCAGAAAAAGGCAGTGCACGCTTACAAACAATTCCCACATGACCTGGCCACATCGTTACTACATGTACCCAATCCTTTTTTACATAAAAAATGCACCAACTAGTGGCGGACTTACATTTCTCCACCAGACATTCCCTTTGTATCACATTTCTCCACCGAACATTCCCTTTCTATCTTGCCTCACCTTATGCACACAATGTTGATGTGTTATCTTCTCCGTGCTTTTCTTCTTCTTCACTGTACTCTCAAACAAGCAACATGTTGATTCAGAAAGCAACCATAATGGTGGCCAATTTTCTGGAGAAGCTTCCTTGTACTCTTGTTTTTGTAGTCGGACTAGCCCATCAAGAGAAGCTGACCTGCAATGGTGTCCAATTTTCTGGCGGGATTATAGAGCTGCAGCATGCCATCGTGGTAGCCATATACACAAGAGCTGAAGCTGAAGTAGCTAACATGCTAAAACTCTGAATGAAAAAAAGTTAAGAGGGAATTGCTCTTAGAAGAAGTCTGATGATATGTCTCCATCGTATCTACTTTTCCAAACACTTTTGCCCTTGTTTTGGACTCTAACTTGCATGATTTGAATGGAACTAACCCGGACTGACGCTGTTTTCAGCAGAATTGCCATGATGTTGTTTTATGTGCAGAAAACAAAAGTTCTCGGAATGACCTGAAACTCCACGGAACCTCTAGATAAAAATAATAAAAAATCCTTAGCAAAGATGAAGACCAGGGGGCCCACACCCTGTCCACAAGGGTGGGCCCCCCCTAGGGTGCGCCCCCTACCTCATGGGCCCCCTGGAGCTCCTCCGACGCCAACTCCAACTCTTTATATTTGCTCTCGGGGAGAAAAAATAAAGGAGAAGAAAGCATCATGTTTTACGATACGGAGCCGCCGCCAAGCCCTAAAACCTCTCAGGAGGGCTGATCTGGAGTCCGTTCGGGGCTTCGGAGAGGGGGATTCGTCGCCGTCGTCATCATCAACCATCCTCCATCACCAATTTCATGATGCTCACCGTCGTGCATGAGTAATTTCATCGAAGGTTGCTGGACGGTGATGGGTTGGATGAGATCTATCATGTAATCGAGTTAGTTTTGTTAGGGTTTGATCCCTAGCATCCACTATGTTCTGAGATTGATGTTGCTATGACTTTGCTATGCTTAATGCTTGTCACTAGGGCCCGAGTGCCATGATTTCAGATCTGAACCTATTATGTTTTCATGAATATATGTGAGTTCTTGATCCTATCTTGCAAGGCTATAGTCACCTACTATGTGTTATGATCCGGCAACCCTGAAGTGACAATAATTGGGACCACTCCCGGTGATGACCATAGTTTGAGGAGTTCATGTATTCACTATGTGCTAATGCTTTGTTCCGGTTCTCTATTAAAAGGAGGCCTTAATATCCCTTAGTTTCCGTTAGGACCCCGCTGCCACGGGAGGGTTGGACAAAAGATGTCATGCAAGTTCTTTTCCATAAGCACGTATGACTATATTCAAAATACATGCCTACAATACATTGATGAATTGGAGCTAGTTCTGTGTCACCCTTTGTTATGACTGTTACATGATGAACCGCATCCGGCATAATTATCCATCACCGATCCAATGCCTATGAGCTTTCCATCTACTGGTTTACGCTTATTTACTTTCCCATTGCTACTGTTACAATCACTACAAAATACCAAAAATATTTACTTTTGCTTCCGTTAATTTTGTTACGGTTACCACTACTATCATATTACTGTGCTACTAAATACTTTGCTGCAGATACTAAGTCATCCAGGTGTGGTTGAATTGACAACTCAACTGCTAATACTTGAGAATATTCTTTGGATCCCCTTGTGTCTAATCAATAAATTTGGGTTGAACACTCTACCCTTGAAAGCTGTTGCGATCCCCTATACTTGTGGGTTATCAAGACCAATTTCTGGCGCCGTTGCCGGGGAGCATAGCTCTGTTCTTTGATTCACTTGGGATTTATATCTGCTGGACACTATGAAGAACTTGAAAGACGAGAAAACAAAAATTTATCCCTCAATTACGAGGGGAGGTAAGGAACGCCATCTAGCTCGCACTTGATTCACCTTACATTATGAGTAAGCTTGCGACACCTAAACCTGCTTCTGCTATTCGTTCTGATATGTCGCATGTTATCGATGATGCCACTTCTGCTATGCATTATACTTATGATGAAACTACTTCTATGCCTGATACTATTGTGCCCCTTAGTGAACTTCTTGATGAACAAATTGCTAGGGCTAGAGAGAAAGAAATTATTGAATCTGATTATATTGATGAAAGTGATGATGAAGATAGGCCTGTTATTCCTGAGGGTTATGTTTTTTATATGGAATCTTCTGCAGCTATTTTAGCTTGCAAAGATAGTCGTGAACTTAAGAGGCTATTAATTAAATGGAACAAAGAATCTCTTAGAGATAGAATGAGGCCTGACCCTGCTTTTGCTACTTCACCTATTTGTGTTCCCCATAAGGATTATGAATTCTCTGTTGATCCTGGTATAATTACTTTGGTTGAATCTGATCCTTTCCATGGTTATGAATCTGAAACTATTGTGGCACATTTTACTAAATTAAATGATATAGCCACCCTGTTCACTAACGATGAGAGATCTCGCTACTTTTATATTCTTAAAATATTTCCGTTCTCATTAAAGGGTGAGGCTAAGATATGGTTTAATTCTCTTGATCCTGGTTGTGTGCGTAGTCCCCAGGATATGATTTATTACTTCTCTGTTAAATATTTCCCTGCTCATAAGAAACAAGCTGCTTTAAAGGAAATATACAATTTTGTGCAAATTAAAGAAGAGAGTCTCCCACAAGCTTGGGGGAGGCTTCTCAAGTTACTTAATGCTTTGCCTGATCATCCTCTTAAGAAAAATGAAATACTTGATATATTTTATAATGGACTAAACGATGCTTCCAGAGATTACCTGGATAGTTGTGTTGGTTCTCTTTTCAGGGAAAGAACACCGGATGAAGCTGAAATTTTATTGAATAATATGTTGATAAATGAAAATAATTGGGCACCTCCTGAGCCAGCTCCTGAGCCAATTACTGAGCCTATTCCTAAACCAACTCTGAAGAAGAGAGGTGTTC
The DNA here is from genome assembly GCA_021605205.1 of Aegilops longissima. NCBI lineage: Eukaryota > Viridiplantae > Streptophyta > Magnoliopsida > Poales > Poaceae > Aegilops > Aegilops longissima. The sequence continues at coordinate 302,397,910 of CM038677.1, forward strand.
TATTCTCAGTCCTGAAGATATGCAAGAGGCAAAGAAATCTATGAAAGAAAAAGGTATTAAAGCTGAAGATGTTAAGAATTTACCTCCTATTGAAGAAATACATGGTTTTAATTTACCGCCTATTGAAGAAACATATGATCTTGATCCATTACCTATTGAAGAACCTCCTGATCCTGATAACCCCACACAGGTAGTAAAGGTAAATTCTCTCTATAGATATGATAAAGCTGAAGTCCCTCCTACTAAAATTGCTAGTCAGTGCTTGGATGAGTTTGATAACTTTATGTTTAAGCAAGAAGACTTCAATGCTTATTTTGGTAGACAATTAAAACAAAATGCTTATATGACTAAACACTTGGGTGATTATATGGCTAATATTAGAGGTGAACTAAAACTTGTTAGCAAACATGCTTCTATGGTTACCACTCAAGTAGAACAAGTACTTAAAGCTCAAAAAGAATTGCTCGATGAAATGAATAGTAAGAAAAATGATTATGCTGTTAGAGTGGCTACTAGAACTGGTAGAATGACTCAGGAACCTTTGTATCCTGAAGGCCACCCTAAGAGAATCGAGCAAGATTCTTAGAGAAATAATATTGATGTACCTAGTTCTTCTAAAAGGAATAAAAAGAAAAATGATAGGACTTTGCAAACTTCTAGTGAACCTATTGCTGAACCACCTGATAATCCAAATGATATATCTATGTCTGATGCTGAAACACAATCTGGTAATGAACATGAACCTAGTGAAAATGTTAATGATGATGTTCATGATAATGCTCAACCTAGCAATGATAATGATGTAGAAATTGAACCTGTGGTTGATCTTGATAACCCACAATCAAAAAATCAACGTTATGATAAGAGAGATTTTGTTGCTAGGAAACATGGTAAAGAAAGAGAACCTTGGGTTCAGAAACCCATGCCTTTTCCTCCCAAAACATCCAAGAAAAAGGATGATGAGGATTTTGAGCGCTTTCCTGAAATGATTAGACCTATATTTTTGCGTATGCGGTTGACTGATATGCTCAAAATGAATCCTTATGCTAAGTACATGAAAGATATTGTTACTAATAAAAGAAAGATACCGCAAGCTGAAATTTACACCATGCTTGCTAATTACACTTTTAAGGGTGGAATACCAAAGAAACTTGGAGATCCAAGAGTACCCACTATACCATGCTCCATTAAAAGAAACTATGTTAAAACTGCTTTATGTGATCTTGGAGCCGGTGTTAGTGTTATGCCTCTTTCTTTATATCGTAGACTTGATTTGAATAAGTTGACACCTACTGAAATATCTTTGCAAATGGCTGATAAATCAACTGCTATACCTGTCGGTATTTGTGAGAATGTGCCTGTTGTGGTTGCAAACGTTACTATTTTAACGGACTTTCTTATTCTTGATATTCCCGAGGACGATAGTATGTCTATTATTCTTGGAAGACCTTTTATGAATACTGCAGGGGCTGTTATTGATTGCAACAAAGGCAATGTCACTTTTCATGATAATGGTAATGAGCATACGGGACACTTTCTGAGGAAACAACCTCAAGTTCATAGTATCAACTCTATTGGGAAAATTCCATCGATTATATTTGGAGGTTTTGAATTTCCTCTTCCTACTGTCTAGAAGAAATATGATATACTTATTATTGGGGATGTGCATATCCCCGTTGAGGTAACTTACTGTTATTCGAAATTTCTCCGATTCCATGTTAATCGGAATGAGTTTGTTAACAAGACTTGATCAACCTTGTTAATGGATTCCTTTTGATGAGCATGAGATGGATGAAACTAGAAGCACAACTTTTTGTACCCTCTTTACACTTTCTGTTATTTAGTTGAAATAAAGTAAAAATAGTATTTTTCTGTCTGTTTCCTGATTTATCCGTGCAATGTAAAAATATCCCGAAAATAAAAGTCCTCCAAATGCCATGCCAATTTAATATGATTTTTTCGGGAATATTTGAGGACTTATGGTGCAAAAATCACCGCGGGGGGAGCTGCCACCTGCCCACGAGGGTGGAGGGCGCGCCCTACCCCCCTGAGCGCGCCCCCTGCCTCGTGGGCCCATGGTGGCCCCCCTCCACTTATTCCTGCACCCATCCTCTTCTTCTTCCTCCCACAAACCCGAATAACCAGCTCAAGCACGAGTTCTAGCTCACTTTGCTGTGATTTTCGATCTCCTTGCTCAAAGCACCTCTCACAAAACTGCTTGGGGAGATTGTTCCTTGGTATGTGACTCCTCCATTGGTCCAATTAGTTTTTGTTCTAGTGCTTTATTCATTGCAAATTTGTGCTGCATAGGTGACCATGTTCTTGAGCTTGCATGTCAAATTTATATGGTTCCAAGTAGTTCTAATGCTTGATATAGGCTCTAGGCACTTGTAGGAGTAGTTGCTATCAATTTTGTTGAAGTTGGTTCACTTTTCTTTGAAGTTACTAAAAATTTCAGAATATTTCAGAAAATAATGAAGAGACTTTTGAGGGGCTCATCGAGCCGAAGCTCGAAGGAAAAACAAAATGAAGATGCACAGAGGCCCAAATATAATTTGCCTCGTACCGCGGAGGTCCGGCCGTGTGAATGGCCTTCTCATGACTTCTTGAGACGAGCCGAGATTTATGAGGATTTCTATTCATTAATTGAGAATGTCGGCCTCACCGACTTCCTCCGCGACCAACGCCATTAGTATCTCTTACTCACAAATACTTTTGTGCAAAACTTCTACTTTTTCCCTAAGGAATCACCTCCTTCAGCAGAGTTCCATTTATGACGTTGTTAAGAAGATGCCATTAGCTGAATTTTGCAAGGTTTGCAACATACCACCTGAGGGCACCTTAGAGGAACCACACCGTAATGAGGTGGAAGCGTTTATTAACACTATCACTGTGGGAGAAACCAGGAAGGTTTCTGATGCAAGAATCACTAGCATACACTTTCCTGTTTTACGCTACTTTGCCATATTTGCTAGTCGTTGCTTGATTGGTCGTGGAAAATGTGGAAACCTTAGTGTTCCTGATATTATTATTTTGTTCCATGGTTTATACCGCGATAACACTGTTAGTATGGACGGAATTATTGCTAGATGGTTAGTTTGAACCGTACTAAAGGCCCCAATTTTGGAGGCATTTATGCTTCACGCCTCGCTTCACATTTTAACATACCTATTAGGTTTCATGAGAAAGAAGAAAAATTGCTGCCTAGTGCTTATTTAGATTATAAGAGTATGCTAGCGCATGATTTTATTGTTAAGGGCAGGGAAGGAGAGCTCAAATATAAATTATTCTTTCATAAACATCATCCTGAAACTATTACCTTGCCTGCTCCTTCCTTGTTTAATTTTGAAGGACCTTATCTCGTTACGTGGGCTGTCGTTCAAGCTTACCGGAATCCTGCACCAGCCTCGGAATCCGAACCAAAAGATGAGCCTCCACGACAATCTGTTTATTCTTGGGATCCGGAGATGGCTGTCAGCTAGTGGCAGTCAGAGTCCTCTTCGTCGCAGTACGACCCCAGCTATTCATCGCCGCAGTATGACCCTAGCTACACCTACGGGTATCAGCCAGGCTATCCCTGGCAATAAACCAACTTAGGCCAAAAGCCTAAGCTTGCGGGAGTACGTATTTCTCACCGACATTACATTTATGTTTACACACACTCATTGCTAGATGTCGGTGCTCATACTCTTTCACTGTAATATCCATGCTAGTTTATTTTCTATTCCCTGCTTTCTTCTTCTGTGTTTGATAAACCTTAAGAAAACCAAAAAAAAATAGTACTAGTTTATTTTCTTGCTGTAATAATAATTAAAAAGAAAACACAAAAATATTTCCCGTTCTTCTTTTGCTTGTTGGGAGCTTTCCCGTGTAAATTGTTTTATTTCTTTTCTTTTCTTTGGGGGTCGATAGGAGAAGACCATAATTAAATTATTGAAGTGGTTGTTATATGCATTATTGTTGATTTAACCGAGAGCCCATATTACCTTGTCTTCTCTTGTTTATTGAATGCTCGCAGATTCCAGCTTAGTCCAATGCACGTGCACTCTTATTATTATTCACATCGTTCGGACGTGCAAGTGAAAGGCAATTATGATGATATATGATGGACTGACTGAGATGAGAAAAGCTGGTATGAACTCGACCTCTCTTGTTTCTATAAATATGATGAGTTCATCGTTCCTGATTCAGCTTATTATGAGTAAACATGTTTGCAATGACAATTAGAGATCATAGTTGCTTGTGCCATGCTTGATTAGCTATGAGTTATAATGGTTTACCTTGCGCGCCAACATGCTATCGTAATGGTTGTGATGTGGTATAGTGGGGTGGTATCCTCCTTTGAATGATTTAAGTGACTTGACTTGGCACATGTTCACGCATGTAGTTGAAACAAAATCAACATAGCCTTCACGATATTTATGTTCATGGTGGATTATATCCTACTCATGCTTGCATCCAATGTTCATTAATTTTAATGCATGTTCATTGCTGTTGTCGCTCTCTAGTTGGTCGCTTCCCAGTCTTTTGCTAGCCTTCACTTGTACTAAGCGGGAATACTGCTTGTGCATCCAATCCCATAAACCCCAAAGTTATTCCATACGAGTCCACTATACCTTCCTATATGCGGTATCTACCTGCCGTTCCAAGTAAATTTGTATGTGCCAAACTCTAAACATTCAAATAAACATTCTGTTTTCTATGCTCGAATAGCTCATGTATCAACTAGGGCTGCCCTTATCTTCCATGTTAGGCGTGTTATTCTCAAGAGGAGTGGACTCCGCTCCTGACTCACGAGAAAATGGTTGGTCATCGGGATGCCCAGTCCCATGCTTTATGCAAACTAAATCAAAATAATTGCAAATAAAACTCCCCCTGGGACCTGATGTTAGTTGGAGGCACTCGTTGTTTCGAGCAAGCCATGGATTGATGCTTGTTTGTGGAGGGGGAGTATAAACTTTACCATTCTATTTGGGAACCGCCTATAATGTGTGTGGCATGGAAGATATCGCCATCTCTTAGTTGTTATGTTGACAATGAAAGTATACCGCTCAAAATATTATTTATCTCTATTTCAAAACCGAGCTCTGGCACCTCTACAAATCCCTGCTTCCCTCTGCGAAGGGCCTATCTATTTACTTTTATGTTGCACACTCTTACTAAAAGCACTAGCTGGAGAGCACAACTGTCATTTGCATTCATTACTGTTAATCTATATTGGGTATGACTATGATTGGATCTCTTTTACCATGAACTACAATGTCTAGTCAGTCCTTGATCTTTAAAGGTGCTATGCATTTATGTTTTGCGGTCTCAAAAAGGGCTAGCGAGATACCATCTTGTGATATCATATTATGATTGTTTTGAGAAAGTGTTGTCATTCGAGATTTATTATTATCGCTCGCTAGTTGATTATGTCATTGACATGAGTAAACATGAGACCTGAGAATTATTGCAAATGTGGTTAGTTATGATTGCTGAAAATTTGAATGCTGGCTTGACATATTTACAACAACAAGAGCAAACAGAGTTTGTAAAAGTTTTTCTTTTTTTCTTTCAGTTTGTCAACTGAATTGCTTGAGGAAAAGCAAGGGTTTAAGCTTGGGGGAGTTGATACGTCTCCGTCGTATCTACTTTTCCAAACACTTTTGCCCTTGTTTTGGACTCTAACTTGCATGATTTGAATGGAACTAACCCGGACTGATGCTGTTTTCAGCAGGATTGCCATGATGTTGTTTTATGTGCAGAAAACAAAAGTTCTCGGAATGACCTGAAACTCCACGGAACCTCTAGTTAAAAATAATAAAAAAATCCTCGCCAAAGATGAAGACCAGGGGGCCCACACCCTGTCCACGAGGTGGGGCCCCCCCTAGGGTGTGCCCCCTACCTCATGGGCCCCCTGGAGCTCCTCCGACGCCAACTCCAACTCTATATATTTGCTCTCGGGGAGAAAAAAATAAAGGAGAAGAAATCATCACGTTTTACGATACGAAGCCGCTGCCAAGCCCTAAAACCTCTCAGGAGGGCTGATCTGGAGTTTGTTCGGGGCTCCGCAGAGGGGGATTCGTCGTCGTCGTCATCATCAACCATCCTCCATCACCAATTTCATGATGCTCACCGCCGTGCATGAGTAATTTCATCGTAGGCTTGCTAGACGGTGATGGGTTGGATGAGATCTATCATGTAATCGAGTTAGTTTTGTTAGGGTTTGATCCCTAGTATCCACTATGTTCTGAGATTGATGTTGCTATGACTTTGCTATGCTTAATGCTTGTCACTAGGGCCCGAGTGCCATGATTTCAGATCTGAACCTATTATGTTTTCATGAATATATGTGAGTTCTTGATCCTATCTTGCAAGTCTATAGTCACCTCCTATGTGTTATGATCCGGCAACCCCGAAGTGACAATAATCGGGACCACTCCCGGTGATGACCATAGTTTGAGGAGTTCATGTATTCACTATGTGCTAATGCTTTGTTCCGGTTCTCTATGAAAATGTCAGGACCGGGTTTTCGGGATATTAATTTCCCAAAAAATGGCCCTTGTGCTCACCAGCCCCAGGATTACTGTTAACTGATGAGGCACCAACTTGATACAGAAGTTCCAAGAAAAGTACAAAATATGTAGCACAAGACCATTCTGGCCTATGAGTACAACAAATGGTTTCTAGTGGTTGATGGCGAAAGCGGTCTGTGGATCATCAGCGTCTATGGGACTCCATTTCCCACAGGAATAGCTGACCAGGTTAACTCCTATCTTCGCGAGGCTGCTATCACCGTTGCTTAGGTTCCGGGCCTGTCATCTTAACGCTCCTCTCCAAGCAAGAAATCTGGCCAAGACAATAGCCAGGGACAAGCCAGTGAGTACTTTGAATGTACTCGCAAACATTATGAACACAGGTATAATATAACAAAAGATAATCATGCTCTGAAATATTCTATGATCACAACGTTAGTCACGAAATAAAAATCCATGATGCACGCAGGCAGGTTGTTCATATAAAACATGAATATGCAATCAGAGAATAAAAATAGAATGCACCAATCGGGTGTCTGAAGCGACGCCTCGAAAGGATAATATTATAAAGCATGCCTCAGTCGGGCGTCTGTGCGACACCACATAAAGGGCTTATAAAGTAAACAAGTAACAAACATGCCACAGTCGGGCGTATGAGCGACACCTCATAAAGGGCTTATAAAGTAAACAAATAACAAGCATGCCACAGTCGGGCGTCTGAGCGACACCACATAAAGGGCTTATAAGAAAATAATCACAATGAATATCCAGGAGGTAGAACCGTCCCAGGGATACTCAATAATTCAAATAATATGAATGGTTAGTCCATAATAATAATAATCATAATCATCATACGCCACAAGTCATGATCCATGTTCTGGTTTAGTAGTTTCTCCTCCGAAGACCGACACTAAGACCGACACTTGACCCATCCCAAACTGTGGTCCTTACCCATGGACACGGCTATTCGAATAGATTTAACCTCTGCAGAGGGTGTACTCTTTACCCACAAGTAACGGATTCCTTTAGTCCATCGGGACTAATTCTATTTACGGTCTTTTAATTGAAAACACACCTGACCGGACACACCAGCTTAACTTACCGGTGTCTGGAATCACCCTCGACACCTGTTAAGCAAAACTCTAAGTGGGGAGGCTACAATCTCGTGTAGCATGGGATCAAATTTATATCGTGCGCTCTAAGGGGTGCCCCCCTCTCGGTCCCAACCGGAAACACCCATGCCCCCGGACCAGGTGGCATGCCTACCGGATGCAGCCGGTATCTTCCACCATGGCCTCTCTGTACGGTGTGTGCTAGGAAGGGGTTGACAAATTATTGAACCGTACCCTACCTGTGGAAGGGACAAGTGGTAGTACAAAACAAGTATGGGGGTTACTGGAACAAGACTCGATCTACGGCCGACTTAGGAGGTTTAAGCGTTCCCTGCATGATTAGCATAACAAATATATTTCAATCAACAGACAGAATCACCACCCGTCATACCTCATCATGCCGTACCGGACTCAACCGTCTCGACGAAGGACTAGAGACAAGCCCGTGTCTACCCAAGACAGAGGCTCTCCCGGATTCCTTCCGGTATGCATGAAAGGCATATGATGGTGATTACTATCACAACGTATCAAATTCCAAAAGCACGGAATCATCAATATGTACTTACGAGTATGTTCATATCATCATGAAAACTCCGAAACGAGGGGTGTTGTAACCGAATCAAACAACACACGACAAGATTATGTCAGGGTTCAGAATACTTGCCTTCAAGTTGTGGAGAGGTAGGGTGCATTCCAAAACTTCTGAAAGTCATCTTCTTCTTCAAAATCCTATTTTTGAAAATATTCAAATTAACATATAGTTTCAAAACAATACAAAAAAGTTGTCTGAATTTTTTTTTTTTGAAATAAATTTGAAAATAAACTAGACAAAATTTGAGACAGGTAGGAAAAAGAATCAACTCATTTGGAGTTATATTTAAAAAGTTATAGCCAGTAAAAGTTTAGTCAACTTTCTCTTTCAAAAAAACAAAAAAAGAAAACGTTTTGAAATGAATACACGTCAAAGACATACTTTGCGTTTACGCCTCCACTTACGCCAGCGTGGACCGGCCCGTGGTCACTGACAGTGGGTCTAGGGGGCCCACTGGTCAGGTTTGAGCGGTCGCCCCCGCCTCCTTCCTCCTCTGGCCGAACAGAGGCGGGGCTCCGGCGATCGTCACCGGTGATTGGCGGCTCCTCGCGGGGTTCTGAGGGCGGGGATGGATCCGCTAGACTAGGGTGGTCCTCCCGGTGGTTGAGGGGGTGGCGGGGATGGAGGGAGTCGCCGGCGGCGAGCTTCGCGGCGGACAGTGGCTTCGGGAGAGTTTGTGGGTTCGGGCTATGATGGTTCCCGAGTGGGTTTAAGGTGTTGGGTGGTCCCGCGAGATCGAGGGGGAGGGGATGGTGGCACTGGTTGGACGGGGGAGGCTCTGGTTGCGACGAGCGGAGCCGGAGAGTGGCGGCGGCCGAACCTGCCGGAGATGGGGAAGACGGCCTTCCTCTGTCGATTGTGGGCTAGGGGAGCTCCAGAGGGTTGGCTTGAGGTTGCTCGAGGGCCTAGGCAAGCTCGGGGGGTCCTTTTATAGGCGGCCATGGTCGGTTCTGCGGCGGCCGGGGATAAGCTTGACGGCAAACCGCCGTTCTGTAGTTGCAGGGCGACGTGGCGGCAACGTACGCTAGTGGATGCGCTTGCGGATGAGATCGAGCTGCCCCAGGGGCAGCTGGCGCGCTGGAGTGGCTCGGGCGGTGCTGCCATGGCCGGGGCCTGCTGTGGTCGGCCTCTTGCTGCCACGGCCGACCTGACGGCGGCGCTGTGGAGCTCCAGGGGTGGCTCTGCGACGAGGGAGGGGGCGGACGTGCTAGCTGTCGCGAGGGAGTGGCGAAAAAGCGCGGGCGTCGGCGGTGGGGCCTTGGCGGCTCGGTCTGTGGCGACAGCAAAGCGTCTCGCTGGCGCGCCAGAACACGCCTGCTACATGTTCGCAAAATGCCGCGCTTTCGTGAGGCTCCAACTCACATGAGGTTTAGCAGGTCTAGGCTAGGGTCATCTAGGAGATTAGTGGACATGCTGGTTAGGCAAAGCAAGCTGGTCCAATGCACAACCCAGAAACTATGTCAAAACTGACCATGCACACAAGGTGTTTGACAGAATGCCATGTTCATCTAGGCAACTCTTGGGGTGGCCAAAAGCTCCAGACCAGTGTCTCTCTAGATGTAGGTGATGGTGGCAAGGTCAGTTGGTCAAGACTAGAAACTTGATAGTGCAAGTTTTTGGGAAAACCATTTCTGGACAGAAAGAAAAGGGCATAGTTTCATGGACCAAAAATACTCCAATGGGTCCATTCTCCTGGTCTTAAGGGTTTTGTAGGGTGGTCTATAAGCAGGAAAAGGAATCCTGGGAAAAAGGGCAAGTTAAATTATGGTTGCAGTAGAAAATGCCAAACTGGACCAGAGAGCAAAAGAGGATGATTTGCTCAAATTTTTCAAAGAACATTAGTGGGTTTTTGCGCCAATATGAATAATATACTCCTACTAACATCCCCTAATTTTGGTGGAAGTTTTAGAGGAATATTTAAATAGGTTGTAGTGCAAAAGTGCAACTGAACCAGATTTGAAAACTTGTGGTAAAACTCAAAATCTCCAAATGACTAAAGGATATGTTTGCATAAAAGTGATTTGGGGACATCACATGTCATCCCCAATTTTTGGTGGGATTTTTAAATAAGTTTATCAAAAGGTTGCAGTGCAAATGGGACCCTAAATCTTATGAAATACCATTTTTAAAGAAATAGAGCTCAGGGAAAAATAATTATATAAATAATTCCACTGATAAGAGAAATGTTTTTCTTGAGAGGGTAAACAAGTCCAATAATAATTGAAAAGTTTTTACTTGGGGTGAAAACTCCACAACTCAGAAAAAAGAGAGGTTCTGAAATCAAAAGATAAATCCAGAAAAATAAAATTTAATTTCCTGGCAAGATTTTAATAAAAAAATCATGGTTAAATTTTTGGGGTGTTACAACACTACCCCTCTTAAGAAAAATCCCGTCCTCGAGATTTGCTAAGGGTTGTTTTTGAAAATATTACTGCTATTAGCTGAAACCAAATGGTTTACTCATAGCACAAACTTTGTGTCGTCGAGGTTGGTTTTTTGGTAGCTACGCCCGAGATTAAAAATGCAATCGAACACCAACATACTTATGCATGGCTACTATTTAAAATAGGGGCGCACAAGCAAACAGCAATTTAATTATGGCGGTATAGGATCACACAGTTACAAGGCGAGGACGTACTAAGACTCGGTACTACTCGAGTGACTCAGTCTACCTCGTTAATATCTAAGCGGGCGTGCCTTGTGGACGTCGAGGCTTCTCCACGGGTTTCACCGTCGGGGTTAGCTGGAGGGGTTGAGGAACTGCAGGGTCGGGGTAGCGATGATGACCATCGCGGGGGTTGTTGGCTACAATCCCGTTGGAGCGTGTTCCCAAAAGGCGACGAAGCACTTCTGGGGACATCAAAGTATTTTGGTCGATGACTGGGGCAGACCTCAAGGACTCGATCGGTTATCCGAACAGCACGACTGGGTTGTCGGCGTCGGGCTCACCTTCTCCTCTTGCCGGGGCCCGGCGTATCAGCTCTCCACGAGCTGCGATCAGATCAAGAGTGATTTGATCGAACAGTTCCTCTAGTGCACTTACATAGCGCACCAGATGCAACAATGCAGGATCCGTCTCGTGATCTCCATTGGCAACTTGGGGCGGCCTACCATACCCGTCACGGCTGGGGTAGTAGTAGAACGGCGACGATTAACTCGGGCGACAAGTGCGGAGTTGAACTATAGCCTCTCGAGCAGCTAGTTGGATGGCTTGTGGTTCAAAGGAAGTTGTCCTTCCGGTGAACACAGTAGAGGCGTTCAGCGGCAGACCCTACCATAGATGTGCACAGATTTCCCAATTGACGGCTCTCACCGCTCATGGGTCCTTGGTACACAATATATTCAGGGGCTCTTCTAATGCATAAACACGGCAGTGAGGTTTGCGAGCACGGTCATAAAACCTCAAGGTTGGTTGATGTGGTCTCGTTGTGTACGACGGGGCGAGCATTATCTTCGGTTTGGGGAGAGGTTGTCTTGTGTTGTGTTGAGGCTAAGCGTGCCTTTTTATAGAAAAAGGGACGGAGTCTTCCTGCACGCTTCGAATGAGACAATTTAGGTGTCGGTCATTTGGCGCGTGATCGACGAGCTAGGCCGATAGGTTGGGCACCGACTGCCAAAAGGTGTCGGGTCACTGTGTGGCTATCTTGTACGAGAAGCTTGGCCGGGGCTAGGTTAAGGTCCGGTGGGTTGGTTAACCTAGTTTTATTAACCTGGCTAAGATAGGATTAGCCAATGGTCAGCCTGGCTCTGATACCAAGTTTGTCAGGACCGGGTTTCGGGATATTAATTTTCCAAAAAATGGCCCTTGTGCTCACCAGCCCCAGGATTACTGTTAGCTGATGAGGCACCAACTTGATACAGAAGTTCCAAGCAAAGTACAAAATATGTAGTATAAGACCATTCTGGCCTATGAGTACAACAAATGGTTTCTAGTGGTTGATGGCGAAAGCGGTCTGTGGATCATCAGCGTCTATGGGACTCCATTTCCCACAGGAACAGCTGACCAGGTTGACTCCTATCTTCGCGAGGCTGCTATCACCGTTTCTTAGGTTCCGGGGCTGTCATCTCGACGCTCCTCTCCAAGCAAGAAATCTGGCCAAGACAATAGCCAGGGACAAGCCAGTGAGTACTTTAAATGTACTTGCAAACATTATGAACACAGGTATAATATAACAAAAGATAATCATGCTCTGAAATATTCTATGATCACAGTTAGTCACGAATAAAAATCCATGATGCACGCAGGCAGGTTGTTCATATAAAACATGAATATGCAATCAGAAAATAAAAATAGAATGCACCGATCGGATGTGCGAGCGGCGCCTCGAAGGATAATATTATAAAGCATGCCTCGATCGAGGCGTGCGATGCGACACCACATAAACGGCTTATAAAGTAAACAAGTAACAAACATGCCACAGTCGGGCGTATGAGCGACACCTCATAAAGGGCTTATAAAGTAAACAAATAACAAGCATGCCACGATCGAGGCGTCGAGCGACACCACATAAAGGGCTTATAAGAAAATAATCACAATGAATATCCAGGAGGTAGAACCGTCCCAGGGATACTCAATAATTCAAATAATATGAATGGTTAGTCCATAATAATAATAATCATAATCATCATACGCCACAAGTCATGATCCATGTTCTGGTTTAGTAGTTTCTCCTCCGAAGACCGACACTAAGAACGACACTTGACCCATCCCAAACTGTGGTCCTTACCCATGGACACGGCTATTCGAATAGATTTAACCTCTGCAGAGGGTGTACTCTTTACCCACAAGTAACGGATTCCTTTAGTCCATCGAGACTAATTCCATTTACGGTCTTTTAATTGAAAACACACCGACAAGACACACCACTTAACTTACGGTTATGCGAATCACCCTCGACACATGTTAAGCAAAACTCTAAGTGAAGAGGCTACAACCTCGCGTAGCATGGGATCAAATTTATATCACGCGCTCTAAGGGGTGCCCCCCTCTCGGTCCCAACCGGAAACACCCATGCCCCCGGACCAGGTGGCATGCCTACCGGATGCAGCCAGTATCTTCCACCATGGCCTCTCTGTACGGTGTGTGCTAGGAAGGGGTTGACAACTTACTGAACCGTACCCTACCTGCGGCAGGGACAAGTGGTAGTACGAAACAAGTATGGGGGTTACTGGAACAAGACTCGATCTACGGCCAACTCAGGAGGTTTAAGCGTTCCCTGCATGATTAGCATAACAAATATATTTCAATCAACAGACAGAATCACCACCCATCATACCTCAGCATGCCATACCGGACTCAACCGTCTCGACGGAGGACTAGAGACAAGCCCGTGTCTACCCAAGACAGAGGCTCTCCCGGATTCCTTCCGGTATGCATGAAAGGCATATGATGGTGATTACTATCACAACGTATCAAATTCCAAAAGCACGGAATCATCAATATGTACTTATGAGTATGTTCATATCATCATGAAAACTCCGAAACGAGGGGTGCTGTAACCGCATCAAACAACACACGATAAGATTATGTCAGGGTTCAGAATGCTTGCCTTCAAGTTGTGGAGAGGCAGGGTGCATTCCAAAACTTTTGAAAGTCATCTTCTTCTTCAAAATCCTATTTTTGAAAATATTCAAATTAACACATAGTTTCAAAACAGTACAAAAAAGTTGTCTGAATTTTTTTTCAAATAAATCCGAAAATATACTAGACAAAATTTGAGAGAGGTAGGAAAAAGAATCAACTCATTTGGAGTTATATTTAAAAAGTTATAGCCAGTCAAAGTTTAGTCAACTTTCTGTTTTAAGAAAAACAGAAAAAGAATAACGTTTCGAAATGAATACACGTCGAATTCGTACTTTGCGTTTATGCCTCCACTTACGCCAGCGTGGACCGGCCCGTGGTCATGACAAAGGGTCGGGGCCCACCGGTCGAGGTTTGACCGTCGCCTCGCCTCCTTCCTCCTCGGCGAGCAGGCGGGGCTCGGCGATCGTCGCCGGCGATTGGCGGCTCCTCGCGGGGTTCTGAGGGCGGTGATGGATCCGCTAGTCTAGGGCGGTCCTCCCGGTGGTCGAGGGGGTGGCGGGGATGGAGGGAGTAGCCGGCGGCGAGCTTCACGGCGGACGGTGGCTTCGGGAGAGTTTGGGGGTTCGGGCTATGATGGTTCCCGAGCGGGTTTGAGGTGTTGGGTGGCCCCGCGAGATCGAGGTGGAGGTGATGGTGGCACTGGTTGGACGGGGGAGGCTCTGGTTGTGACGAGCGGAGCCGGAGAGTGGCGGCGGCCGAACCTGCCGGAGATGGGGAAGACGGCCTTCCTCCGTCGATTGCGGGCTAGGGGAGCTCCAGAGGGTTGGCTTGAGGTTGCTTGAGGGCCTAGGAAAGCTCGGCGATCCTTTTATAGGCGGCCAAGGTCGGTTCCGCGGCGGCCGGGGATAAGCTTGACGGCGAACCGCCGTTCTGTAGTTGCAGGGCGACGTGGCGGCGACGTGCGCTAGTGGACGCGCTTGCGGATGAGATCGAGCTGTCCCAGAGGCAGCTGGTGCGCTGGAGTGGCTCGGCGGTCTTGCCATGGCGGGCTCTTGTGGGTCGGGTCCATTGCTAAGCGCCACTACCGACCGGGACGGCGGCGTTGTGGAGCCCTGTGGGCAGCTCTGGCGAGAGGGAGGCGGGCGTCTTTGTGTCAGCGAGGAGTGGCGAACGAGCGTGGTGTCGGCGATGGGGCCGACGACGGCTCGGTCTGCTGCGTGCAAAACGTCGCCTGGCGCGCCCTAGCATGCATGCTGTGCATGTTCAGCAAAATGCCAACGCTTTCCAGGAGGCCCCAACTCACATGAGGTTTAGCAGGTCTAGGCTAGGGTCATCTAGGAGATTAGTGGACATGCTGGTTAGGCAAAGCAAGCTGGTCCAATGCACAACCCAGAAACTATGTCAAAACTGACCATCCACACAAGGTGTTTGACAGAATGCCATGTGCGTCTAGGCAACTCTTGGGGTGGCCAAAAGCTCCAGACCAGTGTCTCTCTAGGTGTAGGTGATGGTGGCAAGGTTAGTTGGTCAAGACTAGAAACTTGATAGTGCAAGTTTTTGGGAAAACTATTTCAGGACAGAAAGAAAAGGGCATAGTTTCATGGACCAAAAATACTTCAATGGGTCCATTCTCCTGGACTTAAGGGTTTTGTAGGGTGGTCTATAAGCGTGAAAAGGAATCACAGGAAAAGGGCAAGTTAAAATATGGTTGCGATGAAAATGCCAAACCGACCGAGAGAGCAAAGAGGATGATTTGCTCAAATTTTTCAAAGAACATTAGTGGGTTTTGCACCAATATGAATAATATACTCCTACTAACATCCCTAATTTTGGTGGAAGTTTTAGAGGAATATTTAAATAGGTTGTAGTGCAAAAGTGCAACTGGACCAGATTTGAAAACTTGTGGTAAAACTGAAAATCTCCAAATGACTAAAGGATATTTTTGCATAAAAGTGATTTGGGGACATCACATGTCATCCCCAATTTTGGTGGGATTTTAAATAAGTTTATCAAAAGGTTGCAGTGCAAATGGGACCCTAAATCTTATGAAATACCATTTTAAAGAAATAGAGCTCAGGAAAAATAATTATATAAATAATTCCACTGATAAGAGAAATGTTTTTCTTGAGAGGGTAAACAAGTCCAATAATAATTGAAAAGTTTTTACTTGGGGTAAAAACTCCACAACTCAGAAGAAAAGAGAGGTTCTGAAATCAAAAGATAAATCCAGAAAAATAAAAATTTAATTTCCAGGCAAGATTTTAATAAACAAATCATGGTTAAATTTTTGAGGTGTTACATAAAAGGATGCCTTAATATCCCTTAGTCTCCGTTAGGACCCCGCTGCCACAGGAGGGTAGGACAAAAGATGTCATGTAAGTTCTTTTCCATAAGCACGTATGACTATATTCGGAATACATTCCTACATTACATTGATGAATTGGAGCTAGTTCTGTGTCACCCTATGTTATGACTGTTACATGATGAATCGCATCCGGCATAATTATCCATCACCGATCCAATGCCTATGAGCTTTCCATCTACTGGTTTACGCTTATTTACTTTGTCGTTGCTACTGTTACAATCACTACAAAATACCAAAAATATTTACTTTTGCTTCCGTTAATTTTGTTACGGTTACCACTACTATCATATTACTGTGCTACTAAATACTTTGCTGCAGATACTAAGTCATCCAGGTGTGGTTGAATTGACAACTCAACTGTTAATACTTGAGAATATTCTTTGGCTCCCCTTGTGTCGAATCAATAAATTTGAGTTGAACACTCTACCCTCGAAAGCTGTTGCGATCCCCTATACTTGTGGGTTATCATCTGCCTTCACCGGATTCAGCAGAAGTTGAACTCGATGGTGGGCAGCAGGATCCAGGGTGATGTGTTCATGGACGGCCAGCGGCTCTGTCGTTGAACGACCCCGGGTTGCGTAGTTGAACAGCTCGAGGTTGCGTTGGGAGGACTCGGGGCGGCCCTATAGATCGGATCAGGGTGAGGGTGCTGTCCACTGCCCCATGAAGAAAATGCTCTGAAGGACAAAACACACACACAAGAACAACTGCACATTAGGATTTCTAAATGGTCCTCTGTTTGTAGAGGTACAGAAGTTCAGGAAGATCCTCGGATGCACGCACACATAAGAGGATGAACACATGCATTTGCACGTACATCTCAGTTCCTCCAATTCTACACAGTTAGTTCTTTTTTAACAACATATGAAATGAATTACCAAATCAATAATCAGAAATGGGCTCTCTTTTATGCAGATACAGACCCAATAGTTCATGGTTCTTTTTTTAACATACTAAGATGAACAACAGAGAAGCATCCATACCAACAATACTGAATATCCAAATAATATTGGAGAAGCAACAAAGTTACTTGTAGCTTTTAAACGAGTATAGAGGTTCATGCGAGAAGTACATGTAGTGTCAATATTGCGTTACCTGTAGCTTTTGAACAAGTAGAGAGGTTCAGGCGAGAAATACCTGGCCAGCAAATTTGCAGTAGCATAGCAAGGCAAGCATCAACAACCATCTTGCTGAAATAAAATGGGTGAAAATGATAAAAAGTACAAAATGAAATGTACGAGGCGAGATCCTTCCTAGTTGGAGCATGGGAGCAGTAGGATTCGAGGGGCATTGCGACTGCGAACCTTCAGTGGCCGTGTACTTGAACGGTCGGAGGTGCCAGGCGCACTGGAGGGTGCTGGCCCAGGCCGAGTGTCTCCATCGCGCCGGTGAAGTCTCCATGGAGTAGCCATTCAGTGATGTGTCGTTCGGATGGGGCCGTGCAACTGGGGAAGAAGTCGTCCATGGCATATCCCCCTCGCTCAACATTTTCTGAACTTTATCAAAACGTCCCACCCGACCTAATGTATCGACAACACAAGCATAGTGTCCCTTCGAGGGGGATATGCCATATTCATGTTCCATCAATTCAAAGGATTTCATACATTCTTTTGCAAGACCGTTCTGACTGCAGGCTGACAGTACACTCAAGAAGGTAACTGAATCTGGCTTGAACCCATAATGAAGCATACCTTCAAACATCTTGATGGCGTTCTTTGCCTGACCGTAGTGTGCGTAGGCTGAAATAACAGCATTCCATGAGATGGAATTCCTCTCAGGCATCTCATCAAATGTTTGGAGCGCCTCATCCAAACAGCCACACTTTGCGTACATGTCAAGAAGGGAGCCACAGCCCGTGAAACTCCACAAAGGCATGGCCGCGAGCTTTGCCGGGAGATGGCAAGGCTGTGAGGCGGGGAGCTGCGGCTGCCGTCGGTGGACTTGCCCACGCGCTTGAGTTGAACTGACGTGCAACGCAGAGGCCAGCGGCAGCCGGGCCCCTCTGACGCTGCTCTGGCATGAAGGAGCACAGGGAGAGGAACTTGGACGGACACCGGTGTGGCAATTGGACTGCTGAAGTAG
Source organism: Aegilops longissima (assembly GCA_021605205.1). NCBI lineage: Eukaryota > Viridiplantae > Streptophyta > Magnoliopsida > Poales > Poaceae > Aegilops > Aegilops longissima. The sequence goes on from CM038677.1 coordinate 302,416,103, forward strand.
TGACCGGAGCAACGTCCTGTGGCGGCCAGCGACGGTAGCCGGACTACGACGCGTGGCGGCCGGCGTGTGGAGGAGGAGGTGCTGGAGGAAAGTTACAGCCGCAGGTTGAGGAGTGCCGTGGAGGTCGCTTGCTGCTGTGGGAAGCCGGCGACCATAGTGTGAAGCTCATCGTCCACCTAAATGCTCGACCAGACCTGCAGTGGATGGGACCAGAACTGCAGTCGACGAGAAGGTCAAGACGGCCGTCGCTGGAAGTTCAACAATCCTTGTAGATCCAACGGAGCCGTGTCTTCACAGGAGAAAAGAGAGGGAGGAGCGGCGCATGGCTAGGAGGCGGCCGGAGGAGCTGTGAGGGCCGCGACGCTGGCGAAAGGATGGGCCGGAGGAGCTGTGGTGGTGGTGAATCCGGGATGCCCCGGTGGTTGGGGGCAGCGGCTCCAGTTGTCTGCACGGTGGCGGCGGTGGAAGCGCGCATGGGGGAGGGGGTTCTCAGGGTAAGCCGACCGCCCAGGATCCCGTGGTGGCGGAGCAGGGTAGGGCGGCGGCGGCAGCGCGCGGGGTAGGCGAGGTAGGAGGCGGCGCGGGGTGGGGCGGCGACGGCGGCCCGCGGTGCGCGAGGTAGGAGGTGATGCGGGGTGGGGGAGGTAGAAGGTGGTGCGGGGTGGGGCGGCTGGATCGGGGGGAGGTTGAGGGAACGTGAGGAGGGAGGGAGGTTGCGGGAGAGAGGACAGTATTTTCATTTTTTTTTCGCGAGTTCGGGAGGACCTCCGTCACCCTTATATAGAGGCGTCGTGATCTAAATAGTTATTCTAATCCTGGGATTAGAATAGTGCTACTCTATATTATATATATATATATAACAAATGTTTCCTACAAATAATGGTAGTTACCCCTACTTGCGTTTTGTATGTTGTATGTAGTATCTGTCGAAACCAAGAGTATGTATGTGTAGTATGTAGTATATATCAATGATTAGGTAGTATATATACTATTTTTTGGGTAGTATGTATCATGTTTTGAGTATGCTCTTTTTTATATACAAATATATACGTATTTCACAAATATAACAAAAACTATATACTCATATGCAATTTTTTCATGTAACTTGATTTCAAATATCTAAGATATAATATATTAACATATTTAAAATAATAAAATAGTATATATACTACCACATGGTAGTATATGAGATATGTGGGGTAACTGTCACATGGTAGTATATATATATGACAAATTTTATCTACCACCGATGGTAGTTACCAGCACTTCAGTTTTGTATATTGTATATAGTATCTATCGAATCGAAGAGTATGTACGCGTAGTATGTAGTATATAAGAATGTTAGGGTAGTATATATACTACTCCCTCCGTCCCATAATGTAAGACGTTTTTTGACACTATACCAGTGCCAAAAAAGTCTTATATTATGGGACGGAGGGAGTACCTTTTAGGTACTATGCGTCGTATTTTGAGTACGCTATTTTTTACGTACAAATATATACGTATTTCACAAATATAATAAAATCAAGCGTCAACTTGCAATTTTTTCATATAACTCAATTTAGAATATGTTATATATAATGTATGAACATATTTATAATGATAAAGTAGTATATATAATATCATATGATAGTATATAAGATGTGTGGGGTAACTATCACCGGGTAGTAGGATGGATTTCCCTATATATCATATTATTATTGAACTGATGAATCCGAACGGTTGTAGTGATTCTGCCATTTCGTTGAACTGATCATTTTTTATTAAAAGAGCAAATAAGAGCCCCTCCCGCTCTCTCCCCGTTCAGCCGGCCACTCCAGCTGTCGACCGACATGCTTGTGGCCGATCCCTCCACCCGCCCGCCTCCCCTCTGTCAACCCAGGCCCTACCCAGCCATGCATGATGATGGCCGAGCGGCGGCGGCCGATGAGGAGGAGGGCAGTCTTGACCCGGTGAGGTAAGGGGGGTGGCGCTTGATGGGGAAGAGGGGCGCGCGTGGTGGAGAGGGTTGCCGACGCACCGGGGATGGAGGTCCATGGCGGCATGTAGAGAGTGGAGGCATGCCGATAGTCGGGGATGGACGCTTGTGTGGTCGGGAGGTCGAGGCTTGGCGACGGAGGGTGGGTGGCAATGGCCGGGGCGTGGGGCCTTGTGGCCGGGCCGGGAGGCGGCCTTGAAGCAGGGAGGAGGGACACGCGTGGCGGACGGGAGGGAGAAGGTGCGAGACGGGTCGTGGGTTGGGGCGTGGAGTCGCCGTGTTCCGCTCCCCTCCTCCTCCTTCCCCTTTGTACTAGTGGCAAGGCCCCGTGCTGTGATGTGGTCGAAAGGATTTTGAGTGACCACTCCACTGATTTCGTTTGCCTTACCATCTTGGGAAGGGAAGGGCAGAGGGCGATGGCGGGTCCCGCCGGAGTGGGAGGGGGCGGTCAGTGGCGGAGCTTGACAAGAATCCATGGGGGGCCAGCGGCGTCTGTGGTGGTGAACTATAGCAGCGAGCAACACCAGGCTTTGACCTCCTCTCACCATGCCTCGCATTTCTATACTTCTGCGGTTCTTTGACGCCTAGATGATTCTGTAACTTTGCTAGGCTGCAGCTGGATTCATCATTCTCTACTTCCTTACTGTAATTGCACTACAATTTCTCTCTCTGACATTACCTACAGCCCGAATAGACAGGCAATCTGTTGAATTCATGGATGATTGGGTAGATGGCACTAAAAACATCCAGTAGCCATATTCTTATGGCGGGCGACGATGATGAGGGGTGACCTGCCGCCGCGGACATCGACAACGACCGGCCACCACCACCACCGTCCGTCCAGGTTCACCTCAATCGCCGGCAACTGTAGCCATGTTGCCCATGTGCCCATCCTCGTCATCTCTCAAAGATCAGTCTATATGCTCTGTCTTTTCTCCACAATACGGGAAAGGTCATCCAGTTTGGCATGCACTAGAGCCTGCACCAGAATCTTGGCCATCTCACAGCATGCCTGGATTTGTTCATTTATCTCATGTAAGAAGCCAAGACGAGGTTCCAGGCTAGTGTTGCTAGCAAGAACCATAGAGTTGGCAACATAGGGCAGAATCTGAAGAGCAGCTGAAGCTGAATCTTCTGTGCTTAAAGTGCAATTTACAGGAAGGACTATTCGAAAATTCATGAACCTAACATGGAACATCAAATAGGAGCTGAGGAGATTCTATGCGGGATGGGCACATGTTAGGTTCACTCCTGCACTATGTTGTTGCTGGTGGAGTGACTATAGTAGTATTTGATCAGGGGCTAACGGTAGTTACTTACTACTATATTTGACATGAGACTGAGCACCATACGAGCTATAAATGGCAGCTCATATTTTGGGAAACTTTCGCGGTAGGTGTGCAACAAAATTTCACAAAGAATTGTCAAATGCGAAACTTTCAAAGAGGCCAAAGATTTTAGTTCAACGTCTACGCAAAGCTATCGAAAATGTGAAACTTAGTCATGTTGAACGTTTTCTCAAATTCGCAACTGGTGAAGACTAATTTGAAATACGGTGAGACCCTTCGTGTTGTTTTCCCGTCAGGAAAAGCAGAGTACTCGTACTGATCTCTGTGTGCGTTTGTACTGAAAAGATATTTTTCACAAAGTAATTTTGAATGGTTCCGAAAAAAAGTACTTGAACTGATGTATGTATGTGTTTGTGCTGAGCGTGTTTTCACAGACTAAATTTTACTCTCTTTTTTGAGACGGCTTTTCCTCGTAACTTTTCAATGGTTTACGATATCATAGTCCTCGAACTTGCATGGTTTATATCATTGAGCTGAATAATATTTTTTTAAAGAAAATGTTTTGTGTGTTTCTTTTTTTTAACTCATTTTTTTGCAATGATGTTTCGAAATTCTCGCGTTTTGCGACTTGAACTTTTACCATTTGAATTTCCGTGGGTTTTTCTTTTGTTTGAGCTTTTTCCCAAACTTATCTGAGACATCATGTTTGAACATACAACTTTTGTAGTTGTTTACTTGTCGTTTTTTCCATTTATTAAGTTGCTTTTTTTCCTCCGAACTTTTACTGGTACAATTTCTTTTGCAAATTTATTGTCCCTTGAGTAAGAACTGATGCAATTTTTAATTTTAATTTTATGGTACTTATGGTACTAAAGAGTTTGTACTTCTAAAAAATTAATCACTTGATGTTCTTTAAGTTTTAGTTTTTAATTTTCTTTCTCATCCTTATCCTTACTGACTGTGTAATCACCATCGTACCTTTATGGTTTATATAGTTGAACGGACTTACATTTTTGCCATTCCCTTCTTTTAAAAACTTATGTTTTCTTCTCTAAACTTCCTACCAGGCGAGAATCAGAACTTATTTATTTTTAAAATTTGTACTTCCAAGTGTCTTTAATGACATTTTCACTATTTTACTTTGTTTTACCTCATCAAACAGGGGCATAACACATTTGAAGAAACAAAATACAAATTTTTGAAACACTAGGGGTATAACCATTGCACATGACTTCATGTGTGCCTTCATCATAGAAAAATAGCCTGAATATCACCATGTTCTAAGGTTGGACAAATGAACCATACAGAATATTGTCAAAACGTCGCTTTTCTCACTAAAACAAACTTTTGTACTTGCATACAACCCTCTCAGAACTTGGACGACACCTAGTGCTCAACTTTGGACGATGACCAGTTCTCAACTCAAACGGAGGAGGTAGTCGTTGCTTTTTAACCATGAATGCTTCTAAAGACACTGGGAATTGCTTCAAAACTGCTTTATCTGCATGGAACGGAGGAGGTGATATATCTGAAGTTACAGAATAATATTGAACTACAGTGGACAGACCAACAACATAAATCCTCAAGCAAAGCTCAGAATCTCCATGGAAGATGCCTATGAATTCACCATGGAAGGGCCTCCCACTCCCCTGCTCTATCTGCTCCCACTCCCTGCACACACACCTGGAGCAGAGAGAGGATGCAAGGGAGATGACTGAGGCGGATCGAGGATGGAGCACAAGGTGGCCTGCACGCAGCTCTTCTCCTGACCAGCTGGGGAGCGTGTTGTTGTACTCATGAGGCAAAGGTCCAAGTATATCACCTAAATAAGTTCAAAGAATTTTACAAAAACAAGCAGGCAACAAAGAGAAAAGTCATGTATGGCTATCAGGCACAACTTCTATATATAGGACTAGTAAGGGTCTCAGGAATCGACTACATTATTTCAGTCAACTCGATCTTCATCAGTACTAGAATGACTGGACAAGAAGTTTAGATTTTTAGCAGCACATGCACCAATCTTACAGAATTTTTCTTCAACTCTTTTAGGTGATTGCATCAGATTTGTAGGAGCACACACACGAAACTTACAGAATTTTATGGAAATGCACGAGTTCTGATTTATCAGTACATAGTTCTATGGAAATGCATGAGTTAACTTCTTCTAGGCACTATCTAGACATGGTGAAGACTAGCTAATGTAAGGATAGGCAGAGAACACTTAGTATTGAGATTTTTTCCAAGTATGTATTGAACTGATTTTTTTTTCAATGAACTGTTGTAGTATATGTACTAGAGCTACCAGCATCTTTCTATATATCATGATAAAAAGCAAACAAACATGCATCATCTCCAGAACATACATACTAGAGAAAATTGAACTGACAATAGAAGAAATTTATACTTTTTTGGGAATGATATCATGTAATACCACATCCAGAAAGCATGGCAAGCGAAACATATATATTTTTTAGTTGAAGAACTAGCAGTCTTGTAGCACAAGAGGCACGACATGGTGCTATTAACTAACTTACAGAGATCCTTTCTGCTTTGTAGTAGTAACTGAGGTTACAAAGGTCGGGAATTTACCATTTGACGGCCTTCACGCCGCCCGGCAGCCGGGGGACCTCATGTCTCCTCTTGTCGTGAGGAACAGGAGTTGGATCAGCGGGGAAGAAGATGGCAGGAGCGCCTTGTCCGTCCGATCTGTCATGGGAGGGCAGTGCTTGACGTCGAGGTGCAGGGCGGCCAAGGAGACGGTCACGCGATGAGGAGGAGCAGGATGGGGCAGAGGTGGTTGTTGCCGACACTCCGCCCCGGCCTGTGCATGGCGCCGATCGTGGGGGGGGGGGGTGCCGCCCTTGCCTTCGGGTCGGGGCACTGGGGCCCCTGGTGGAGCGACCACGGCGACGGTGGGTCGCGGCCTTGGCGCACAGCCCGGGGTGTGGCCGCCGGTGATTAGCCCGGCAGCTATGGACGCCGCGGGACGTGGTGTGCCTCCGCCGAGGCCTCCGATTCCTTCGGCGGTGGGGCGTGGAGCTGCTCCGCCAAAGCCGCCGTTGCATAATGGCCCTAGACCAGTTGGACACGTCGATGGGTCTCGGCCGGTTGCCCAGGCAACCCATGTCGGCGTGCAGTCTCGTGCCGCGCCGCCGCCTCACTATGTGGCGAGGCCGACGCAAAAACGCTCGGGTCCTACGCAGACGAGACAAGACAAGGTGGTTGGAGAGTCTTCGGATCCACCCCGTGGACAGTGGGGGGACGATGGCTATGATGATTATGGGGATGGTCAACACTGTGGATCGTCATCTACGGGAGGTGGCCGTGGTTACGCTTGGCAGAGTGATGGTTCTGCTAAGAGGCCGTTCCTTGGCCCTCCGGGCAGTTTTGTCGAGGGCACTTCTGGGCCAGACTCACAGCAGAGAGGTGGCTACCGTGGTCAACGTCGTGGTCGAGGTGGTGCTCGTGGTTTCCGCATGCAGCATCCGCCGCCGGCCGTTGTGGACCATCAGGCGTCCGGGGTGGAGGCTAATCCAACTCAGGCGACCGCTCTGACTAGCGAGGCTATGGAGGTAGTGACGGCTCTGCCCAACGCGGATGTTGCTATGACTGGTGCTTTAGCTGACGCAGGTATCAGGTCTGAGTCTGAGAGGGCGTCCAAGTGGGCGTGTAGGAAGGAGAAAATGCTTTGTTATCGATGCGGTGAGAAGGGACACTTCATTGTTGAGTGTGTGGCTGAGTTGTGTGATACGTGTGGTAAGCCAGCACATGCCTCGGGGAATTGCCCGCTTCTGCGTGATCAGGCTCCGTCTCTTACAATGTATGGAGTATATTATGCTGAGCTGATGTTCTTTGAGTCCCCAGCTACGAGAGAGATTCCAGTTGAGACGCAGAGCCTGACTCTGGAATTGTGAAGGTTACCGAGGGGCAGTCTCTGGCTCAGTTGTGCAGAGGCTTGAGGCGGCTCTGGAGATTTCAGTGGGAGCTTGTCCACATCGAGGAGCACGTGTTCAGGGTTGACTTCCCGTCGGTAGAGGACTTGCGGCGGTTGCTGAGCTTTGGGATGTGTAAGGTGCCAGGCACTAATTGCATTCTAGAGTTTCACGAGTGGAAGAAAGTGGAGCCTAAGGGGAAGCCCCTCACCCAGGTGTGGCTACGGTTTTCTGGGGCACCCTCTAAGTCTCTGACGGATGTTCGTGTTGTGGCTAATCTGGGTATCATGGTTGGCAAAACTGAGAAAGTGGACATGGCATTCACTTTCGCGCCCATGGGGTGGCAGTTGCTAGTGAGTGTTACGGACATCGAGTTCGTCCGGATGTGGTTAACTTCGACTTATAGGGAGAGGTATTTCCTCTTAAGATTGAGTTTGAGGATTACGAGTTGTTTCTTTGAGGCGGTTAATGGTGCTGATGTGGATATGCACGAGGGGGCGACAATCTTGGTGCTAGGGAGGATCCGGTGATGAGGTTGGACGAGAGAGGTCCAACGGATCGGGACCGATTCTTGAGTTGCCCGAGGCTGGAGTGCAGGGTAGAGCCGCCCCATCTCGTCGGTACCTAAAACACGTTGCGGTTTGGATCTTTTGAGCTGCGTCCGCCCTCCTAGGCTTTGGGCGACGGGTGGATTCGATGATGCTTTGAGTGCTCGCTCCGGTCTTTGGATTTTGTGTCAGTTGTTCGTCCCGTGGTGGGTGACTGTGCGACCGGCCACTCGGAGACGACCTTGGGGGGGGGGGGGGGGAGGGACATGGAGCCTCAGGTGGTTCCATTCCTCCCAGGGTCCCCTTCCGTCTCGTGCAGACAGATGGCGGCTGATTTGGTGGTTCTGCCTAGGGGGGGAGTCCGGGGCAGGTAGCCATGATCTCCTCTCCCTCTACCCTGACGCCGGCAACGCGAGCTGCGCCGTCGTTGGTCGGCCGTGGGGGAGACCGTCTGGGGCAGGTGGCCTCGGACCCTTCCCCTTCGGCGCCGGCTTCTGAGGCTTTTTCTCCGGTGGTGCTGGGCGGGAGTCAGGGGCAGGTGGCCCCGGTCCTTCCCTCTCCTTCGGCTGTCGGGACGGCGACGCCCTCATGCTTGAGGGTTGGGGCAGGGGGGTGTTCGGACAGGCGGCGCCGGCACCTCCATCCCCCGGCCTTCCGTCCGTTCGCCGTGGGAGCCCTTCGCCACCGCCTCCTCCGAGTGGCGCTACTCGGGAGGAGGTTATTGCCTTCGGTGGGATCCCCGACCCAGTCTCTGAGGGGAGACGGATGAGTTCTCATCTCCAGGACCACCCGGAGGTTGATGACATGCAGCAGAGGTGCGCTATGAGGGCGGCCAAGCTTCATGACATTGAGGTCACCGCTGGTATGTCAGTCAACTTGTCCAATTCTATTTTGCATTTTTCTAAGGATGAGATTATAAATAATGCAAATCAAATAGGGGTTTCGCTAGGGAATACCAATACTGAAATTTCCAACTCGGTTAATGATCTCCTTGATGCAGGCGGGCAGCTTTAGAAACCATTCGAAACCTAGCAGCAGTGAGACCTATGAATGATGCTGAGATTGGTGCGTTGGGGGTGAGAGTGCTTGACAATTTTTGTGCGGACCTTGCACCATCCACTACTGAATCCGAGGAGGAGGAAGTTAGTGTAGAGGATGTAGTGAATAAACCACCAAAGCCCGGTTATGAGGACCGGATGGTGGACAATAGTAAACCCAAACGTAAGTGAAGTCAAGAACAGATGTCTTCTCAGCAAGTGGTTGTGGAAGTTATCTAGAGGAACTGACGCCGCTTGGGCACAAATCCTTCGTAATAAGTATCTTCAAACCAAAACTTTGTCTCAGGTCATAGTAAGACCGAATGATTCACCCTTTTGGAAAGGGCTTATGAAAGTAAAGCTTTCCTTGTTTCAGAGGACAAAGTTTATTGTTGGTGACGGTGCCAGTACGAGATTCTAGGAGGATACTTGGCTCGGAGGGGCACCCATAGCCATCCAATACCCGTCGTTGTATCGTATTGTTCAACGACGTGAGGCTTTTGTTGCAACGGTGTTTCAATCAATCCCCCTTAATATTCAGTTCAGATGGCCGTTAGTGGGCAATCGTTGGGAAGATTGGCTACATCTAGTTAGGAGACTGATGGATGTTCAACTTTCGCAACAAACCGATATATTACGCTGGAATCTCACTAGGTCGGGTGAATTTACAGTTAAATCCATGTATGTTGATGTGATCAATTCGAGCTCGGTTCCTAGTTCCAAAAATGTGTGGGATGTCAAAGTTCCTTTGAAAATTAAAGTGTTTATGTGGTTTCTACACAAACAAGTTATTTTAACCAAGGACAACTTGACAAAGCGTAATTGGACAGGACCTACAAGGTGTAGTTTCTGTGATCGGGATGAAACAATTAAACATCTTTTTCTTGATTGCCCACTAGCTAGAGTTTTATGGAGGACAGTCCATATTGCTTTTAATATTTCTCCACCGAGTTCAGTTAACACGTTATTTGGAACGTGGCTTAACGGGGTAGAGCCCGGGTTAGCGCGACATATTCGTGTAGGAGTCTGCGCCTTGGTGTGGGCGCTCTGGAATTGCGAGGAATGACTTGGTTTTAACGGGACAACAAACATTCATTTTTGCGAGGTTATCTTGAGCTACTGGCTGATCCATTCTGGTCTCTACTCACTCCGGCGGAGGCCGGGGCGTTTGGTTCTTGGATCTATCCATTTGGGAGGCGGTAGCAAAGGATATCTTCAACGGTTTGGATGGCGGTCATGTAATAGGATAGGCAATTAGTTTTCCTATCTCTTTTAGACAATAGGTTGTGGCTTCCTTCTTTTGGCTAGTTAGTGTTTCTAGCCATTTTGGTTCAATGTGATCCTTTTGTCTTTTTTCACTTTTGGAGACCTTGAGACCTTGTTGGACCTTTTTTTGGTTAATAAGATGGCCGTATGCATCATCTTGATCACGAGGCAGAAACCCCTTCGGAAAAAAACCGCCCTAGGTAGCGTCATTATGATTAATGCCACACACATAGATAAGACAGTGTGCCAAGAAATCAAACTGCACAAGTTAGAAGACACAAATTAACACCACGATAGCTGCTCTAGACCACGGAATGGTTGGAAGCACAAGACGATAAAATAAAATAAGAATTGGCTTGAACTTAAACCAAAATGATAATTGAACTGAACTAAAATTAGATACTGGACTAAATTAAAATAATAAACATATAGCAAAATT